>CM042260.1:21505100-22105100 GCA_023566225.1 Romanogobio albipinnatus | reverse complement strand
ACATAGTGGTTATAATCTAAAATAAATAGCTTATAATGTAAAAATAGTTAATTAATTACATATGGTTATCCGTATCGGGAATTGCAAACAAAGTAGAAACTATCAATATCTAAAGAAATCTATAGGTGTACCATTAAGATCAGTTGGATTAAATAACAGACAAATGTATTAAACTGAACGAGAAGAGATGCACATAAAAAGTTTAATAGTAAGAGCTTTATGAAAGGCAGTTAATGTGAATGAAACATTTATAAAGATGAAACACTTATTTTGTGTAGTGAAAATGATACGTTGTAGTTTTGTGTATTGTACTAACACAATTGAAAATATGCTGAAGTGTTTGAAAAAAGTGCACTTTTGATGATCTGTTGTGATATTAGCACTATGAGTTTTGAAAATGTACGCCTTGCTTGTGAAAATAGTACCAAAGCGAATACAAAAACCTGTAAAGAAACAACTTGTTTCATGAAATGCCATTTTCCCTTTAACCACAATTACTCACTTGATTGCTATTAATGGCTTTAGTTTTTTGTTGTAATGTCATAATTCAATGAAACATCTTTCATCCAACAGCTCATGCCTACCATTGAGCCATTTTGAGTTGTATTGAGCAGTACGCAGAGGAGGGAGTCCACCCAGGCTGCGGTAGATTGCCGGGTCCCTGCCAGAAAAGTCCATAGCAGTGGCGGCATACAGCTCCCCGCTAGAAGTGATGAGGGCGGTGGAATTATGCAGAGGGTTATAGGGGCACCGTGCCATACCACTGATTTGATCATGAACCTCGGTCAGGTTAGTCAGCTGTGCAGAGAAACAAAGAGATTGAATTCATAAAGACTGCAATTCGTACACCTATATAGATTGAAAACAAAACATATCTAGCCAGACCTAAAATTATTTTGAGCAGAGAAAATATGTCCAAACATTTCTACTGACATAAATCTTGGAGATGTTCTAATTTTGTTTATGCGAGGAGCTGATGTGGCAGTGAAAACTATTTCACTGTTCGAATCATTTATTACTGTGGAAACGCTCGGCCTACTTCCAGCCGTGTCATGTGCTATTTTGTGAGACGGCAAAAATGTTTATCTCATTACTTGGTTGTCACGCCTAGTGGCGGCTGCAATGGCTAAATGCTAATCGTTCGCAACACACCAGTTCTGTCCTTATGTGCAGTATGGCAAAGTCTTGATTCTTGTTTAGCGTGACATTTAGCCAGCAAAGGGAAGCTACCATGACAGGGAGGTAATTTCCAATTGTATACAATAAGCATAAGGGATTTGCCATCACAGGAAGCCAGAATAACTTTTTCGTGCTGGTCCACGTTTTTTGAAGCGATTTCTGTTCCATCATGCAGGCGAACGGAGACACCCAGAAAGTCACTTCACCTAAACTACTGGAGAAGTCATTAGCGAAATATCGATTTAAAGCAGTGGTTTTCAACTAGACTCAATCTGAAAGAAGGCTTTAAAAACGTTTTTCAATAAGCCAAAACAACTTAAAAACAAGACATTTCTTATTTTAATTCACTGTGTTTTGGTCTTCCTATAGCTCAAATAATAGAGCATAGCATTAGCAAAACCAACATTTTGGGTTCAATTGATAAAATGTGTACCTTTAATGGAACGTAAGTAGCTTTAGATATACGAGGAAGCTTTGTTTTAATACTGTAATTTCTAGACTTAAAATCTTAAAACGTCATGGGCACTTTTATAATGAATATACATTTTTGCATATTTGCCAAGTTCTAAAATATCCAGTAAATCATGTTAGACTGGAAAAGTCACAGGGCCTTGGGATACTCTTGTGGACAATGGGGGGCCTTGAAGTCAAAAACTGAGAAACACTGATTTAAAGGACTGCTTCTGTTTTTTACAAGGGAGAGATTTTGGAGAGCAGTCAGTGTTGGTTACTTTGAAAGCAGCCAAATCCTGTTCATCATATTTTAAAATGTGTCAAGTGATGCCATTAAAATGATTTAGCATCAAAAACCTGTTTGAAAAAAATCAAATTAAAGCTTACGTTATAATGACGCTCCTACCTTACATATGCATCTGGTATCTGTTACTAGAAAAATGACAACTGAATGGTTTTGGGATTGAGCAATGCATCTCAAGCTGCAGTAAATGTATATATGCAGCTCGAAATGTCATGCCTTCAGTGACTAGCTTATTTTTGTAGCAGGAAATCTGACATACTACATTGTGCTTGGTCTGTCCCGAAGGCGGATTAGATCCTGTGTGGCCTCTCTTGAATGCTTTTATCTTACATGCAGCTGACGGCCACAACACTTGCCCTGTGTAATCAATGTAAAGGGGGATTATCCTTGATGTTGGCTCGAAGAAAACCTCCGCGAATGGCTGGAAGTGTCTCGGCTTCCTTCAGGACCCTGGAGCCCATTTAGCTGGCAATAAAGTCAGGCAAATTTGCATGTTTGGCAAGGCGAGGCAGTCTTTTGAAGCGCCGGTGCCAGGGAGATACTTCTGCCCGAGCCAATGCCTGAACGGATGTGCCTTTTCTTGGGCGTGAAGAAAGATGAAAGGCATTTATTGATGGAACACCTTCTGACAAATGACATTCGGAAGCCTTCGTAGATATGGACACGCTACCCATAATACATATTAATGGAGAGGGTTGAAAGACTCCTCTTTAGGACACCGGCAGCTGTGTTTGTGCTACAAGCCGAGCGGCACTACAGCCTCGGTAGCCGCTTTTTTTAAAGATGCAGCTTCTCTGGCGGTGTTACAAGGACACTTGTGCTCGTGCCTTCCTGGCTGCGCTAAGTCCCTTTTTCCTGCTGGCACGAGGTCCTCATGATGGTAAATCCCTGGGGTGATTTAGCTTGAGTCAATAATTCCTGCCATCCTTCAAAGAGCCACCGAGGAGATGATTGCCATCGTACGCGAATCGACTGTCATCATCGTTATCAGGTTTGAGGAAAGGATAGACGAGTAATCCAGTCATTCAAATTCAGAGATTCAAGCACAAGAGGCTTACATGCATGAATGAAAACTAGGAGATGTGAAGGGGAATAATGGGGGATGTCAGTAAATGTGCTTGGCGGAGATGCTTATCTTTCAATCAGCAGCATTGAGTGGCACTTATTGCGATAGGTAGCAACTATGCTGCAACCCATGCGTTGGAAAAATTTGTCAAAGATAAAGTGCAAATGCTCGCACGATACCTGCATAACAAGTGTGAACTTTCCACAAAGGACACAGGACTTAGAGATACTACAAGTTCCCACCTTATTAGAAAATAGGCCTTAGTTGTTGTTTTTTTGTGATGTTTTTGTCTAGATCTCAAGAAAGCTTCTATTGAGGTGAAGCATGAACAAAACTTTTATTGAAATAAACCACAGGCTTTGGTTGAAATACCACATGCTATGCTACACAGCCCACGCGCCGATGAAAATGTCAAAAGAGGTCAATGGGGGAGAGAGAGTTTGAGACAAAGCTAGCGTTATAGGTCAGGAAGCCTCTGCATTATATGGAATGCATTGTTGCGTTTATATTACCGTGCGATTGGTGCAAATAGGAGTGAATGCATTTGTTCCGCATGCAAACAGTCTGTCACCGTTGACGAGTAGAACACGGATGTAATTCTGGCATTCCTCCTGTGATAAGACATAAGGGAAGATAAGGCATGTTAGTTTAGCAAAGGTCAAAATTGAGCAAAATTACACCAAGTCAACACATAACACACTACAAATAGAAATAACACCTTTATTTTAAAAGATTCAGTCACCGTTTTTGATTATAATTTTGATTTTAAATGGATCAGTCTGAAAAATGCAGTTTTAAAACACAAATGTATTGTAAACTGCACATAAATTGTTTCAAAACGATCTTAATGACTATTAACATCACATATTGAGTCAACTCAGAGGAATGAGTGAAATCATTGAATGAAGCAATAATTACGAGACCATTATTATGCATTATTTCAAAATGTAATCTCAACAATTTTTTTGAATATTTCTGTCTTTCTCCACTGAAATAAGTAGAAGCTACCAGTCAAAACATTGGGGTTGGTAAGATTTTTTGGTAACACTTCATTAGCTAACTACTTTAGTTAACATGAACTAAGAATGAACTGCACTTCTACAGCATTTACTAATATTAGTTCATGTTAATTTCAGCATTTACTAATACATTATTAAAAACAAAAGTTGTATTTGTTAACATTAGTTAATGCACTATGAACTAACATGAACAAACACTGCATAACATTAACAAAGATTAATCAATACTGTAACAAATGTATTGCTCATTGTTAGCTCATGTTAGTTAATACATTAACTAATGTTAACAAATGAAACCTCATTGTAAAGTGTCAACGATTCTCTTATGCTCACCAAGGCTGAATTTATTTGATTAAAACACAGTAAAACAGTAATATTATTTAATGTTATAACAATTTAAAATATGTGTGCTTCTATTTTAATAAATGTAAAAATGTAATTTATTCCTGTGATGGTCTTCAGTGTCACATGATCCTTCAGAAATCATTCTAATATGCTGATTTGCTGCTCAGGAAACATTTCATATTATTATCAACGTTGAAAACAGTTGCTTAATATTTCTAATGGAAGCTGTGATTACATTTTTCCAGGATTCATTGATGAATATAGAGTTCAAAGGAACAGAATTTATTTCAAATATAAATCCTTGTCAACAATATAAATGTTTTTACTGGAACTTTTGACCAATTTATTGCATCCTTGCTGAATAAAAGTATTAATTAGCTAGTGTATATTTAGGTATCAGCTACATCAAAAATAGCTGCCAGCTTTGTTTTCAAGATGGCCGCTGAGTCAACTGCTTCCTTAAAGGGCAAACTTCCAAAAAGATTCGAAGCCCATGCAATACAGAAGCTATGTTACAGTATTTTGCTATATTAAACCAGCTACAAGACTTCTTGAATTGTACTGCTTCAGTTCAGTGTGTTTTTACAAGGCTTTCTGAGCCAGTAAATCACATTTGTCTCAAGTACTTGAAACCCTGTCGCCCTGTCTCTCTCTCTCTGTTGATTTAAAGGTGTTCCAAGGAAGTGCTTGAGGGGCTCAACTTTATTTCCTCATCAAAATGGCTGTTAACTCGTGAAAACATTCATTTCCCTGCACTAAGCGGAGTCTTGAAAAGAAAAGAATGATTTACATTTGCTAATGCAATTTGGCTGGGGGCAGTGCTTTGCTGTATGTGTAAATAAACTGGGATTTAATATGCCTAGCACATCACAATGTGACATGTTTATGAAAACCCCTGACAGATGGCTACACTCCACAGTGTAATATAGTGGCTGTTGTTTGCATTATAAACAAAATGAAGTCGACAGAACACCATTTACCCATCAAACACTTTCCTTTGTTCTTGAAGCGACAGACTCAAAGACCAGATACAGTGGTTGAAAATTATCATTTCTTATAGAATTCAATTAAAGATTTTGTGAAAGAAAAAAAAAACATTTAATATTGCTCTGTGATGTGTAAAATAATCAAAAAGTGCTGTAGTCTTAAAAGGCGTAAAAAGCTCCCCCTCACGTTGTTCCAAAAGTCGTACGACTTTCTTCTGTGAAACACAAAAGGATGATTTTGAAGAATCGCACTGGTCACTCTTTTTAAGGACTGAGGCTTTCAAGCTTCATAAAGTATAAAAATGGTCTATAAAAATCGCATGCTACATTTCAAATCTTCTGAAACCATATGATAGCTTTGTTCATGAGAAAAACAGTGATGCCCGATTTGTGAAAGAAAAAAATGATTTAGAACTTTTGAATGGATCAATTGATTCAGTCCACAGAACTGATACAAAGTGATCGAGTTCAATGATCTGGTCACAATATTTAACAGCTCACTGGAGGGGAAGATTAGTGAATTTTGGTCTGTTCATCACACAAAGCAAATCATTTGACCTAAAATCATATGGAATACAGCACTTCTGATACATTTATGGTGCTTTTGTGCAGCGTTTGAAGCTTGAAAGTCTTCCATGTAACTGCATGGAAAAGAGCAACCAGCACATCTTTCAAAATGCCACCTTTTGTGTCACATAGAAAAAAGAAAGTCATAGAAGTCTGGAATGAACCAAATGCAATTTTTGGGGGGATGAACTACCACTTTAAAGATATTTTGAGCTACCACATGTGCAGTCAATACAGAAAGGCTTCACAATTGCAAGCAAGTTACGACAGCCACCTCCTGGAATTCTGAATTACAATCACATGTTGGTTAGAGTAATCCATCTTATTATGGGCCCCAACACACGTTTCACAAGCGAAATAAAAAAACACTCGTGGGGCCGTTTGCACAGGCTGAAACCGCACAGGGCCACTCGAAATACACCTTGTGGTTCAGCCCAGACTGGAAGGATGGTCTGCAACACAGCCCCTACAGCTCCCATATGACTTAAAATGGCTTAGCTCAGTGTAGAAGACTATAAAGCAAAGGGGACCCTCAGTCTCATGTTTGACAGAGCTGGAGTGAAGTGAAATATTAAGGAGATTTAAGAAACATTTTGTAGCACAAATCTGATCTGATTCAGTCAGCCTCCAAAACACAAGGGAGTCAGTGTTGTATAGTACCATGGAAATGACTCCATAGCAAAGTGGAAGAGACATGGGAATGCCAGAGCAATAGTGGTGTCATAAATAATGGGGTTGCTATTTTAGTAGGGCGATTGCTTTCTTAAGTACGGTTAACATTTAAAACAACCTTCATTCTGGCTGAGAATTACAGTGGGGGTTGGAAGTTTGAATTCACTTTCTGCTCCCCTACTAAAGGAAGTCCACACAAAAGGTCTGAAACATATTACACTGTTTCAGTAACCACAAAGGTCAGATTACTAGTTAGTTAGCTCATATTTCCATGTGACAAGCAGAAATTACATTGCCTGAGGTGGTTACTATAGCAACAGGATGCCGCTTGAGTGGTTTCTGTTTGGATCAGTATTGAACGGTATATCAACAAAACATAGATAGCTACTGTCATTGATTTACATTTTTTTTAACGTGTTTTGTTTAAAAAGTCACAAAATTGCCATTTGTCTATCAGGTTTCGAGAAATTTCAGAATTTAAAATTAGGCTCCCTTTTAATGAATGGGTTAAATATGAATTAAACTGACCTCACTTAGGAACTTGAATTGGAATGTCAGGAAGTATGACAGGTAATGGCATTATGGGAAGTGTTTATCCACCCTGGTCCATAAATCTGCCTGTCTGTACATTCACTTTGTTTTTGTTTTTTTTAAGGCAGAATTTAAGGTTTGTCTTTCCTTTTTTTCTTATTATGGTTTTTTGAATTTCAAATCATTTTAATTCCGCTTCCTTAAATTCAATTATACACTATTGTTCAAAAGTTGGTAAAATTTTTAAAGGTCTCTTATGCTCACCAAGGCTGCATTTGTTTGATTAAAATACAGTAAAAACAGTAATATTATTATCAATTGAACTGCTTGACATTTTTGTGGAAATCGTGATTCTTTGATAAAAAGAAAGTTCAAAAGAACAGCATTTATTTTAAACAGAAATCATTTATAACATCACAGATATATTTAATGATTCATTTAATGCATCTTTGCTGTATAAAAGCATTATTTTCTTTAAAAAACAATTTTACTCACTTCAAAATTTTAAACAGCAATGTAGTTCCTGTTTGCTACAAATTTAAACTCATTTAGCATAAAATTAGCATGTTTTGCATCCCAAAATTACCTCAAAAATTGGATCCCCCTAAAAATTCCTTTTATAATTCACAAAATGTGAAATATTTGGGGAGTTTACACAGATACTTACCTCTGATTTGCCCCGACTGAAACAGGCTCCTTTGGTAAACTCATCGCAATGCCATTCTGCCTCCTGTAAACAGACACACATGAAGAAGAACATTAGAGAAATTATATGTTTTGCTGTTAACATTGGGAGGTGGTGTGCGTTCATTATTAATACAAGAGAAAACAGATCTGCTACATCAAACAATTGATTTATGCCTCACAATGATTCTTGAATTTACAGAGCTCTAGAATAGGGTATAAGAAACTCTTTTTTAAATCACTGTGTTTAGCCCGGTATTATCGATTGTCACTGGGAGGATAAATGAACTTGGCTATAGAAACCAGGCAGATCTTGGATGATAATCCCTTGTATTCAGCTCCCCGGCATTCTGGGAAGAACAACAGGCTTTTCCGAGGAAGCGTGTGTGCCGTCCTTCACTGAGAGATGAGGGTCCTGGAGACAATGACAGCGTCCGCAGACTATGGCTGCATTCACATTTCACCGCTGGCACTGAACTGCTGGATAATGCCAAGCTTGATGTCTGAAACTGCCTCCAAATGGATTTTAATATCAAATGAGCTCTTCGCATTTATTGACCATGAGATCTCTGGCTCGGATCCAGACGTGTGGGACTTTAAGCTTGCCAAGTGAAAGCAGGCTGCTAACTATCAAAAAACAATTAAGGAATACCTTACAGAGGCACAACAACCATTTTTTTCCTTTCCAGAACTGAAAAATTAATAAGAAATTATCATTCCCCAAGGAGACACGACTCCGGCTAGACAGTAACCTCATTTTGAAGTGATCTAGAGCACAGCAGAAGCCCTGTGGCTGCTGGCTGAGAAGTTACTCTGTCTGGAGAGCCTTCGATCATGGCTTTATGTGAAGGGATTGCTATGTCACACCAGCCCGAGGCTGAACAGGACATAGTGCACTCATCCCCAGCCGCATGAACCTTTGGAAACGGCAGGGCTTAACCCTAAGAATTATTTATACTGGCCCAGTCAGGCCAGTGGATCAAAATTTGACTTGCCCTGCCAAATTTTTCACTGTCCCCCTGTCAACCAACCAATCGACAAACAAATAAATAGAAAAAAGTCAATTTAACAATTCTCGAATTCCAATTTTAATAGCTACCACTAATATTAAGTTCAAACATTACTAAAGACAAGTCAGAAATAATGTCTTTACAAATTACAAGCAATATCACAAGTAAATACGTTTTCAGGTAGGTCTAACAGTAGTATGAAACTGAGGAATCAAATGTAAAATAACACCGCTAAGTCTTTACTCTGTAAATTTAATTTTAAGATTAATCCTTGTTAAACCTACAAAAGTTATTCAGTCGAGAGCTGTGAGCGATTTTCTCTTCGTCTTTTGTTGTTTGATTAGCATTAATGACACAGACAGCTTCAGGTATATTAGGACCAAATGCATGAATTCAATATAATAATATGTATCCAATTTATTTCTCAAATTTTTACATTCACTTAGGACAGGGTTCCTCAAACTCAGTCCTGGAGGGCCACTGTCTAGCTCCAAGTTTAGCTCCAACCCTGATCAAATTCACCCACCTGTGATTTTTCTAGTAATCCTGAAAACATTGATTTGCTTGCTCAGGTGTGTTTGATCAGGGTTGGAACTGAACTCTGCAGGACAGTGGCCCTCCAGGACCGAGTTTGAGGAACCCTGACTTAGGACATGACCGACTGTGTTTAAGAGGATATTTGCCAAGATGGGTATTTTAGCATAATTTTGTGGGTATTTGTCCATTAAAGGGATAGTTCACCCAAAAATGAAAATTCTGTCATCATTTACTCACCCTCAAGTTGTTTCAAACAAATATGAATTTCTTTACTCTGCTGAAAAGAAGATATTTTGAAGTATGTGACCAGATGTCCCATATTTCAGCTCTAATTTTAGTGTCCCGACTTGTTATGAAAAATCATGTTTTGTCCCGTATTTCTTCTTTCCTAAATTGTCTTTGCTAGGTGATCACATAAATGCGAGAATAGCCTAATCAAAGGTAGCCAATCTCGTCATAGTATACTTTGGAGAACAAATGGTATGGTATTCCACCAAGAGAAATCTGGTCACCCTATCAGTAACCAAACAGTTGATGGGCGCCATTGACTTCCATTGTACAGAAAAAAAAACACTATACAACTGTTTGGTTACTGATAAAAAGAGAACTCAAAAAATCGTTTGAATGTTTTCATAGGCAAGACTTAAAAGCATGTGCAACTGGGCCATGGACAATTCCGTCAACTGCCCCGAACGAGGTTCCCACTGACACCGGGCTATCGGGCAATCTTTATTGTTTCGGGCCCTGAACAGGCTAATATTAAGTAAAAAAAAAAATCCAGGTTTTCATTGCCTCTGGCCAAAGGGAAATCTTACGAGTGACACTTAGGAGATGGCAGGGTGTGAATGTGCAAATGCAGGACTGAAATTCTGTTGTCTCACTCAGTCATGCAGCTGAATGAGTTCCCCATGGGCCCCATTCATGCCAAATATCCACCGCAAAGCAGAGAAATAGGCTGAGGGACGGAGACAAGGAGAAACTCCTTCACATCCAGGGTGACATGAAAGATGATTTAATGTGTCAAAATAACCATTAGCAACTGATATAGCACTTTCTGTCTAACATAACAGTAGCAGAATGATAGGAAGGAGCAGAAAAAGGCTGGCATTTGCTGAGGAAAGAATACTATAGCCTTTCATGCTTCAGAGTGTATTGTCATATGCCATAATTATATCTAGGCAGCGGCACTCAGGCACAACACTACTTTTTTTTTTTTTATGTGCATTTCATGAACTTTTGTAAGCCTTAGTCACAGAAGGAACAGGAACAGACTTCATTCTTATATCCCAGGTTAGAAACCAGCTATTTTGAGAAAAGTCACTCATACAAACAAACTGCACATCAGCAGAACGTTTCCGAGTGCGAGGACAGCATAAGGATGTCTTAAAGCAGTTTTTGTGTGTGCCAGCACAAATTGCTAAGAGGTAGTAGTCGCCCACTCGAGGTGCAGTGTTTAGCTCAGCAAAAATGGCGTAAAACGTGAATTAAATATAATTACTAAACCATTACCTTGACAAATTAGGTTAAATTATGCTTTGGAAAATTACATTATGAATTTCCAGGATAGTCTGAAAAATGTCATTCGTTAGTTAGCATCATTAATCAGTAGAGCTATTTAATGATGTAATAACGCTGAACGTAACCATTAACCAACTTGAACTTGGCCATTAACAACTTGAATGTTATTTTTACACAAGACATTTTTCAAAGGCCAGCGACCCTGTAGAGGAAAAAGTTGTTTGGAGAATGGATGGATGGATTTTTCAGAGGTGAATAATGGTGAAGAGGCAGGTAGAAGACACCAACACAGCATAAATTTGCTCTTTCAGTAAAATATGCTCCAGTTTCATGTCAGCTTATTATTTGTTTGTCTTTTAAAAGTTGTCTTGCCAACAATCTATCTAAATGAATGACTTTTGTCAGTACTTTGTCAATCCTTTTATGATATCTTCTGGAATTAATAATATGATTTCCTATTTCTTACAATCTGTTTAAGCAACATCAAACAAGCTAGATATTTTTTCTTTATTAAATTTAAGCATGACTGTAGCCTGGTTTCAATTAAAAATTGGCGCAAAACTTTTGCGATATTTTCTAAATGTTGATAAAAAACGATTGCCTCCTCACGGACGTCTGCCGCTCTCACGGCTCTCGCCCGCCCTGCTTGTCACACATTTGTAATGAAAAATAGCAACATACACATTTAGGAACTATAGCTACAACACGCCACAGTTGTAATATAAATCTTTAGTGAAAAATCTGTTCCTTTAACAGATTATCTTTTATAAATTTAGTCAAGTTTAGTCAAGTCAAAATTTACCACAATAAATACAACAGAACGTGATGAATTTTAGTTAAGGTGGCCATGAGTAGTTTAAAAAGCTTTCTAGTTTATGTTGGTGCAGAATTATGTTTTCTCCTCTTTTCATCAGTCTTTTTAGTTCATGTGGCTGTTCTAGGTCACGTTCGACTTTCTCAATAGCGTTTTTAAAGCAGTACATTCTCAATAGAATTAGCATTTCATCAACAGGGCCACGATAGGAACTGTTTGCACAAATTTGAATCACCCTTTTGGAGCACACTGGTGTAGAGTATACGGTGATTCACGAATCACTTGCACACAATTATAAACCGGGCTTCAGTCATATTGCGCAGATAACTGGTCCGTTCAGTTCGTACAGGAACTTAGTGTTATAAAAGCTCTGAATGTGCGAAGTATATAATTAATTATTAGCCTGATTCTATGTTTCCATTCACCATGGTAGGCTATAAATACTGGGGGGTACTTGGGTACTTGTTTGTTTTGGTTATTGGGGGTGTGGGCTACCCCCCCATCCTCCCCGCAAACTACGCCCATGTGTAGGCTTGTTATCCAAGCATTAATGGCAAGGAAAGGCCCTTGGGACTTTTACTTGGGAACAGCCTTGAGGTGTTTCTGGTTGTGTAACATCTGCTTTGAGGTCTTGATAAATTGTGGCATTTCTTTGTTGTTTAGAATCTAGTATTCCCGTAACTCTTTTGTATTTTATGAGTTTAATAAAGAACTCTCGTCTTTTGTCCAAACATACCACCAGGTGAACTGTAAATGTGATTTCCATTGCAGTTTTGCAAAATATTCCTTTTTCGAATTGCCTGAAAATCCACCTCATGCGAACGTAAAAACTTTTTTGCGATACATGGGAGTTTTTGTTCAAATTTTTTGTTCAAAAAAGGTCTCGAGACCTTGCTTTTTTCGCATTCCAATGCCCACATCTCGTGTTTTCCAAAGCAAAAACGCGTTCTGTGTAAACGAGCCCTTAGGGTTACATTTTTAAAGGGTATGACAGCTTTGTACCTTTTATTCTGAGAGTGGGTTACGAGTAGCCTAGAAATCTAGACGCCCTAGCGGCAGCAAATCGAATTTGCCGCGAGTGTAGTCTAGCAACTCTCGGTAGACCTGAGAGCTGAAAAAACAAACTCTGGTCAGGCCAATCACAGGGTGTATGTATAGAGTCGGTGGGCGGGCTTAACATAATGACGGCAGAGTTAAACAAAGAAGCTGAAGAACAGCGTGTCAGGGTTCTGTCTCTTCGGTCTAGTTTACTCTTGGTTTGTGACAGAGCCCTGACACTCCTGTATTGTTTGTCTTGTGTGAGCGCGCAGCTTTGAGCATGCTCGAGCTGCGTGCTCTTCTGTCCTTGTGTTTTGTGTGCGGGGCGTGGTGTTCGGATCCCAGCACTTCGGTCTAGTTTGGGTTTCAGTTTTGTGTTGGGATTCGGACATTCATGCTCCGCGTGTTTGTTTTTTGTCGAGCGCACGGAATGAGCATTCGTTCGTTCTCGTGCGCTCTGTCCTGTCGTGTGAGCATGTGCTCTTCTGTCCGTGTGTGTTTGTGTAGCACGCGGTTCGTGTTTGCATCGGCTGCGTGCTTTCATGTTTTGTGTTTAGCACGTGGCTGGTGTTTTTCACTGGCTGCGTGCTTTCATGTCGTCATGTTTTGTGTGAACATGCAGCTGATGAGTTCTCATTAGCTGCATGTTAATGTCACGTTTGGTGTGAGCACATGTATCTTGTCAAGTGTTTCTTTGTGCCATGTGCTCATGTCTATTGTCTAACCCCGCCCACCTTGTTTCCTGATTATTGGTTCATTTGCCCCACCTGTCCTCCCTCGTTACCCTCTTTTGTTTGTTCCCTATTTAATCTCCTTGTGTCTTCAGTCCAGTGCGGAATCGTCGGCTTATCACCCTCATGTAGTCAAGTCAAGTCATTTCTGTTTTTCCCCCTCGGGGTAGTTTATTTTTGTCTTGTTTTTTATTATCTACATTAAACAGCCCATTTTTCTGCATCCTTGAGTCCTCGCCTCATCCCTTCAACAAACCCTGACACAGCGGCCTTTCCAATTAGCTTTGGCTGCGACTCTGGAAGACTTGGAGTTTGTACACTAGACTACACTCAAAAAAAAAAAAAAAAAGGTTCTATATGGCACCAAAAAAGGTTCTTGGCTCGTAATCATAGGGGAACCTTTTTTAGTGCTATATAGCACCAATTTTGGTGCTTCAGTGGTTCTTCAGCGGTTCTTCAGAGGTTCTTTGACTAAGGTGCTATATAGCACCGCTGAAGAACCACTGAAGCACCAAAATTGGTGCTATATAGCACTAAAAAAGGTTCCCCTATGAATACGAGCCAAGAACCTTTTTTGGTGCCATATAGAACCTTTTTTTTTTTTTAGAGTGTACGATAGATACAGACGGATAGATAGATAGATAGATAGATAATGTTAAATTACTTTTTAATCTTATCTTCACTTTAAATAAAATGCTAACATTTTCACTTTCCTACTGTCCAGTGATAATTTGGAAATAAAACAGAATGGAAGCCTACATGTTAATTATAGTTGGTCTAAGTCTAACAGCACTCATCAATGTCAAAATGATTGAGATGGCGAATCAAATCCAAGTAGGCGGAGTTTGTTCTCTTTTGGCTCGCTCGTGCAGTCTCTTCACACACAGACGAGCGCGTCAATCTAGCACTTAATGCCATTGTGGAGAGAGACTCTATTCTTTCCTGTGAAATCACAAAACAAACTGCACACAAACGTGTCCCTGCTCTTAATATACAATCATTGATGAACATGTTTGATTTTAATAAAGAAGAAAGAGCGGATTAGAACCCGAAACCCTTTGACACAGTGTACAAAGATTCTACCATCAGACCACTAGGGAATGTACAACAACAGCAGATTTATGTATGTATAGCATACTAATGCGAAGAATCTCAGGACTAATAATATATTTGACGCAAATATTGTTTGTAAATAGTCCCAAAAGGATTATTTCCCAACTAGAATTAGACCAAGAATTTTGTTCACTGTTCTGTTTAGGCTTTATAAAAAGAAAAATATTTTATATTGTTCAAGACATGGTTACGACCTTGACGCGACTTTATAAACGCGGCACTCAAGTAAAAAAAAAAAAAAACTTAAAAAAAAAACGTGCCTCTAGACCTGCATATCGCGTTTTTAACCGCAACAACGCATCCCTGTGTGAAAGCGCATTTTTATTTCAGTGCTGTTACAGTCAGCTTGCCTCGTACATTCAGTTTTACAGCATCAACAGCAAGCCAAAGAGGGAAAGGTTTCAACTGAACTGTGCATTTTCATTTTAAACAAGCTACATTATGTTCTAGCTCTGTCCATGCAATGAACGCACGTTCTTAAATGAGCGACTTTTTTAAGCTAATTTCAACTTGGCATGAATAAAAAATCAAATCAGAGATGCATGTTAATATTTACAAGATACATATTCACGAATACAACTCCTCGTAATTACCTTAATAGCACGCAAATATTTCTGCCCGTTTTCGTTCGTGTGACTGCAGCTGCTTTTCTGCTACAGACGCGTGCAGCCTAACGAGCAGCACCATTATTTCCAGTTAATAAAGGAAAAAAATACTGCAAAATTATTTTTGTGATTTTTTGTGAAACTTTCAACACAGAGCCCATCTCAGATTGTTTTGCAAGGCAGACGTGTCCCTCAGCCCACCCCTGCCCACCCCTAGAACCGGACCCGCTCATGCAATTTTTAATAAGAATCAAAAAAGAGAAACTGGAGGAGCAGTTTTGTTATCTTAGGTTGTAATGTTTGTTTGGAATCTTATTTTTTTTTTAAATCATATTTAGTTAGATCTTTAGTTAAATTGTTGTTGATACCCAATATCAATGGATGATACTGTTTAAAGTTTCCATGTGTCTGAATTATTTGGTAAATTTTTAGCAACAATTAACAAAAGGTGTCAAAGATTTAAAGGTCCCGTTCTTCGTGTTTTTTTGAAGCTTTGATTGTGTTTACAGTGTGCAATATAACGTGTTCATGTTTCGCGTGTAAAAAAACACAGTATTTTTCACACAATTTACTTATCTGTATAACGCTGTTTTCACTCTCCTAAAAACGGTCTGATGAGTTCCTTGTTCTATGAAGTCCCTCCTTCAGAAATACGTAACGAGTTCTGATTGTGCCAGCGTGTTGTGATTCGACAGCAGCTTAGCGCAAGTTGTACGGAAAGGTCACGCCCGTAGAGATGATCCTGTAGAGATCATTGATGTATGCAATCAATGATCTCTACAGCGTCCCTGGGAAAGCCAAACAAAGGTGATTTGACTCCGGGATGAAAATAACAGTGTCTCGACGACATGGCGACAAACACACTCAAGCTACAGTTCCTTTTCTCCACGCGACCGTCCTCTTCTCCACGTGGGACAGCAACAAGACCACGCCCCCTTTTTTCGCGTATTCTTGTGGGCGGAGGTTAGTCTGTTCTACTGTTCTACTGACGTCATTTATGAAGGAAGTACCAGGATGTAGTCCAAGCCAGCCGTTCGCTGTAGGCTTTGAAAGGGAACTTCTGTTAAATAAAATATCTCGCTTGGCATTGAACTTTGAGCTTTATAATTTTACAGGTATTATTTATGCTCTAACAGCAACATTACACACTAACTAAAGTTTGAACAGTGGGATCACGAAGAACGGGACCTTTAAAAAAAAATTCTGATCAAAGACTTTAGATATACAAAGATTTTGCACTCACAAAATCCCTATGAAAGGGAGACATTTCAATGCATAATATAGCAGAATAAGTTCCGTCTTCTAAATAAATGAGCCAATCACCTGTGTCACAAGTAATTGTTTCACATTGGCTACATGGTCCAGCCTGAAAAATGTATTTGTTTGTCATGATTTGAGCATTTAGAAACAACATTTATGAGACAGTTGTCAGATTTCTTTGGTGATTTCAAAAATGAAATTTAATCGTAAGCTTAGTTAACAGCTTTGGAGAATTTGATGTTTCACCATTCAGAGATAGGAACTGCACTTGCATGACTGAAACAGCTGAGTTTCAAAGATGGCCGCAGAGTAAAAATGACTTGCCTTAAAGGGACTTTGATAATATGACCTGCATGAACTGTGGGTATTAGGAAATTAAAAACACGGACTGGAGCTTGACCGGCGTTATTACAGAACGCTGTGAGCAGAGGGGAAATTGCTGTCGCCCTGCTCCACTCATATATTCTGATCCATTTTGTGCCCTACTTGATTTTTTGGCTTCTTTTGGAATTATTTTCTTTGACAGAGAATAAATATTTGAACTAATTTGTATTTAACAAGTATTTAGCACCACAATGAAGGGAAAAAGTAAAAGAAGAAACATGGTATAGAAAAATCCGTTTTTGGAGGTTTTCATTATAAAGGCTATACAAACATAGCTTTCACCATAAACAGCAAAACACAGACAACATCTGCAGTTATTTAAGCACACTTTAACGTCTTTACAGTTTCACCACTCCTGCTTGATAGACTTGCTCCATTGTTCCAGATGGTCGGGTGCAGACCCCATAACTGAGCGGTCATTGTCAGGAACAGGTGGGCCAAAGAGAGCCAGTCAGCACTGTGTGGGTTGAGTCGCCCACCACACGGCTCTCTCAGAGTTCTGCCTGGAATTTACATTGCCAAGACAAAACAAGGCATGCATAAATGATTGCAAGCATTTCTGTTGTGGATGCTTGTATTATCTGAGTTGAAGAATGCAAACCACAGGCACGCTCTGAGTATTCAATGAATTCTGCTAATTTCAACGACCGGTGTAGTAACACGGGATGACAAAGTATTGCATCTCTCTCAATTGGATTAATTGTGCATTTTCATAATTACGGTGCACTGAAGTGAGGAGATTTAAGGTGATCTCATCCTGCCCTGCAACTATGGCTTGAAAATGAGATTGAAACCTCATCTATTTCAGAAATTCTAGCCAAACGTGATCTTTTACCAAAACCCTATACATCTCCACTCATTATATATGCAAATGGAAAAAAATTCCCAGCAGCATTTACTAGAGTATGTTGCTAAGTAGCCATTATCGGACTGTAATTGGCATATAAGACCACAGTCCAAGCCTAGCCCCTTGTTAATCAGACATCTGATGGAGTTACAGAACATAGAGCGCTGAAGGGGAGCTCACATATCCATTATTTCATGAATTCAAGTAACTGGAAGCAATTGAAACAGCAGCCCTCATTAGCACAAGTGTTCTGTTGATCAGTGCATGTAATTGTTTTAGTGACGGTGAGAAAAAGAGGTTAATGAAATACATGACTGACAATCTGCCTCTTTTACTTTGGCTTTATATTACATATAAAAGGCAAGTTAATGATATAACGTGTCAAAGTCAATATAACAGTTAAATGCTGTTAACAACACATTTCATGATCTCCTACTCTTTAGAAAATGTGAAATCAAGAGCATCAGAAGCTCTGATAAGTCTAATTATGCATAGTCTACTCTCTAATGTGAAATCAGCCGAGCGCTTTAACTCACTAGCAAATCCCTTATGTGGTAACCCTTTTTAAACTTTAAAGCGCTCAACAGTTTCAAAACTTCACGTTTGAGGTATGAAAGTGTGTAATTTATGTAATTCACTGCACAAAACATGGATGTTTCTTCAAGTCATTTTAATCACAGACACTATTTTACTCATAAACACTATTCTAAAAAACCCACTGGAAATGTTCACGGCAATCCATGGCTCCAAAAATACTAATTTTCTTTCAGGTTTAAGGAAACTGAAAGCGATACTAAGTGAAAATAATAAAACTGCATACAAATCAGCATGATTTCAGAAAATTACAGTCTGAAATTCCATCCATCCATCCATCCATCCATCCATCCATCCATCCATCCATCCATCCATCCATCCATCCATCCATCCATCCATCCATCCATCCATCCATCCATCCATCCATCCATCCATCCATCCATCCATCCATCCATCCATCCATCCATCCATCCATCCATCCATCCATCCATGTGTTTGTTTGTTTAATCTATTTATTATCTATCTATCTATCTATCTATCTATCTATCTATCTATCTATCTATCTATCTATCTATCTATCTATCTATCTATCTATCTATCTATCTATCTATCTGTCTATCTGTCTGTCTGTCTGTCTGTCTGTCTGTCTGTCTGTCTATTCCTTCCTTCCTTCCTTCCTTCCTTCCTTCCTTCCTTCCTTCCTTCCTTCCTTCCTTCCTTCCTTCCTTCCTTCCTTCCTTCCTTCCTTCCTTCCTTCCTTCCTTCCTTCCTTCCTTCCTTCCTTCCTTCCTTCCTTCCTTCCTTCCTTCCTTCCTTCCTTCCTTCCTTCCTTCCTTCCTTCAAAATAAAATATCTCCTCAAAAATAAAATCCAGGTTTGATATTGCATGTTAATGCCAAAATATAGTTTTTCAATGCTGTAAAATGTTCAAGTAGCCTACATTTGCATAGGAAATCCGTTTATGAATAGTACAAAAGTGATGGTTAATTTGTGTACTAATCAAATAATGTGACTTAAACAGTCTAGGAACATCAACTAGCAACGTCAGTTCGTGCTATTTAATATTCATGAGTTCACAACGTCACTTTCACCATTCCGGTGCCAATAAATAAAATATAAACAAGATAAAAATGAACAAAAGATCTAGAGTCACGGCTGAACAAAATCACCACGCAACCAGCTGACATGATAAAATCATCGATCACGGTAATGGCTCTATTTCTGCTGAACCAAACGCATTGGTGCATGTGTGCAAGTACAGTGGAGAGTTGAATTGCGCTCATGGGCATATCCCCTTAGAGCAAACTGCTAAACACCGGTTTAAATCACAATGATTACCATATTTGCTGCGGGAGTGAATGTAAATGGCAGGTCCGGGTTGGTATGTTTCAAACGAGACAGCTGCCATGGGCTGAGGAGCTATACTGCTGCGTTAAACAGAGAGTAAGTGGAAGCACAGCATTAAGACTGCATGTGTGCTGAATTGACACAGCAGGCTAGCTGTGGTGTAGAGGGCATACAGGTCTAACCTGAGGCGATTGGTCAACAAGCTACTCAGATAAGAAGCCACCTCACAGCGTCTGTGCTCATTTGCTTTGAGCCCGCCAAAAGTAAACCAGACTATCCTGGGATGCGTTTCCCCTACAATGATGTAACTCGCCGCTTAACCCCTTAAACCTGAAGTGTCCCAGCCCCGGGACACCCCCCCGCAAAAAAAATTCGCGGGGGGGTTACTAAGCAACTACTGAATGTAATAACATAAAATAAAGCTTAGAAAACATTAAAGCTTAGAATCTCAGCTTTTCAATGCATCTATCCATTTTGGGATACTCTAAACGAGCGCTGAGTTATTCATCTAAATCGGAGTGTACCGCCCGCGGGCGCCACCTAGCTGTGACAAAATTAATTGTCATATATTTCAAAACTACTGCATTGATCAACACAAAATAGGTGTTATTTGAAAGCTGAGAGTCTAAACTTTAAAATGAATGTAGCCATTATGATTATCTCCAAAGTAGTGTTGAGTTATTTGCTGATAAAATGAAAAAAAAAAAATCATAATTTATGGGGGGGGGGGGGGGGGGGGATTATTATGTACTTCAATGTGTCAAAAACATCATACAGCTCAGATAGTCATGTGTCATATGTCATTTGAAAGGTCTCACTGAGTAGAACACAACAAGCCTAATTGTTTTGGGCTTTGACTGAATTTTCAGCGAGTTTTTGTCAGTTAAGTCCTGCAAGACCCATATGTAAATAATATACTGATGCGGCATTCACGTGGCGTTTTTCACTCGTCTCTTCATGAAACGTGGAAAATGGCACATCGTTATTTACAGCAGACTCTCACGATTAAAAAGAGACCAATGACACCATAATCCATCTCTTAGATCTTAAAATATCCCTCGTTAAAGTAGAACACAAACAAAACAGCACCAAGCCAATGAGCGGAGTAAAAGAAAGCAGTTGCTAACACTTGGCGTTTTCACTCATAACTTCATGAAACATGACCCGATAGTTAAAAATGACACATCCCTATTTACAGCAGACTCTCACGATTAAAAAGAGACCAATGATACCATAATCCGTCTTTTAGATCTTAAATTGGTGTATGTCACTCAGAAAACAACAGTTTTAAAAATGCTTTCGGGAGTCAAGGTCTGAACAAAAAGGCTACCTTTGTTCCAAATGCTGTAACTTTGGACTACTTTATGCTATCACCACAAACTTTGATCCAGATGTAGACCAAAAAAGAATTAACCTGCTACCGTATTGTCTTCCTGAGTTATTGCATGTAAAATAAGAAAAATATGAAAAATTATAAAAAAAAAAAAAAAAAAATTTTGTCTTTTATCAGCAGTTTCTCAGCAATAGATTGTCCAAATGTAATAAAATTTATATTTTCTAAAAATATAGAAAGTTTGCTAACACATGATATATACTTTTTGACTCTCCTTGTTGTAGTTTTGAAGTTATTAGTCTTTAAATCTGTGTATGTCATTCAGACAAAAAATCTCTAAAAATGCCTTCAGGGCTTAAGGGGTTAACTACCACAATATGAAGCATTGTTGAAAAAATTAGCTAGCTAGATTGTTTCCCTCAATTGTTTGAACCATGTTGATTCAACAATATATAACTGTCATTAACATCACACATGACATAGGTGGTCGAGTATTAACTTCTGCTAACTAATTAAAGGGGTTTTAACTAAAACCCTTCATTTTTATTATACAAATGTGTGTTTTAAAAAACATTTAGAAAACCATAAAGACATTGGTTAACGGGTTCAGAGATCATCACCCCTAGCAGCAAACCATCGAAATTTAAAACCGTTATAGAGTGGTGAAGGTGACGTCAGAATCCGGAAGTCTAATTCTCCACTTGTTCCTTCTAGATTATCCTATGGGGTTTTATAATGGGGTTTTTCATATTTATGAGTAAAATAAAGCCTCTGATAAACAATAAATTGACGATACTTTGACGTTTTGTTCTATAAGCCTATGTGAATTACGTAGTCTGTGCATCTCCGTAACAGTGTGTGTGCTTGAGTGGGAAAAAAAGCAGGAGAAAGAGATTGTATGTTTCCATACATAATAAAAAAAGTAATTTTTGTGGCAAAAAAGATGGAAATAATTTGCCATTTTTATCCTATTGTTTACCTTTTTTTTTTTTTGCTTGTTGTTGCTGTGGGTTTGTCGACCAATCAGATTCATGCATTCAACTGCCCCGTAGTATAAGACATATACTACTGAAATTGCGTGACTTTGGCAGTTTGATATGTGCTCTGAATAACTGGTTCAAAACAAATGATTTGCAACGGTTTCGAAGCTTCACAAAGCGCCCATAACTAATAAAATGTACTGAATGTTATCTTGCTTATTGTGCCCGAGAGCACGATCAATTGAGTATTAACTCAAAACTATGCTTCTAACCACAGCTAGACAATTGCAGTTGGAACTATAGTTTTGGGAAATTCCAAATCATTAAGCTATGCTGGTAACGAAAGAACATGCAACCACAGCTGGATAACAATGCTTTTGGGAATTGCACCCCAGCGGTTAGACCTCATCCAGTTCAATTAGAATAAAAAACTTCAATTATTTAATGACACAGTGTTAAACGTATACATATGTATCAGTAATAAAGATGGCTATTTCTCTGTTGCATATTAACAACTGATTTAAATTTACTCTCACAATTCGCCTGAATAGAGGCGTAATGGGGAAACAGACTCCGGCTTTCATTTGTCAAGCTTCAAACACAATGAAGTGACTACAATGCATTTATTCAGGCAATTAATCAGTGGCACTAGGAGTGCTGCTACTGTACAATATGCAAAATGCTCAAGGGAGAGAAGACTTGACAGAGGAAAATCGGCTGAGCAAGGTGGACTCAGGGTAGACTGAGACCATAAGGAGTGAACAATAGAGCTGCTCTTCTTCAAGCACCTCAGCCATTTGACAAATGAGAGAGCAGCTGTATTGTTCAGTCCATCTGCGTTTCAGAATCCTATTGACTCGATATAAGAATCTATATTTCCAAGAGGCCAGTGTTTATATTTCCTACCCATTGTAGGCATTACAACTAATATAATGTTTTACATTGTACCCATTATGACCATTTTTACAAGATGTAATATAAGTCTCAGGTGTCCCTAGAAAGTGTCTGTGAAGTTTCAGCTCAAAATACACCACAGATCATTTATTATACCATGTTATAAAATGCCCATTCTTCAGTGGAAGGAAAAACATGCTGTTTTCGTGCAAGTATCTTTAAATGCAAATGAGCTACTGCTCCCCTCCCAGCTTTCCAGAGGAGGGCGGAGCCTACAGCTTGTGCCTCTGATACTCTGCCAAAAACTAAAACATCTGTTTGGTTTTAATGATCATCTCTATCACGGTCACACTCGCCTGACATTGCAGTTTTTCATCATCATGAAAGTTTATTATCTGCACGTGTTTTAAAGCCATATCAGCCTAAACTTCTGATATATGGTTTTCTGAGCGCACAGAAAGCTGGATGTCAGACGCAGTGCCCTGTGATTACTGAACTAAGTTCTCTTTCACGTCTTATTGTGCTTAAACTGTCAAATAAACACAAGGTTATGTCAAAAACACACAACGTTCAAATACACACAGTCAGTTATGTAAAGTTTACTTGTAGTTATGTAAACAAGTAAAGATGTATGTTAGATCTGTGTATTAAAGTGAAAGCAGTGTGATATACAGTACCCACTGCTATACAGTATGCTGTTAATATGAATCCAACAACAAAACAAAAACAGACTGCTCTTTATTCTTATTAATAAGAACATATTTCTTACTTGAATGCTGCTGTTAAATGCTCTGGCAAGGAGATAAACATGGCGGACTGTGTACAGCTCACTCAGGGTGGGGTTTATGCTAATAAGACAGAGTCCACCAGCAGTGGGTGGGGCCTAAACATATGTGATGTCACAAAAGCTGCAATCTGCACACAACTTTTTCTGAGACACTGTTTATTATTTAAGGGGATAAAAAAGACGAGTGGGTAGATTTTTTACCTTTATAGGGTGGTTGTGTAAAAAAAAAAAAAAAGATTTTATTTATACTAATTTAACATTCAACGTGCATGTAAAAATATGATATATATATATATATATATATATATATATATATATATATATATATATATATATATATATATATATATATATATATATATATATATATATATATATATATATTAGGGGTGTAACGGTACACGTATTTGTATTGAACCGTTTCGGTACAGGGCTTTCAGTACGGTGCACGCGTGTACCGAACGGTTATGAATGTAATCTTTAACAGTTAACAGTCGGCTTGTTGTAAGCGCGGATTACAACAAGTATTCAAGTATTCAGTCCATTTTATCACGAAATTCAAACGATAAATGCCGTTTTAACGCTCTTTAATGTGACGTGACTGATAGACGCGTATCAGTTCAACTTAAAGCGGCAGTGCGCGGCGCGCGAGTCAATGCGATCATCTCTTCCTAAAGAATAATCATAAATTAATATATCTTAAGGTATGTTGAGGATACATTACAACTTACTGAAATGTATCATATGTCGTGTAATCGCTCCATCTGTGTTTCAACCGCGGAAAGACAATAAAACAGCTTGTAAACAATGTCATGCAGAATCACGTTTACTCAGAAGTCATTCAGTGTCCACAGCTGTTAGCTCACTAGAGAAATCAACTCTTTCACTGAATACATGCACTATATTAGCCGTTATATTCATTATATTAGCCTATATATATTCATTATATACTACTTAGCCTGTTAGTGATGTCTTGTTTATTTAATGTATGTTTAAATAAACCTGTCATGAAAATTACAGCCACTAAATGATTATATTTCAACAACGAATACAAATAATTAGATTTAGAAGTTAATGCAAAACCTGCCTTATGTGAAGCTTATGAGTGTTGATTATTATATCTAAAAATAAATAGCAACTGAATTTAGGCTAATAGTTTGGGCTCTGTTGTTAATCTTTAATAGCTATATGTAAGTAAGGGCTCCCTATATAGTTTACAGCATTATCTTTAAGCAACTTTTAGTTATAATTTAATTCATTTAAGGACACAATTTTTTTTCATTAAACCACTGTTGAAAAAAAATTAATAAAAAGCAATTTTGTAAAACTGCTGTACCGAATCCATACCGAACCGGGACTTCAAAACCGAGGTACGTACCAAATCGTCAGTTTTGTGTACCGTTACACCCCTAATATATATATATATATATATATATATATATATATATATATATATATATATATATATATATATATATATATATATATATATATATATATATATATATATTATATATATATTAAAGCTACTAAAGTTACCATTTGCCCACTTTTCAAATACAAAATCTATTGCAAATTAGTCTGAAGTTTGTCAATCAACAAGTAGGTTTACACTGTAAAATCACATCTGACAACCTGCTTTCCTCATCTCTCTTGTGGACGACAGCCTGACAGAACAAAAACGATACACAGAGGACAAGCATTAGAGGACATCATCTGGACCTGTCAGCTAGTTGGCAAACTCAGTATCTCAACATATGAGTATGTACATTTGCAATGACAGTTTGCACCACTCTTTGTTTTGTTGTGTCTATCACTTCGTGACCTCTTTCTTTTTTCTATTATGAAGATTTCTAATACAATTAAACTCATCTGAGACATTTGCTTCTCATTAAAATATATCTGACCTGTCCCACCTTCCAGAGAGGCATCTTTCAACGTACTCTGATCTGAATCTGCTTTTCATTATTGCAAGGGGACCTGCGGGAAACTAAAGTCATGGTAAATTATGATGCCAAACTTAATTTTGGATCAATAGACGGTAATCCCTAAAAAACAGTTCAATCTATAGTCACCCATACAGAGAACAGCTCCATCTGATACCACTGCATAAAAACAGCACAAGGAAACAAGCCATTTTTTTTTATCAGCTATTGAATTTTAAAGTCTTTTTTACACACTTGCATATGCAGGAGGTCCGCTAAAGACACCCATTTTGTACAATGACCCATGAAATAAAATGTGCCCTGCTCATGTACATATAATGGTTATATACTATCACGATATACATCTGCTATAGTGCTGCCACATTTATCCTGCCATTAAAAGGCTTTTAATGCTTCACAAACCTGTGCTCTTAAACACTAGCGGAGGTGTTGCAGACATGATGGGTCACTCTGCGGGTTTATTTTTCCTATTGCTGATGCATCATTGATACTGAAAGCTCTATTCTGTGAGATCAATGAAGGATAAAAGCAGTACTTTCTAGGTCATTTCCTTCTCAGGTCTCAGGACTTCTCACTCATTGCACCATATTTCCGGCATCATTCATATTATCCCATCGCCTGTGATATCCCTAGTTTTCTTTGAAAGTTGTTGCACAGTATAAGGGGAGAAGAAACGCTCATACGACAGGTTCTAAATAAACCATATTCAACCCAAATCTCACAAAAATCTTGAAAGGGGACAACATTCATGCAATACTGTCCTTTGTACCCCTTTTTACTTTTTGAATGCTTAAAAACACAAACAACCTATAAGTACTTGCATCCTACAATGGAATTGGGCCTTGGGTCAAAATGGGAACCTCTCATCAAAACATCTATTTTCAGAGAAACCTTAGCAAAGTCAGCTGTAGCAGTGACAAAGGGCATTAAAAGACAAACAAAAAAAAAGTACACACAAGACACCATGCTGAGAGGCAAGTGAAGGAATTCTATTAAGGAGGAAAGGACTGGCTGGAGAGAAATGGCAGGGCTCATCTTTGTGATGCTGGTTCCCTGTGAGCAGGTCAGAACAAAAAGCATCTCAAAAGTTGGGTTTGGTCTGTTTGCTCTTTCCCCCAGGAAGTCAGTCTTTTTGAGGAGCCCCCATGATGTTCGGCTCTATTGGAGGCCTCAAAAGAGTCCCCTTCTTCACACTGGGAAAGGCTTCAAATACATTTTGAAAAATGTCAATGTTTGGATGGTTATTTACAGGGTTATAAGATGTTCAATGCAATAGGAGAGAGAAAGTAACTTGCCTGCTGCAGCTATCACAGAACAGCCGTTACTCTTGGGTAATTATGTTTGAAATTTGTTAAGGGAATAAGTTCCAATTTGGGAGATATGCAGGTCTTCTTTCAGGTCCATTTGCCTTTAAAACTGGGCTCATTAATAGGACTTGATAGTCCTGGCCTTTATAGAAGTAGAACATGTGAAGAGGCCGGAGTCTAAAGTGACGTTCACTCTAGCCGTGTTTCCAAGTGACAAGCAACAAAATAGCCAGATTTACTAAACAGGGCAAATCAGTATGAGAGCGCAATCCCACAAAAGCGTCGATGGGAGTGGAAAGTTATGCACGTGATCTACAGACGACGTGCAAATTAAAGAACACAGATGCAGTCGGATTATTTCCATAATGACCTACGCAATCTACCAATAGCAGAGCAAATTAGTGCCTGGTTTAAGACATTTTGGGGCGGTAAATAATGGCACAAATACCAGTAAATTGACTAAGGCAGAACCTTAGTAAATTGTGATTTAAATACTCTCATCCCATACATTTTGCTTCAAAGGGAAACTCCTGCAAATGCATATGCAATAAGGTCATGCACAAAAATAACTGTGTCCACGCTTTTTCATCGCTAATTTTTCACTGCGTGTGTCTTTAGTAAATACTGACAGTAGTTTTTTAATGCCAAAAGAGGGTTTGTGATAGAGCAAGCTGTTTGTAAATCTTGTCCCATGTCAATCATATTCAAAATAATTTCTAAACAGTTTTTAAGGTAAAACACATTTTTTAAGAAATATCATGAATTAATTCTTACACTCTAGAAAAACCTTGGGTTATTTTTTCTACCCACTTCCTGGGTTGAGCCTTTTGGGTAATTTTTTGGGATAGTTCTTCAGTGTTTGGGTAGTTTTTGTGTTACCCAGCTCCTGGGACAGACGTAACAACCCAGGAGTTGAGTTATTTATTGCAGGCTTTTTGCGACCTTTTCAGGAGAGAGCAGTTCTCAGTGACATCCAATTGGTCTTCGGTAAAATACAGGTTTGTGTACATGTTATTTTATCTATAAATTTGTTATTGTTCGTTAATTCGTTATTGTTCTGTATATCATTTACATACAGGGTATATCGCAACATACAGGGGTGCAATGTGAGTCACCTACACGGGTCAGTCTTTTTGCGTGAAGGAAACGCCTGATGCCTTGCGTAAAATGTTATTTTATTCACCAATATACAGAATATAAATACTTAGGATGTTAAAATTAGGGCCGGGACTTTAACGCGTTAATTAAGATTAATTAATTACAGGACTTTTACAGAAGATTAATTACGCAAAAAAAAAAAAAACGTAACACTTATTTTTGCACTGCGGAACGTTTTTCAATGAATGAGTTTCGACGGACCAATTATACTGGAGCACCAACTAGCGTTCTTGACTTCCGACAACAACAAACCACAGTGAACATGAACGAAGAAGCTGACGAGACCTCTTTGCTTGGCCAAGTGGATGGGAAAATTTGTTTTAAAAAACGAAAGGATGGAAGCGTCGACAAGAGCATGGTTGTGTGCAAGCTATGCAACAAGGAATTTGCGTATCACCGCAGCACATCGAGCCTCAAATATCACCTCAACGCAAAACACCTAGGAGTTAGTCCGACTCCAAGTAAAGTTAAAAGGACCCACACTCCACCAGATGACTGGTTTCAAGACCAGGGTAACTAAGTCACTGGTCTGCTGGACTGAAATAAATAAACAATATGTTGTTGATTAAGCTTATGTATTCAGTCATTATTCAATGGTATACCAAAAATCCATGTGAAAAAAATTACTTCTCACTGTTCTCAGGTCAAATATTTATATGCGATTAATTTCGATTAATTAATTACAAAGCCTCTAATTAATTAGATAAAATTTTTTAATCGAGTCCCGGCCCTAGTTAAAATATGTCTTCAGAACTGTTCACTATTTGTTTATGGACAGTTTATGGAGCCAGTCACAGCATATTTTGGCTGTGAGTAAAAAGCAGGGGGGGCGGTTTGAAGATAGAAGTTCCCCCGCTGAACATGATACAAGCTCCAGTACGAGATCCAGCGTCATTACGGTGGAAATGGGACAACAGAGATTGGTCGATTACACTTGAATTACTTCTAAATGTTTAATTTTTACTTTTAATATTCATTAAACAAGCTTAAATGTAGGCAATATACACTCCCCTAAAGGATTATTATCCCTCCACCCTCAATGTGTACGTCGTTGCAATAGCGGCGTATCACGATGCAGTAGACGGTAAATCCTTAGGTAAGCACGACTTAATCGCCAGGTTCCTCAGAGGTGCGAGGAGACTGAATCCTCCTCGTTCTACCTCGATACCCTCTTGGGACTTAGCCCTGGTGCTTAGAGCACTCCAGGGTCCACCATTTGAGCCTTTGCAGTCAGTCGAGCTTAAAATCCTGTCCATGAAGACAGTCCTCCTGACCGCATTGGCCTCAATCAAGAGGGTAGGGGACCTGCATGCACTTTCGGTCGACGAATCGTGCCTAGAATTCGGGCCGGCCAACTCTCACGTTGTCCTGAGACCCCGGCCTGGATATGTGCCCATGGTTCCTACCACTCCCTTCCGGGACCAGGTAGTGAACCTGCAAGAGCTGCCTTCGGGGGAGGCAGACCCAGCCCAGGCTTTGTTATGTCCCGTCCGCGCTCTTCATGCTTACATTGACCGGACTCAAAGCTTCAGATCCTCACAGCAGCGTGTGTGTAGGCTGGGTTCCATATGTTGCGGTCCCCTAACGGCTACCCCATATGTGTATTCTTCCACGGTAACCGCTGCCTACTCGGCTAGCTCCGTCTCTTTCCCTTGACAGAGCCCGCTCTGTCGTCTCTGGGCGTGTTCTTCCCCCCCGGGACCAGGTTGGGTCCACCCCAGAGACTTCCATAGTTGCACTACCCTGCTAGGTTAGTCCTGATGCGTATTTCCACCTCTCCTTCCATGAAGGATGTGGCTCCGCAGCGTACCATCTCCCGAGACGGGCATGCTTTCCCAGCGTTATCCAATAGTCACGCTGAGTGGGTCTTGCAGGAACAGCAAGTGACTATCCTTCCCTGCCGGGAGCCCTGACTCCCACTCCAACATAGGAGTGGTCCAGCGAGCTCAGTCAGGGCGCTGGAAGGGCATCCCTGGCGTCCCCAAGAGCATCCCTGGCGTTTTGGTAGGGATCCCAATTCGTCGGTCAGTTCCGACGTACGTCGAACGTGTCCGACTGAAAGGGAACGTCTCGGTTACGTATGTAACCCTCGTTCCCTGAAGGAGGGAACGGAGACGTACATCCTGTCGCCAGGTGCTGTGCTTCAGCTGAAGGCCGAGCTACTTATCTCGGCTCCTCAGTTGAAAACGGTATGCGGTACTTCCACTTCCGTATTTATAACCGCAATGCGGGGCGGTGCGTGGAATGCGTGAACCGCATGCCAATTTTCATTGGCTCGTTTCTAATACACTCGAAGTAGATTGGTCTCTGAGAACAGATCCCAATTCATCGGTCAGTTCCGACGTACGTCTCCGTTCCCTCCTTCAGGGAACGAGGGTTACATACGTAACCGAGACGTTTTCTTGGCACACTTTTAGCCCCTTAGTGCCAATTGGGCATCGTTTAAATGCCACGGCCTACCTGAGCATTGTTTCTGACCATGTCCATCCCTTTATGACAACCATGTACCCATCCTCTGATGGCTACTTCCAGCAGGATAATGCACCATGTCACAAAGCTCGAATCATTTCAAATTGGTTTCTTGAACATGACAATGAGTTCACTGTACTAAAATGGCCCCCACAGTCACCAGATCTCAACCCAATAGAGCATCTTTGGGATGTGGTGGAATGGGAGCTTTGTGCCCTGGATGTGCATCCCACAAATCTGCAAGATGCTATCCTATCAATATGGGCCAACATTTCTAAAGAATGCGTTCAGAACCTTGTTGAATCAATGCCACGTAGAATTAAGGCAGTTCTGAAGGCGAAAGGGAGTCAAACACAGTATTAGTATGGTGTTCCTAATAATCCTTTAGGTGAGTGTATATTAAAATGATACAAAATATGCTATACTGTAAAATATTATACGAAAATAAAGGAATTATCATGCAAACCAGTGGTTCTGTGGAGTAAGTTAATCTGTAAACATTAATTAAAGTATGAAGTAAAAACAAAATGCTAGTATTATAGTAAAAATGTATCAACTTATTATGCTGGGTTAAATAAACAACCCAGTTTTCTGGGTAAAATTAAGTCAACATCCTATTTACTCAGCCCTTAGCTAAAAACAACTGAAATTGTTTTTAACCCAGTGTTCAGTGTTGGGGGTAACGTATTACAAGTAACTTGAGTTACGTAATAATATTACTTTTTCAAGTAACTAGTAAAGTAACGCATTACTTTTCAAATTTACAACAAAATATCTGAGTTACTTTTTGAAAAAAGTAACTCAAGTTACATTTTCACATTTATTTGACTGACAGCTCTCCTGTCCTCATGTTGAGAAAAATTGAGAGTAAGTGCAGAAGCGTTGTGTAAATGTGTTATTGTAGTTCTAGACTAAATGTGAGCATTTATTTATCTCACTTGCACAATAAAGATTCTGTCCTCCTCAAAATTAATAAAATCAGTCAAATGCAAAATCAGAATACTATGCAAACCTCAAATATATAAATGTTAAATATAACAAATATTTTTATACATTTAATCTACCTTTATTGACCAATGTCTTGCTACTTACCTTCGATGATTCAGTTAAACCATGAGCAAATATTACTAGATTTTTTGTTTTTATTGGTAAAACTTTTTCGCTCCTGCGTTCTACTCTTCCATTATCCAGAATGGCAGCACATTTTTACCTCAGCCTGAGGCGTATTAGTTCAATTTTGGTATGAAGAGGTCTTTACATTTTCACAAAAATATAACTTTTTTTGCAATTAAAAAACCAAAACAAAAAAACAAGCCCTGCCCAGGTGAGAAAAAGTAACGCAAAAGTAACGTAACACATTACTTTTCTTAAAAAGTAACTAAGTAACTCAATTAGTTACTTTTTAAGGGAGTAACGCAATATTGTAATGCATTACTTTTCAAAGTAACTTTCCCCAACACTGCAGTGTTAATGCCTTGACATAGTCTAACTTATCAGTTTTTGTTCTCTGGGTTACGTGGATGCTAGAGTCTACTCTAATACATAGGATATATTATTCAAAATGATAAAAATATTACAATTTTCTAACATTTCTTTTTTTTCTCCTCATGTTGGTGGCACCACATGACTTTGATTTATTGGACAAACAATTATTATAAATAATAATATATAATAACATAAAAATATGACTATAAATAATAATTATGATAATCTGACAAAATTGCTTCATTGCTTTTTTTAAAGAAATAATAATAAAATAATTTCATCCTTTTATTGAGCCTTTTTCTATCTGAGAGTCAAGTCAAGTCAACTTTATTTATATAGCGCTTTTAACAACGTAGATGGTTTCAAAGCATCTTTACAGTGTTAAACAGGAAAATAATGCAGCATAATTTTATTCAGCCGTATAGCCATTCTGGAGAAAATGGTGATGTCATCAGTTCATTTCAATTATCATACAGTGGCAGTGTGGGCTTTAGATCAGTAATTAGATCAGTAATTTAGTTTATATGGTTAATTTATTTTAATAATTAGATTTATTTTGATGTTTAGTTGAAAAATGTAGAAATATTTAGTGTCCCCAACTGAGCAAGCCAAGCCAGAGGCGACAGTGGCAAGGTGTGATCTGCCACCTCGTAAAGTACAGACACAACAACTTCCAGCAATTAATCGCAGTCAGTGTGAACACCCCTTAAGACTCCCTAATCCTTTTCAGCCTAATCATATTTATTAGTGAACATCATTATCAATGTCCAATACGGTGCAAGTATCAGAGATTCAAAGAACACGATTGTTTGCCAGCATTAAAAGTTTAATTTAGCACAAACTGACATCTGGTCATCTAAATAAGAGCTGTTAATAGGTTTCAAACAACACAAATGCAAAACGGAACCCAGGGAAAGTTTACATATGGTTTTAACAGACAGCGCCAGCCCACGGAGCACAAACACCAGTCACGTCTGCATTGTGCCGAACTGACAACTTTTAAATAGGCAAAGCTTATGAAGCCACTGTAATTGGCATTCACACATGGTGGCAGCAACACCTGTTAGTCTCATCCTGGGCGTTAGAGCTGTCTGAGCTCTAAAAAGAAAGACAGAAAGACACAGACATACACTTTTTCACCCACCTGGATCAATGAAAGATCCTCTAAATGTAGCCTGAAGAGATGATTTCTGAAAGAAAAGACAAAAAAAAGTATGAATTTCATCTCAAATCAGAACACTCAGAGGGTGGGCAGGCATTGCGGTTATAAATAGAGATCTTTATGGGTTGCAACATTTCGAGTGAATCCATGTGTAATAGCAATTGGCCAATGTTGTGAAAGGAACGTGTCAAGCTTTTTCAGAGATAAACAAGTCTATAAATAAAACAGATGATTCAGAAGTAAATTGCCAAATTAATTGCTGAATAAATCACATTAATATGCTCTGTGTACACATCCACTTTCAATATAACTTGACGGAACAGTTCAAGTTTGGTTTTTCATATGATCCGTATACCTGGCTGAAGGATAACCCGTGTGTTAGAATCCGAAACCTCTTATGCAAAGTGTGCAGCCTAGCCTACTGTCACTTTAATGAGCTGATGCTGGACCTTGCCTAAGGATAAGATGCTTGTATGGAGCAGCAGAGGATTGCAAATGCTGCCTGCATTTTAATTCTGGGAAGAAAAGCAACTAGATTTGTTCCTCCGAACGTCTTGGATTGAGTATACAATCTAGTGTAGCAATAGTGTTCTGCCAACTCTAATCTCAAATGTAATTTTATACGTGGAACTACAAATCGCATATCCGCCCGACATGATTTCACATTCATCTGTGAACAACGGAAGCACAAACACATTTGCTAAAACAATATGGTATAACCTGAAAGCAGAGCCTGTCCTATTGTATAAGAGAGTACATGATAAATCAGGTTGCTGTGATTAAGGTCCACTTACTGAATCGACATGTCTATTGATTGTGTTTCACTGCATTACCGTTAAACCTTTTGAGCTTCTCACTATCAATAGCTCCTTTGCACAGACCACTAGGCCGTTATTTCAGTAATGTCCATGCAACTTCACTATCAATAGAGGTATTCTGATCCTACTGTGCTCGTTGTAGGTTATTAATTACTATTTCTTTTTGTTGTTGAATTTGAATACAGTTCTGCACAAGATGATCTAGCCAAGTAGGTCGACATCCTTTGAATCATTATTCTTTGTTGATCCTAGAACAGTATTCCTATTCAAAAATGATGTATCCATAACCATAAGATACCACTGATATGAGGAAAACGCCCTTAACTTTTACCTTAACTCTACAATCTGATTGGTTAATAGAAGTTTTGTTCCGTGAGCAGCAAGCTTGAGGCATGACTCGATATTCCACATTCTAAGTGTCTGTACTTTGACAGGTCTGCTCAGTCTGGTGTTGGTAATTGGCTGAAATGTTCCTTGAGCTGCTGAGTATCTTCACGAGAAGCCTGTTGTTCAGTGACCTTGATGAAGCAGCAGCTCAGCTGGAGAACCTTCACACAGTCCATTAAGCCTGACTGTGTGCGTTTCTGAGGCCTTGAGCACTGAAAACCCATCTGCTCCAGGGACAACCAGTCGAGCCGAAAGCTTCATGGAGTTCAACCAAGACAAGACTTTCATTTTCCTCTTCATAGCTCAGTTTGAACAATATTGATCCACAGCGCCTGAATCATCCTATCTATTGTGATGGACATCAGTAACCACAGAAAAGATGTGTGATCTGCATAAAGTGTTGTTTACTGTGATTGTCACCTCCACAAATTGCTTCTCAGTAGGGATGCACTGATCTAATAACCAATTTTTAATGTATTTAAGGGTGATAAGCAGTGGCGTACACGGGGGTTGGGGCGGATGGGTCTCGAGCCCCTTCCACGTTAATCATGAAAGTGCCCTTTTCAATCATACAGCAGTGCCCCTGCAAGCGCAATTTCTAATTTCTATCGGCCAGTGATTAGAACACCTGACTTCAATGATTTGGAGTGGTGTTCCTATATAATCCATAGTGTTTTGTTGCTTTAAATGATGTTTTATAAACAAAGTTCGGGAGGAGCACGTTCAGATAATTGACACAGGTGGAGAGCAATCAGCTAATCATCAATAAGAGGTATATATACACGCAGCAGTCTTACCTCTGTTCATTGACAGTTTTCCAGCAACCCTCCACCACCCCTTTTTCACCACTTTTATTCATCAACCACTTACATACACGGGGGGTACTTTGGGTTCGGGCCATATTCTGAGCGCGAAGCCCTCCCCCCGGACAGCACGCCAAATACGCATTTAAATTACTCTCCATAAATTATATGTAAGTGTGAACTCGTGAAACAAATATTTTATTTGTGTTTAACCAATGAGAAACAATGCATCCCATGGTAATTTGTCTATAATTTCTTGCCTTAAATATACTTGCTTATTTCAGGGCTCGACATTAAGCCTGTTCACATGCTTGTCCTTCGGACAAGTAATTCTGTCATTCACTTGTCCGAGTAAAACATTTGCTTTCCATAATCTTATTAAATATAGGCTATGCTTCAGCTTTCATTTTATATTTTTAAATTTGATCTATAAATTAAATTATAATAAGACACTATAGGCTGTTACCAATCAAATTAAATTATTTACACTGAAAAATTACAACTGCATTAAATAATGTTACGAGATTGAATATTTTTGAATATACAAATAAGAAATTTTGGAAAGATGAAACTAAACCACCATTAGGTAGCAGGTGACCGTCTTAATGAGTGAGTCATTGAGTCGATTTGTTCAAACGGCTGATTCATTCAAGAATTAGGCGGTCGTTTACGAATAGGTCATTGAATCTTTGATTCAACCGATTCATTCAAAACGCTGAATCATTCAGTAACACGCTGTTACTGTGAGATGCGTTACGTTTCTGTTGTAATCTTTGTTTGGAACTATTTTCGCTGCTGAAATGGAACAAAAACAGTCCATATTGCATCTAAAATGTAAGTGACTTAATGTTAATTAATTGTTTATGGAACTGGCGTATGAAATCAGCGTCATTTTCAGTCGTGATGGTTCGTTCAGGAAAACAACACTCTTGTTTGTGTGATGTTGCTTAACTGTATCATATGTTATATATATATATATATATAAACTACACAATCTTAACCGTGTATGTTAACTGAGTTTCTTTGTATGAGCGGCGCTCATTTGTTTTCGATTTTCTCTTCGAGAGGCTGCGTGAGCCTCAACAGGACAACCTTCTTAACATCAGGTCGTTTTATATTATTATTCACTATTGATCTCCACTTACACTAACTGAATGCAGAATCATTATTGCACTTTGGTGATTCCCTAGTTATTTTTTTGTTTTGACGTTTTAACCAGGATACATTGGCTGACAATGATATGACTGCAGATTTATTGTGCATTCCCAACCTCAAATCTAAAGAGCATTAACTGTTACTGGATTCCTTTAGATCTAGTTGTTAGTATCCTTCTTGTTTGAGGGGGTTTGCTGTCTCCAAACTCGAACCAAAGTACAAGACATCTACTGACAGTCCACATCATTACCTGCAATTGACTGACTGAGCTTTCTGATCATTAGAACACAGCGAAAACACAATGGTATATCTGGAAAAGCTCAACAAGTGTTTCCTACAGTATAACAGGTCAAAAGAGTATTTTTAGTCTATCCATTTCCACTGATCTGCCCTTCTTTGTAACACCAGCCAGACATTTACATTTTTAGAGAGAACCATAAAATCCCAACCACATCACTTCCAACTCTTTAGTCAGACTTGATAATGATGTGTTTGGAGCAGATTCTGAGAGCTAACTAACACTTTCCATCTCGTTACTTTCAAGAAAAAAAAAACAATCTGTTCAAGATACAATGAATCACTAGTGAAGTGAACGGTAATCCTTGCTTCTTAGAGAAAATGTAATTATTCTATCACTCTCTGCCTTGTGGGTGAATGAACTGTTACAGTGCCTCATATCAAACCGTTTCTGCGGTTGTCACAAAATAATTGCTTGGAGACCATCCATGCTGCTGACAGATCGGGAATATGAGATTAATTTGGCTGAAGATGTATGGCAGGACAGTGTGAAAGTCTATGTGGAAATCATCACACTCATTAATTAGAGCTGGACATAGGAAATCCTACCCTATTCTCACATTCATGGTGCAATTTTTTTTATGAAAGTATCTGTCGGTGAGGAGGGTCTGTGCTGTTCTTTGTCTGCCACAAAAGTCCTTCAATTTCATTGTGTGGCTTTGTGAATACTCAGATTATGTGTCAGTATTGGGCTAATCATGTGAAACCTGGCAATTGTGACATTTTCGCAGTGGGTGTCAATTTAGTGTTGCTGAAAATACAGTAAAATATGAATATATGGCTTTGCAGACACATTGTCAGAACCTCTGACATCGAAACACACTCATTCGTATACTGAGACATGGACTGAGTCCTAATTAAATTTCACACGGTGCTGCAAGAAGGTGCCATTACCTTGCGCCCACAATTAGCTCGTTCTGGCCTGGGTCAAAAGTCAGCTGTGAATAATCAACAGTGCCCTCAGCTCTGAACCGATGGATCCAAGGCTCGATTTCTGCAGAACAAGAGAGGACACATGTTAGCGTACATCACTAACAGACACACACAGATACCATTGAATATGTTTTATATTTCTCCAGGGGCGTAGCCATCTTTTCAGAAGTGAGGGGGACAGAAATGTCAGGTGTAATACCATTTTAATTCTGACCTTTGTCTAACTGACAGATTTAATTGATCTCATCTCTTGCTTTTAATTCAGTAATATATCAAATACACTGCTGAACAATAACCACTAATATCTATAATGTTTTCCCTATATGTTATGCCAATTTTATGATTGGTTTATGTAGGCTACTACAAACACTTGTGCATTGAGTTCCCATGGATTTTATGCTTTGTAAAAAAAAATATCACTGAATAAGGCAGCAAATATAAAGTACCTATCAAAAGTTTGGAAACATTACAATTGTTAAATGTTTTTGAAAGAAGTCTTCTGCTCACCAAGGCTGCATTTATTTAATAAAAAATGCAGTAAAAAAGTAATACAGTGAAATATTATCCCAATGTAAAGCAGCTGTGTGAATATATAGTAAAAAAAAAAAAAAATCTTTGTAATTTATTCCTGTGATCAAAGCTGAATTTATCATCATTACTCCAGTCTTCAGTGTTAAATGATCTTTCAGAAATCATTCTAATATGTTCATTTGATGCTCAATAAACATTTATGACTATTATCAATGTTGAAAACAGTTGTGCTGCTTCATTTTTGTGGAAATCATGAAACTATTCAAACATTTGTGGTAAGATAAAAAAGAGAGAAATTAATACTTTTATTCATCAAACATGCATTAAATTGATCAAGTGGCATTTAAAATATAACAGATTTATACATGCTTTATTCAATGCAAATAAATGCTGTTTATTTAACTTTATATTCATTAAATTATCCTGAAAAATAAAATGCATCATGGTTTCGTAACGTTAGTGACTAACGAATGGGGGTTTTGCTTAGAAGTCAATTACCTTCGAGAATTTAACAGTGCCCAATGGCAGTGCCAATGCCATGGGCATGCGGAATTTGCATGCGTAACTCCGCCCCACATCGTGGGTATATAAGGAAGTACGCTGGCAACATTGCATTATGTTTCTGCTTTGGAGCCAAGAGTATCTCTTCACTCCTTCAAGCCTGCTAACTGAGTCTTTGTCAGCCTTCGAGACGAGCAGCTTTCCAGAGGCGTTGGTGTTACGGCGCGTTCCAGTGATCGCATACTGCCTGCCTGCTGATCTGCCCAGTGGTCTGCTAGACAGCTGGTGTGTGGTCCCTGGGCGCTTCGGCGTTCTCTGCAAAGCTTCCTCTCACAAAAGAGCTTACACGTGGCACGTCCTTTTCAGGATGTCTCGCCCGTGTACTTCTGGGTGTGGCCGGTTGCTTTCATCTACTGATGGGCACAATCACTGCTTGGTATGCTTGGGCGTTCAGCATGCTCAAGCAGCGTTTGTGGCTGTCGGACCCAGAGCTGACAGCCATGCTGTCTCGGGCAGCCGTGAGTCTGGGGAACCCTCCGCCCTGTTCCGAGCGCTCGCGGCTCGATGATTGGTTTTTGGGGGCGCCCGCTGACACCCGTCAGTCCCCGCCCCCAATACCTTTCTTTCCCGAGTTGCATTAGGAAGTTGCGCGGTCCTGGAAGTCCCCGTTGTCTTCCCGCGACCATTCGGCGACTTCCTCCGTCTTCTCCACTCTCGATGGGGCCGCGGTCAACGGGTACACTGGGGTCCCCCCAGTTGAACGTTCTGTTGCAATGCAACTGTGTCCTCAGAGCGTTTCAACTTGGCGTGGTGATCCTAAGCACCCCTCCAAAGCCTGTCGATTCACATCAACCTTGGTGGCGAAATCGAACAGAGCTGCGGGGTAGGCTGCCGCCTCTTTGCATGCCATGGTGATCCTCCAGGTCTACCAGGCCAGCCACCGACCTCGCCCTCCGGGTCCCTGGGTCAAGTGATGTCCACAAATGTGGTCTAGGAGCGACATTTGTGGCCTAACCTGGCTGATATGCGGGACAGCGAGCGGACCCGGTTCCTCGATGCCCCCATATCCCAGACTGGCCTCTTCGGCGGGGCGGTTGAAAGCTTCGCCCAACAGTTTTCAACCGCTCAGAAGCAGACTGAAGTAATCAAACATATACTGCCACGGCGGCCAGCTGCTGCCTCCACCCAGCCGCCGGCACAGTCGCCTCAGCCTGCTCCCCGCCGAGGACACCCTCCTAAGGCCCAGACCCCAGTGGAACGTGCGTCCTTCCCTGGTCTCCTCTGTCAGGACGCAGCCGTTAACCGTGCCCCCACACCGGGACGCCCAACAGCCTCCCATGTCGGGGCCGGTAACGCTGCCCCACCCTGGGTACGTCTGTGGTCCGAATGACCCCGCTGGTGCAGTTCCTGGGAGCCTGGCTTCAGCTTCCGGGACTGTCCCGCTGGGTCGCGAAGACCATCAGGCGCGGCTACGCGATTCAGTTTGCGCAGGTTCCTCCCTGCTTCCCGGGAGTCCGCTACACTATGGTCGGGGCCAATGCCCCTGTCATGCATGCGGAGGTTGCCACCCTACTGGCGAAGGGTGCGATCGAGCCTGTCCCTCCAGCCGAGATGAAGTCCGGGTTCTACAGCCCCTACTTCATTGTACCCAAGAAAACCGGTGGTTTACGGCCAATCCTGGACCTTCGCATCTTGAACCGATACTTTCACAGGCTTCTGTTCAAGATGTTGACAGCGAAACGCCTTTTCGAATGTGTACGTCCGGACGATTGGTTTGCAGCGATCGACCTGAAGGATGCCTACTTCTATGTCTCCATCCTACCTCAACACTTTCGAGGGGCGGGCATATCAGTACGCGGTCCTCCCATTCGGGCTATCTCTGTGCCCCGTGCCCCTCCGGCAGCACGGGGTTCGCATCGTGAACTACCTCGACGACTGGCTCTTAATGAGTCACTCTCGAGCGCAGGTTTGCGAACACAGAGATCTAGTGCTCCATCACTTAGCCCGTCTGGGCCTTCGGCTCAACTGGGAGAAGAGCAAACTTTGCCCCGTGCAGAGGATCTCTTTTCTCGATATGGATATCGGCTCGGTCGCCATGTGCGCGCAGCTTACGAGCGCGCGCGCGCAGTCTCTGCTGACTTGCCTCCGTCAAATCGAGAGCGAGAGTGCGGTTCCACTTAAACTATTTCAGAGGCTCCTGGGGCATATGGCATCTGCAGCCGCGGTGACGCTGCTTCAGCATTGGCTACGCGATCGAGTCCCGAGATGGGGATAGCGGTCTGGCACGCTCCGGGTACAAGTGACTCGGGCCTGCTTACAGACGCTCACCCCGTGGTCGAACCTCAGTTTTCTACGGACCGGAGTGCCCTTAGAACGAGTTTCCAGGCATGTTGTTGTATCAACAGATGCCTCCTCCACGGGCTGGGGTGCCATGTGCAATGGACAAGCAGCCGTGGGCTCCTGGACAGGACCCCAGCGCCTTCTGCATGTCAATTGCCTCGAGTTGCTGGCAGTACGGTTCGCCCTGCACCGCTTCCTAGCGTTGCTGAAGGGTCAACATGTACTAGTCCGGACAGACAATACGGCCACAGCAGCGTACATCAACCACCAGGGCGGTCTACGCTCCCGCCGCATGTCTCAACTCGCCCACCATCTCGTCTTATGGAGTCAGAAGCACCTGAGGTCCCTTCGTGCTGTCCACATCTCGGGAGAACTGAACCGTGCAGCCGACGAGCTCTCACGGTTTCAGCCACTTCCTGGAGAATGGAGACTCCATCCACAGACGGTCCAGCTTATTTGGGAACGGTTCGGCGACGCACAGGTAGATCTGTTTGCCTCCCACGACTCTTCCCATTGCACCCTGTATTATTCCCTGACCAAGGGCACGGATGCACTGGTGCACAGCTGGCCGCGGGGCCTACGCAAATATGTGTTCCCCCCAGTGAGCCTTCTCGCACGGGTACTGTGCAAGATCAGGGAGGACAAGGAGCAGGTCATGTTGGTCGCCCCATTTTGGCATGGCCAGACCTGGTTCTCAGAACTGCTACTCCTTGCGACAGCCCCTCCCTGGCCTATTCCTCTGAGACCGGACCTCCTCACTCAGAGACGGAGCACCCTTTGGCACCCCTGCGTCCTGCTTTCTGGAAGCTCCACGTGTGGCTTCTGGATGGGACGCGGCAGGATTTGAGTAGCCTACCACCTGCGTTGTGGTCGCTACCATCACTTCCGCCAGGACAGAGTCCACTCAGCATGCCTATGCGTTGAAGTGGAACCTCTTCGTCACCTGGTGTTCTTCCCGCCAAGAAGACCCCTGGAAATGCCCGATCGGGTCCGTGCTCTCGTTCCTCCAAGAGGTCTCCCTCCACCCTCAAAGTGTATGTGGCCGCAATATGTACATACCACAATCTCTTGAGGGACAAAAAGGTAAGTCACCACAACCTGATCATCAGGTTCCTGAGGGGAGCGAGGAGACTGAATCCTCCTCGCTCTCCTCTCGTTCCCTCTTGGGACCTCTCAGTAGTTCTAAGTGCTCTGCAGAGGCCTCCCTTTGAGCCTTTGTGGTCAGTTGATATTAAGTTCCTGTCGATGAAGACAGCTCTGCTGACCGCAGGCTGACCTGCAGGCATTTTCGGTTGATGAAGCGTGCCTGGAATTAACTCTCACGTGATCCTGAGACCCCGGCCCGGATATGTGCCCAAGGTTCCCACCACTCCATTCCGAGACCAGGTGGTGAACCTGCAAGCGCTGCCTTTGGAGGAGGCAGACCCAGCCTTGGCATTGCTCTGTCCAGTACGCGCTCTCCGCGCTTACGTAGACAGGACGCAGTGTTTCTGCGCATCTCCCGATGTTTCCTGGGCACGTATCCAGGCCGGGGTCTCAGGACAACGTGAGAGTTGTCCGGCCCAAATTCTAGACACGATTCGTTGACCGAAAGTGCATGCAGGTCCCCTACCCTCTTGATGGAAGCCAATGCCGTCAGAAGCACTGTCTTCATTGACAGGATTTTAAGCTCCACCAACTGCAAAGGCTCAAAGGGAGGGCTCTGAAGTGCTCTAAGCACTAGAGCCAAGTCCCAAGAGGGTAACGAGTTTGGACGAGGAGGATTTAGCCTCCTCGCACCTCTGAGGAACCTGACGATTAGGTCGTGCTTCCCCAAGGACATACCTTCGATTGCATCGTGATACGCCGCTATTGCTGCGACATACACTTTGAGGGTGGAGGGAGACAGCCTTCGCTCCAGCCCATCTTGCAGGAAAGAAAGCACGACACTAACCGAACACCTTCGGGGGTCTTCCCGGTGGGAAGAGCACCATTCAACGAACAGGTTCCACTTCAAGCGTAGAGGCGCCTCGTAGAGGGGAGAGAAAGAAGGTCCCTCCTCAAGGGAATCGGCCAAGGAGGGGCTGTCGCGAGGAGAGTTAGTTCTGGGAACCAGGCCCGGTTGGGCCAGTAGGGCGCAACTAACATGACCTGCTCCTCGTCCTCCCTGACCTTGCACAGGCTCACTGGGGGAAACGCATATTTGCACAGGTCCCAGGGCCAGCTGTGCGCCAGTGCATCTGTGCCGAGGGTGCCCCCGGTCAGGGAATAGTACCACTGGCAATGGGTCGAGTCCGGAGAGGCAAACAGGTCTACCTGTGCGGCTCCGAAGAGGTCCCATATCAGCTGGACCGCCTGGGGATGGAGTCGCCACTCTCCCGGAGGTGCAGGCTGCCGTGAGAGCTCGTCGGCTGTCCGGTTGAGCGCACCTGGGACATAAATGGCACGAAGCGACCTCAGATGCTTCTGACTCCAAAGGAGGAGGTGGCGGGCGAGTTGGAACATGCAACGGGAGCGTAGACCACCCTGACGGTTGATGTATGCAACGGCTGCAGTGTTGTCCGTACGGACCAGTACATGCTTGCCACGTAGCGGCCCCTTGAGGCGGCGCAGTGCCAAGTGTACTGCTAACAACTCGAGGCAATTGATATGCCAATGCAATTGAGGTCCCGTCCACAGACCTGAAACTGCATGCCCGTTGTACGTGGCCCCCCAGCCCGTGGAAGAGGCATCCGTGAAGAGCACAGCATGCCTGGACACTTGTTCTAAGGGCACCCCGGCCCGGAGAAACGAAGCGTCGGACTACGGGCTGAAAGTTTGGCAGCAGTAAGGAGTCACTGGGACCCGGTACTGGCCACTCTGCCACGCCCACCTCGGGACTCGGCCATGAAGCCAGTGTTGAAGCGGTCTCATATGAAGCAGATGCCATATGCCCCAGGAGCCTTTGAAAATTTTTCAGTGGGACCGCTGTCCTGCCTTTGAATGAATTCAAGCAGGTCAACACCTGCATTCAACACATTCTCCATTGGCTCGTTTTTAACACACTCGAAGTAGATTGGTCTCTGAGATCAGATCCCAATCCGTCTGTCATTTCCGACGTACGTCGAACGTGACCGACTGAAAGGGAACTTGATGTAGGAGACCTCCAATACAAAATTAGGAACTTTTAAAATAGCATAGGGTCACTTTAACACATACTGTAGATAGGCTATGGGTGCAATTATCTTATCTTAATAATAATCATTCTGTGATATTAAGCAAAAGCAGCAAAAACTGTTTACAACATTGATAATAACAAGAAATGTTTCTCTAGCAGCAAATCAGCATATTAAACTGATTTCTGTCTGATCATGTGATACTGAAGACTGGCGTAATGATGCTGAAAATTCAGCTTTGTCGTCAGAGGAATAAATTACATTTGAAAATGTATACAAACTTAAAATTGTAATAATATTTCACAACATTACTATTTATACTGTATTTTTGATCAAATAAATGCAGCCTTGTGAGCATAAGAGCCTTCCTCCAAAACTACTAAGATATAAAGACAGACCGACAGATAAAGAAATATTAACGTTCTTATCCTTTGGACTTTGCAAACCATAATGAATAATTTAAAAGCCTAGTAAATGAATTAAATTAAGATCTACATCATTTTTTAGATAAAATTATTTTATTTCAATAATCAGTTAAACAGCTTTACTACAGAACAAAGCTTCCTCTAACTCTTGTGGCGTTGTTTTTCTTCTGTAGAGCGTCTCAGGCATACAAAAGGAAGCCAGAATTCCCCAAAGATCCACAGCATCAGTTACCACAATGTTCCTCCATAAATCTTGCATGTCTCTATGGGATAGCCATAACTCCAGCAAGAGTGGAACTCATAAGTGAATGTGGAGACACTCAATGTGGTTCTCTAGTGTTTCTGAGAAGCAGTTTCATGCGTTGAGAATGTAAATTAATTCTTTTAATGCTCCTGGATGATTTAAAAGCTTAAAACCTGGGTGTAGTCCACTCATGTTGTCTAATGGTGGACATTCGGTTTATCTTTGTGTCCTTCCTCAGCATATACTGGATACTTGGTTAAATGTTAAAGGTGTAATTTCATGACAAATTAATTAAAATAACTGATGTTCTATTGAAATGTGTAAAACTCAAATCCTTTTGCAAAAACATTTAATTCAAGAGAGAGCAAGAGCCACTTTAGCAATGAATGACATAAAAATAGCATGAAGATGTAAAACAATGTGGGCAGTTTCCAAAAATCATCCTCAGCATGGAAGCAATTTAAAGCTTTCAAGGTCCCGGCTGTCAAGAACTCTTGCCTAAGTTTTCTCTTAAACTTCTGTTTTCTTGAACTGTCGAGGACTGTTTCTTTTAATAGACATTAATATGTTTGCTTCTTTCAAAGATTCTTTAAGTACAGGAAGGAACATCTGACAAGCCGCAGCTGTGTAAATGTTGGGGTCTTCTGGCGCTAAGTTGCTCTTAAACAAGTTTTCTAACCAAAATTACACAGGGAGGAGTTCAAGACAAACTTGTAACTAAAATGAGACAAAACCACTTTACACAGTGTGTGTATTGTTACCAAATGTTGGCACTTAATAATGTTAAATAAAAAAATAAAAAAACTTACATAATTAACATTTATTCAGTTAACAGAAGCTTTTGTTAAAACTTTCTGTTAAATGACAAACACTGAATTTGTCAACATTTGTTAATGAATTAAGCATCAAATTTACAGTCTACAGTATTTGTTAATCTAGGTTAATGTTCATTTATTTTAGGTTTATTGTTAATTCATATACCCTCCCAGCTAAAGCTTATACAACTTAAAATATTGAAGATATATTAGTATATGTATAGAATAACTTGAAACAAGATTTATAAATGCTGTAAAAATATTGTTAATTATGATTTCATGTTAGCTATTGCAGTAACTAATGCTAAATGTAAAATAAGTATTACCCTAAACTATAATTTCAACAACGCACAATGAAAACTACTCCTAAAAATGATGTTTCCAAAAGTTTTCTTTTCTTTGCAGTGATGCCATTTTTATTCCCCCAAAAACCTTTAAGTAAGCAGTTCTTAAAATAACCCATTTTCTCTGTGTGAAGTACATTTTAATAATCTAAATAAGCTTTTTTCTCTGTAATGGAAAGGTTCCATGGATGTTAAAGGTTCTTATTGGAACCATCGGAGCTAATAAAGAACATTTGTTTTTGAGCGAGGCATGTATTTCAGTTTTCACTGTTTTGTTAAACAATTATAAGTAATAATTAATGTTTTTCACTTAACATTTTTTTATTTAATGTGTTAATTGCCCTTTCTATGTAATTGTTTGTGAAATTTACAAGCAATTTCTGCGTAAAAATTGTTCTACACCAATTTTATTCAGTGTAGACATCAGCATGGCTGATATGAATGTAAAAGTTGTATGAATCAATGATTATGCAATGAAGAATAATTAATCTTAACCGAAACTTTAACAACTATTCACTTAGGAAACATAAAAAATAAGATATATTTGAACGTAAAAGTGTTGCAACAAGCCTGTGCAGACAAAACTCCTCCTGATCATAAAAGATGTACTGTACCTGTGGAGAACCATCTGCTTAAACCTGTCATTGTTTTCCCAGCAAGAAAAAAAAAACCCTCTCTGAAGTCTAAACAAAATGCAAACCTGACTCACTGTGAATGTGCAACATCTGTCCAGAACATTATTGTACAAATCAGCACTCATGAGCAGAGCACTACAGCTTCATGGCACAGACATTAACATTTATTTTCAGTCAACCAGTGTGGCTTTATACAGAGATCTAACATTGGAGCTCTGCTGGAGTTCGTATATTTATATTCTTTATTGTCTGTGGGGCAGAAAGCAGACTGTTCGTGGTGTCCTTCACAATTTTTGATCCCAAACGGACAAGGACTATGCAGTCCACGGGTGAAACGTGTCCCCACACCACTCTGGAGAAGAGAGCAGAGGTGTTCCATTTAGGAAAACACAGTCTATGCCCCCAGTGTCTCTCTTGTGGTCTGGATCGACACACGCATCTCCGTGACTCAACACTTTTTATTGATTTTTTTTTTTTTTTTTTCAAAGAGGCTGCTAGGAACATTCTCCTCTATAAATGCAGACTGCAGGCTTGATTCAAAAAGGCAAATTTAAGGAGAGAGCAAAATGTTTCTCTCAGCCTTCAATTCACTCTAAATTGGCTTACTGGGTGGCCTGAAAAAGTCTGAAAGGTTTCGATAAAAAAAAAAAAAAAAAGGCCCATCAATCACTCTTCTCTATAAAGCCTTTGTCAAGATAAGCACAGCACCGCCTGTGTGTTTGACTATAATTACAGGGGAAACTATTTCACAAAGCACAATTTTTTAGAGAAACAGAAGGCATTTATTAAGGCAGCGTGCAAGTATCAATTTAAGGTGTGAAAAGCTTCAGTAATCAATGCTATTTTTAATCTATATGTTGAAATCTGATTTGCCAAGGCGATAAATTTGATAATTGGACATTGATCTATATATATTATTTGACCCTGGACCACAAAACCAGTCATAAGGAAAACCACTCAATTTTTGGAAATTGAGATTTATACATAATCTGAAATCTAAATAAGCTTTCCACTGATGTATTGGTTTGTTAGGATAGGACAATATTTGGCCGAGATACTGGAATCTGAGGGTTTTTAGAAAAAATCTAAATATTGTGAAAATCGCCTTTACAGTTGTCCAAATGAAGTCCTTAGCAAGGCATATTACTAATAATATTTTTGATATGATTACGATAAAGGAAATTTACAAAATATCTTCATGGAACATGGTCTTTACCAATATCCTAATGATTTTTGGCATAAAAGAAAAATCGATCATTTTGACTCATACAATGTATTGTTGGCTATTGTCACAAATATACCCGTGCGACTTATGACTGGTTTTGTGGTCCAGGGTCACATATAGGTTAAATGTTAAATGTGTCATGACAAATTCATTAAAATAACTATGTAGCTATTGATCGAAATGTGTGAAACTCAATTACTCATTTAATTCAAGAGTCACACAAGAGATGTGTGAAAGAGCCACTTTGGCAATGAATGTCATATAAAAATAGCATGAAGATGTAATACAAATGTGAGCAGTTTCCAAAAAGCAGTTTAAAGCTTTCAAGGTCCAGGCTGTCAAAACTTCAAGAACTCAGCATGCAGGTATCAATTTAAGGTGTAAAAAGCTTCAGTAATCAATGCTCTTTTTATCTATATATTGAATTCTAATTTGCCAATGCGATATTGAGAAAACATTTGATAATTGAACATTTATCTAATTTAAATGTACAGTTCCCTTTCGTTCAGTCACTACGACGTAACGTTAGTGACTAACAAATGGGGGTTTCACTTAGAAGCCTATCATCTTCGAGCACTTAGAAAACGCCCAATGGCGTGGAAATTTGCATACGTAACTCCGCCTCACCGCGTAAGTATAAAAGGAAGTATGTGGAAATATCGCATTACGTTTCTGCTTTCAGAGCCAAGAGTACCTACCTCTTCACTCCTCACAAGCCTTCTTAGACTCTGTCAGCTTCTTCGAGACGAGCAGCTTTCCAGTCGGTGTTGGTGTGACGGCACGTTCCAGTGATCGCATACTTCCTGCCTGCTGATCTGCGCAGTGGTCTGCTGGACGGCTGGTGTGTGTTTCCCTGGGCGCTTCGGCATCGACTGCAAGGCTTCCTCTCACAAAAAGAGCTTGCGCCTTTTCAGGATGTCTCGCCCGTGCACTTCTGGGTGCGGTAGATTTCTTTCGCCTTCTGATGGGCATGAGCGCTGTTTGGTGTGTTTGGGCTTTAAGCACACTCAGGCAGCGCTCGTGGATGATTCATGTTCCCACTGCGGCAACATGGTCATCTCGGTGTTACGGTCGAGACTCCGTGAACTCCGTGCTGATGCCGGAGCGAGAGTCCCCTCTGCCACACCCCAATCTGCGGTCTCTACGGGAGGCTGCACTTTGGCTGGTGGCCAGGGTGACGGTGTGGAACAAAGCTCCGACGCCCATGCCTCGGCCCACACCCCCCTCTTATGCACCTGACCCGCCCCGTGTTCAGGCGTCTACATCGGGGCCAGCTCATGCTGTCCCGACTGTGGCGTTTGGTGCGGCGGAAGGCGAGGAAATGTCTATCGCCGCATCACAAGGTGGGCTGGAGTCATCTGAGGATGATGATTTGGCTGCGTTGCCACCTTCGGGCGTTCCAGCGTTGCCCGAATTGGACCCAGAATTGACAGCCATGCTCTCTCGGGCCGCCGCAGCGCTTGGGTTGGAGTGGAACCCTCCGCCCCGACCTGAGCGTTGGCGGTTGGATGATTGGTTTTTGGGTTTTTTCTCCAATTCCTTTCTTCCCCGAGCTGCATGAGGAGATTGCGCGGTCCTGGAAGAACCCATTGTCTTCCCGCGACTGTTTGGCGAACTCCTCCACCTTCACCGGCCTTGATGGAGCCGTGGCTAAAGGGTACACTGGGGTCCCCCCGGTTGAACGTTCTGTTGCGATGCAACTGTGTCCACAGAGCGCTTCAACTTGGCCCGGCGACCCAAAACACCCCTCCAAGGCCTGTAGGTTTTCGTCATCTCTGGTGGCGAAATCCTATAGAGCTGCGGGGAAGGCCGCCGCTTCTTTGCATGCCATGGCAACTCTTCAGGCAAACCAGGCCAAGTTGCTGAGCGACATGCACGAGGGCAGGGCTGATCCAGGACTTCCGGGAGTCCTGAACCGTGCAGCCGACGAGCTCTTACGGTCTCAGCCACTGCCGGGAGAATGGAGACTCCATCCCCAGACGTCCAGCTGATTTGGGAACAGTTCGGGGACGTGCAGATAGATCTGTTTGCCTCCCACGATGAACCTGCAAGCGCTGCCCATGGAGGGGGGAGACCCAGCCTTGGCATTGCTTTGTCCAGTACGCGCCCTCTGCGCTTACGTAGAAGGGAAGGGCTCTCTCAAAACAAAGGTTGTCTCACTGGATAGTGGACACCATTGTTTTGGCTTACCAGCAGCAAGGTCGCTTTGGGGTTCAGGCCCACTCCACTCGGAGTGTCGCCTCCTCTTGGCCTTTAGCGCATGGCGCCTCGCTAACAGACATCTGCAGAGACACCGAACACATTTGCCAGATTCTATAATCTCCGAGTGGAGCCAGTGTCCGACTATGTACTCGCCCCCCCGAGGGGCCGGTAATGGACCAGGCTCAGGTGTCTTCGTTTGCTTGCCATTCCACTCCATGGACTGGATACGTGCAATATTTTCCTCAGGTGAGCTCCCCGAGAGCCCTGAGTCCCTCCAGCACTGCTTACGCCGATACCTGTGTGTCTTCCCTCTAACGAGCCCAGACCCTCGTGTCCGTCCAGGTGCCCCGTGTGCATGGTTCCCCTCCGGCGACCCCCACACGTGTATTTCCACCGTAAGCCTCCGCAGTGAGCAGGTGTCTTTCTCTAAGTCCCTGCCACCCCTGGGGTTAAAAATCCACCTTCGGCTGGTACCCTAGAGTTTTCCCATATGCAGCCCTTAGCGGGTCATATGTGTACTCTCTAAGTCCTCCCTACGGGTATGCATCTTTGCCTATCTATATCTCCACTGGAATATGCCTCCCAGTGTACCTTGGTATTCCTGTGATAAGTGGGAGTCCCTCGTCCGTACTAGTCTTACGACAGGGAACTCACACTTACGCAGGGCACTGGAAGACGGCTGAGTGGTATGATTTTATTGGGACCCCCATTCGTTAGTCACTAACGTTACGTCGTAGTGACTGAACGAAAGGGAATGTCTCGGTTACGGATTTAACCCTCGTTCCCTGAGGAGGGAATGGAGACGTAACATCCCATTGCCACATCAGCCGTGCTACCTGGAACGCGGAGTTCAGTCTTGGCTCCTCAGCAGGTAATGTAATGCGATATTGCCACGTACTTCCTTTTATACTCATGCGGTGAGGCGGAGTTACGTATGCAAATTCCGCATGCCCATGGCATTGGCACGCCATTGAGCGTTTTCTAAGTGCTCGAAGATGATAGGCTTCTAAGTGAAACCCCCATTCATTAGTCACTAACGTTACGTCTCCGTTCCCTCCTCAGGGAGCGAGGGTTACATCCGTAACCGAGACGTTATTCAAGTAGCAGACACTATTCTAAGCGAAATACAAATGGAGAACATTGCAAGCAATTTATCATAAGAGATGCCAATGCCAAGTTTCAGATATGAATTATTCTCCTGCTCGCTCCTCCCATGTCCCTCGCCACAGTATTTATGTATTATTTTTATTAACATAAATGAAAAATTATATTATATATAATATATTTAAATTGATTAAGATTCACATTTATTTATTTTAATTAACAAATAAATAAATATATAAATAATTTTTTTTTTAAGTACTAGGGCTGGGCGGTATATTGAGTTTGTACGATATATCAATATATATATATATATATATATATATATATATATATATATATATATATATATATATATATATATATATATATATATATATATATATATATTTTTTTTTTTTTTTTTTTTTTTTTTTATAAACGATATGGAATGAGCAATAGTACAATGATGATATACAGTAGTTTGTGAGCGCATCTGAAAGATAGCAGAGGATGCAGAGTGAGCTGCTGCGGGGAAGGTGCATAGTCCAATATATATATGTCCAAATATATTACATATCTAATTTATATATCCAATACAAATATATCCAAATAGTTTAAAGCAGCTTGCCACATCGATGCTCTGACAGTACTAACTAAAAATAAGAATATATATATATATATATATATATATATATATATATATATATATATATATATATATATGACATGCCTTCATATTCAAGCACCTGTAAGGGCTGTGATTATGATGTTGAGGGAGGTGCCACACGTAAAATGGGCGTTTGCAAAATATGCTTATATTTTTGTAATTCTGCTAGGTGGCACTATTGTCGCAGAACCTCCGATTTAAATCAGAGATGATGAATAAGAAACATGGCAGGTGTCAATTTAAATGTATGCCAGTATTTTGAATATTAAGAATTAAAAATAAGTGTAATATTAGTAGCCAATTATGAATAAATCGAGATCGAGATCTGGCAGCAACAGCTTATTTTTCCTCTTGGGCGAACAATCCGCTCACAGCTTTCCCCCATATGCCAGCAAACCAATGAGAACGTGGGACAGTGATGACAATACACAACAACAGAGCATAGGCACCAAAGCTATTGTAGATCTGCTTACCCCAAACCCCAAAATTTGAAGAAAATTAGTGTTGTTTGGCAAATACATAAATGACGGACAGTTACACAAATATTACCAAAATGTTATCATGTAAGCTTTATGGTACACTTCAAACGAGGAAATTAGTAATTTAGTGGTAATATTAATTAACGAGTCCATGGATGGTTTGGGTGTGCAGAGCATTCACAGCTTATATGGGCCGCACTCCCCTATATATACACTATATTGCCAAAAGTATTGGGACACCGCTCCAAATCATTGAATTCAGGTGTTCCAATCACTTGGATGACCACATGGTGGATAAAATCAAGCACCTAGGCATGCAGACGCTTCTACAAACATTTGTGAAAGAATGGGTTGCTCTCAGAAGCTCAGTGAATTCACGCATGGTACCGTGATAGGTTGCCACCTATGCAAGAAGTCCATTCATGAAATTTCCTCACTACTAAATATTCTACGGTCAAGTGTTAGTGGTAGTATAACAAAGTGGAAGCAATTTGGAACAACAAAGCAACCACGTAAACAGCGAAGGCCACGTAAAATCACAGAGAGGGGTCAGCGCATGCTGAGGCGCACAGTGCACAGAAGTCGCCAACTTTCTGCAGAGTCAATAGCTACAGACCTCCAAACTTTGTGTGACCTTCAGATTAGCTCAAGAACAGTGCGTAGAGAGCTTCAAGGAATGGGTTTCCATGGCCGAGCAGCTGCATCCAAGCCTTACATCACCAAGTGCAATGCAAAGCGTCGGATGCAGTGATGTAAAGCATGCCGCCACTGGACTCTAGAGCAGTGGAGACGTGTTCTCTGGAGTGACGAATAACGCTTCTCTGTCTGGCAATCCAATGGACAGGTCTGGGTTTGATGTTTGCCAGGAGAACGGTACTTGCCTGACTGCATTGTGCCAAGTGTAAAGTTTGGTTGAGGGGGGATTATGGTGTGGGGTTGTTTTTCAGGGGTTGAGATTGGCCCCTTAGTTCCAGTGAAAGGAACTCTTAATATTATTTTGAAGAATGTTTGTAACCAAGCAGAGAGAGCAACCATTGACTACCATAGTATTTTTCCCCTACTATGGTAGTCAATGGTTGCTCTATCTGCTTGGTTACAAACATTCTTCAAAATATCTTCTTTTGTGTTCAGCAGAACAAAGAAACTCATACAGGTTTGGAACAACTTGAGGATGAGTAAAATGACAGAATTTTCATTTTTGGGTGAACTATCCCTTTAATGCTTCAGCATATCAAGACATTTTGGACAATTTCATGCTCCCAAATTTGTGGGCCGTTATCGGTGTTAATATATTGTCTATACTACCCAAGCTATGATGACTTTCACCTTGATATTTTAGCGCGGATGTACACCTATCTGAATTGCACTGTAGGGGGCGAGAGAACGAGTCTTCGAACCTGTGTGTATGCCTACTAGTGTTGTCAAAAATATCCATATTTCGCTATGTATCGATACTGAAATATCTGAAACGATACAATACTCATTTTCTACAGTATCGATATCAACTGCGCTCTCCTCTCCGACCGACAGCGAGTGACACGCACCTGCCTCCTCTCATTCAGTCCATTTAATCCTCTGAACATTGCGAACGCGTGTTCTGCTGGACTTTTGCTAGTATTGGTGTGACCGGTCTGAATTTCGCGTGGGGTTGCACATAACGTTAATTCTACTAATTCCTGCAGATTTCGCGCTCGCATCTGAAGCGCACACACACATTCCGTAATAAAGCCGCCTCTGACATACATGTGCAAAAATGAGCTCCTTTTTCCGGCTTATTAATGGTCAAATACACTCAAAAATGTCTCAATGCCCATCTTGGTGAGTTTTAACATAAACACAGTCGTAACCAGCTCACAGGAACAGTGTTTGGGATCCATGCATGTGCCAGGTCTTAAAGGGACAGAAGTTATTTATTATTCAAACTACAAAAAGACAAACGATCACTTACGAGCACACATATTCTCAATGCTTTCGGCAGAATTCAAATTTTGGAATTAATCTAGATTAATCTAGATTTAAAAAAATAATCTATGCCCACCACTAAAATATATATATATATATAGTGAGGAAAATAAGTATTTGAACACCCTGCTATTTTGAAAGTTCTCCCACTTAGAAATCATGGAGGGGTCTGAAATTGTCATCGTAGGTGCATGTCCACTGTGAGAGACATAATCTAAAAAAAAAAAATCCAGAAATCACAATGTACAAGAGCTTGTACAGAAAGCACAGCATATCTGAACTCCAGATGAGAACTAAGGCCATAAAGGGCATAAGGAGTTCAAGGCTTATTTTAGAACTCTTAGTGGAGCAGTTCAACAAACACATAAGAGAAAAACAGAAAAAGCCAGTGCCCGCAGATCCCAGTGCTCTTTGAATAAATGTTTTTACTGAAGAAGGGGTTTTGTTTGTGAAATCTGGCGTGCAGGTATTTGTTTTGCAGCAGGGTGGCTGTTAAATGTGTAGACTGGGGCTCGTTCAGTGATCTGAAAGCGTTGATTCAAAAGCTCAGTCAAACAGGGAGAACGGAGATTATTTTTGCTACCATAAGAATTGCATTTTCAAAACGGTGCCAATGGACCATTATGGATTTGGAATGAACAGTGTGCGTGCATGTGTGTGTGTGTGTGTGTGTGTGTGTGTCTGAAACAGACCTCCCTGTCGCCGCTGGGTATAAACGGCATTACCACCGCATTCACTGTGCATATTTAATGAATGGGGTGCTAATTAAAAGGTTTGTGTTTTAGCGTTTGTGTGTGTGAGACGGGTGTTAGACATTGACACTCATTCTATAACACAGATGGTGAACTGGCATATGGACACATCTTAAAAACCAATGGGTTAATTAGCTACTAGTTTGTGTTACTACTCACTAGGTCATGTTTACCGACGGCTTCATTCTCGATGAGCTTACTTACAGTTAGAGCTGATCAACATTGACCTTGACTTTCCACTCCATTAGCCCCAACAGACCCCCCCCCCCCCTTTGGTTTTGACATTCAGCTCCACAATTACTTACTGAAATCCACCGGCTAAATTTACATTGATTATAATACATGCTCTCCAGGAAGGGAGTCCTGTATTTGAAGCTGGAGGCAAGGTGACTGAGTTTGTCAATGCAATTAGGTCTCTATGATTTGGCTCAAAACACACTATTTAGGGAAAATGGATTTATTGCTGTAGTCAATCAGAAAGCATGTCTCAAGGACTATTTTCAAATGTAGCGGAGGCAAGCTAGTAAGAGCTGTGTGTGTAAACCTCACTCCCCTGGCGTCAAGAGACATGCTAGCGTCTGAATCTAGAGACTACGTTTTTAGCGTCCTTCATAGCGCCGCCCGCCTCCCATGCCGGAGACGCCGGTTTGAACCCTGTTTGGAGCAGGTCAAGTAGGACTGATTACACAAACACATGACCCAAAACTCAACTATTACTGGTTGTTTCATCTTATTCTACCAAGCATGTCAATCAACTTAAGTGATTAAAAAGTAAACAAAGTCCTGTATAAATATATACCGGTACATTAGGGCTGTAAAATTGAGCATGTTAACGCATGAAATTAATTTTTTAAGTCTAACGCGTAAAACATATTTAATTCAAGTGCTATGAACTTTCGGTTCGGTGCGCGTGTGTACCGAACGGTTCCGAATGCAATCTTTTATAATAATGATAATAATTTGTTACATTTATATAGCGCTTTTCAAGGCACTCAAAGCGCTTTACATAGAAGGGGGGGAATCTCTTCAACCACCACCAATGTCTTTAACCGTTAACAGTCGGCTTGTTTTAAGCGCGGAACACACTTCAGTCCCAGTTCCCACACAAACATATTAAGTATCCAGTCCATTTTATCACGAAATTCAAACGATAAATGTCGTTTTGACGCTCTTTAATGTGGCGCCTATACAGTGATCAGTCGCCACATTAAAGAGCGTCAAAACGAGATTTATCGTTTGAATTTCGTCAATTCAAGCGGCCACGCGAGTGAATGCGATCATCTCTTCCTAAAGAATAAACCTGAATTAATATCTTAAGGTATGTTGAGGATACATTAACACTTACTGAAACGTATCATATGTCGTGTAATCAATCGCTCAATCAGTGTTTCAACCGCGGAAAGACATCAAACAGCTTGTAAACAATGTCACGCAGCATAATTTACCTCAGAAGTCATTCAGGGTCCAAAGCTGTTAATTCACTAGAGAAATCAACTCTTTCACTAAATATATGCATGATATTAGCCTATATATTAATTCTACTTAACCTCTTAGTAATGTCTTGATTATTTAATGTATGTTTAGATAAATCTGTCATGAAAATGACAGCCACTTTGTATAAATGATTATATTTCAGCAACGAATTGGAGAGAAAAAAAAAAAAATTATAATTAGATTTAGGAGTTAATGCAAAAACTGCCTTATGTGAAGTTTACATGTTTGCACACAATGTGTTATTTGAGTGTTGATTATTATATCTAAACATGAATATCAGCTGAATCTAGGCTAATAGTTTGGGCTCTGTTTTTAACATTTAATATTATAGTAATAATGTGCAAGTAAGGGCTCCCTATATAGTTTACAGCATTATCCTTAAGAAACTTTTAGTTATAATGGAATTCATTTAAGATCAGAGACAATTTTTTCAGTAAACCACTGTTTAATAAAAAAATTAATAAAAAGCAATTTTTTTAAACTGTTGTACCGAACCCGTACCGAACCGTGACTTCAAAACCGAGGTACGTACTGAACCATCAGTTTTGTGTACCGTTACACCCCTAATATATATATATATATATATATATATATATAGGCCGGGTGGCCGGGCCTTTCCCAACGGGGTCCGGCCGGGCTCAGCCCAAAGGAGCGACGTGGGGACACCTTCCCGTGGGCCCACCACTCACGGGAGGGACCGTAAGGTGCCGGTGCAAAGCGAATCGGGCGGCAGTCGAAGGTGGGGGCCTAGACGACCCGATCCCTGGATACGGAAACTAGCTCTTGGGACATGGAATGTCACCTCGCTGGCGGGGAAAGAGCCTGAGCTTGTGCGTGAGGTTGAGAGGTTCCGACTAGAGATAGTCGGAATCACCTCCACGCACGGCTTGGGCTCTGGAACCACACTTCTCGAGAGGGGATGGACTCTTCACCACACTGGAGTTGCCCATGGTGAGAGGCGGCGGGCTGGTGTGGGTTTGCTTATAGCTCCCCAGCTCTGCCGCCATGTGTTGGAGTTTACCCCGGTGAACGAGAGGGTCGTTTCCCTGCGGCTTCGGCTCGGGGATAGGTCTCTCACTGTTGTGTGTGCCTACGGGCCAAACAGCAGTGCAGAGTACCCAACCTTCTTGGTGTCCCTGGGAGGGGTGCTGGAGAGTGCTCCGACTGGGGACTCCGTCGTTCTACTGGGGGACTTCAACGCCCACGTGGGCAATGACAGTGAAACCTGGAGGGGCGTGATTGGGAGGAACGGCCCCCCTGATCTGAACCCGAGTGGTGTTCAGTTATTGGACTTCTGTGCTAGTTACAGTTTGTCCATAACGAACACCATGTTCAAGCATAAGGGTGTCCATCAGTGCACATGGCACCAGGACACCCTAGGTCGTAGGTCAATGATCGACTTCGTGGTCGTTTCATCTGACCTGCGGCCGTATGTCTTGGACACTCGGGTGAAGAGAGGGGCGGAGCTGTCAACTGATCACCACCTGGTGGTGAGTTGGATCCGATGGCGGGGGAGGAAGCTGGATAGACTCGGTAGACCCAAACGTACTGTGAGGGTCTGCTGGGAACGTTTGGCCAAGTCTCCTGTCAGAGAGATCTTCAACTCCTGCCTCCGGCAGAGCTTCGACCGGATCCCGAGGGAGGCTGGAGATATTGAGTCCGAGTGGACCATGTTCTCCACCTCCATTGTCAAAGCGGCTGCTCGGAGCTGTGGACGCAAGGTCTCCGGTGCCTGTCGAGGCGGCAATCCCCGAACCCGGTGGTGGACACCGGAAGTAAGGGATGCCGTCAAGCTGAAGAAGGAGTCCTATCGGGCCTGGCTGGCTTGTGGGACTCCTGAGGCAGCTGACAGGTACCGGCAGGCTAAACGGACTGCAGCCCGGGTGGTTGTGGAGGCAAAAACTCGGGCCTGGGAGGAGTTCGGTGAGGCCATGGAAAAGGACTATCGGCTGGCCTCGAAGAGATTCTGGCAAACCGTCCGGCGCCTCAGGAGGGGGAAGCAGTGCCCTACCAACGCTGTTTACAGTGGCGATGGGCGGCTGTTGACCTCAACTGGGGATGTTGTCGGACGGTGGAAGGAATACTTCGAGGATCTCCTCAATCCCGCCGTCACGTCTTCCATTGAGGAAGCAGAGGCTGGGGGCTCAGAGGAGGACTCGTCCATCACCCAAGCTGAAGTCACCGAGGTGGTCAAGAAACTCCTCGGTGGCAAGGCACCGGGGGTGGATGAGATCCGCCCTGAGTACCTCAAGTCTCTGGATGTTGTGGGGCTGTCTTGGCTGACACGCCTCTGCAGCATCGCGTGGCGGTCGGGGACAGTGCCTCTGGGATGGCAGACCGGGGTGGTGGTTCCTCTTTTTAAAAAGGGGGACCGGAGGGTGTGTTCCAACTATAGGGGGATCACACTTCTCAGCCTCCCCGGGAAAGTCTATGCCAGGGTACTGGAGAGGAGAATTCGGCCGATAGTGGAACCTCGGATTCAGGAGGAACAGTGTGGTTTTCGTCCTGGTCGTGGAACACTGGACCAGCTCTATACCCTCTACAGGGTGCTGGAGGGTTCATGGGAGTTTGCCCAACCAGTCCACATTTGTTTTGTGGATTTGGAGAAGGCATTCGACTGTGTCCCTCGCGGCGTCCTGTGGAGGGTGCTGGGGGAATATGGGGTCCGGGGTCCTTTGCTGAGGGCTGTCCGGTCCCTGTATGACCGAAGCAGGAGTTTGGTCCGCATTGCCGGCAGTAAGTCAGACTTGTTCCCGGTGCATGTTGGACTCCGGCAGGGCTGCCCTTTGTCGCCGGTTCTGTTCATAATTTTTATGGACACAATTTCTAGGCGCAGCCAAGGGCCGGAGGGTGTCAGGTTTGGGGACCACACGGTTTCGTCTCTGCTCTTTGCGGATGACGTTGTCGTGTTGGCCCCTTCTAACCAGGACCTTCAGCATGCACTGGGACGGTTTGCAGCCGAGTGTGAAGCGGCTGGGATGGGGATCAGCACCTCCAAATCCGAGGCCATGGTCCTCAGTCGGAAAAGGGTGGCTTGCCCACTTCAGGTTGGTGGAGAGTTCCTGCCCCAAGTGGAGGAGTTCAAGTATCTAGGGGTCTTGTTCACGAGTGAGGGGAGGATGGAACGGGAGATTGACAGACGGATCGGTGCAGCTTCTGCAGTAATGCGGTCGATGTACCGGTCTGTCGTGGTGAAGAAAGAGCTAAGCCGTAAGGCGAAGCTCTCGATTTACCGGTCAATCTACGTTCCTACTCTCACCTATGGTCATGAGCTTTGGGTCATGACCGAAAGGACAAGATCCCGGATACAGGCGGCCGAAATGAGCTTTCTCCGCAGGGTGGCTGGGCGCTCCCTTAGAGATAGGGTGAGAAGCTCAGTCACTCGGGAGGAACTCGGAGTAGAGCCGCTGCTCCTCCACATCGAGAGGGGACAGCTGAGGTGGCTCGGGCATCTGTTCCGGATGCCTCCTGAACGCCTTCCCGGGAAGGTGTTTCGGGCATGTCCAACCGGGAGGAGGCACCGGGGAAGACCAAGGACACGCTAAAGGGACTATGTCTCCCGGCTGGCCTTGGAACGCCTTGGTGTCCCCCCGGAAGAGCTGGAAGAAGTGTCTAGGGAGAGGGAAGTCTGGGCATCTCTGCTTAGACTGCTGCCCCCGCGACCCGGCCCCGGATAAGCGGAAGAAGATGGATGGATGGATATATATATATATATATATATATATATATATATATATATATATATATATATATATATATATATATATATATATATATATATATATATATATATATATATATATATATATATATATATATAATTGTTAAGTACCATTAACAGTTGTAGCATTTGAACATTATTGTACCCTTTTTGAGTCCGATTGTTTAATCAGATCCCAAAAGCAAACAACAAATGGTGCTTATATACACTCACAGTGTGCTGTACTACTACCGAAAAAATATGATCCTAACCTTTATCTCCATACCCCAATCTCATTTGGTTAGACAGTGATTCATCTTTTCTAAATCATTAAAATACTGGTGTTCAGAAGCCGGGAGACTGTATTGTACACTGTGAGTTTTTAAATGCTTAGCTTAAAGGTGTGCTATAATTGCAAAATGCTCATAAACAGCTGTTGAGATGTTTTTTTTTTTTTTCTTGAAACGTAGCAAATTCTTGCACCCGGAAACTGCACCGGAAAAAAGTATTCGATACATCACAGCTTAACAAGCAATAGTGGTGCATATCTCAGCAAGCACCATTAATTAACATGCCAAATCAAGAACAGAGCACCTGTAACTTGCTTTCATGCTGTGGTGTGTGGGATAGAAATGCTGACCTGTGTGAGAGATGAGTGGGTGTTCAGCTCTGTGGCAGAGGGACTCCGGGGCCCGTGTGGCCCCCCGGCAGGGCACTCCTCTGGGCAACAGCAGCAGCAAGCTGTGCAGAAGGACTAGGCAGCGGGCCAGGGGCATTCCCTCCACGGGGGGAGCCATGGGGGTCCACGGGACTTTGCTCAGTACTGCTGGGGCAGGGGCATAGGGTGCTGGGCATCTGCCACGGAAATCTGCAAATAAAATTAGAAAAAGATTGAAGGAGTGTGATATGGTTTGATTGATTTTGCTGGTAAAACTTTATAATAACTTTAATAACCTTCATTAATAAGTCATTAAAAAAACATTATATAACAGATCATCATTTAAAGTCAGGACCTGATGACTGGCTATAACATATTATTCCAGTTATTCCATTGGAACAAATTATTTTTTATTTTTCTTCTAGCTATATTGAAGTTTGAGTCTGTGTTCAGATGGGAGGATTTCAAAAGTAGATTGAAGGGGATGAGTATGATCTTTAAACATTGCAATTGCCATTTTTTTCATAAAATGAGAAAATAAGTTTTGGAATGTTGTTTATGCCCAGTGATCTTATTTGCCTGACTAATTATAACAACAACAACAAAAGTTTGTTCTTCTGCTTAAAGGGTTAGTTAGAAAATTCTGTCATTAATTACTCAACCTCATGTCATTCCAAACCCACAAGACCTTCGTTCATTTTCGGAACACAAATTAAGATATTTTTGATGAAATCCGAGAGCTCTCTGATCCCTCCATAGACAGCAATTTAATTAACACTTTCAAGGCCCAGAAAGGTTGTAAAAACATTGTTAAAGTAAAAACATTGTTAAAGTGTCTCCAGTGGTTCAATCCTAATTTTATGAAGTGACGAGAATACTTTTTGTGCGCAAAAACAAACAAAAACTTTATTCAATGATTTATTCTCGTCTGTGCCAGTCTCCTTCGCAGTTTACGTTGTAACCGCAGTGCCATGCTTCCTTAGCCTGACAAGCCAGACCCACATCAAGATGTTGGGTCTGGGAACTCACCATTGGCAGGGCTCAATCCGAGGGGCGGTATAAACGGATGTCTTTCAAATTCCCCTCTGCATGCGTTAGGGTAGCGCTACAACCAAACAGAGCAACGAAGAAGGTGAAGCGGAGCTAGTTGATAGATTAAACTTTTACCATATCCAGTCAGCAAAACTCCGAACACATCTTCCTTTCTTATGAATGACTTCAGTGCCATTCTTAAGTCTTCCAGAGTCGCGGCCAAAGCCGATTTGAAAGACCACTGTTCGCCAGCTTCTTTGTTTTCAAGTAGTACGTGGAACTGCCGCAACTCTGCCGTCATTATGTTAAGCCCGCCCACCGACTCTATACACGATGTGATTGGCCTGACTAGAGTTTGGTTTTTCCAGCTCGCAAGCTAACGAAGAATTGCTAGACTACCCTGGCTGCAAAATATATTTATTTAATATATTTATATTTCTAGGCTAGTGCTTCCTAGTTCTATGTCAGATGCTGGCTCACCATTGGCCGATCCTGTTCACGTGTCTATGGAGGGGTCAGAGAGCGCTCCGATTTCAAATATCTTAATTTGTGTTCCGAAGGTGACATGAGGATGAGTAATTAATGACAGAATATTCATTTTGGGGTGAACTAACCCTTTAACTGTTAGATTTTCATAGCACGAAACAAGGATATTCTCAAACACTTATCTATAAACCATGGTTAAAATATGTGTGCTAATGTTTAAACTCATATACTACTTTGGAAGTTAATCTCTGATAATTGTTCCAAAATATTTAAAATTTGAGCAGATGCATAACATTTAAAAAACATGACATGAATATTAATGTTATTTAAAATTATTTTAGTAATAAATTATACAGTTTAGCAGTCCTTATGCAAAAATAGTGTCACGTATCCTTAGAACCCATGTAAGGGGAAGGTGACTGTCATTGCCACTGTGTCTCTATGATTAATGCATTTGTTTTTTTCCACCGAGCATACAAAAAAAATGACTTAAGCGATAAAAAAGAAACCAAATATTATATATGAATTATTATATATTCCCAATTAAATACATGTATATATTCTTTAAAATGTTTTAATGTATTTTAAGTGGCCCTCATTATATAAAGCTCAGTAAATATTTCATGTTCTGCTATTCTATATACTGAGAATAACATAACATGACATACTGCAGAAAAAGAGCGTCAGGCACAGAATGTAGCCAGATAAAGAAAATGCAGCTGTTGAGGTCATTACATTCATCTCCCCAGCCTCCTGCATGCTCATCTTTGATCTTTGACCTCACTTCCACGAATCAGCACAGGGGGCTGCACTCCAGCTCTTCTGAAGTGGCCTACACTATCAGTGAACATAGTAAACACACTCCACAAGGGCTCTCACACTGCTCACATACAGCCAGAAAACTCAATGTAGTTTTGCACTCCTGAGAAACTTACAGTGCGGATAGATTCTTTCATGGGCTCATGGGCAGAAGAGCAAGAACTCTGGTAGTGGTCTGATATTTGCCCACAAAGCACATTCTGCAAATAGTGGCAGCTAGAACTTTACTTAGCTTAACTAGCAAAGTGTAAAATATATATGCATATTAAAGGGATATAGTTCACGCAAAAATTAAAATAAAATAGTTCTAATGCATTATGCCATTCTTTCTGTTTCAGACCACGAAAAGAGAATTAAAAAAAAGTCCAGCTCATGCTTATCTATATACTGTAATGACAGTGAACAGCGACCAGCATCAAGCTTTTAAAAAAAGACACAAAAGTATCACAGAATGGTCCCATGTGACAGGTGTCTTGTCCAAGTGCTCTGGGGGTATACAATTGGGTTTGATGTAAAACAAACCGAAATTTAATACATTTTTTTAAACAAAAATCCTGACCGTGGCCTTTGGTCTTTTGTGCACGACTGCACGTTCATGAGACTCAAACTTAGTTCTGGTCCGGAGACGTGCAACTCAGTAAAGAAAGTACATGGATTTTTTTGGGGGGGATTTCTACCTTTTGTATTTCATGTCACGTTTTTATTGATCTTGATTTCTCACAACTTGTGTGCTTTTTCTGGACGAATCGGAGTAAACTGCGGCTCTAATAGTCTCATGAACACGCAGTTGTGCACAACAAAAACAAGGGCCAAGGTCAGGATTTTTCTTTTTCTTTTTTCCCCCTAAACCCCTGTATAATGTACTTGGAATATACGACACATGTCAAATGAGATCATTCTGTGATAATTTAGCTTTAAAGATTAATGCCTTGATGATTATGCACTGCCATATGGACGAGCGCAAGAGGGACATAATTTTTCCTTTTGTGCTCCGAAACAGAAATAATGGCATACTGCATTAGAACAACACCAGGGTGAGTAAATTATGACTTCATTTTCATTTTTGGGTAACTTTAAAGTGAATCATGGACAGTTATACAGTACCAGTGTTGTTTAAGTATCTATGACATATTATGGTTTTTATTTTTATATTTTCCATTTTAATTTCAGTTAAAGTTTTAGTAATTTTGTTTATTGTTTTTGTCATTATTATTGTTTTGGAAGGACATGAGGATAATAATATAATCACATAAAGTTCAGTTTTTGGTTGAACTATCCCTTTAAATCACCCTAATTACTGACCTAATGCGCATATTCCAGCAACAGCAACAAAAAAGTTAAGTAAATTAAAAATAAATAAAATAAAAGTTTAGCACAGATCTGGTTGCAGGTCTGTTGGATGGACCTTGCAGCACCATGTCAAAGCTAAGCACTTGTACCACTGCAGTGTCATAGCCTGTCCATCTTTCCTTTCCTTTAGATAGCCTCTCTACACTATGACAGTACAGAGGAAATTGAGTCAGTCTGCGCAAAGGGCAGTACAAAACTCGATTACGCCAAAGTTGCTCTCATCAGCAGGGACCACAGGGACTCAGTAACTGACACACTGCAGATCTGAATGGCTTGTTGATGGGTCTGGAGACTCATGTCTGTAGTGCATGGAAACAGGGTTTTACATCCCCTTGTCTTGTTGAATGCACACGCAGTGTCCTGTTAGTAGATGCTGGACAGAGTGGAGCCACTGCTTTCTACTGGACAGACATTTTTTTCTGATTTTCTATTATGAACAATTCCCAGTACGATTTGATTGACAATCAATCAAACACACACACATAGGTGCACCTACCATTCTATAGGCCAGTGGCGGCTACTGGTCTGTCAGAGAGGGGAAGCTCATTTTCGGCCTACATCATAAAAGTGTCTATTTATTTAAAAGTAAATTCTGCCCTACGTTCCTTTTCAAGAAAATGGTCTATGACCCTGTCGTACCAACTAGGAGTCTTTTCAAGTGACTTGACCAGTGTCCTCTAAATGGCCAGCAGAGCTAGGCTGCTTAAACGGCCTTGGCCCATTGTGTTTCGGGTGTAGGACTTGAGTCGCTTTAAACAGGAGAAGCTCCTTTCTATACCTGCAGATGCAGCTCCTCGTAAGGAACATTTTCAAATGGCTTCGCCAAAATCAGGTCGACAATATTAGCACCGTCTGCCATCGTGCGCAGTTTCACCCACGACGCTAGCCTAGCCTACTAACGTTATATGAATGAATGAATGAATGAATGAATGAATGAATGAATGAAGGAATGAATGAATGAATGAAGGAATGAATGAATGAGAACGATCTAAAAAAAAAAAAATTAAACTCTGTAAAATTGAAACAAGGAATGTGGTGTATAATTGTGTGAAATGTATGATGAAAATCAAGCAATTTCGCCAAGCAAATATCAAAGAAATAGGTTGCAGCAGTTTTTATTTCGACTGAATTTGAGAAATCCGCGATGGGACTGAGCGCGAATAGCTTCAGTGATTCCTTATAGTACAGAATCGCTGTCAGTCAAAGGGAGATGCAGTCTTTCGACAGACCCTCCAATCATCACGCAGAAGCTCGGAGTCCGGGCCAGCCCACTCCCCATTCACCCCCAGAGACGCTGAGCGTCCGTGGGCGGGACATAATCGCAGCGTTTATCCAATGACCGTCTAGTTTCGAAGCGCTGAAAAAAAACGTTCAAAGCAGCCCCATTGAAGTCAATGGACGCTGGGCTTCAATAGGGAAATGCACTGTGACGCTGCGGGAATGTATGAGAAGGAAATCGAGTCAGCCGACCTGCTATATGTAACTGATTCTGAACGAACTCGTCTTTGAGATGAGCGTTTTCTAACGCATTTTTAGTCAATAAAATGTTAATACAATAGTACATATTTGACCATTAATTTTGTGACATTATAAGGGAAGCCGAGCTTCCCTTGCAGTCTTAAAAAAATCGCCACTGCTATAGGCGTAATGGTTTTTATACTGTACAAACTGTATATTCTATCCTCATACACTAACCCTACTCCTAAACCTACCCATCACACGAAACCTTTTTGCATTTTTAATAAAACATTGTTTTGTATGTTGTTTAGTATGAAATATCCTCATAAACCTTGTTTATGTTGTAACATCAGTGTAATAACCATGCCATTATACAAATGTGTGTTCTAATAAATCATATAAACAAGCACACACACACACACACACACACACACACACACACACACACACACACACACACACACACACACACACACACACACACACACACACACACACACACACACACACACACACACACACACACACACACACACACGTGTGTACACTAATTTGTGATTAATAGATTAATTTGTGTGAATGGTAAATGCTTACAGTCTACATATTTGCAAATCGCATAATTTCTTTTGAACATTACTGATGGAAAAAAAAAATAAGGTTGCATAGTATGACATTTTGTATTGTAGCTCATTGCAGTGATTAAACACTATCCCACCCCCTCAAGTAGAAAGAGACAAAAAAAAGCTAAGAAGAATCACATTAGCGTGGATGACTAACTCAGTGGCTGATTTGTGAATTTGTGAAAGTGCAAACATCCTTTTGAGGTGTTTTATGCAAGCTGATTTGCTTTAAATCTCTATGGTTCACACTTATAGTTTGTTTTCTTGGTTCTTTTGGTCTTGACAAAAAAAATTATACCTTTATACCTGGGTCGCTTATAGCATTCACACTGTCATTTTTATCACTGAACCTAAATATACAGAATAAAAGGTATAATCACACTACCTGATTGGACAGCTTTTAATACATATATTTTGAGACAGAACTTATGTACTCAGTTTACATTCAAAACAATGCTGTGTGCTGGGCTGAATGTGCTTGTTTTATGTGTGTCATGATGGTATTTTTCCCAACTAAGAACTGAAGAGCTTAGAAAATATGTAAAGGAGTCAAAACAGTGCCAGGAATTCCTCATTGCACATACAAACAAAGATCTTCTGCAAGGAGACAGTGGTTCCAACACCTTTACCGAATTGTATTGGGCAACATAGCTGATACAGGGCCCTATTTTAACGATTTAAGCGCCTAGTCTAAAGCACACACTTGAATACACTTTTGCTAGTTTAATGACGGGAAAAATGGTCTACGCGCCCGACACATGGTCTAAAAGGGTTGTACCTAGTCTCTTAATGAGTCATGGGTGTGTCAGAGTGCATCAGAGTCTCATCTCCCTTTCCCTTTAAAAGCCATTTGCACTTGCACCATGACGGATTCGCTATTTACATGGCGGAATTTGCGAGCTGAAAGACTGAACGCTTCTCCAGAGAGGAATCCTTTTATTTTTTATATTTAAAAAAGTTTGTGTGCTGCTGCACGTCCCTGTGTGTGTAATAAGCAGAGTGTACGCGCGTTGTGCACCTTCCTATAGACAAATATTACTAACGCGTTCTTCAAAAAACAAAAAAAATACTGCGCCCTTGACTTTAGACAAGGTTTTTGTTGGTCAGTGGCGCACAGTCGTTTTCAGTTGCCTCAAAATAGGAACGTGCCAACAATCTCGTTTTCAGACCAGCACGCCCATGGGCCCACAAATGGGCGCAAATGCATTTGCTATTTAAACAACGTAGTAAAGGACGTGAAAATTATAACTTCGTCGGGCTGAAACTAGCAAAAAACAGGCCAAGTGTATAATAGGGCCCATTATGATTGAGCATTATGTCCTTTTTAGGGGCACATCTTGTGACATCACATCCTGTTTTTAGATTAGATACCTTTGATCTGTGTTGCATTCATATTTCAGTTGAACCGCATCAGAGTTTGTTTTAAAGCTGACCGAGACCCCCTGAAAAGGTGGTTTTTGGTCCGCTTGTTTGGTGAGCACCAAGGTGTGGATGGCAAGGTTCACACTTATTCAAATGAACCGCACTATCAGTTCTTTCTTTACTGAGCACCATTTCATTTTAATCAAGTTCAACACATCAAGTGTGAACACATCCCAAGAAACAACTTGGAAAGATCAGAAACGGCAAGTCAGCGTACGTACAATCATTATGGTGCTCATATGGATGCTGTAAGTTTGAATACGGCTCGCAACATTACATGATTCCATGGCCATAATTTCCTGCTCTCTCTACTATCCTTGAATATAAAGCAGAAAAATGCTACCTACAAGCTTAACCAATTACCACCAGGACAACATAATGGCTGGTTGTTAGGGTGTCATAAACAGACAGGACACAAGCACTGCATTTCCTTTAATCATAGCTGCACATGACAACATGACATATTCCTGTTGTGGTCCAGTGTCTGTCATGCTGGAAATAACAATGTATGTGACAGTGATGAAACATTTCATCAGTACTACAGACTGTGTTCCTTTTTATACATATACGGTCTGAGTGGCTTCCTGCTAAAAGAAGCTAAACTGTCCTCCTCTAACACAAGAGAAGTGATGGGAGAGCACAGTGGTCAATATAATCTAATTATTCCTATAGAAATACAGGATCCTCTACACATTACACATTCGGTGCTGAATCACAGTGCTATCTTCTGCAATACAATTAAATCTGGTTCAATCTTGAACCAAATGTAATGGAGGGATAAAGGGGCTAGTTCACCCATATAATTAAAACTCTGACTTCATTTATTCAGCTTGATATCATTCTTTCCAGAGCACAAAAGAAACATGTTTAAATAGTGTACTTGTTCAAGGTCTAGAGATTTTAAGCTTCAAAACGTATGCAGAACCACCATAAAAGTAACCTGAGAGTGATCCATATAACTCATTCACTATATTACGAAAATCTTCTGAAGCCATATGACAGCATTGATATAATAATTTTCATCTCCATTGTTAACTGAAGGAACCAGATCATTGAATCTGTGAAAAGATATCATTGAAAAGATCTGACTCAAAAGAATGATTCATTCATGAATCAGACCTCACTGAGTCTCTCATAAAATATTATGAATTAATTCAAAGAATAATGACTGAAATTTCAGGTAGATTTTTTGTATTTATTAATATTTTATCGATATATTTAATTATCGAAAATTGTCATTTTCTTATGTGTTTTAAGCTAATTTATATTTATATTTAGCTCTAATTTATTATTATTTAGGTAATTTTAGTATTTCAACTTTTTATTTCAGTTAGTTGCCAAGGTAACACTTCAATTTTTCATTTAAAGAAAAACATTTTTAGATTTTGTTTTAGATAACAATAACATCAACCAAATAAAACACTTGTGCACTTATGAAACATTTAAGGTTTTTTTTTTTCATTCTTTTTTTTCATTGTATGTAACTGTATAGAACGTTTTTTACGGGTTTAGAAGGACATGAAGATGAGAAAATTATGACTATTTTTTTTTTTTTTGTGAACTATCTCTGGTAGAATGAATAGCCATAATCAAAAAGAAAAATGAAAGAATAGATTTCAAACCAGTTTGAAGGCCAACCAAATACAAATCTTAAACTATTACTGATGAAAAAAAAAACCCTCATTAAATTCATTCAATAGACACACAAGGTCGCTGACTAACACAGCTATCATTCATTGCCACGAGTGAGAGAGAGATCATAATTATACACTTTAAATGAACATACTGTGCGACAGACCTAAGTATGCAGTCTTCCCTATACGTCCATGTTGTGTTCTTCCCCATGTTTGAACAGATGCCTCTTAACTGTGGAGTTCAAACCCACTTGTGGAAGAAGACACACATATTGCACCATCCTGAGGATGCATCTTCTCCTTACAGAGCAGACAAGACACACACTGTAAAACACCAGACTTTACCCTCAGTAAAAAACAATAATGGGACAAGACGGGAAATAGAGGCTTCCTACACTATGGATCGACAACAAGGAAACACAAACCAGCACAGACAGTCACAGACAGATTTATTTCCTCTGTAGATCAATTTCAATCTTTCTCGTCTCTGTCTTTCACTCTGACGTCTCCACTAAAATGGATATTTCTATAACACCCCTGAGGCAACTGAATTGAGGAGGCATTAGCAGCATCTGGTCCAGAAAAGGCAAAGCACAGGTCATCTGGTTCAGGCTGCCTCTGGGCGTCAATACACACAAAGCATAAATAAAGGGGCATTTTCATACAAGCTCTTGAGGATTGAAAAAGGCTCAGTTGTGCTGTCTGAATTAGCCCTCTCCATCTGGAGAAATATCCTAATTGGCCATCACAGTGTTAGAACTGACATCATCGCAAGGGTTGCCTAAGTAATAGGAATTGTACATTCATGAGCTGTGACATCCAGACAGGTGATTGTGAAGACTTTTGACTTAGCTCATTATAGCCTATTCTAGCCATAAACTGACTATTTAGGAATATCTGACCAACATTTAAATCAACTAGCATTTTTTTTGCACTGAATATGTGAAGCAAAAGTGAACATATGTGAACAACATAAAGCAAGAGTGAAATAATGCTTTCTGGCTACTAAGAGCATCAACAAGTATATATGAGGCTCTCAAAAAAAAACTTTTAATGGCTTTTAAATATATATTAAATTAAATGAACCAATGGAATTATTATTATTCCATTGGATACTGGTTCCAATGACGATCACGATCAGTGGCTGTATAGTAAATGCACACCGATAGAAAATTTCAACAAACATATCCCCGGTTTTACCGACAAGGCTTGAGTCTAGTCTCAGACTAAAATGCATTTTTGAGCTGTTTTAACTGAAAGCAACTTGCACAGACATATCTTAAAATATGTCACTGCCATTGTTTTGTCTCAAGATGCACACCAATTATGTTTTTTTTTTTCTTCTAAGGCACGTTTATAAAAGCTAGTTAAAGGAATATTTCACCAAAAAATGAACATTCTGTTATTAATTACTCACCCTCATGTCATTCCAAACTCGTAAGTCCTTTGTTCATCTTCGGAACACAAATTAAGATATTTTTGATGAAATCCGAGAGCTCTCAGGCCCTCCATAGACAGCAATTTAATTAATACTTTCAAGGCCCAGAGAGGTATTAAAAACATTGTTAAAATAGTCCATGTGACTCCAGTGGTTCAACCTTAAAGGTCCCGTTCTTCGTGTTCTTTTGAAGCTTTGATTGTGTTTACAGTGTGCAATATAACATGTGTTCATGTTTTGCGTGTAAAAAAAAAACAGTATTTTTAACACAATTTACTTATCTGTATACCTCTGTTTTCACTGTCCTAAAAACGGCTGATGACTTCCTTTATTCTATGAAGTCCCTCCTTCAGAAATATGTAACGAGTTCTGATTGTGCCAGCGGTTCCCGTGTTGTGATTTGACCGCATCTTAGCAAACGTGGCACGGTTCCCGTGTTGTGATTTGACAGCAGCTTAGCGCACGTGGAAAGGTCACGCCTCTTAACGGGAGATATATGCGCTTAATGATCTCTACAGCGTCCCTGGGAAAGCCAAACAAAGGTGATTTGACTCCGGGATGAAAATAACAGCGTCTCGACGACATGGCGACAAACACTCTCAAACGCAACACTTCCTTTTCTCCACGCGACCGTCCTCTTCTCCACGTGGGACAGCAACAAGACCACGCCCCCTTTTTTCGCGTATTCTTGTGGGCGGAGGTTAGTCTGTTCTACTGACGTCATTTATGAAGGAAGTACCAGGATGTAGTCCAAGCCAGCCGTTCGCTGTAGGCTTTGAAAGGGAACTTCTGTTAAATAAAATATCTCGCTTGGCACTGAACTTTGAGCTTTATAATTTTACAGATATTATTTATGCTCTAACAGCAACATTACACACTAACTAAAGTTTGAACAATGGGATCACAAAGAACGGGACCTTTAATTTAATGAAGCAACAATGATACTTTTTTGTGTCAAAAATAAATTCTTTCTGGCTTGTGCCAGTCTCTTAAAAAGTTTACGTTGTAAATACAGTGCAGCTCCCGCGCATGTGTCGTGGTGCTCACGTGAACAGCATCGGCTGCCGTAGATCTCGAGAGTACGGTGGCCGAGAAGTGCAAACCAAAATCACAATTACGAAAACAAAATAACAAATTCAAAAACAAAATAATAAATTATAAACGCAATGGAAAGTCTAAAAGCAAATTAACAAGTTAGAAAACACAATAACAATTCCGGAAACAAAATAACATATCAGAAAATACAACGACAAATCTAAAAACAAAATAACAAATCAGAAAACACAATGACATATCTGAAAACAAAATAACAAATCAGAAAACACAATGACATAACTGAAAACAAAATAACAAGTCAGAAAACACAACGACAAGTCGGACAAAACGGAAAAGGTAGGTATATGTGGCGAATGGAATACTGACCGCTGATTGGACGGGACATCTGTCAATCAAGTCATGCAGAGTGTAGCTATGGCTACAGCAGGCTGCGGTAGGAGAAAGTTGATTCGTGTGTGCATGTGTAAATATTAGAGATGTGTAGTCTACGATAATAATTTTTTTTAATGATCTACAAAGCTGCAAGCTAAAATTATTTTGTCACTTACTTTGCAAAAAACAAACACAAACATTAGAAAGCAGTTACAATTTCCCAACATTCCAGGGGTCTCATTTATAACTGTCCTACGTTTGATCTAAGATCATTTCGTCTTTTTTCGTCAACGACATTGCATGTTGATAGTCACAGTATCGTTTATGGACGTTTGTGTCATTTTGTCTTTATAATTTCACATACCAATACTCAATAAAACAAAACATTACTCTTATAGCATGCAGTGTACCTACATGCATCGTGTAAATTCCCTTTCCTTGCCAATGGAAACTTTTCTTGATTTATATATTCTGGAGTATGTAGTTTGGCTCGTTGTAATTGGTTGCAATCGCATATGGCACATCTAGTTAAAATGCAATAAGGACTCTGATGTTTCTTCTTTAACATTTATTATCCACTATAAATGGTGCGAGTTTGTGGGTCTGAAAATATACATACTAAAATAGTAAATAACAATGCACAAGAATAATACTAATAGCAGTACACAAGCATGTGTAATTATGATGACAATAGACAAATAACAGTACAAACATACTAAGCTGTTATACCCGCAATGAAATCTATTCAGGATTAACTATATAATGTAATGTAGGCTTATTTATCATCTTGTTAGAATCCTGTTCTGAGCGGGGCTCGAACTCGCGGCCGGAATTTAGTGCAAATAGATTATCATATTGTAGGCTACCTGTTAGACACTTTATTTAATTTAAAATGAAACGCCTCTCGCCCTCTCCAAGCTGATAAGCGATGGGTATATAAAAAAGAAAGGGATGGGAAAAGGGAGACTCGAACAGTTTGCTCTCTCACTTATCAGATCGGGTTCAACCGGACAGTGGTCGGCATATTTAATATGAAAGTTTTTCTTTTTCCATAATTAATCGCACTAAATTAGCCTTTAAAAAAGTTTTATTCATAGCTACGTTCTGCATGACTTGATTGACAGATGTCTCGTCCAATCAGCGATCAGTATTCCATTCGCCACATATACCTACCTTTTCCGTTTTGTCCGACTTGTCGTTGTGTTTTCTGACTTGCTGTTTTGTTTTCAGATTTGTCATTGTGTTTTCTGATTTGTTATTTTGTTTCTGGAATTGTTATTGTGTTTTCTAACTTGTTAATTTGTTTTTGGACTTGTCATTGCGTTTATAATTTGTTATTTTGTTGTTGATTTGTTGTTGATTTGTTTTGCACTTCTCACTTTTTACAACGGAAACTGCGTAGGAGACTAACACAGACTAGAATAAATACACTCACCTAAAGGATTATTAGGAACACGTGTTCAATTTCTCATTAATGCAATTATCTAATCAACCAATCACATGGCAGTTGCTTCAATGCATTTAGGGGTGTGGTCCTGGTCAAGACAATCTCCTGAACTCCAAACTGAATGTCAGAATGGGAAAGAAAGGTGATTTAAGCAATTTTGAGCGTGGCATGGTTGTTGGTGCCAGACGAGCCGGTCTGAGTATTTCACAATCTGCTCAGTTACTGGGATTTTCACGCACAACCATTTCTAGGGTTTACAAAAAATGGTGTGAAAAGGGAAAAACATCCAGTATGCGGCAGTCCTGTGGGCGAAAATGCCTTGTTGATGCTAGAGGTCAGAGGAGAATGGGTCGACTGATTCAAGCTGATAGAAGAGCAACTTTGACTGAAATAACCACTCGTTACAACCGAGGTATTTGTGAAAAAAAAGCAAAAAGCATTTGTGAAGCCACAACACGCACGGATTGGCTACAACAGCAGAAGATCCCACCGGGTACCACTCATCTCCACTACAAATAGGAAAAAGAGGCAACAATTTGCCCAAGCTCACCAAAATTGGACAGTTGAAGACTGGAAAAATGTTGCCTGGTCTGATGAGTCTCGATTTCTGTTGAGACATTCAGATGGTAGAGTCAGAATTTGGCGTAAACAGAATGAGAACATGGATCCATCATGCCTTGTTACCACTGTGCAGGCTGGTGGTGGTGGTGTAATGGTGTGGGGGATGTTTTCTTGGCACACTTTAGCCCCTTAGTGCCAATTGGGCATTGTTTAAATGCCACAGCCTACCTGAGCATTGTTTCTGACCATGTCCATCCCTTTATGACCACCATGTACCCATCCTCTGATGGCTACTTCCAGCAGGATAATGCACCATGTCACAAAGCTCGAATCATTTCAAATTGGTTTCTTGAACATGACAATGAGTTCACTGTACTAAAATGGCCCCCACAGTCACCAGATCTCAACCCAATAGAGCATCTTTGGGATGTGGTGGAATGGGAGCTTCGTGCCCTGGATGTGCATCCCACAAATCTCCATCAACTGCAAGATGCTATCCTATCAATATGGGCCAACATTTCTAAAGAATGCTTTCAGCACCTTGTTGAATCAATGCCATGTAGAATTAATGCAGTTCTGAAGGCAAAAGGGGGTCAAACACAGTATTAGAGTGGTGTTCCTAATAATCCTTTAGGTGAGTGTATGTTGAATAAAGTCTTATTTTTGTTTGTTTTTGCGCACAAAATGTATTCTCGTCGCTTCATAAAATTAAGGTTGAACCACTGCAGTCACAAGGGCTATTTTAACAACGTTTTAATACCTTTCTGGGCCTTGAAAATGGTTATTAAATTGATGTCTATGGAGGGGTCAGAGAGCTCTCGGATTTCATCACAAATATCTTAATTTGTGTTCCAAAGATGAATGAAGGTCTTACGGGTTTGGAATGACATCAAGCGTATAGCATCAGTTCTGGCAGGTCACATTAGTCAAGCTTGCATCAGCTGACTGTTAGCTGATCACATCTACCAATAGGAATACAACGTGTATCACAGCATACATATATAAGCTCCTTCAGTACTATCAGCAGCTATCGCGTTCTCCAGAGCTCATTTACCCTCCTCCATCCCCAGCTCCTCCTCGACATTAATGATATCTGCAAATACATTATGTTGGTTCTGTCCTGTTTACTCTTAAGATCCTTTCACACTGGACCTGATTTTGACGCGAATGTGCTGCGGCGAAGAAACGTTAATTTTTTTCCGTTTCAATGACAATTTTTTTTAACTCTCGCAGCGACAGTAAAGGCTTAAACCAATCACATACAAGGATACAAAGGTCGAATCTCTTAATCTGTCTTAATCTAAGCCCTATCTGTGAAACCAGGCCATAGGCTATAATGATGAATCCAAATGGTTACACATAGGAGATCACAAGGGAAACGTAACAACACAACCACAAAATATTAAGACAACACGAAACAATTAAGAGAGGAAACTAAGGGTTTAAGTACATAGAGTAATCAACAGAACTAAGAACAGGTGAGGAACTAATGAGTAACTATGGAAACTAATAACGACCAGGAACACTAAAATTATTACGAAAATTATAACAGGGAAAACTAAACCAAAACACGATGAAACTAAACTGTTAATACATAACACTGACATTGGTAAAGACTTACCTGAAGCCAATTACCTTAAAGGAACATGCCGACTTTTTTAGGACTTTAGCTTATTCACTGTATCCCCCAGAGTTAGATAAGTCCATACATACCATTCTCACTTTTGCTTCACAGTTTTTGTGCTAAGCTAGGCTAGCGGTGGGTGCGTCAGACAGAGTTATGGCACGCACGGAGATGAGAATGGTATGTATGGACTTATCTAACTCTGGGGGACACTGTGAATAAGCTAAAGTCCCAAAAACAATTATAAAGCAATATTTCTAATAGCATATCTAAAATTACAATGAGTTTTTGAGGACTGAATTTCATGAATAAAAATGTTGTCTCCTTGTATTGTTTCAGAAATACAAACTTGTCAAAAGTAACATTACATTAAAATAAGATATAAATATACAAAAAAACAATATAAGGATACTGAGATGACCAATAAGAGTGATTTCATGTTAAAACAAAGTGAACACAGTCACCTGCAAACCAAAATAAAATAAAACAAGGATGAAATTAGAGTGCAATAAAAAGGTGCAATTAGAGTTGTAAAAGATGAAATAATTGTATTATTTATCCAAAGCATATTTGCTATATGGAATCAAGCTATAGATAAAATAGTTACATATAAAAACTGGGCTTTTAATTTAATTTTGATGCAGTGCTGTCCACATTCGGCTCCATCCAAATACACAAACAGATAATTTCATCATAACATGTATAGAAATTGTAAAAATGGCTACGCTGCAGAACCAGCCAATTTGTTATTATAGAAAACACACATACAAAAAAAGTCCAACTAAAATCTTTGTGATTTTCTTCTGGAATCTGTAATTGACAAAGAGGAAACGAGGCAAAGCTCAGCATAAAAAAAAAATAAAAAAAATTTAATGAAAGCTGGTTGAGCACATAACTATCACGGAAGTTTCCCAGGTGCAACGCATGTATGTCAGTCGGTAAACATTTACTGCTTTTCAATGCGAGAATGGACTGATATTTTTCTCAGCCAGACAGAACCATTTCCATCTCAAATCTAATACGGCTTTTGGGTCCAGTGCGCTCTCAATCTGTTAAACCAACACTATTTTAACAGATTGCACATCTGAGCACACAACATCTGTCAACTATCGGACAACAGCAAGCCGCTTATCTTAAAATCTTAAACGCTGATTTGTTGAAGTCAATATTAAGCGGAAAAAAGAAGAAAATAAGTAATACACACACACACAAAAAAACCCTCTCCCACACATTGACAGCCAACAACTGGGCAAAATTGATGGAGGGCTTGGTTGGAACTGTATTCAACTTGTTGGTGGTAGGCAGCCACAATTGCAGGCTAGTTACGAAAACAATACTACTTAAAGACTGACATATTGAGGGTTATGTTCAGTGCAATAGCTTTGGAGCTGTTAAAGAGTAGTTTTGGGCTGGCTGGCCACATACAAAGTCAGATTTAAATCTGGGACAGCATAACCAGCAATTTCAGGCCGTCACACCCTGACTCTCCCAAGGTATCCAGCCTTTATTTTTAACTGTCTGTTTCTCTACACGGCCTCTGATGGAACTAGCACTGACTATGCTTAGATATATAAGAGACAAAGCTTTCCTGACGCTGAAAGCAAGCTGAGGCTCTGTAGTTATGTGGCTCTCTTCAAGAGTAACGGCCCCTGAGCCAGCCTGTAATCACAAGGTCATTGAAACACCCATACAGAAGCATTTTCAAAGGCACGAAGAAGAGCCTGAGGCTCATAAACATTGAAACAAAAGGTATTTGTTAAGATGCATTTAACTTGTGCCTTGAAACAACAAATCTAGGTCAAGGTTGACTTTTCACCAGGTCACCAGTGCAGAACTATAGGGCTACTTAGGAGCCAATTTAAAGGGGTAATTCACCACTGACAAAATGGGCATTTAATTAAACTTTACTGCCTTTAAAAAAAGGTTCTTTATCGGCATATATGGTTCCATGAATAGGGCTGGGTATTGTTCAGAATCTTTCGATCCGGTGCCAATTTTGATACCTCAGTTTCGATACCGGTTCCTAACGATACTTTTTTCGATACAATATGTTTTAAAATCCATTTCAACATCAACAAAAATACATTAAACAAAAAAACTTTTATTTTTCACCTTAATTAAAACAAATTCTGGTAACACTTCTCACTCAGGGTAACATTATTAATAAAACTGGTTGTGCTTTTTGTAAGGGTGCTCTGATCAGGATTTTTGGAGCCGATCGTCGATCACAGGAAGCAGTATCTGCCGATAGGATCACCGATACCGATCTATTTGAAGCCTTCTTTTTATCATGAAGAATTATTTATAGGGAATTTTACAGACATTCATTCAGGGCCTGAATTTTATTTCTGACAATGGGGGAATTCCCCGCTTAGGTGACTCTTGTCATATAAATGTATATAATTATCTCACCTAAATATTTGATCATGCAGTGCTTTTTTTTTTTTAAAGACAAATTTTCAGGTAGGTCTAACATTAGTATTGGTAAGAAATACTAAAGACATTTAATAAGAAATCAAATGTAAATTAATATTGGTCTTCCCTGAATAAATTAAATTAGATTAAAATCCTTACATTTAAAGTTGCAAAAGTTAGTCATTCAAGAGCAGTGAGTGTCATAAAGGCTAATCAAACAACACAAGACAAGACACAAGAGAAATTCAGAGACAGCAGCAGTTTATTCGACTGCTGTCACTTTAAGAGCGAACACGGATACGGTTACATGCAGTTGCACAAATGTTCACTCGCAAATCACGACGGGTTTATGTGCATACTCGTCAAGACGGTAATTTTGTACATACATTTGTGTGTATTTTTCATTTCAGCTCAATTTGTACTCGCGAGCTTTTTGTGAGATGACCTGTGTGTGTGTGTGCTGAGCGGTTTGAACACTGGCAAGACTTAAAAATAAATGCAAATGGTAAACTTTAGTGACGATGCGACACTGCCTCGATTGTACAAGTGGCAAATCCTGTGTCAACTGTGCAGCTCGATTTTAGTGCAGATGCGATGCGCTGATGTGAAGCCATTTGAGCATTATGAAAGGGCGCTGTTTGTGAACTTACATCTCACAGAAAGTTTTCCTTTTGCGCCTTTGGTTGCAATACTTATCGCGTATGTTGCACTTTGCTGACTCGGCATCCACTTTTTAAAGTGTTTAAAAGCGCTTGGCTTTTGGAACCGAAATTTGGCACCGAATGATAAATAATTTTTCGATACTCATAGTATCAGAGTTTTTCGTTCGATACCATAAAAGTATCGCCGTTCGTTGCCCAGCCCTATCCATGAAGAAACTTTATCATCAATAAAACCTTTCCATTGTGTCAAAGGTTCTTTATAATGAAAAAAGGTTCTTCAGATTAAAATGTTCTTCACACTGAGAAAAAAAAAAACCTTTCTGTTCACTGAAAGGTTCTTTGTGGAGCCAAAATGGTTCTTCAATTAAATCCTTTTTGGAACCTTCATTTTGAAGAGTGTGTGGTAGAAAGGCAAAACAAAACAAAAAAGGGAAAAAAGAGAAAGAAATCAGTGCTATTACCTGACTAGAGAAAAGGGGCTGTTGTCTTTCCTTTTGCCAAACAGGTAACTAAACTCAGACAAAAGACCCATAATGTACTGGGCATGCTGCCATTCAAGCCCACTCCCAATCTGCTCCTCTCAATGGGTCTCATTCACTAATAATTGCATGGATTCTTTCGTATTTGTACGCACAGGAGAACTTGGCTGCATCCAAAACCTGCAAAATGCTGCCTTCGGAGGACACATTTCAGGGTAGGAAGGCATCAAGGCATGTCCGAATCTAATGTTAGCTTCACTTCCTGTCTCCGGAGATACCTTCATCTGATCGAGTTTTGAAGGCAGCATAGATTTATCCTTTGCTGCCTTTGATATCCCACAATCCTGTGCATTCCATTCTGTGACAGTTGAGCTAGAAAAAAAGATGGCATCCGAAAGTTGTGTTTGCTGGTCGGTTTGTGTGTAAATATTTTTTTACCAACATTTTCAACTTCTGTTGTCATTTCTAGCGAGATTCAATATTTGTTTAGCTCTCACCAAAGCTTGCGCTATTTTGCTGTAGATCAGGGTTCCCCAAACTACGGCCCGCCCCCACATTTGGACCGGCCCTCTGAACCAGAGTCCTGCACGGGCGGGTACCCGACGGGTGATCCGCGAATATTGCTGAAACGGGTGAAAAAAACATCCTAACTGTGTCGGATACGGGTGCGGGTCGGACAAGGGACAAACAAGGGTCTAAACACGGGTTTTAAACAGTCACTTGCAAACGAATATATATATAAAAATATATGCATGTATATTGTAGATGTGTTCCTAAAAAAAGTATGCATATTTTTAGGAACACACCTACAAAAATATGCCTTGCCTGTATTTCAAGTTGATAAAATAATTTCAAATCCATATTAGTTTATTTGTGGCCGTGCGGCGCGCACGTGTGCCCTCCTAGGAGATTCACAACCGTGCACGATCTGCCTGCACTGCAGTCGTCAAGATGGATCCTGAGGAGTTGAAGAAAAGATAGCCGCAAATGTGGAACTTCATCGCTGAGGAAGCACGCAGATAACTGTGGTAACAAACCAAGCATCATTAAAATGTTACGCTGCCTTAGAAGTCTGTCCGAAATCAGTTTTGTGAGGTGGCTTGGCAGCACGGAGGCACCTCGTAAGTTACAAGTCATTGTCTGATAAGGCAGCGAGGCAACAAGTCAGCTGCCTAGGTTTTCAGACGCAGCCCTTATCACGAAAAATCTCCACCTGATTCACAAACTGTTTGTACGCACATGAATTTGTTCTTAACCTCGTTCTGATGTTTGTGAATTTGGAGTATTCTAAATGCGTGCACGAGGTTAGTAATTTGCATAAAACATGCCCAAACCATCTCCATATAAGGATTTTCTGCACACGCTTTCCTTACAGCCTTTCGTCACTCGTCAAACTTTACGCTGTTCGCAGACGCGCTTTCGTCTGGATTCCTCGAGCAATGCCAAGTGTGCCATTCTCACCAGTTCTCACAATAAACACCTGTGATAAGATTGCAGATTACAGAGCTCTCATTAGCCAGCTGTACGTGTATATCTGCGTTATTCAGAGGAACCTTGCAGGTGAAGCTATAATGCAGCTTTTCTTACTCTTTAACTGTATATGACTGAATGTATTTGAGATTAAATTAAATTGTATTATTTAATAATTTCATATTAAAGATGGATTATATAATACAATTAATGCAATATACTTCAATGTAATTACTGTCATGTTAGGATGAAATATAACTTGATTATAAAAGCCATACAGAGTAAGTTCTTTTTGCGTACGTGTGGTTTCAGTTGTTCCTATATTTTTTCGTAAATTTAGAAAAAAAAATATTACAAAATCTTTGATGAATTGTGATTTGTTCTTAAATCGTTCATACACACATTTCACGCACAAATTTGTGCGGACACATGCTTAGTGAATGAGACCCAATGGGTCCTAATTTACCTGAATTCACCCCAACTGCTTTGCTTGAGTAGGAATTACTTCTTGGCAAACTTTTAGTCACAATGGTGTTGACTTGTATTGTTCACTGGTGCAAGAATTCAAAGAGTAAAGGTTTAGAGGGAGTGAGTTATGTTCTGTTTCCAGTGAAGAATTCAGAGCGTTGTAGGCAGTGCCTAAAGGCTGCAAAGAATCTTAAATATGGAGAAAACACAGCAATGGAACATCTAAAAAAAACATTTCAAACTGGATGACTACGAACACAGTGTTTTAGGCCAAATGGAAGGGAAAACTGAGAGAACCGTCAGTTTTCGTAAGTAAGAAAAGGAACAGAGAGCACCTTCTGCCCAGCCTCCCGAAGCAAAACGCTGTCGCATGCCAGACTGCCGATAGGAAGACTGTTACCATAGCATTTTTTAACATAATGCTGTTTAAAGAGACAAAGCATGATACAATTTCTTCTCTTACAAGGACTGTCTTGTTAATAACCCTCTGTCAATTCGACAGTCCATGGGACCTGGAGCTGTCAAAAGCTGGCAATGTTTTGCGAAGACATTTGCTGACAAATAAAAGAGAATTTCTTGCACCAGATAACATGGAGAAAGAGTAAGCATTGCTCATTTACATATAATACTGACATTATAACGATACAAAGCAGGTTGAAAATCGGCTTTAACTTTAATGCTTCAAACAACAATCTCCATAATAAGTTTTGTTTCATTTATCAGATGTCTATATCCCCTATGATTAAAAGGATAAATCATCAGTACATTCGACATATGAAGCTTTCAAGAGCAATCCCCTGCGAGAAATCATTCTAATATGCTGATTTGCTGCTCAATAAACATTTATTATTATTATCAATGTTGACAACTGTGCTGCTTAATATTTTTCTGGAAACCCCAATACATATTTTTATGTCTAAATTAAATAAATAAAAAATAGTTTGAAATAGAAATCTTTAGTCTTTACTATCACTTTTGAACAATTTGAAGAAGAAAAAAAAGAAAAATCTAACAGATTGCAAACTTTTGTATGGTATGTATATATAATTTTTATAAATCAAATTACTAAATAATAAATTACATGGAAAATTTAAAACAGAAATAATCCAAAAACTGAACAAATAATAATAATAATGTTAGAAAATTGTTTTTATTTTATTGTTAAAAACTAGGGCTATCAATATAATAAAGTAACCATAATTATGTAATAAACAATATAAAATTTACTTTAAAAATTATTGTTATTTAACTTTGACAGCGTTCTGTGAAGTCATTTTTGATCTACATTTTTCATGTCATGTCATGTTCAATTATTTCAGTGAGATTTAGTTGAGAGCAATTAGAGAAATTAGCTTGAATCTTCTTTTCTTTTAAAGGTCCCATGGCATGGCATTTTTCTATTATTTTATAGTGTTTCCTGAGGTGTACTTATATTGTTAGTATGATTTTTACATCATAAAATGTCATAATTTAGAAATAAAAGGCATTTTTTCTATACTGCTGTTTGCCCTGTGGCTGAATGCCCTGCTTCAAGAGGCGTGTCTGCTGTGAGACTTCAGTAAAAACGCCCACTGTTGTGATTGGCTGACATCCTTGCATTTTAAATGAGCGGAGGGGGCGTGGTTTAACGAGGCAAGAGCAGGCACGAGTCTGCCAGAGACGGATGGACCTGTGTTCACTTCTCATCAGTTCTCAGTCTCAGTTCAGGGTGAACTGTTGTAGTTACAGCATATACTTCAGGTTATTAGTTTATTTCTAGTCGGAGGGGCTGTCACTCATGTCAGAAAGTTAGTAACTTTAGTAAATTATGGATCAGCGCTGACTCGAGACGCGAACCGTTTAGAACGATTCAGTCCGATTTGGTGAACTGGTTCGGTTCACTAAAAAGAACCGATTCAAAAGAATGATTCGTTCGCGAACCGGACATCATGGAGACGGAGCGATTGCTAACAAAGTTATTTATAGTAACTTCTGAGTTATGAGAGCGCTGTCAGTCAGCGCAAGATTATTGTGTTTGTAGGGAAAGATGGCTAGCCTAGCCCAGATATGCTCACGCTTACCCCCCTTCTGCTTAATCTCACGCCGCGTTTGGTGCCTCCGCTGTGGGCCAGATGCAGTACTGGGGGTCGGGGATATTGAAGGCCGAGCTTCGGCGTGTGTGAGGTTTATCTCTAAAGATGTGACTGCTGATGTTAAACAGAAAAGACTGTATGCACATTTTAGAACCGGTAGACGCGACAAGGACGTACAAAAACACTGACTCACAAGATAGAAAACATGAAAACACCGTTCTGTCTGGAGAGAGAGAGAAGCCGCTGCGTGTGCACGAATAATAAATAATTAGCTACACATCAGAGATCACTGATCACAGATCAGAAGGAACTGAAGAAAGACTTCTGTTTTCATTTGTACATCCAAACACTGAGAAACTGCCAGCATTCACAAGTAACGTTAATGATCTCGAGTGTTTGCATGGGCGTGCCAGATTCTCTGGGCGGAGGAAAGGGAGGTAACCGTTCCTGCTTGGACGTCAAAACAGGAGACTTCAGGATTGGCTCGTCTGGCCTGTCATTTTCTCAAAGGCAGAGAGAGACAGCCAGAACTCGGGTTTACACCGATCAACATTTCTATCCACTTGGGGACAATATTCAGGCTAGGGGAACTCATATTAATGTTGAAAAACCTCATAAAATGAAAATTTCATGCCATGGGACCTTTAAGAAAAAGACCCTAAATTGTCAATTGAGTTTCAGAAGAGATCTCAAAAATGTCAAAAACGTTGCTGAGATCTCGCAATTGTCTCATTTATCCTCATTTATTTCTCTTGAAGAATAGTAAGAGAAACCAATATGATATTTAAATGAAACTGCAAACATAATTAAGTCTCATGAACAAGAACAACCTCTAGAATACAAGTGGTTGTTTTGTCATAAAGCCTTATTGAACTCATAACATAAACCACTTTTAGCTGACACTATTGAAATTTTTTCCACATGCTCTACGAAACTTTAGTTTTTGGAGACATTTAAATGCCAGAGCGTGACACAGGCAGTGAGCTTCCCACATCACAGGAGCCTTTTTAAGACATAAACCTTCACAAGCTCTCAAAAGAGGTGACAAGAGAAATCAAATATTTTCCCCAAGTTATACAAATCCCTTTAAACCACGCACTGAAACACAAAGATTGACTGACATTTCTGATGCCCTGTTGTTGATGCCAATTGTATGTTCTTAAGGTTTCACAAAACTCCTACTGAAAGGCATGCAGTTCAAATTAACCCGTCATTTACCACATGCATACACAAACACACACCCCCCCTGGAGGTGCAGCGATAAGGCTCATAATGCCTGTCGCTCTAAACATTTGACATTTTTAGAGGTTTAATTACACGCTTGACCTCTAAGAGCTGGGCGAAACCTGCAGCAAATTACACTATCACAATCCGCAGCTGCATGTAGCCATTGTAGCATTGAAGCCCTTCAGCAGTTGAACCTGCTCACCTTTATGAATAAAAAGGCGGTTCACCAATGTTTATTCTGGAGTGACTTAGAGGCAGGATTTGCCATTTCGGTGGGTCTCCAAAAATGGATGGGGGCATTAGCTAATAAAAAAATAAATAAATTATAACTGAAATGAAAAGCTTTTTTGTTCTTTTTTTGCTTGCTCATTGGATTGGATGGATAGTTATTGTCCCCAAGTTGGCTTTACTGTAATTTATATATTGTATAACGCCATTTTATACAAAATTGGTCTAGAGCACACATAGTAATGTAACAGTTTTATTAGCAAAATGGCTAATAAATCAGATACGCTGCATCCAAAATTGCATGCTGTATAGTAAAATTTGGTTTGAAACGTATTTTGTGACCGTTATATAATTTACTAATACATTACTAACAAAATATACAATTTAAAACAACAATTTTAAAATATTTTAAAATGTAATTTACTGTATTGTTCCGCATATAAGTCGACCCTGATTATAATACTTTGTATTAAGAGATTAAAAGGATTTTTGACTTTGTTTGAATTTAAGTGAAAAACAATTGGCCTGTTTTTATTGCAAAAATAGCCAAATTCCCAGTTTTAATAGTTTTAAACCCCGCCCTCAAGTCTTGATTGACAGTTGACTGTGTTAGGCATCGGAAATCGGGAAATCAGAAACAAAGGGGTTTGCGATTCCATTTGAATTTTGTGAGGGTTGTGGCAGGACGCGGAGGAAGTGAAATAGCTAATTTGTAATTTATTATCGCTATTCCAAAATGGCAGGGTCATAACTCGTAAGTCATTGTAAATGCACTTGCAAACGGACTTTGTGTTTCCATTTGAAATTTGGCAGATATGTTACATATACGGAAAAGAAAATCCAAACGCAATTGCAAATCACGTATTTGTGTTTCCATTATGTCACAATGTATGCGTGCAAAAATTTTAAATCCTTTTGAATATTGTCCGGAATATCATTCCATAGATATGACAATGTTGGTATGTTTGGTCTTGGAGGAAAAGATCTGCTACGCTGGTGCTGTTGGTTATTGCTTCTGCAGCAGAGAAAGTATGGGACTTGCTACTGCCTATACATACACAGACACACTGCCATGAGGAAGTAAGACGTGCTACCGCTGTACAATATAGCATACATTAATTACCTGTAGCACATCTATACAGGTGGAGCTGGGGAAGGTGGCGGGTTTATGAACCCCCCCCATCCCACTCCCCCCACCGCTATGCCCTGCCCTCGGTCCGTCCCCTCTGTCTCCGCTTTTCAAGCATTTTTCAAATGTTGCGAGTGGGTGAAGTTAGGCTCTGATCAGGGGTTGAGTTACCCTTTAAGGACCAACCAGCCTGCGCCATCTAGAGTTTCATGACAGAACTTTGTATTAAGTTCTTTAAAAAAATAAAATAAATGTTTAACTTTAAATGGAGATAACTTCCATAAACTAGGGGATTACATCTTCAGCTAATTGCCAAGTGTGAAAGAACTAGTAATCGATGCATTGGACATACGTCCAATGTGAGAAAGCCAAGTGGCAGTGTGTGAGCAAGTGTAAATCAGATCAGAAGTACATGCTGTCAAGAAGATAATAACAAGAGAACTACTTCATCTGCTGTATAATTAAACTCCAAAACAACTTTAGTTAAAAGATACTGGTGCCACAATCAGTACGGCATACGGGAAAAGGCTGACTCTTGATCGTCAAGACGTTTATTTTTTATGGAGTCCTCAAATGTGCAGAGGGTGGGAATGTAAATAATTACTCCAGTGGAACCAATTAATCACATGTGCGGGTTGTAATTTGTCCCATGAAAAGAAGACGAAGGAGATGCAAGCAGACACAATGTCGCACAAGTCGACTGTAAGAAGACGCTAATGAGAGAATGAGAGGGGAAAAAAGGAGGAAGACAAAGTGCAGCCCAGCTATGAATGACGTGCCGTCTTGACAGGATTAAGCATGTTGCACAGCTGCAGGCGTAGCCGAGCTAGCATTGAGTTTTGAGATGAGTAGATTATAGACGGTTCTTCTGGTGACTCCACATCCTGTCTAGAACAGCCAGACACTCACGGTGCTGTCAGCACAAAGGTACACACTTTTGTTATCCTCCAAGCAATTTGCTGATCATATTTTAACACCTACGTATACGAAGAAAGATATCAACACTCTAAAGGCCTGTACACACCGGGACGAATATCGCGCGCGCTTATCGCCAGCGTTTTTCGTGCCGTTTTTCGGCGCGTCTTGAGTGTTCACACCCAAGCGATTTTCACTGGCGTTGCGCCGAGTGAACGTGCACATTCAGTCGATGCGCTCCCGGTACACAAGATGGTGCTGCGGCACTTTAAGCCTCTGACACTCGCTTGTCACACAGAAGGAGAAGAGAGACAGTATTTACGTGCTTGCCAAAACCATAGACATATTATGTATATGGACAAAACCATTCACACACTTTTTGCTAACTGGCAAGCAGCATTAGCAGCTCATCTTCTTCTTTGTCTACTTACTACTTCTTCGTCGTATCAATGTGTGCTCGGCAAGATCGTTTTGTGCTTGAGCGCCACCAAGTCGTGTTTTACTGTCACTTCAGCAGCTCCAGGCACGTGAACAAAAGCGCCGATCTCATTGGTCGGACAGTTTTTTACGCGCCGCGTCAAAATAAAAAAACGAACCCGAGGCGTTTTTTAAAAATGACGCTTTTACGCCTGGCGTTTTGCGCGTCGGTGTGAACACTCACATTGGCGCCCATTGTTAAGTCCCGAGGCGTTAAACGTCGGCGATAAACGCGTGCGAAAATCGTCCCGGTGTGAACAGGCCTTAACAACTGAAAATAGGAGGAGGAGAGGACAAAGAGAAACAGAGAAAGCTGTAAGGGATACTTAAACCAAATAGGACATTTCTGTCATCATTTACTTTCAAAACCGGTACAGCTTTTTTCACCGTTTTTTTTCTCTCCATACATTGAACATCAATAGGGTTCAAATGCTGTTTTGAGTCTTACTGAATTTCATTGTAGGGACAAAAACATTTCTAACATTCTTCAAAATATCTTCTTTTGTGTTCCAGAGAAGAAAGTCATAACTGTTTGGAGAGACATGAGTGTGAATAAACTCCCCAAAAGCAATGTTTTCTGGACACTTGTAGACTTGTATGATGAACTGATGTTTACTGTATGTAGATAAGCCTAATACCTAATGACCTGTATTCCATTGTCTCTAGAGACACGAAATGTGGGGCAAAGTCTATATAGAGAAAGGTGTGTGAGAGAGATATCTCTCCTCTGATGAGTAGCTTTTGCCTTTAAAAACATTGCCTAATAAGCTTATTAACATCTTAGAGAGAAGGAAAATAAAAGTCTAATGGTGTATACGCCACATTGAAATGCAGCACATTATTAAAACAACATGAATTTTAATGTAGATCTAAACCTATTAAGGAGACTGAATAATTGCATAATGAGACACTCAGTCTCCATGGATTCACTTTCAAACACCAAAACATGCATTGGATTCTCCAAAGACTCCATTATGAATGAGGTAAACATCATATATACATATATATATATATCCCTGAACCATTTTTGCTTTGTGGCAGGGCGCACACAATCCTGCTGAAAGAGGCCACAGCCACCAGGGAATACCTTTCCATGAAAGGGTGTACATGGTCTGCAACAATGCTTAGGTAGATGGTACGTGTCAAAGTAACATCCACATAGATGGCAGGACCCAAGGTTTCCCAGCAGAACATTCCCCAAAGCATCACACTGCCTCCGCCAGCTTGCCTTCTTCCCATAGTGCATCCTGCTGCCATGTGTTCCCCAGGTAAGAGACGCACATGCTCCCGGCCATCCACGTGATGTAAAAGAAAACATGATTCAACAGACCAGGCCACCTTCTTCTATTGCTCCGTGGTCCAGTTATGATGCTCACGTGCCCACTGTTGGACAGAGGTCGGTGGTGGACAGAGGTCAGCATGGGCACCCTGACTGGTCTGTGGTTATGCAGCCCCATACGCAAAAAAACTGCGATGTACTTTGTATTCTGACACCTTTCTATCAGGACCAATTTGAGCTACAGTAGCTCGACTGTTTGATCGGACCACACAGGCCAGCCTTCGCCTAATATATCCCACCCACTAACAGGTGCCATGATGAAGAGATAATCTGTGTTATTCACTTCACCTCATAATATTATGCCTGATCAGTGTATATATTCTAAATACACACTGCTGTTCAAAAGTTTGTGGTAAGATTAACACTTTGGAAAGGATTGACTAATCAAAAGTGACTGTTTTCAACATTGATAAGAATTGTTTCTTGCAGCAAATCAGCATATTTGAATGATTTCTGAAGGATCATGTGACTGAAGACTGGAGAAATGATTCAGCTTTGCCATCACAGAAACAAAATTACAATTTAAAATATATTCAGACAGAGCACAGTTATTTTTTTATTGTAACAATATAATATAAAACAAGAAGACTATGTGAATAAAGTGTGTAATGTTAAATGATTTGCTGATGTTTTGCTGGCTATACTTGCAACCACAAAACAAGCCTCTCTCTTTCTTCCTTTCACTCACTAGTCTGACAATGGCAGAGGCAATATTCCAAATACTACCGTCTGGCCATTAGACAATGAAGTTTAAACAATAAACTTTAACTCTTGACGTATGCTTTATCCTGCAGGCCTCGTTAGAGTAATTGAAATACGACGGCCCGGCAGGCTAATTAGATAGTATATGAGCAGTCAAAACCCAAGGATGAGATCAAACAATCCACAAGGGGTTCTGAGACATAATATAAGTAGAGATAGGAGTTTTATTGCTATTCCAAACACAGTTTCGCTGTGGCTGCATCCTTATTCATATACTATGCCATCTAGTATGTGAGCAGAATTAGAGTGTCCAAAATCATCAATATGGAAGCATGTCAGCAAGCTTTTTGAGCTATTATAATAGTTTTCTTTTGACTTTTGGCGAAGAATGTGAGAAAGGTTTTTAAGAGTATGAAGCTAAAATTTTAAGGTGCCCTATAATGATTTGAAACAACATTTTAAATTGTTCTCTGGTATCTGCATAGAGGGTATATGTCTTATTTAAGGTCAATAATTGTCCAGATACGGTTTTATAGGTCCATTCACAACTCTAGAAATCTTCCCCAGGACGAAATGGTCTGTTTTTGCCTTATTTGGAAGGGTCATGAATATTAATGCAGAATTCTCCTCTGATTGGCTGTTTCACTGCGCGGCTCAATGATAGCTGACCGTCATGACGATGGAGAGATTAGGCATTCAACCTTATATGTTTGAGCCTGTTTCTGACGAAGATGCAGATTTTGAGGAACAACAACATGTTTTGAGATTGGAAATAAATCGCTTCTGAATGGTAAGTTAAGTCTTTATTTTAATTAGGAACCTGCAAAATCATTACGTCCGTACCAGAACTTCAGCCTAAACGATAACTAGCATATAGCATTAAATATACACATCAGCAGTCAAAACTTTTTTAGCATTGTAAAAATATTTTAATTATTGTAATGTGTCCCTGTATGATTTTTCAATGATAACTTCTTCACTTTGAATCACAAACTGAACTGGGTAGCGCTTAAATATGTTGTTTGTACAGTAACATTTGAGTTTGACAGTAGAGTACTGATTTAAAAGTCGATTTATTTAGCCATTTAGTTATGTAAGCTATCCTATCCTATTGTTACTGTACTAGCAATTTGCGTTGGATCTAGACAACAACGGGGATATTATCGTTAATGCTGTCTCTCTAAGAAGCTTTCAATTTAATCAGAAATTGTTTAGACAGTCAAGAAGTGGATAAAATCACTTACTGCTTGCAGGTATATGGTTGGAATTGCCCCTTTCTTCAGTGTCAGACGCTGAGCAAAGCCTGCTTGATATTGTCCCAGGTTTTAAAAACTGTCCGTGGTGAAATGGGCAGAGCAAACTAACAACTTTTAATTAAATTGTTGCGGTATCCGATTATAAATAAACATCAACCATGCCTGTTGACATGTTTTATCGGTGGGAAGAGTATGAAACGTCTTCACATCCCCTGCACAGCCTGGAACATAACATTTGTTTCCATGATCTGCCATGTTCGCTATCCTCGCGTGACGCTTGTTTACCTGCAGAGATGATTCGGATGCGCAGTTTCGCCTGACAGTGAACATGTGCTTGCATATGCAAATGTTGGGGGCGTACATATTAATGATCCCGACGATTGTATCATTCTCGGTGTTTCGTTGAGATTTGCCTATTTTTCCGTGGTGTTTTTCACAAACGAGATTTACATATGAAAGAGGAGGCAATGGTGTTTGAGACTCACTGTATGTGATTTACAAGTACTGAACTCCTGTTATTTAACTATGGCAAGGTTAATTCAATTTTTCATTTTAGGGCACCTTTAAGTGATACAATGTACTCTAAAGACCATCATTAGAATCACCAAATGGAACAGCAAAAAAGGGAGCCTTCCCAAAGACTCCACTGCCATTGGTTGGATTAACAGATAGCTCCAGATAACTCACACCATTGGTTGAGCCAGTGTTGCTATGTGGTTGTGATGCTAAACAAACCAGAGCAAACCAAATCAAAATTATATGCAGACACAAAGAGTAAAACAAAATCAAAGACTGTATCAAGCCATATTGTCTTACCACAAGCTCAAACCATCTACTTTCTCCATCTCCAGTGTAGTGCATAGAACTAGTATAGAATGCAGCCTATGGCTTAAAAAAGCATCTTCCTGTTGCTTTCGGTTGACAGCCTTACGTAATTTCAGACAGTGTCAGGTGAATTACAAGTCCACATAACCCATGTAAAACCCTCAGAATCGGTTCTTCTTGTCGGTTTCATTAAGAATCTACAGGATATTTTGCTCATTAAAATGTTTGAACTAATTATGCAGCTAGAGATGGTCGCTTATTGTTTCTATACCTTCAAAATGTGCATAATGACTTAGACTAGGTGTTAAAAGTAAGCATTCAAATCATCAAGCAGCTTCATTAAAACAAAACATTATTTCTACTAAAACATCTTATTTTGCAACATAATATGGGAACAAGTATAATCATACAGTGATTCATGATGTATATAGCTATCTGATTGACATTAACAGTCACAACAACATCATTACAAGGCCCTAATCTTACATGCTGACCTTTCAACTTCCTGTATTAGTTTGATGTCAACTCCTCTACCTAGACAAACAGGGCGGTCCATGTGTGAGTTGTTTCCTACCCGTAGCAGATGTCTAGGGTTCCGCTGAGAGCATCACTCTTCATATGTGTTTGTAAGCAGTGAGGGCCATGCGCTGGGCCAACAGCAGTCACTTAAGTACCAGACGAGAGCTTGTTTTGGTTTGAGCAGCTGTGTTATTGCACTCATGTCAGGTTACATTGGGTCACCTTCTGAACTAACCAAGCTGTACTAAGTGCACTTTTGGGTAGAATAACAGTGTTTAAACAAAGCACTCACTGGCGTATCAATATAGTACATGCAGTGGCGGACCACAGATCTCGGGGACCCAGGTGAACCTTGGGGTGTATGTGTTGGGGTGTGAAACAGTATCGCTGATGGAGACAAACAGTGGCCAATTTAGCCCTTTTTTAGTAAATCTAGGATTCAACTAATTCTGCCATTAGTTACTCAGGCTCATGTCATTCCAAATCTCAATTCCAAACACAAAATATTATATTTTAAACAATATTTCCATTGTTTTTGCCCATACACAAAGTCAGTGGGACCCAAAACAACATAGGACCCCATTGACTTTCATGGTATGGTCAAACATTTTTGCTGTGCATGTGAATTAATAAATCAACAATCACACATGTAATACAGAATATGCAGTATATTATATAATACATACTGTTCAGAAGTTAGATTTTTTATTTAAATTTTATTCAGCAAGATTAAATCGATCAAAACAACACAAAGTTTCAATTTCAAATAAATGCTGTTCTTTTGAACTTTCTATTAATCAAGGAATACTGAACAAAATCATGGTTTTCAGTTCCACAAAATATTGTGAAAAAAGAAATGTTTCTTGAGCACCAAATCGGCATAATAGAATGATTTCTGAAGGATCATGTGACACTGAAGACTGGATTAATGATGCTTAAATGTCAGCTTTTCCATCACATAAATTACATTTTAAAATATATTAAAATATAAAACACTTATTTCAAATTGTAATATTTTAGAGTTTTACTATATTTTGGATCAAATGCAGTGAGCAGTGAGAACATTTAAAACGTTTGAACAGTAGGGATAGAGTTTCTTAAATAAAAAAATGATTCTTGCAGGTGGCATAAAAATCTCTTTATAATGGCTCTGGCTCAGCTTAACCCTACCAGCAGAGAGATTTAGACATGACTGGAAAAAATCTAAATGGGCCTGATCATTTGTCAGGCTGCCTGACATCAGTTTTATTTAGGAAAAAATGTACTGAGAGAAAGAGAAGTCTATCTTTCTTGTTTTTCTTTTTCTAAAAGATCCCGAAATAATGCCAGCCCTGATCCTAAACCCTCACCATCTGCTAAACTGCAAGGGCAGATTTCACCACAAACTTCTGCATGAATTCACCTTCTACAGAGTCAACACGACTTCCTCTCCCCTCTCACCCAAACAGATGGGGGTCAGGAGCACCTGGGCTCACCACAAATAGCCCACCACACAACCACACCAGTGTGGACCCTTATTTTCCCTAAAGTATCAAGAAAGAAAACAGGCCTTTGGGAAGTGAAGGACAAGCGGGTGGGTGCAGCTGGATAAGCAAGATCTACATGAAATGTGGTTGAAGTGTCAGACAGACGCTGCTTTCTGAGAGTGGTACAAATTACCAAACAATATTGCTAAATCTGAATCCTTGAATAACTTAATAATTTATTTATTTTATTATTGATATTAATTTATTACATATTAAATTATATTTAAAAATTATTTAAGAATTCAGTTTTATACTGTCCAAGATAGCCTACCTTGTTTTAGTCAGAATCTCAGCATGTTAGCTGAAAAAAAGAATCCCATTCAACTAAAAATGAAATAAATCCAAGATGGACGAGGCAAAAATAATTGTATAAATAAACTTAAAAATCCATTAAATACTAAAAAGTATTAATAGAAAACAGTTCAGTTCAATTAAAAAATATACACTACAGATAAAATTTTGGGTCGGTAAACATTTTTTAATGTTTAAAAAAAAAGATTTGGCACATCAAGGCTGCATTTATTTGAACAAAATAGAGGAAAAAACGTAATATTTTGAAATATTATTAAAATTAGTTTTCCATTTAAATATATATATATGTATATATATATATATATATATATATATATATATATATATATACACTATATTGGCAAAAGTTTTGGGATGCCTGTCTTTGCATGCACATTAACTTTTTAAAGACATCCCATTCTTAATCTGTAGGGTTTAATATGGAGTTGGCCGACCCTTTGCAGCTATAACAGCTTAAACTCTTCTGGGAAGGCTTTCCACAAGGTTTAGGAGTGTGTTTATGGGAATTTTTGACCATTTTTCTAGAAGCGCATTTGTGAGGTCAGGCACTGATGTTGGGCGAGAAGGCCTGGCTAGCAGTCTCCGCTCTTATTCATCCCAAAGGTGTTCTATCGGTTTGAGGTCAGGACTCTGTGCAGGTCAGTCAAGTTCCACCAAACTCGCTCATCCATGTCTTTATGGACCTTGCTTTGTGCACTGGTGCGCAGTCATGTTGGAACAGGAAGGGTTCATCCCCAAACTGTTCCCACAAAGTTGGGAGCATGAAATTGTCCAAAATGTTTTGGTATGCTGAAGCATTAAGAGTTCCTTTCACTGGAACTAAGGGTCCAAGCCCAACCCATGAAAAACAACCCCACACCATAACCCCCCCTCCACCAAACTTTACACTTGGCACAATGCAGTCAGGCAAGTACCGTTCTCCTGGCAACCACCAAACCCAGATTCGTCCATCGGATTGCCAGACAGAGAAGTGTGATTCGTCACTCCAGAGAACACGTCTACACTGCTCTAGAGTCCAGTGGCGGCGTGCTTTACACCACTGCATCCGACGCTCTGCATGTAAGGCTTGGATGCAGCTGCTCGGCCATTACTTTATTACAAAAACATAACCAAAAAAAACCTCAAAAGGTTTTAAAGTCGTCCAGTCAGATAAACAACACTGAGGCAGAACATTCATAAACCTTGAACAGCAAGCTCACATAACCTGTCAACATTTAAATTTAAGAGCAACCGAGTTCATTCCCCGAACAGTTCATAAACAAACACCAACTGAAACAGGTGCTAACAAGATGGAGAATTTTGCACTCTCGAATGCATTGGAAACAGTACAGTCTCACACCCCAACTTCTCTTTTTAACGATGGGTGTCTCAGGAAGCCCAACAATAAGTTATTCTTCTCTCTGCAGAACATGCCCTTACAGAGCACTATGAAATAGTATGGTGCGATAAAATATTGCAACTCACATAAATAATGGTTTAATGAGCCCCCTCACCCTTCACTTTAATGATGACTATAGGTTTTCCAGTCTGCCGCTCTCTGGGGCCGGCACATGTGGCCTCCAGGTGGGCCAGTCAGACGGGGACTACCAACACAAAATTATTCCAAACACCTCAGACTCCTAAATCATCCAGTACTACCGTTGAACATGCCTTCTAGTCCTTTCTCTCACCTCTCATGACCATTGTTTACCTTCAGAATTCTTACTCTTTACATTCCCCCATCTCGCACAAGACAAAAATGTGTGTGGTGTGAAGTCATGGAAAATTTAACCTATGTTCCCCTATGTTGAACGTATGATCCCTCATAAGCATGAGAGAGAAATCCTAGTATGCATAATCCTCATTATCCTCTCCAATTAACATGTAATTTTCCAATGCTGAATGGTCCATATGGACCAGGTTAGGTGGCATTTCTAACAAGTGTCTGGTGTTTAAAAATAGAAGAAAGAATAATTATTCCATGGTGACTGCAAGACATGCAATCACTTGTTAGTTTCTGCAATGGTTTTGATGTTATGTACATTTAATTTAATTTAAATTTATGTACATATTTAATTTTAAGTTCAGAAGTTTTTTTTTTATGTTTTAAAAAGAAGTCTCTTAAGTTCACCAAGGCTACATTGATTTAAACAAAAAAACAACATTACAATTTAAAATAACTTTTCTCTTTGAATATATTTTAAAATGTGATTTAAATAGCAAAGCTGAATTTGCAGCATCCTTACTTCAGTCTTCAGTGTCACATGATCCTTCAAAACTCATTCTAATATGCTGATTTGCTGCTCAGCAAACATTTTTTATTACTATCATCAATGTTGAAAACAGTGGGGAAAGTGATACATTGATACAGAACAGTGTTTATTTGAAATGAAAATATTTTGTAACAATGTAAATGTCTTTAAGGTCATTGTTGACCAATTTAACAGATCCTGGCTGTCATGATCCCAGCCTGTGTTTCTCTGTCTTGTGAGGACTTTTGTTATTTCCTGTCTTGTGTCATGTTTTGTAGTTCTTTGTAGTTTTTCATGTTGATTAGTTCTCCCAGGTGTTTCCAATTTAGCCACTCCCTCTTGTTATCTTGTTAAGCTAGTCTTCCCTTTGTGTATATATAGTGCTTGTGTCTTACTGGTGGTTGGGTTGTTCTGTCACGTGCTGGAGAAAGCAGACGAAGGCGAGGATCCAAATGCAGGGTTTTTAATAAAATAACACATTGAACCAAATAATTCCAGGAATAAAGAAACAAAGGAACAAAAACCACTAGGACACACAAACTAGAAGCAACCATAACATGTATAACAACCCACAAACACCAGTAAGACACAAGCACTATATATACACAAAGGGAAGACTAGCTTAACAAGATAACAAGAGGGAGTGGCTAAATTGGAAACACCTGGGAGAACTAATCAACATGAAAAACTACAAAGAACTACAAAACATGACACAAGACAGGAAATAACAAAAGTCCTCACAAGACAGAGAAACACAGGCTGGGATCATGACACTGGCTAAATCAAAGTATTAATTTCTTTAAAAAAAAAAAAAATATATATATATATATATATATATATTAGTGATGCGCGGGTCGTCTCATAACCCGCGGGTAACCTGCGGGTCGGGTTGGGGCGGGTTAAGAAATCTTCACTTATTTGCGGGGCGGGTTGGGGCGGGTCATTAAAAACAAAATAAAAAAATCTATGTATGTTGCCTGCAATTCCCTATAGCCTATATAAAATATTTGGGAGTATCTATTTTCATATTTTATTAGGTTTTTTTGATAAGGTTACAATACGAAAGCCGTAGCAACGTAACTTGCATGATGTCCCCAAGCCTTTGGCATCACGCGGCACGTCATGACAGCTGCGCGCCGAGCAGCTCCCACCATCGGCAGCCACGACAACAAAAACGGAGAGATAAAAGTGAAGATGGAAGACGAGGTGCTGGAGTCTAGCCGAAATAGATTAAACCCTGGTACAGTGGACGTCATTCTTTTTTTGCACAGCGAATGTAAACACGCTATGAACATTTCTGTGTGCTAAATAAAACAAAAGTTTAGTGGTTATGTAGCGGAGGCTATAAACTGCCTATACAAATCTGAAATAAAAAATGGTTAAGCCTTCAAGATCCAAACGCTACTTTGGTGAAAATTAAAGGTTGAAAATCTTTATCATTATCTTGTTATTAATATGACCTGATTTATGGTTCATATTCATAATAATCGTTTGGTGTTGCCAGTTTACAGGGCCATGTTTCCAAGCACTTTCAGAAATAAAGGCTGTTTTCATTTACATTACAATGGCTAGTATGTCTATTTAATGGTCGCGGATGCGGGGCGGGGCGGGTTTTAAAATTGATACACTGGTGCGGTGCGGGCTGGGGCGGGCCAAATAATTTCATAAAAGCAGGACCCGCGGGTTGGAAAAAAAGCCGACCCGCGCATCACTAATATATATATATATATATATATATATATATATATATATATATATATATATATATATATATATATATATATTTGTTTTTTTTTTTTGTTTTTTTTTGAACAGTATTAAGTCTAGTTTTAGTCTATCAATAACCTTTCTGGCATCTCACTCCATCTAACCTTCGTTGTATAAGTCTAGTATTTCAGTGAACAGTAAAACTTCAGAAACTTTATTGTTCTTACAGCAACTATAGAGTGTACATTTACAAAAATAAAAAAGGAGAAAAAATAAACAGATAAACATACTATATCAGTACCAATTGCTCCTGTAAAGACTATTGCTCTATTCCAAAACCTAGTGAGCTCCCTACAGAGGCAGCCTTTCACTGGCTGTTCCAAACGGTAACCTAATTATGCTCCTTGTTCTAGTCAAATTCTAAGATAGTTATCCTTTGCTGAAAAGATAATCCCAGGACTCAAAACTAAATAAATCCAAGATGGATGAGGCAAGAGCAACTTTATAAATAAACTTACAGTTCATTCAATACTGGAAAATATTACACAAAAAATGCAGTGCGATTAAAAATGTAAACTGTTCAAAAGTTTGGGGCTGGTAAGATATAAAATACAGTCAAATATAGAAATAAATACAGTAAAATATGATCAATTATCAGTTAATATTTGGTGCACAATTATTAATATAGTTTTTTGCAGCTTAAAAATGTAATTATTATATAAATTAGTATCATGTGACATTGTATTTTTTGTATGTATTACAAAACAATATTTAATATATTTTAAAATGTTAGTTATTCCTATCATGCAAAGCTGAATTTTCAGGAGTCATTATTCCAGTCTTTAGCGTCACATGATCTTTCAGGAATCATTCTAACATGCTGATTTGTTGCTCAAGAAACATTTATTATTATTAATAGAAAGTATAACATAATTTATTTCAAATAGAATTCTTTTGAAACAATATAAATGTAGTGTCACTTTTGAGCAATATAATGCATTCTTGTTGAATAAAAGTATTATTCTCACTGAATTTGTTTTATGTCTTATTTAACCCAATATATTGCATGTCTGTGATGTATTTGTATGTGTATGTGGCTAGGTCTTGGAATATAACTTATATTTGACTTGACTGAGTATGGGTCATGCTGTTTGAAGGGCAGCTTTCAGGGATGTCAGGGTTGAGCTCACGGTTTATGTGCTGTCAGAAGAGAACGAATGGATGAAAACTGCTGTGAGACCCGTCAAAAAGTCTGCAGGTGAAATGGGGAAGACCTCAGCGGGGTCAATGAGAAACGAGCGAGTTTCAGGGAACAAGTGTGTCTTTTTATAGCTGTGAATAATTGCTCAAGGGCACCGTCATTTCTGTCAGCTTAACATCTAAAACCATTTAGCTGATTTAGCTGATCAACCCTGATTTGCTGGTATGTGCGTGCTGGCTTGGAAGGAATGGTGTGTGAATTGTTGTAGTCTGAATTGTATGTTTATAAAAATTGCTTTATTCATCACACAACAGATGTTTGTTCTGTACTGGGAGAGAAAGTGTGTTAGAGCACTGCAGGGTTCAGAGCTCACCGTAATTCATTCATATTCAACACTATTCACAGAAAAGACGCCTGTTGATATTATATTCATGCAGGCAAGAGGACTTAATAGCCCACCAGGCAAAATTGGACGTTTTAAGCCCAAATTGATTTCAGTTCTTTTTTTTTCGAACTTTTTTTCTAAGTATTCGCATCATTGGACACCACTGTCATTGAATAGAACTCTGGAAGCAGTGGAGTCATTCGGGTTCCTGGGCTAAACCATCTCTCAGGACCTGAAATGGGACAATCACATTGACTCCAGAGTTCAGAGTGAAAGAGGCCCAGCAGAGGCCACAGGAGCTGCTTACACAGTTCCAATCAGCCGTCATTGAGTCTGTTCTATGCGCTTCTATAACTGTCTGGCTTGGTCAGTCCACCGAATAAGACATAAGAAGACTACAAATGACAGTCCGGAGTGCTGAGAGGATTATTGGTGCTCCTCTGCCCACTCTCCAGGACCTGTACACTTCCAGAGTGAGAAAGAGGGCAGGTAAAATCATCACAGACTCCACTCCACCCTGAACTGTTGCTGTCCGGACGGCGATTCAGGTCACTAGAACATCTAGGCACAGGAACAGCTTCTTCCCACCGGCCATTTCCCTCTTAAATGGGTGGTTGATTGCCCCTTTTTACAAGATGTAAAATAAGTCTCTGATGTCCCCTTTGTTGTGTGTTCCCGGGGGCGGGGTTTATGTCCATTTCAGGGTTAGTGATGTCAATAACCCGGGAGGAAGCTTGTGTAGTCCCTACCAGCTGTTTGTTGTAGTCCTTAAAAAGCAATTTCTTTAAATTAAAATATCTCCCTTTGCTTTGAACTTTGAGCATCGTAACTTTTCCCATTCTTTTGCAACATTACACTCTAACTAAAGTTTAAAATAATCAGCCACCCCTTTAAACAATTAAATGCCTCCCAAGGAGTATGCATGTACTGCAAGTTCAATACTCCACTGCTTAGTGCAATATCTTTGTAAACTCAGCTGATATTTACTCATATTATTAATAATATAGTTAATATGTTCACAACCTATAAATGTTTATGACCCTAACTGTGTCTTTATACGTTAATATTTGTTATATTTTATTCCTACATTTTTATTCCTATGTTTCTTGTTGTTGTCTTTGTATGTGTGCACTGTACAATTCCTTGTGTGTGCAAGTACACTTGGCAATAAAGCTCTTTTTAATTCTGATTCTTCAAAGCAAGTCTCTTTTGAAAGGAATAGAGAGAGAAAAAAAAACATAAATGAAAGAAGAACAGAGGACGTAACAGCATGCCGATTGTTTCACGGCAGGAACTCCAGGTCGACAGGTAGGGTTATTTGCCAGCTAAATAGCCCTCCTCCAGTGACATTTATCCAGTGTGAATAAAAATGAAATAGCACATTGTCAGCACACTTGACTGTAAGTTGTCCCACAGGTAAACGTGTACAATCTTTGTATGGACCGGGGAAAAAACTGTGAGTGACGGATTATGTCAAGTAATACAATGTGTTAAATCAGAAGTATTGGGAACTGTTTTATCAATTTGACGCTTGAAAAGATTACTTTTTGTACAACAATCTAACTCGCTGAATAACGACCATAACTAACCAACTAGTCAAGACTGTCTCCCAAAACAATCAGTAACACGGTTGCACCTCTGTCGTTTGAACCACATTGGTTCAACAATATAGGACTGATGTCACGTGTAGCTGGAGGAGTAATAGCTTCTGCTAATTAGGGGAGAGTGGGGCACAACCTAACGTGGGGTTAGTTGTAACACACATGGTTTAACACTTTCCACACATGCCAGGTTGACGAAACTTAAGTGTACTTACATAGAGAAAAAATTGCGTCAAAATAAAAAAATCTTTGGAAGATATCACTGAACATTTATTCAGCCATAGCAAAAGTAAAATGTGTTTATTTTTCATCTGTTTTTTTTTTTTTTGGTGATTATTTAAAATAAGACAAATCTGATTATTGTAATCTTATATCTGTTATTTAACAGTTGAGATCGTTCTTTAATGCTGATCCAACCAGCAGAAGACACGAGCGGGGTTTAAATCCCAGTTGTGCAGGTGGGGCATGTTGTCACACAGCGTTACAATGTGCCCCTATTAGAAATATGCTATTATATTCTATACTTTTATGAATTCTATTGAGAAACCATGAGAAATAAAGACTGTGAGTCAATGTTCAGAAATGCTTTTTAACTATGTGTGTTTGTTGTCAAACTCAATTTTTTTTATGGTTAAAAAATGGCATTATTTTTATTAAAAAAAGTTAACAATTGTATTTTATTGACAAACTATTTTAGTTTTTCATTTTAATCTGCCATAAGTTCATGTTACAATGTGCCTGTCACGGGTGTTTGCAAGTTGAATCACACTAAAGTTCTCCACAGGACAGGCAAACAGGCAGCAGCAACACACACTACATATAGTCGAGATCCGACAAGAAGTGAACAGAACAGGGAGATTATATAAGGGAACTAATGAGGGAGACCGTAAGCAGGTAGAACAGAAACAGGTGTAAACAGTTAACTAATCAGACACACATGATGAGGGCAAATGAACCAAACAAGACCTGACAAGACAAAATACAAACAAGACAAGAGTACATGGGTGTCACAGTGCCCCTCACGTGTTACAATGTACCCCACCTATGGGCAATGTCACATTTCACTTCCATTCTTTCGGGGTAAATCAAGAAAAAAGTATACACTGTATTAATGAAACAAACCACATAATTAGGGTGACCATATTTTGATTACCGAAAACCAGGACACTTGGCCCGGCAATGAAATACTCAAATGATACTCGAAGTTATCAATTATTAATTAAGTTATAAACAGTTATTAATTTCAATACATTTAAAGTAGGCCCCCTCTGTATGAATAGAAAATTGTTATATTAGGGCCAGGACAGGACTTGAAAACAGGACATGTCCTGGGAAAACCGGACGTTTGGTCACCCTACACATAATCCTACTAGACATGTGTGCAATTAATGTGGGACCAAATAAATACTCTGAACCCTAAGTGGATTTACACAAACCGAGACAGTCAAAAACCCGCTCTCCCTACTATATATGAAATTTCCGAGATGCTGCTGAAACCAACACAGCACCTAATGACTAACTTTTTTCCATGTCAATTTGCTTTATTTGATGTTTTGAATGAAAGAAAGAAAAACAGAAAGGATGGATGAAAGAAAGAAAGAAAGAAAGAAAGATGGATGATGAAAGAAAGATGGATGATGATGCATGGATTGATCGAAGAAAGAAAAAGAAAGAAAGGATGGAAGGATGAAATAAAAAAAGAAAGGGTAGATGATGAAAGACAGAAAGAAAGAACGGATGGATGGAAAGAAAGATAATGAAAGAAATATGGATAATGATGGATGGATGGATGGATGGAAGAAAGAAAGACAGAAAGGATGAAGGATGAATGGAAGATGGATGAAAGAAAGAACGATGGATGGTAGATGGATGAAAGAAAGAAAGAAAGGAAGAAAGAAAGAAAGGAAGAAAGAAAGAAAGAAAGAAAGAAAGAAAGAAAGAAAGAAAGAAAGAAAGAAAGAAAGAAAGAAAGAAAGATGGATGATGATGAATGGATTGATCAAAGAAAGAAAAAGAAAGAAAGGATGGATGGAAGGAAGGATGAAATAAAGAAAGAAAGGGTGTATGGATGAAAGAAAGAATGGATGGAAAGAAAGATAATGAAAGAAATATGGATAATGATGGATGGATGGAAGAAAGAAAGACAGAAAGTATGAAGGATGGATGGAAGATGGATGAAAGAAAGAAAGAAAGGATGGATGATGGAAGGATGAAAGAAAGAAAGCTTGATGGATGATGAAAAAAGAGTAGATGAAAAAAAGAAGAAAAAAGGATGGATGTAAGAAAGGAAATGTAAAGAAGGATGGACAGTGGGATTGATGTAGCTGTTACTATGCTTATGTATTTGAATTGTTCTTTAATGTGTCCGTTGAGGTCAGTGAAATCACATGAATGCCTGAGACTGACAGCCTAAACGCTCTAAATTGTTTCTGGGGAAAAAAAGGTCTGGAAAAGGAGAAAAAATAAAATGTGCTTCCTTCCATATAAATAACCATCATTATCAGAGTAACCTTTCAAACCAATTAGCTTTTAAGGATCACTTTGGTGCATCATTAAGCCTGATTGAGGTAAACGCAACAGGTGGAGAGAGACTTTGAAATGTAGCTAAAATATTGATCGATATGTATTCAAATTAAAGGGTCATATTGTATAAGCCTACCATAATGAAGGATGAGGAAGATGAGTGGGATGGATGGATGGATGGATGGAAGAGAGCATTCCATTCATTTACAAATATGAAACTGATTTGTTACCTAAAAATGACATCTGTTGGCCTGGTAATCGATGGATGGATGGATGGATGGATGGATGGATGGAGAGAGAGAATAAACACACTTGGTGAAAATATTCTCTCATCTGTAAACACGTTTGCAATTCTCTGATTGGTGTAGTTTCAGTGGGCTCCTCTCAGCGGGCAGGAAGTTGTCAGTGTCTGCTAGAGGGGGATTCACAGCCTCCCGCTTCACGCTGTGAACTGTTTGTCTGTCGCCCACTTCCTTTCTTAACTCATTCTGGGGCCCCTCACTGAGACGTATATATCTGGAAAGAGATCACTTGAAAACAATTTTTTTGACTTTGAATATAAATGACACACGCCTCTAGTGAGAGCAAATCTCCTATTGATCCCTTCATATAGTCTGCATGAATAACCATCCATCTGAGAGGAGCCAGTCGACGCATTTCAATTGCGTCGCACGCAGCTCAGCGGCCCCATCAGTCCCTGGAGAGCCATGCGCTACATCTTCTCAGGGAGCCGCTCGATGCTTTAAGCAGGACTTAGGAGGTTTTGTATTGATTAGCAAGAGCTCGGTTTCCATAAAATCAAGCTGTTCATTGATACGGCAGGGATTTTCTGCATGCCCAGTTGCCCACGCTTCTATGGTGACCTTGTGGCTTTGTTTGTTCAAATCTGCACATATTTACAGTACATCCTTTCACTTACGATAAAAAAGATTTAAAGGCCTTTGCAACACAACTACAGCTTTTACGTTTGCAACATTATCAGACTAAAGACATATTTAAAATACTTCTCATAGCTGTCAAATTCTCTCTGTTGGATGTTTTATATGAAGCAGAGGAGAGCAGTGATGTTTTTTCTCTTTTCTTGTGTCACATCCCGTCTGACTTCACTGCATCTTTTGAGCCTGCGGATCCTCACCTGTCAGGGATGATGTCAAGTCCCCTGACGCTTCCTCAGATTTGGATGGCGCAGATGAACAGTGCAGACACATCACAAATATCAGATGTCAAGAAAGCAAAATGCAGACTTTGAGTCATCCTCTCGCTTGAAAAGCACATAGACGGTGCCTTGGCTTAAAGGTTAGCACACGTATTCTGACACATTGAGCCACGAGGACACAAGTTTGAGTCCGGCTTGAAATGTTGTCATTGCAACTAGCTGAAATAAGCCCTCTAAATAAACTATAAATTACATAAAATAAAGAAATAGGTATGTCTAAGAAAGAAAAAAAGAACGAAAGGTGGATGGATGGAAGAAAGATGGCTAGATGAATGGATGGAAGAAAGAAAGGTGGATGATGGATGAAAGAAAGAAAGAAAGAAAGAAAGAAAGAAAGAAAGAAAGAAAGGTAGGAGGGTGGATGGATAGAAGAAAGAAAGAAAGAAAGAAAGAAAGAAAGAAAGAAAGAAAGAAAGAAAGAAAGAAAGAAAGAAAGAAAGAAAGAAAGAAAGAAAGAAAGAAAGAAAGAAAGAAAGGTAGGAGGGAGGATGGATGGATGGATAGAAGAAAGAAAGATGGGTGAAGGATGGATGGATGAAAGACAGGACAGAAAGAAAGATTGATGGATGGATGGAAGAAAGAAAGATGGGTGAAGGATGGATGTATGGATGAAAGAAAGAAAGGTGGATGATGGATGAAAGAAAGATGGGTGAAGGATGGATGGCTGGATGAAAGAAAGTACAGAAAGATGGGTGAAGGATGGATGGATGGATGGATGAAAGAAAGGAAAGAAAGATGGGTGAAGGATGGATGGATGAAAGAAAGGACAGAAAGAAAGATGGATGGATGGATGAAAGAAAGAAAGATGGGTGAAGGATGGATGTATGGATGAAAGAAAGAAAGGTGGATGATGGATGAAAGAAAGATGGGTGAAGGATGGATGGCTGGATGAAATAAAGTACAGAAAGATGGGTGAAGGATGGATGGATGGATGAAAGAAAGGAAAGAAAGATGGATGAAGGATGGATGGATGAAAGAAAGAAAGGAAAGAAAGATGGGTGATGGATGGATGGATGAAAGAAAGGACAGAAAGAAAGATGGATGGATGGATGAAAGAAAGGACAGAAAGAAAGATGGATGGATGGATGGAAGAAAGAAAGATGGTGAATGATGGATGGATGGATGGATGAAAGAAAGAAAGAAAGAAAGAAAGAAAGAAAGAAAGAAAGAAAGAAAGGTGGGGGTGGATGGATTGAAGAAAGAAAGAAAGAAACAAACAAACAAACAAACAAACAAACAAAGGTGGATGGATGGAAGAAAGAAAGATGGATGAAAGAAAGAAAGGTGGATAATGGATGAAAGAACGATGGTTGAAGGATGGATGGATGGATGAAAGAAAGGACAGAAAGATGGGTGAAGGATGGAAGAAAGAAAGATGGATGATGGATGGATGGATGAAAGAAAGAAAGAAAGATGGAGTGGATGGATGGATTGAAGTAAGAAAGAAAGAAAGAAAGTAAATAATGTAATAACTAATTTATAATTAATAAGTCATTTATTATTGCTGATTTGAATTCACTTGTGTTCATTTTTCCCCACTAAATGACTTTTTAAATATTGCTATACTGAGGTAGATTTTTACAGGAAATGCTGTTCATGCTGTTGTGGTTTTATTTATGCATTTTCCTTTTTTTTTTTTCTAATGTATTTGTTTTATTTTTTTCTTCTTTTTAATAATAAACACATTTGTAGATAGAAGTGTGTGTTTCTTTCTAGACTGAATGGAGAAAAAATCAATATCGGGAAATACAATGTGGGAATGACGAGAAAGTTTAAAATGAAGACTAAGTACACAATTAAGAAACAGAGTAACAAACCCGATATCACACATGCAAGTCTGAGCTTGTATGTAAACGCTTCATTAACAGTTTTCACACAACAGACAGAAAACAGAACTGACGCAGAACCATAAGCGTCCGCGTCTCACTCTACAGTCCGCGAGAATCACGCAGTGTTAAAACAAAAGCTGTGGAGCAGGACCACGCCACCGTCCAAGGCGACTTATTAAAGCCTCTTTCTAGACGCAGACCTCCTTCACCCTGAAGCAAACCCCCGGCTTCAGGAATCAATCTAGGCTCTTTGTATCTGCTCTGCCACATTTTCAGGACCCCAGACAGAGATGGATGCTGTTCGCAGCCTGACACAAGCTTTCAGAGCAGCAGGGGAGGCGGTAGGCTACAGCTCTATCTGAAAAAAAGCCCTAAATACATATTAAGTGCTCTCTCGCTATCTGCATCGCTCTCCCCACAGTCTACGGTCACAATGCTGCTAGAATCCATCAGACACACAGCTTTTCTGTAAGAGTCCAGAGGAAAGTCCTGATAAATTTTCATTTATGTCAAGTTTTTTCAATGACCTGTGCAGTATAACTCAGCACACTATTAGTGAATCGGCACAAAATAAACCCAGAACACAGAATTAATAAATAAAGGATAACATGAAACACATACAATAACACTATAGAGTTACTTATACTTATACCACCAAATGTATCAATATCTTTGTAAAATGGCACAGCTTTATTAATATCTGAACGTACACACTTAACATCAGTCAGCATTAGACTATGTTATGATATTATGATAATCAAGCACTATATAATGATAGAACTTCAGTAATTAGAACTAAAACTGTTGGAAAGCATGTATTAATGCATATTTGTCATTTAACTGAACTTTGGACTGGTGGTGGTGCTTAAGATATTGTTGGTGTTTCTGTAAAAAAATAGATAATAGTAATTATATTATTAAAAGATAATAATAATAATACTACTAATTCTACTACTAACAACAATATACAACGCACTAAGGATTGATGAGCTGCTGGGTTCATGAATATTAATCACGTTGAAATCATTCACTCAAACTGATTTGCTGAAATCAAAACAGGGACAGGAAAAGATGAGCACCAGCCAATGAGATTGCCGTTTGCACATTAGTTCCGCCCACTACCGGGAAAAAACGGCATATCTTCTGCTTGTTCTTAAAGGGGTGGTAAACCACGATTTCACTTTTCTAACTTAACATGTTTAACATACAACATGTTATATGCATGTGTGTATGAGACAGAGGGGAACAGGTCGCATTTGCAGCAGATATATGCTGCACATCATAAATCAAAGCACGAGACAGACAGGGGTCGGAGGAGAAGACCGGAAAATGTGACATAATGGACAATATTTGTCTGTATTTGCAATACACGAGCCGCGGTTCAGCTGCGCGAGACAAACACTGCCAGTGTGTGAATGCAAGACAGGCGGGTGCGGCTCCCGCTGCACATTTCACGGAGGAAAGCTTCCACAATCTTTGCGAGCTCAATGAAGGATTCTTACAACGGCTTGTCCTGAAAGATGGATTTAAAAACAGAAGCTGTTTACGGGCCACAACCTGTAAGTATGATTTATTTTTCGGCAATATGTTTTCCTGTAATAGTTCGTATTGTTAATTGTACGTTGTAGCAAGGAAGTACACAGATGACAACGCTGTTCTGCAAACCAGTTATCGCTCATTCATACTTAACATTATCCGACAAACACCTAACGTTACAAACTTTTAAAATTTCAACAGCGAACTTGGCATTAGTGTAAATTATTCTTTGATTAGAGCTTTTATGTATTGTTTATCTACAGGCATGCTAAACATGGTTCTGTGTTTGATTTGGCTGCAAGTAAAGCCAATGTTTAGTGTTCGTTTTGGGTTTATAGTTCTTGCGACAGATATTTGGCTATAATCGTTCTAAAAATATAAAAGTAACGGTGTCATTCAGTAGTGATCACTATAGATCCGCAGTCTTTACTCTTGAGGACTGAACAGGTTCTGCTCGATCATCTTCACTAAAATTGTCTGGGTTTGATTCAGGCTCAAATTGGTATGGTTTTATTGACGCCATTGTACTACCCAAAGCACAGTCTACCGGTAAAGGTAAGGGGCGTGACATTTCCGACAAACATGCACTAAGCGGTTAGCGAATCACAACACACTGGGCCAGCTAACCAATCTGAGCCCATTGCTTATTTTTGAGGGACTGGCTTCATACAACCCGGAAACCATCAGACCGTTTTTACAAGGAGGGAAAGAGCAATGTAGAATAAAGGTCAAATATATGAAAAACGAAGCATGAACACATGTTACAGTGCACCCCACAAACACAATCAAGCCTTCGAAAGAATGTGTTTTACCACAACTTTAAAAGCTGAATAATTCCAAATGAACTTACAAAGGAAAATACAACAAAGAATATCGTTAACATGTCGCGCGTCGATTTTGCGTGTTATTTAAGACTCTCATGTGTGTGTGAGAAACGCGCTCAGCAAAGCGACGGAGTTCTTCACACTAGAGTTCACAGTACGTCAGATGAGCTGATTTGAAATCGTATAGATCGCTTGACAAGAGCGAAACTCTCAAGCGTTCATTCAGAATGTTCAGCAAGTAAAAATATGTTCATGCTAAACTTATTCTTAGAATCTAACACACACACTGGCGAGTAAAATCTGAGAATTTATTAGCGATTATTAGTGATAGATATTATTTAATCGCCCAGAACAACGATTTACTTGCATATGCGAGTGTTTTACTCGCATTGTAGAGAGTTGTCAAAGCTTATTCTTTCTGTTATTGGTAAGAATCAATACTCCTAGATGACCAATACCAGCTTTGCTATTGCCTGATACATGACACTAATCTGTGCAGTATTGTGATCTGAGCACAGTGTTCATATCGTTAGCTATATCATTAGCTAACACTGGTCTCTCACAGAGGCACCTGCTCTGTTCTCCACTGGTTCTCCTCACACAACAAATCAATTTGTCTCCTAATCGTTAATCTGTCTAATCCTGGCCTGTCCCTAATTGTGTCATAATTATATGGCTGTGGTCTGCCATATGAGTATTAATACACATTTATAATTTCCTCGGTGTCTGAACTGTCATTGCAATCCATTGTTTTCCTATCATTGAAATTGACCGCATTCCATCCCGTTACGTCCCAATATTTCCCGCCACTATCCTCGGGCCGGGCTGGGCCCTTGATATAGCATTTGTGTGGTTTTTTTTAATCATTACTTTATTAGCCTAATTGGGTGAGCAGAAAGCTATTGTAACGGTTGGTGTGCACAGGAACAGGCTGAAGACTCAGGAGATAATAAGCACACATAAACTTTAATCCAAACTTCACAAAGAACTGTAAACAGGCAACGGAAACCCAACTAAACATATACAGTGACTAGACAAAGACTGAAGGTGAGGGTGTAACTTAAGTAGTGAACAAAAACTAGATAGTTAACTAAAGGAACATGTGACAGAATCAAAACACAACTGACCAAGACCTAACAAACAGACAGACATGTGACAGCTATGCCATAATCAGAAATAATTAGTGCTGGGAATCGATTTAAAAAAATTAACTAATTAATTTAAAAAAATCTGTAATTAATCGCGATTAATCGCAAGTTTTTAATATTTTAAGTTTTTAATATTTTGATATTGTAATAATTTCAGTTACTCTCCAAATTAATGTAGAAACAATTTAAAGACAGTATATTTTAAATATGTGTTGTAATGGCATCTTTTTATGAATGAAGGCCAGTATCACTGATACTAATGTCTCTATGAAACATTAATGACGTTACATTACAGTATAACTGAAAGCTCCCAATTTCAACATTTATTAGGCTTTAAAAAAAACCTACTTTTAATTTAAGTGAATTAAAACAATCTTTACATAAACCCATTATAATAAATGTTATTTTTACCTGTGGCCTTCCCTGTTAGACATATACAGAAATGTAATAGTTATCAAACACCTTTCTTAACTGCATAAATAATAAATGAAATATAGATTAATCGTCATTAAAGCTACAATTTTTCTACAAAGTTCCCGTTGTTCTTTGATGAACATTAATTACAGGCATCATCAGTGCTCCTGTCACTTTAAGACCGGCCGCTGACGAACATGACTCGGATCTCACAACTCTTTAAGTTCATTTAAGACGTTATTTAACTAATTTAAGACTCCTAATATGAGAATCCTCAAAATGCTCTGTGTTGTTGTTATTGTTTGTTCAAGAGCAAAAGAGAACTCGATGTGAGCAGGAGACTGACGCGAGTCTGTCTGTGTGTCGAGTGTGTGTGTGTCAGAGTGTCCCTCGATTAGCTGACATGAGACGCAGCCGCACAGACAGGACATTGACATACAGCTCGTTCTCTTGTGTCTTGTCGCGCTTGGAAGCCTTTACATGAATAGGAGAGTGATCATTTGCGTTATTTGCGTTAAATATTTTTAATGCGTTAAGCTGAAAAAATTAATCGCCTGCGTTAACGCGTTAATTTGCCCAGCCCTAGAAATAATATATATATGTTTTAGCAAAGTAAGAACTAATACTACAGCGAAGAAACAAATGTGTACAAAGTTGCACAAGTCAGGAGTAGTCTAAAAATGCGTGTTAAACTCACAGCACATGCAGTGATGAAGCGCAGCATTCAGAACAGAACTGCTCTGAGACGCCAGTCATGAGCTGCTCACGGGAACAGTGCACTTTGCTTAACTATTTATTTTCGTTTCGAATGGTTTTGTTTAAAAGTAGACATTTCAAGCTTTCTATACATATATTTCTCATATCTGTGAGACAAGTAGCCTGCTAAGTTTCAGTTTATTTATCAGAAGCACTCCAGTTCATGTGCAATGAAAGTGTTTTATTCTAACCCTAACCTAACCCTAACCCTAATCCCATGTCTGCTATAGCCTATTTGCTTCTTATTTATTAAATTTAGGCAATTGGCTGATGAAACATTGATTACGATTAAGGCCTGGTCCACACATACACAGGTATTTTTATAACCAGAGTTTTTCCTCCTCCATTTAAAAAACAATCACGTCCACACAAGCACGGTTTTAAAAAAAAATCTGAAAAACGCAAAACTGCCTGATTGGCTGCCTGATTTCCACATGGGTCCCATCCACGGCACCGATGCACTGAGGGATGCCATAGGTTTACTTTGGACTCAGTGACAGGTAACTGTATATACACAGGGGCAGGGCCCAAGTGGACGGAAGCTTCACACACTTGCCTTACTATTTAGAATTATTGCAATCTGGTGCCTCTGTTCTGCAATACAATGAGATAACTGCGCATGTATCTGTATACATGTGATAAGCGCTGTTAGCAGAGTTATTAAAAGCTACGTCCGCCAATAGCGTAGACTCCACTCGTGTAAACAAAAGCGATAACAGCGCACAATCTGACGTCAAACAAAGGAGAGAACGGCGCACACTTCGACTTAAGAAGCCGAAATCTCCGGTTTCACCATCTACAGGACAACGCTGAAACCGGAGTTTCTAAAAAGTCCGGTTTTAGTAAACGGATACTGCGTTTGCATGTGGACGAACAGCCAAACCGCGTAGAAAAAGCTGCAGTTTTGAAAATACCTGTGTTCGTGTGGACAGGGCCTAAGATACAATTTATACAAAATGAAATTCACTTTAAAGAAAGGCTTTCAACAAAACAAAACTTAATGAACTGGTCAAAGTCATTTCTGACCCACTCACATCTTTGCACTTTTCATAATCAGATGAAATTTAAAAATAACATTATAATATTTAAACATAAATATGAAACAAAATACATTGTTTAATGGATACAACAAGTATAGTAGGCTACAGTACAGATAAATGTCATGTCTGAGTGGGATTTGAGCGAACGTCATTTTACTGGTGAGTGGTTCATGGGTGGAGCACGCCTGCATAGAGCGGATTATTGAGCTGAGCGTCACAGCGGTCCGCTTCTCTCATTACAGGCTCGTTCTCGTCAGAACGGCCACATATTAAAAAATGGTCAGGTTTAAATCGGGCTCTGGCTCATAATTACAGTTAAAGTGTCGTGTCGGGTCGGGCTCGGACACAACGTGCACGGGCTCGGGCTTGATTTTTTGAGCCCGATCTAAGCTCTACTCCAGAATATTATATAATATATTTTAAAGAAAATCTAGTTCCTACATTATTTTTCTATACATTGATTCACTGGGGTCTCTAACCTGCAATATGCCCTTTAATCACCGTTTATAAACACCATTAAAATGCAGCAATTATCACCTATGATTTAATTTTATTTCTGTTGTCATTAGCTCTAAAAAAACTGAATGCAAAGACTTTTTATTAGAAAAAATGAACATGATGTGACCATCAATTTAGTTCACTCGCTATTAATTTATGCTCCATTAAATTTATTATGTCATAATTCAAAAGACCATATTACATTCAGACATCAAAAATGAGGTCCTAATAGCACCACATAAATGGACCACAAAAATAAATCCATACATTTTTACAAGAAATGTCAACCATCCTCGTTTACATGTCAGCGATTTGATTAAAGGTCTTTAGGAATCTTCAAGGCAGTTTGGCGTCCCCATAAACGCTCTCATACTCAGAATCACTCAAACAACCCTTTCACTCATTTTGTAACGTCATTCATCCGCATAAAAATTACGAGTCTGTTAAACCGGGCCTAGAAAACCATGAAAAATCATTTTCAGAAGACTGACAGCTCATAATTCAGGCCGCAGAGGAATGGCATCACTTTAATAAGATACGGTAAGCTGGGGGAAAGAAAAAACAAAAACTCCTGATCTGGCTCTCATCCTTTATTCTCAAAGAACATAAGGTCCAGTGTTTCAAACATAAACAGGATGCTCTCCAATACTTTCCTAAAAATAACACCCGAGGTCTGATGGGATTATATACTGGACCTCTATTAGTGCTGCCGAAGCGCTGTCCTTATTTAAATGCACAAAAAAGAAACAAGTCTTTCATACAGGCACAGAGCGGAAACACAGAGGCCGTGGGGATTTGTCAATGTGAAATTCTACATTCAGTGAGTCAGGGATGAATATAAGGACTGTGGCTTAAAATGACAGCGTAAGAAGCGTAATGAGGTTTTGTGGTTTTAGGACTAAGTAAACATATCAGCCAGTGTGGAGAGATGGTGCTAATCTGCACTGATATGTGGGCATATCTGTTTCCATTGAAGCAGAGAGCATTAAAGAGCCCCCTCTCTCACTCAAAACACATTCAAACCAGATTTATTTCTTTGTAAAACTCAAAAAAATCATCCTGAAAGCGTTGGCATCCACCTGCAGAACAGAGGCAGTTCAAAGCAGTCCATACTCCAATCTGGCAACACTGCAGATCGAATGAACTATTCCAGTATGATTAAAGAGTCTCTCGTGTGGACTGTACGTTCACAAAAAAAAAAAAAAAAAAAAAAAACCTTTATGCAGCACAAATATCTCGTTTTAGACTTGTAGGCCCCTAGATTTATTATGAACAACTCTGAATCAAACTTTTAAGATGCTGTTAACTTAATGTTAGCATGAAAAGGAAGTAGGATAGTCTTTTCTTCCTTATTACTATAGCTAATAAAAATATGTTCTAGGTATTAGTGCTGTCAAATCGATTAATCGCATCTAACATAAAAGCTTAAGTTTATACTATATTAATGTGCATGTGTGTTTATATTGTATTGATATATATATTATACATGTATTTGTGTGTGTGTGTGTGTGTGTGTGTGTGTGTGTGTGTGTGTGTGTGTGTGCATTATATATATATATATATATATATATATATATATATATATATATATATATATATATATATATATATATATATTAGATAACAAATGCATAAATAATGTTGAGAATGTTTTTTTTATTTTATTTTATTTAATGTTTGCATAAAAGCAATATGTTTGCAGTCATGCTCAAATTTACTCTCTTGCTCTTGTGATATTGCTTAATTATATCAAATGTTATAATATAAAAATCCAGATCTCATACAAATACATTTTTTGCAACAATATCTTGAATTTCTGAGCATTTGTATTAATTTGAGTGTCATTTTTGACACAACCCCTCATTTCTGAACCGGCACAATAAATAAAGTTATTGATTGCATCTGAAGCAGTACATTTTACATCCAATCACATTAATGATGTTAATAATTAAATCAGACAATGCACCGGCAATTTAGTAATATCCCAGCAGTTGTGGTCTTGACCGGTCTTGAAACAAAATCCCGAGTCCTCTTAGTCTGAGACCGAGACAAGACCAAGTACAAATGTGGGACAAACCGAGTACAAATGTGGGATATATTAGGTACTTGCTGCCTAATATATCCCACCCCCTAATAGGTGATTTGTGATTAAGAGATGTGATTAAGAGATAATCAGTGTTATTCAATTCATCTGTCATTGGTCATAATGTTATGCTTGATGTGTATATGTATATATAATATAAACACACACACACACACACAAATATATACAACTTTTATGTTAGAAGTGATTATTCAATTTGGCAGCACTGAATGTTTTACTAAAGTTCCCTTTAGTTCTGTTTATGAAAACGCTATTTCTGAACATTTAAATGACCTGTTTTTTATGTTTAAAAAAAAGATTCTTGGTTATGTGAACATTAAGAGAACATTTTATCATTCATAAAAAATCATGGGAATGCTACTTTTCAATGTTCTCTGAACATTCTGCAACAAGTATGCATTTCAAAACCATTAGATGAATGACCCGTTTCAGAAACAAAACGTTGTATAAATAACGTTTTTGTGCTAACGTTCTGAGAACGTTATTAAAGACCAGATATCGTTGAATGAGCATTATACTAAAGATACTGTAATAATGTTTGTTCATAACTTTTGAGAAAACCTTGCCTTGAGTAAAGATGTCATTGCAAGAGGAAGGGGACGTTATTCTGGTTAAAGATTACGAGGGCACATGAATAAATAAATAAAAATACTGGATAAATCATTTATAATAAATTCTGCAATATTCATTAAAAAAAAATGTTAATTTTGATTTCATGGTGACTTGCAATCTTGTTTACATCTTATTCTCAATTGCTCATTTCTAAAAAAAAGAATTGAAAGAATTACGAATAATGAATTCCCTCTACAGCCTGGAGGAGACAGCAAATAATGTTTATGGAAACCAAACAACAGCAATTAGAATAATCATCAACATCAAGAGCAAGTATTACAGTCAAAATACAATCAGTGATAATTACAAAGAGTTGCAACCACATCAGACCAACCTCCGCTCACCTTGTGCTGAAATAAGAGCTCATGTTTTCATACAACATAGTTATCTAATCTACTTCGGTAGCTGGGGCAACCTCAGTAAACTTTTACAGGTGACAATTACGCCTCATGTTACACTCGCTTCTCCATTGTTGTCTGATTTGCCATCAAGATTGCGTTGCACGTACGCACAGCAACCCTTCAGCGTCTAACCGATTGAATAAGTTGGCGCATCATTAGCCCTGACCTGTCTGTACTTTAGACCAGCTGTTTCCTCAAGCCTGACTTACTCTACAAGGGTAATAAAGTGGCAGCCATTGTTGAATTCTCCTCTCAAGACTGCCAACACTGTTCTGTGATCAGTACCGGAGCACCACCCCTGAATGGAGATGTGGCGAGCTGAGAGCTAAATATAGGCGAGGGACAAAACCGCTTGTAAACAATGGAAAAACACAATTCATGGCAGTGAAATGAAAAGTGCGAGAGAGACAATGATGAATGGATTTATCCTATTTAAGAAGTCTCTTAAGCTCACCAAGACTGCAATTAATTGACCAAAAACAGAGTAAAATAACTATATAACTATAACTCAGGGATGGGCAACTCCAGTCCTCGAGGGCCACTGTCCTGCAAAGTTTAGCTCCAACCCTGATAAAACTCACCTCCCTGTAGCCTTCTAGTAATCCTGAAGACATTGATTAGCTGGTTCAGGTGTGTTTGATTAGGGTTGGAGCTAAACTCTGCAGGACAGTGGCCCTCGAGGACTGGAGTTGCCCATCCCTGCTATAACTATATGCTTTCTATACATTTTAAAATGTAATTTACAACTGTGATGGCAAAGCTGAATTTTCAGCAACCGTTATGTCAATCTTCACGGCTGTCACATGATCCTTCAGACGTCATTCTAATATTCTAATGAATTAATATCTGAGCTCAATTATTAATAATGGTTCTTATTATTATCAAAGTTGAAAGCAGTTTTTGCTGATTAATATTAGAATGATTTCTTAAGGATCATGACACTGTATTTTTGATCAGATAAATGTAGCCTTAGTGCCCATAAAGGATTTCTTTCAAAACATAAAAAAAAAGAATAATTATTCCAAATGAACACATCATACAGAGGTTTTGAATGAACTATCCCTTTAAGATCCCTTATGATATTGTATTTGCTAGGGATAGTTCATCCAAAAATGAAACTTCTGTCATCATTTACTAACCCTCATGTTGTTCCAAAGCTGTATGAGTTTCTTTCTTCTGTTGAACACAAAAGAAGATATTTTAAAGAAAGTTGGTAACCATACAGTTGACGTTAGCCATTGACTTCCATAATATTTTTTTTTCCTACTATGGAAGTCAATGGCTCCCGTCAACTGTGTGGTTACTGTCAACGTTCTTTAAAATATCTTCTTTTGTGTTCAACAGAACAAAGAAACTCATACAGCTTTGGAACAACTTGAGGGTGAGTGAATGCTGACAGAATTTTCATTTTTGGGTGAACTGTCCCTTTAATAAAAACAGGGGAGGTCAGTGGAACAACAGGCTCTCTGGGTTGTCAAGATATGCAGGTGCTAGTGACGGCATACTAACAACTTTACAATAGCTAATGATGCTTGGTAACACATGCAGGCCAGTGGCAGACTGATAACTTGGGTTACATATAGGAATAAAGTCAGTCTTCATATTACTAAAGCGTCCACAGGGCGTTCTAAAATAAAGGTACTTTCAATGTAACAGTGTACGGCATAATGGCTGACATTTTCAAATCTGTATGGATGCTAAATATAAACTCAATGATCTCATGTTGACTAAATTATCGCTTTAGGACAATAACAGTGTTAAAGAGCTTAGAGTTTAGGTAAAATCAATGACCCGGAGGCTTTTTTTTACGTTTAGGACTGTTTTTACACGTCCACTGAGATTCAATGTTGAATCTGCGCTGTAATTCGAACTGCTCTCATTGCCCAAAGGTATCTCATCATACTCTTTCAAGAATTCAGCACTTTTTTTGCTTTACATTCCCGAGCTGCTTTGTCCTACGGGACCTTAACGACCGTGCCTTTGCAGGCGAATGAACTCAAAGGACTTGGACTGCTATGATCTAAAAGTAATTTAACCATCTGGACTAGGGTCACGTTTTTCCAGTAGCCTGCTGGTGGTGATACACTATATGTACTATATAGAGCTTAGTCTTTAAAAAGTATCCTAAGCTGAAGTACAACTACCTTTAAGCACGTAAATACTGAAGGGAACTTGGACATCTTCCAGCACTTGAATGCCATCATATATTCGCATGGGTTAAATACATAATGATGGAGAGATCGATGGAACAGGAAAGCCACATGAACCACTAATTTTAGGAATGTCGACCGTATTCAAAGTCATAAAGCAAATGCATTTGCTTCCCAAACTACTTCAAATGGCCGTTTTCAGATCAATATTACTCTGTTACATATTCAGTGAGTGATTAAAAAAGATCACATTTGACAATTGTTGACCGTTTGAGTGAATGTCCAAAGTTGATGCTATTATGCCTAATGACCTGACACGTTCTCTATTAGATTAATGAGATATGTTTGATGATAATGACAGCGTGCACTCTAAAAAATGCTGGTTGAAAATGGAAAAAATTGGGTTGAAAATGGACTAACCCAGCAATTGGGTTGTTTTTTGCTCTAAAAAATGCTGGGTTAAAACAACCCAATTGCTGGGTTAGTCCATTTTCAACCCAACTTGGGTTGTTTTTAACCCAGCATTTTTTAGAGTGTGGTGACAGTTTGGACACAACAAAGGTCACAATGCTGGACAATCAAATACACAGAGGTTTATGAATGAATGAATGAATGAATGAATGAATGGAATGAATGAATGAATGAATGAATGAATGAATGAATGAATGAATGAACGAACAAACTAATGAATGAACGAACGGCTGTTAAATTAGAGTGGGACATCAGGTAAACTGGAACACATATTTCATGATTGATTGTCCTTTAAATATCCGGAGACAATCAAACGTAGCAGTAATTAATATCTGTCAGTCATCAATAACATTTTTTTTTTTTTTAAGCCACAAGAGTCTTTATCATTCTGAAAAATGTCTTAATTTGTCTTCCATCATCATCACCACAGTAAAAATGACCAAGCTTCAACATCTAACCAATCTCAAAGAAAAATAAAAGAAGAAAAAAAATCAATGAGAATGAGAATGGGCTACAACTCTTAAACTATTAAGAATATAAATCACCTACAATATTACAAGTTTATTGTGCTGTATACTGCATATTGAATTACAAAAAAATATGCATTGTTGCAAAATTGCAAACAGCTTTGCTATAATACTACATACATGGGATCACATATGGAGGCCCTGACATCTGGTTTTAGATGATTTCTACCATGCTGGTCATTTATGGATTTCCATGTTCATTTAAAATATGCTTTTTTTAAGTTCATATAAAACTTTTATTTTATTTAATAGTTATAATAAGTCAAATTTAAAAATAAAAAAAAAATAATAGAAACTGAAGAATCTGCCAATAACAACGTGCAGACTTTCTATATACTGTTTCTGCTTTATAATCATATTCATGCCGTTCATAGGATACTGAATTAAGACGTGAGACTGTTTTGTTGCTGTCAAAAGCTTGATCTCAGTCAGACTATAAACTACTCTTAGGCAGCACCACCACGCGGTTAATATGATTTCATACGCAAAAGATCAAGCATACGTTATGATTTCGACAATTATTTCCTAGTTAATGTGTGTGAGAGAGAGAGAGATAAAATAAATAAATAGGCTAAATAATATTTTGCCTGTTTTAGTAGCCTACTTGCTCGCGACATAGCCTTTTATATTGATCCGAATTAATTCTTACACACTTGTTCTTGTAAAAGCATTACAAGAGAACGACAGAAACATTTGTATTCTCCAAATATAAAAGCTTTACATTTCGCTTTGGAGTCCCGCATGGAGAAAAGCATATGGGCTACTTACCAAAAGAAGTGCCACGATATTCCTCCTTATCATGCAGGTGAGAAGAAGCAAAGAGTCAGTGAGTTCTGTGAAATGTGACGTGTAATCCCAATATCTCTACAGTCCGCAACGGGGGAATATTCCGTATGAGCGCAGCTTTCTATATCAACTCAACCTCAAACGTTCCCAAATAAGACCCAGTGACTTCCACTACTTTCTCAGACGACAGTGAGAGCGGAGCGGTAGGAGACGTGTGGCAGAGCCGCGGGTCTAAACTCACTGTGCAGTTTGTGTGAAGCGCTCCGGTCAGAGAGCGACAGAATGAGACGCGCTACCAGCTAGCGCCCCCGTGTCTACACTGCGCGCGACGCGATAACACAAGAGCGTCCCGTTGAACCAACGGAGCCTGTCTCTGCACTGCAAGAGAGCGCGTGGACAGCTTCATTGATGATAAAGGGGGTGTTCTAGTTTGCGCAACACAGTTCTCTTGCAGAAAAACATCATTTTAATCCACAGTTCGTGAAGTGGAAGCCTTAATAACTATTTTTTTAATCACTCTGAAAAGTTGGGACTGCTTTGTAAAATTCTTAATTCTTATGATACCACCAGAGGGTCACAATTAGTGTCCATTATAGCCTACATAAATGAGTGTTCATTTTATTTTTATATATTTTTTGTTGACCGTGGTTGATTTATCCAGAAAAACGTCAGAAGTGCAAGATGTAGGCTAAACTCAATTGTGAGATAAAAAGTTGCAATTAGGCTATCTTTTAAAATGTTTTTAATAATACATGATTTATCTATGCAAATAATAAAAAAAGCATGTACCCTCATAATCTTTAATTAACCCCTTAACTGTCACCGTCCCACAGGCGCCTGGTGCTCTTTTTTTGATTGCCTTTTTTTTCGTATCATATATTTGAGTAATTACCATAAATTAGGTATCATTTGAAAGCTTACGAACTCAAAATTCATCCCGTGAAACCCGTTTTGAAATCAGACATAGTGTTACAATGGAAACCTTACTCTAACTTATTCTAGCGGGCTCCTCCCCTAGTGGGCGGTGTCATGTTTCATATTACAGCAATTATTTTAACTACTTTATAATTAAAATCTTTTCCAATCTTGACAAAACACATATTGTCGGAAAGGTCTGAGTCTCAAGGGTCCATATTTGGTGACTGTTTTGTGATGGAAGTGACATTTGGACAGAAATTTACAGGAAAATGCATCAACAAAACAATCAATGGAATTTGAATGACACCCGGTGGCTATTTTTGGTACAGCACCTAAACAAAATCTCATGGGGACTTTAATTTTTGTGATATCAACTTCAAATTTGGAACACAAATTGGTTAGACATATGGCTTTGATTTTATAGTAATTTTAGAGTAAATTCTTTTTTGTAAAATATATATTTTATATGAAATACAAAATATTGAATACAGTATTTTTCATTTACAGTAAATTTAAACTTCCATAACTCTTTCATACTTTCATATTTTGAATTGCTTTCACTTCAGCAATAATCTGCAGAGTGTCGTCTTTAAAACGATATTCCAAAGCTTTCTTGAATTACAGCCCTTTAAGTTTGGATAGTGCACTTTCATGTGTATTCTAAAAAACGGGGGTGACAGTTAAAGGGTTAAAATAACTTGCCCTCCCCTCTTGCAAATTCAATGATCCAATCAATTCCACATGGGAAAAAAATTGAGTAGCCTATGAGGTCTCTGCTGAACAAGAGTGGGCGTTTTCCAAATGTGTGGGTGTTTTCAAAGTGATGGTTGTTTATAAATCGCAATGAAAATTATCCCCTTCACCTGACCTTTTTTTTTTTTTACGAAGAAAAGACTATGAAACAACTTCCATTGCTCTCACCAATAAAAAAAATGGCGGATAGGCTATTTTTTTGTTGTTGCTGCGGATAGGCTATTAGGAATTAGCCTGGCTCCGCCCTCCTACATACTTCGGCTCAATTTTCAGTTTCTTTCAGCACTCTGTCTGGGACTGCGGTATATTCTTATGTTTTCTCCGAACTATTTTTTACCGGTCCAATCAGCGAACAGAGGGAGTGGCTGAGAATGATGATGTTGATGTCGTGCGCTAGTTTGAGTTGTAGTTCAGTAACGGCGGCGGAGAAAGATGCGAGCGAATTCATTCATTCCGTTGTGGCACCGCTGCCGAATATCCAGAAGTTAAAGTCGGAGCAAGAACAATCTTTGCTGAGTTTTTTTGGTGGCCATGATGTTGTGTCTCGGGAAAAGTTTGATTTTCCAGCTGGCTCCGTTAATGGTGAAGGAGTTGGCTCAGTGAAGCCCCGGTAATTGTTTCGCGTGCAGTCGGAAGGTATTGTCATCATTTACAGGGGCTAGTCAGTGATTTTATTGCCATCCTTCTCCCACCACCCACGTAAAAATCCCCGGCCGAATTACCTACAGCTTTAGACAAACACCAAGGTTGTGTGGTGATTTAATTGCTGTCCAAATCCACATCTCTGAGTTTTCAAGAATATATCACTTAAAAATTCACTGTTTATATCCTTTTTGAGCACTGCAGAGCACCGTGCGGTTGTGCTTCGCTGTAATTTGGATGCATTTCTAGACTTGTATTTCTTTAAATGCTGGCAAGTATTTACAAGAGCAATATATTTCATCACCGCTCAAAAAATAAAAAGAAGAAAAGTAGGTAAACATTTGAATTGGCCCGTTATTTACGGCAGCATTTATTCTTATCATACCAAGCATATGACATTTTATTTACAGTATACAATCATGTTACAGAACACGTGAGCAGCGTGTTCCCGATCACAAAACTCTCCCCTCCATCGTGAATAAATAAAAATCCGAATGCACAAGGTTTTATCACTGAGGTGGCTGCACATTTATTTTTACGGACTTCCATGTGAGAAATAAAGGCGAACGGCGCATGACATACGCCACGACCAAACGTTAGTGATTGGTTATGGCAGATCCAGAGTGGCTCTTGACAGAGTACCCGCCTTCAAGGAAGTAAATGCTTGTCAATGGAGAGTGGCCAGACTCTCTGTACAAATGAAATGTACGAGAGTCTGGTAGGACCAGGCTAATTAGGAATATCAATTGCAGTTAAGTAAGGTGGATTCTGAATGGCTTTTGATTCAAGCTTTTTTGTTTCCCTGTCTCATTATCGTTTTAGCTGTGGACTTTATTTTAACAGTATGAATGCATAGTTTTTCACTTGCATTGGTCTACAATGCATGTTATATTAATATACCACATTTAAATATTCCAATAACTTCAGCACAGTGAAAAGGGATATCCAGGGAGTTATTTACAGATATATAGAGGATTTGATTGTACTTGCTATGGTGCGATGCAGTTTTGGGGGAAAGCTCAGTTTTTTAGTATCAGAAAGTATAATGACTTGGATATAATGCACTCCTTGTAATAGAGAATTGCTATGCAGCCAGAAAAGGAGGGAAAAAAGAATGATCGGCAGTGCAAATAATATATGCAATTGCCTACATGAAAGCAGAGTATTAAATTCCATGAATGACATACTGTGTCTGTGAGAAGTTGAAATAAAACCTGAGTGGCAATAGAACATTTACATTTGGATAATGCACAGTGTTCTTGGAACACGCGGAGATTAAAGCAGTTATCAAGTTTAGATGTGGACTAAAACTTTAATCCAGCGACAATCTTATTTGCTGTGTTCATTAGCCAGAAAACATTGCCAAAAAGCAATCAAATATTTGCCAGCCCGAAGGCAAGCGTGATGATCTGCTATTACTGCTTCCATAAAAAGGATATAGAGGCTTCTGAGGACTCACAAATCAAAAAGCATCCTGTATCGCTTGACAACTGTGTTTAACAATACATAATTCCAGACTCCTGATGAAAGCTTTGAAGACAGTCTAATGCCAAAGTTGCCAGGCAATCATCTGCTAAAGTTAAGACCCCTTCACCTGGTTCTTATGTTGGGTTTTGAACATGTTTTGGCAGGGCGGCAAGATTATCGACTATACATTGAAAAAAAAAAAAAGTTTAGAGTAGAAACAGTTTTCACAGAAATTGCTAGCAAGTAACACATTCAATTAAATGTGAAAAATGTGATTTTGAAGTAGAAAAACTGATCTCATGGGAAAACAGAGGGTTCTAGACTCAAATTTAAAGAATGCTTAATACTTTTATGTTTAACGGGTTATTTTAATATTTTCTATCGATAAAGTGTGTTTCTTTACAAGGTTCTATAAATGAGGCACCTGACAGAACCTTTAAAGCTTCTATATAGAACCTTATCTTATGTAGTGTATCTATCTTATAGTGTTTGTTACAAAGTGTCAATTTCACATGCATTCGTATGATGTGAAACATACAAAAACAAATGATTATTAGTAAAAAAGTAAGAAAGAAGGTCCACCCCTAAACATAGCTGTCACTGGGGCACGTGGGCAAGTACGAAAAAATTTACAAATGAGATCATACAAAGTCATACAAATTAGACATCAATTCGTCAAAACGTTAAGGGTAACACTATTTTAAAGGGTTAGTTCACCCAAAAATGAAAATTATGTCATTAATTACTCACCCTCATGTCGTTCGACACCCGTAAGACTCATCTTCGGAACACAAATGAAGATATTTTTGTTGAAAGCTGATGCTGAGAAAGGCCTCAGATAGGCCTCCATTGGCATTCAGTACATTCACACTCACAAGACCCATAAAAGGCACTAAAAACGTTGTTACAAAGTCCATCTCACTACAGTGGCTCTACAATAATTTTACGAAGTGACGACAATAGTTTTTGTGCGCAAAAAAAAATCCAAATAACAACTTTATTGGTGGTGGTGCTTCGTGAGTTCACGGCAGAGGCCAAAACGGAAGACAAGAACTTGTGGAATAAAGTCATTATTTGTATTATTTTTTTGCGCACAAAAACTATTGTCGTCGCTTTGTAAAATTATTGTAGAGCCACTGTAGTGAGATGGACTTTGTAACAACGTTTTTATGGGTCTTGTGAGTGTGAATGTACTGAATGCCAATGGAGGCCTATCTGAGGCCTTTCTCAGCATCAGCTTTCAACAAAAATATCTTCATTTGTGTTCCGAAGATGAACGTAGGTCTTATGGGTGTCGAACGACATGAGGGTGAGTAATTAATGACATAAATTTAAATTTTTGGTGACCTAACCCTTTAAGGTGGCGTAGTTAGATGTTACAACATGTACTTACTATAGTAATAACAGTACATTATGCATAATTACAAGTAACTAACCCTGAACCAAACCCTAGCTCTATAGTAAATACATGTTAACCCTCATCCTTCCCTCAAACTTTGAAACAAATCCATCCTTCGCAGGGTCAAAATGACCCAAAGCCCTAAAATTATATTATTATTTTTTTGTCCAGAAAGCTTTTCATTTCATTTTGATTATACTTTTTCTATTTTTTAATGCAATTTTTGGGGATATTTTTTGTTATTTGATTTACCTTTAAATGACTAGATTTGATCAATGAATAATAAATAAATAAATAAATAAATAACAATTTAAGCTTGTTCTTTCAACTTAAATTCAAAATAATGCATAACCCTTTCAATTCAGCTCAATATATCTTACATTGGGTGTCTTTGCCGACCTCTTGTGGGAAAAAAATAATAATATTATAACATGATATTTTATGACTCTTGCCACTAGATGACCTTATAAATCTATATGGAGCGAATGAGTTGTTCCGCTGGGTCCTAGTCAGTTCACATGTAGACATTATAAAATAATTTTTTTGGTAAAGTTGTATCCTTTTTTGTTTAAATTTTGAGCATTTTTAGGTTTTTCTGTGTGCTGAAGCATTCCTTGCATTCCAAAGGGGGTCAAATTGACCCGCGAGGGAAGGGTTTGTTACTTTAAAATTTCGAGCACAAAACTTCTCAAATCCAGTCTTTTCTTGTGTGTGTTTATTCGTGGTTCAAGTGCAACAAAAGTCCTAAGGTCTTGGACCATTCCATAAACACTCAATTTTTAAATTTAAAAAAAAGAAGAGTTTCAGGACAAAATGAGGGAAGGATTAATATTACGCAGTACTTGTTTGAGTAAGTACATGACATTGTGTTGTATTTTCTTGTAAAACGTACTACAATACTTCAACAAACAAAAAAAGTGTATTACAGCGTATTTGTTTGGAAATGCAGCAGAAAGCCTCATTGCCCAAACCGGTCACCACTTTTGCAACAGGACCATGTCAACCAGCCTTGTGCTACACAACCTCCATCCATCACCAAACAACCGTTTGCCAAGTTTGTCCCCCACTGGGAGCATTAAAACAAAAGGGAAGCATGGAGCTAAACAACTGCCTCAGCAGTGATTCCATCATAACTGACAGGGGTCCCTGGGGCCACTCAGGGTACCATGAAGGAGGATGTCAAGCTGCCCAACTAAGTCTATCAGACATCATTCACCTCTGCGTACCTGCATGCAGCTCGCTGGGGCGCAGTGAATAGTCCCTCGGTCAGGTGATTTCCCTGGCTATTCTCCTCTCGCTCGGGCAGGCTGGAAGACAGCCAGCTGTATTGGAACTATTGACCCCTGTATGAAGGAGTGGGTTTTGTGGAATGATGCTCAGAGAATAAAAATGGATGAAGAGATGTAATGCAACGTACTTGGGGATCTGATTCTCTCTTTTTCCTCTTCCTCTTGCTATCTTTGTCACCCCACTCCTGTTGTTTTTAAGTTTAGCCAGTTGCAGACTGTATTTGTCACTGTCCAGTCTGTTTCAAACAAGATGGATAGGATTAGAACCTTCTTATTCTAAGAGGATGACCGAGAAGCTAGTAATTTGAGCGATATCGAGGAACACTGAGTCAAGTTCACCTTCAGCTCTGAAACCAATTTAGGGGCACCAAATGAAAATGAGCTTTTTAGGTGGCTATAAATGTATTAAAAATCAGTTCACACTGAAATAAAGCTGAGGCTCGGATTTCCAGGGATATTAACGCTGATTAAATCACATTATTTTAGCTCACCATGAGGCCCATAAAACAAATGCTCAACGGGTTTCTATAAAAGGAATTCTGTAGAAGACAGAACCAATATATTACACTAAGTTAATTTTTACTAAACATCAGATGCTTTTTTTTCTTCTCATGAGGAGACGTGGTGATCTCATGTTTCAGGGGAACTTCCCTGCCCTCCATGATACACTGAGTCCTTTCAGTGGAGGTTAAAATGCCACAGCCCACAGTCACGACCTTCTCACCTCAAACCCAAATAGACCAAAGGCTAAAGCTTGCCATTATAAGAATTACAGGTCATCTGCTTGTGCACTAAGCAATTTAAAATAATGACAACTCAGATTTGTATATTCTGTATGGAACTTTCCACAAACACGGGGTATAAAGTACACTCTTATAAAAAGATGGTTCTTTAAAGGTTCTTTACACATAGTAACAGTTCTATTTAGAACCGTATCGTCTTAAAGAACCCTTTATATGCTAGTTCTTTGTGTTTGAGTTTAGGGTTCTTTATTCCCGCCTTTTTGTTTTTCAAATCTGTAACTGTCAAAGCCACCTCAGAACTGATTTTTTAGAGTCCAGCTACAACTACACAAATTGTCAACACACTTTACAGTAAATTATTTATTTATTAAAATGTCTACATTTTAACTTTCAAACTGCAACTGGTTTCCATGTCTTTTCCTCTTTTTAGTTTAACAGAACATTTAAGTGTTAGCACCTCTGTTCAGTTACGGATAGACTAGCCTACTTCTCTTCTCCAAGTAAGTAACAAAGATATTGAAATTATGATTCATATTGTTTGATTTTCTTAAACGATTCAAGTTTTTTTTGTGACTTTATGAATAAAGCTATTACATGACTTTATACAACTATTTACTTTTAACATTGGAAAGGGCTCACATACCACTTTTGCTAATTTTGTCCATCATAAACATAATTGTTTTTACATAAACAAATGGAAGAGACACACTCTATCACTAAACTCAATTGTGCATTTCAGATGCTGTCATGTACCAACCTCATCATCTGCAGAGAGAAATTGCCACTCAAAATACACATAATGATGGATGTGAAGACATAGAGGAGTGTGAAGATATTTCAGTGGAACTTGGTCTTCATTACATCTATATCATGTTCAATGTCAATTGTGTATTCAGTTAACAACTATTGTTATGCACTGTCATTTGATAAAACTTGCCATGTCAATTGACACAACATGCTGGGTTTTTTTTTATAAAACCTGGCCACAAGATATTATAAGACCAGGCAGATAGAGGGGTAAAAAACTATTTATAATAATATTGATAATACTAATAATAATACTAAAATGAAGATACTAATATTAATGAAAATAAACTATTAACAAAAAGGGTATTTATAACACAATTAAGGTCCTATAGCACTTTTAGGCATGGTTCTTTATGGAACCGATAGAAAATCCAAATGCAGAATCAAATAGCACAATCTAAAGTCGTAGTCCATTAAACAGGCAAATGGTCATTGCACAGTAAAGCAGTCCAATCAAATAAACAAATCCAGAGGGTGAGACAGGAACAAGAAAACCAGGACACAGGCAGATATCAAAAACCAGGAACATGGAAAACCAGGGAAACGCTCAATAATACTGTACTGTAAAAAAGACTTTGCAGTGAATGACAGGGTGAACAGGCTAGATATAGGCAGAGGTAATGAGGTAAATGAGACACAGGTGTAAACAATGAGTGAAGATAAGTCCTGGCAAAGGATTATGGGTAATGTAGTCTTTGATGGAATGACAGTCCAGGGTGCAGTGCCCTCTGGTGGTAATCAGGGCCACTCTCACTGGTGAATCGTGACAGTTACAAGCTGAAGAACCCTATCATTTGGTACTGTTTAAAACCATTTTTCTTAAGATAGTAGGTATTTTATTTAAATAAAACGTTTTTTGTTAAAGTGATTCCTTTTTTTAATGATCAGTGAAACTGCTATACCAAATCTGTATTTTATATGAGATTTGCCATTTTTTCAACCCTTTTACCAAACTTGGACATGTCTAAGTGCCTAAATTGTCCAAGTAATTTCATTAAATGGATAAAACATGAAATTTGAAGCATGATAAAACATGAAATAAAAAAGGATGGGGTAACTGGGTTGAAAAAAATAAATAGCCTAAAATAAACTCACTCGTATAGGAACCAAATGTAAAAAACTTTTATTTTTTGCATATATTAATGAAAAATATTTGTTTGATAATTTGTTTTTACTATAACTTGGGAAACATAACTTAATTGTTAAGCTTGTTAATACATGTTGTAATAATAATAATAACAACAACAACACATCTAATATTTGGTATCAAAAATGGTCTCTATTGCTTAATAATAATAAAAAAAATACAGAAAATTGTACCATATTCATGGAAAGTCATCTTCAATATCCCTTATTGCAAAAAAAAAAAAAAAAAAAGTTTGATCGGACCACACATGCCAGCCTTCGCTCCCCACGTGCATCAATGAGCCCGCCCATGATGAGTTCACCACTGTTCCTTCCTTGGACCACTTCTGATAGATACTGACCACTGCAGACCGGGAACACCCCACAAGAGCTGCCGTTTTGGAGATGCTCTGACCATCGTCTAGCCATCACAATTTGGCCCTTGTCAAACTTGCTCAAATCCTTACGCTTGCCCATTTTTCCTGCTTCTAACACACCAACTTTGAGGACGAATTGTTCACTTGCTGCCTAATATATCCCGCCCACTAACAGGTGCCGTGATGAAGAGATAATCAGTATTATTCACTTCACTATCAGGGGTCATAATGTTATGCCTGAATACCAACTAATTTTTTTTTGTTGATATTTTGAAAAATGTTTTAACATATATTAGATTTGTTTGCCATATGGGGTTACACAAAAAACTAACTTATTTAGATGCAAAAGAACATTATAGCATCTAGCCTCTTATTAGAATTCAAGTCAGATGACAAACTGTTAATAAACATTTACCAAAGATTTGTTATTTAACTTAGAACTTATTTCCTGATGCCCTCAGTGACTCCATCCTAAACCAGCACATTAATTATTATTATACAGTGTGTTTGATCATGCTGTCGTGGCGTCCGCTAATCGAAATGTTGCAATTAAGTTGGGCTTCAAATCATGATTCGCCCACCTCAGTGCAGGTAAACATCCATCATCTCTCACTCCCACAGAAGAGGCCACTGCATCTTAACAAGCTGCCCAAAAACACTCACATGAAAACAGTTTGTTGACAAGCAAGTTTACATTGAGGTAATTGGTTTCAGGCACAAACCAGACAAGTTAATTAATTTTAATTACTCACAGTGAACGGCAGAGGTCAGGCAAAAAGAGCAGACAGGGTGGGAATAAGTTTAGTTTAGTTTGCTACCAAGTTGTTCACTAAGAAAAAACAAAAACAAACGCAAACTTGAATACAAGAGAGCAGGTTGTTGCAACTACTAATCTGCTCTTGGTGTCAACCTCACATTTTCAAAGCTTGTCATAATATTTGCAGCACATCATGATTTGGGTACATTGAAATATTAACATTTCTCTAATACAATACATGACAAAAAATATGCATTCAAAACCCTCACTTATCTGATGTTACAAATGACCGCGTAGACAACTGCAAAAGAGGCTAATTGAAATGAGTTTTTTTTTTTTTTTAAATGAAGACCGACAAGACTCCATCAAGATGTACAAATGAAAAAGATCATGATATTCCACCCTTTGTTAGACCTGAAAGATCATTATAATTACTTACATGGTCTACTTACTTTCTAGAAATTGGATTGTGTGGAAGATGGCGAGCCAATTCCAGCATTGAGTGTAATTTCATGCAGTGCAGTGAGAGCAAAAGAGCAGTGATAAAGCACACAGATATGGGTTTGTGTCATCTCAGTAAAATCTCATGCTTCAGCAGAAAAGACACTTTTATAGGTTGAACAATAAAGGCAGGTGCTTTAAAGTCAACTGGAAATGTGTTCACAAGCCATTTTACTGAGCTAATCTGACATATTCAATAAGGGAAAAGGTAGGAGAAGACTTCATTTGATCCATCATTGATTGGATGTGAAAAATAGGTGTTACGTACTAAAATGGCACCAGTTAAGAGGGGAGGAGTTAGAGGGCTTGCTCTTGGTGACATCAACAAAAAAAATATTGAAGATTAATTATTTCAAATAAAACAATTCTATTTAAGTGGACATTCTCAAAGAACACGATATTGCATTACACGTGCTGCTTTTCTACTATTTTTATATGTAAGCATGCGCTAAATGGATGTGTTTGACTATCATATTTTTTAAGTAATCAAGGGTGTGGCCATTTGTAAATTGAATATGTCGGGCTTCCGGTGTCATCCATTTTAAGTTGTACAAAATGTTGCTGATTTATATTTCAAACTGGTATTTCTTATCATATTCTTTTAATGTTTTGTTGTAATTATAAACACACTGGTTTGTAGTGTAAAATAGTTTTACCGTTTACTATGGCTGGGCGGTATATATATTGTGGCGACAATATAACATCTATCATTAGAGACTTTGCTACAGTTTAAATCGCAGTATGCAAATATATCCGCCAAACACAAAAAAGCAAAGACTTTAAATTGGACCTATTATGCAAAATTCACTTTTATATTGTTTTTTAACACAATTGAGTGTCTGCAGTGTGTACACAACCACCCTATTGTAGTAAAAATTCAACCACAATTTTCCCCTTAAATCTAAAACAGTGCCTTAAAGTCCTCATGAACTCAAAATCAATCTTATTTACTTTGTTAATAATAATTTAATTAATTTGTTACATTTATATAGCGCTTTTCCAGGCACTCAAATCGCTTTACATAGAAGGGGGGAATCTCCTCATCCACCACCAATAGCTATAGTTAGCACACATTACAGGTCTTAGGGTGAATAATTAACCCTTAGTCCAGCTGACCCCACTGGACTTTTCCTTCATTTTTAAAAGTGTTCTTACTAGACTCTGTGACTTTTCCTACATAATCTATCTAAACATGTACAAAAAATCTGGGCTTGATTGGGTTGTTCTAAAGGTGTGTACATTTTTTTTTCCATTTAAGGCCATCGAGGTCAGATTGACCCCAGATTGAAAATGAATGGAAAAACAAAAAAAACAAAAAAACAAATTTGTTTCACTTTGTCACAAAAATAAAACAAAATCCAATATAAATCTGAAAATGTCTACATTTAAATCAAGGTCTGGTCCTAGAGCATAAACACAAAGTGGAACAAACTTTCTATCTCATACACACACGCACATGCGCGCACAAACACACAACAGAGCGCATTTGTATAGAAATTGGCAAATAAAATCAACAAAACTGGCATAAATCTGAAAAATTGCCATACATAAATGAAGGACTAATACAAGAGCACAAATGCAACATGGAACAAGCATGTTCACTCACACACAAAAACACACACAGGTGTCTGGGGCATTTTTTTGATTTTGGTAATGAATGGAAAATTGTAAAAAATATATATATTTTTTTTAATTTGTCAAAAAATTTTAATAAATCCAGTTTAAATCTGAAAATTTCTACATTTAAATCAAGGTCTGGTCCTAGAGCATAAACACAAAGTGGAACGAACTTTCTATCTCTCTCTCTCTCTCTCTCACACACACACACACACACACACACACACACACACACACACACACACACACACACACACACACACACACACACACACACACACACACACACACACACACACACACACGTGTGACTGCAACAGAGAGCATTTTTATAGAAATTGGCAAATACAATCAACAATTCAACTACAATCAACTAATACTAAAGCACAAATGCAACGTGCATGTTCACACACACACACACACACACACACACACACGCACACACACACACACACACACACACACACACACACGCACACACACACACGTGTGTGACTGCAACAGAGAGCATTTTCATAGAAATTGGCAAATACAATCAACAATTCAACTACAATCAACTAATACTAAAGCACAAATGCAACGTGCATGTTCACACACACACACACACACACACACACACACACACACGTGACTGCAACAGAGAGCATTTTCATAGAAATTGGCAAATACAATCAACAATTCAACTACAATCAACTAATACTAAAGCACAAATGCAACGTGCATGTTCACACACACACACACACACACGTGTGACTGCAACAGAGAGCATTTTCATAGAAATTGGCAAATACAATCAACAATTCAACTACAATCAACTAATACTAAAGCACAAATGCAACGTACACACACACACACACACACACACACACAAAAAAAAATCAATAAAGTGAAAATGAAGTCCCTATGGACCTCTGCTGGATATAAGTGGTCATTGCACTTTCTTTCTTTAACTATAATTCCTAAGGGTTTTCCACAAACCTGCAGATGGCAGTATTCTATCCCTAACACATAGAGCAATATCAAAAAACAATTTAGATTTTAGATTTAGACCCCAAGGATCACAAACATAAACCCTACTTGAGGGGTGATTAAGGGTTAATCCACGCAAGTTAATACACAGAAAAAAATTTGTTTGCCGTGGTAATCTTTAATCAAAATCTGAAAAGTAACTTCCGGTCTGGAATGGCGTTCCCTTTCCGATGACGGCAGTTTGACAGCTCTGAGTTTGAATATCCTTAATATCCTGAGCTGTTCAGGAAAGTACTACAATGTGACCATGTTGGAACAGGCCCTGCCCACGACTGATGATGACGGACTTTGCCCTAATAGCTTAGCTCCTCCATCTCCTCACCAGAGCATTTGACAGCAGTATTCTTATTAAAGGTGTCATGAACTGGCTTTTAATTTTTTTTTATACTGTTGCCTGAGGTCAACTTATTACGTTTGCATGGTTTTTACATTCAAAAACATCATAATGAATAAGCAATAGGCTATTTTCTACCCTGGTTTTGAGGCTCTCTCCTGGAACGCTCGGGTTTTATGCGCATGCCGCACTGAAGACTTGGAAGCAAACGCCCACTGCTATGATTGGATAACAGTTTTGCATAATAATGAGTTTCGGCTCCCCCGTCAGTACATGTGGGGAATTGTTTTGAAAACTTCCAATGTAGAGAAACGGCAACCGGAATCTGCCCACAGGGCTCACAAAATGCCTTTATCAAACATATAAAATTATTTATCGCTCATCCACCTGCAATTAATATGAATGTAATTTTTTATTACTTGTCCCGCCCGATCGGTGGATATATCCGCGAACCGCGCATCACACACCTCGACCTGTATCTTGTTTACAAAGGATACCGCTGTGAAATCAAGTGAACAAACTTGCAATGTCTTACGCATGTGAGCTGGAACTTCAATTAAAAATAAAGTTAAACTACAAATTCCTAATATTAGAATCCGAAGGAAGGGTATGCAGCGACTGTGTTCTTCCACAACCAGACACAGCGCAATATCTTGCTATCTTCGGCATGTTTATTGCTCGCGTTTAGCTCCACGAGTCGGTGGGCGGGCTTGAGGCGGTGTTTCACCACACGATGACGTCAAGGGTTGGCATATTCTGAGGTCGAGCGTTTGCTGGGCCTGGTGTCAATAAAAGCTTTTCTTCCAAGGAGGTTTTCAGCTCCGAAACATACAGGATATTCTTATATCACGATGAACTTTTATTTATCAAAGGCTGAATGAAAAGTTGATTTCTCAATTCATGACCCCTTTAAAGCTACTAAAGTTATTCAATCAAGAGCAGCGAGTGATTTCCTGTATTTCTTTTGTTGTGGGATTCATATTAACAGCATGTATAGCAGTGGGTACTGTATATTAGGCTGCTTTCACTTTAACACACAGATCTAATATACATAGATTTATTTTCCTGCTGTTAATGTGAACTTTGTGCATTTTTGACCTTTTGTATTTGACAGTTTAAGCGCAATAAGACGTGAAAGAGAACTTAGTTTTATACTCGTGGGACACGTCATCTGACAGCCAACTTTCTGTGCACATGCTTCTGATGTTTGCGCTCAGAAAACCATATATCAGAAGTTTAGGCTGATATGGCTTTAAAACTCATGCAGATAATAAACTTTCATGATGATGCAATGTCACGTGAGTGCGACCGTGATAGAGATGATAATCAAAACCAAACAGACGTTTTAGTTTTTGGCAGAGTATCTAGAAATCTGGGTGGGGAGCAGCAGCTCACTTGCATTTAAAGATGCCTTCCACTCAAATATGGGCATTTACACCTGGTATAATAAATGATCTGTTGGGTATTTTGAGCTGAAACTTCATAGACACATTCTGAGACTTATATTACATCTTGTAATAGGTCCCCTTTAAGACCGAATTCACAAACAGTCTGTGTTCAGTCTGATAAAAAAAATATATTTAATTCAAACAAAGAAAACTATGCAGTGTTGTATTTTTAGATGTGTTTATTCAGTTTCTTACTAGCCGAGATGTTAAAGGTGACATATGTAATATTGACAGCAATTGACAAGGGAAGGCTATGAGCCTTACAGTGTTGATGAGTTGATTTATTTATGATTTATTGCTGATGATTTATGATTTATTTAATATGCCTCTGGACATAGAGCTTTTTAGATGAATGCGGAGGCTTTTAGGTCGGGTACAATCTGCAATCTTTGACCTAGTTTGTATGCTAGCTTCCGTGGCTTAAATACGCTGTATTTTCCACCAAATGGCAACCCAGGGTGTCGAAATACTATTGGGTAAATTGGCAGATGGCAGGATCACACAGCCCAAAACCAATACAGACATTCTGACATGGAACACACATTTCAAAGTAGAATAACTGGCTGTAGCATTGTTGTTGTTTTTTGTTTTTTTGGCAAAACTATTACGGCATTTTTGTGCTATGTTACAGCCAAACCAAATTGCATACAGCAAAATAGGGTGGATGTTGTTTTTCATTCCACTGCCCTCCATCTCACATTTTTAAAACACAAAAATATGTTCTGTGAATGGCACCTTGGGTACATTTTGATGTCTCATATGGTGGGGATTCTTTTTGTAGCTTAAAGCATGGCACTAGCCAGTGACTTTTTTTTACTGTCATTGAATTATTCACTGAACCGATCCGTTTAAGAACCCGATTCATCCAGGAATGAAACAAATTACCTGTGCTCATGCATTGATTGTTCTTGGGACTATTTTTATTGGCAGAACAAAAACAGATAATGTAAGTGTTGTGTAAGTTATTTAAGATTAATATTTATTGAACTGTTGAATAAAATTAATATCGCACAAGCAATCGTTCCGCTGCTGACAATGAATTCACTGTATTTAAATGAATATAATTGATGTATTTTTGCCAAGAAACAAATCCAAATACTAGATGAAAAACAACAGATTGATCCCAATGTTGTCTAGCACTGCTAGTGCATTGATCTGTTTCAGAAGAAAGAACAGGTTTTCCTTTTCCCAAATCATGACTATTATCTAGGATCGGAGGATTTGTGTCAACACCGCCATTCTATCCTGTGGCCTGTCAACTGTGAAGCATGGGATTGAATTTAGTTTGTAATCAAACAAACCATATTGTCTCAATCCAGTGAGAAAGATAAAAGTCGTAATGTTGCCTTTTCATGCAATTGAAGAATCTGTTCCACAAAGTGATTTTCAAAGAAGAAAAAGTCAAAGTTTTTTCCGCTTTAGTTTGGTTTTCTTCACGGTTTGTTAGAGCATTGTAATGGAGTCTGTTTGTGAGGTAATGGCTACCTCAGAAATTAAATTGCTACATCCTGACCTCTAACAAAACATTTTGGGACAAACCATAGCTTCTTACCTATGATTTATAAGTGAAGTGAATCCTGGCTATCAAATTAGACAAGTGAGACGCAGTTGCTAGTCAAATTTGATTTGTTTCTCAGGAGTGTTTCTAATGTGTAACTCCATCAGGAATTTTAATTAAAATGCTGCGTAATCTCCGGCGTCCATTTTTCTTTCCTTCTCACACACATTTGCACTCGTTCTCTGAATGCTGTTGAATGAACACAACCACATTATCACTTAATTAATTTCTATCAACCATGCCACAATGGCTTCTAGAGCAAAAACAGCATATTTCAAAATGACAACAAGCAAGAATCTCTTTTGTTTTTTATGGAGGGCTGATGCCACATTCTCATTTTCATAGACAGTTCATTTGAAGCCTTGTGACATTAAGAAAGCTGACAGTCACAATGGATATTAGGTGAAGTAGTCATCATGAAAAATAATGGCTATGACGCAGAACTAAATGTCTATATCAGGGTTCCTCAAATCCTGCCCAAAAGGTCACTATCTTGGACCCTTTATTACTTTATTTAAATATATTATTCCTATATAAATCACACACAATTTTAATTACATGACAATTAAAGGAATGAAATCACACAGAGAACCTCTGTGTTGCTAAATAAAAGCTGTGAGAGAGTGAAATAGATAGAGAGACAAAAGACAATGGTAGCTGCTGACAACTGAGAGTGATTGCTAGACCAGCCAGCACACATTTCCTCTGCCCTCAGCCATCAATAATCAGACACAATGTTAGGACAAATGACTAATGTTTATCTCTTGCATAGAGTGAACTCAGCATGGGCACCTGCCAAACAAACAAGAAAGCACCTTCCAATTGTTTGCTTCATATTGCCATGAAGAGTGCAATAGGAACAGGTGTGTGTGTGTCTCGGTTGAGCTGTGTACTATGATTCAAAGTCGATGCGTGATGCAGAATGACATGTAAACACAATAGTAATTAGAGAGAGAAAAACACTACACAAACTCCAAACAACATTAACAAGAGACAAAATACACAGGTCAGAAATGCACTGCTGTGTTCGAAATCGGCCCCTGTACCCTCATTCACTATTCCCTACATTACTCCACTAATATAGTCCACTTGAAGGAGTGAATGAACTCTTTTTGTGAGTGCTGAGTGCCCGGTGATCGTCTGAATCTCACAACTCCAAAAACGCAAGATTATTTTTTTTAAATAGGTGCTCTCTTTATAAATAAACCACAGATTTGAGATTTAAACAACTACATTCCCACTTGAAAAAGTCTTAAAACTACATTGTGACACAATAGTAGTATTTTTAAATTATGCAGGGTTTCTCATCATGCTACTTTACCACGTGACCGCAGCAAGCAGGCTCCTGATTGGTTAATTATAACATTAATTAAAACGGCACGAATTGACCCCAAAGTTCAGATTTTTCAACTCGGGCGTCAGACGCGAATTCAATTCAAACGTGTGAATGCACAAAAAGCACCACTCGCGCATAACGTGCGTATCGCGCAAGACGCTCAATTCGCGTCATTTGTGCAAACTGGACGCGGGAATGAGGCGGAATCGCATCCATCGCACTGCGCGAAACGCGTCTATTGTGCCGCAGGACCTCCAGACGCACGGCAACACGCCTTTCAATTGCTTTAACATGGAAATCACTCGCGCCAGACGCTCTATTCGCGTTCGGTGTGAACGCAGCATAAGAGTGAGCATCAATCTGCACTTCGAATTCTGACCAGAAATAGAAGATATATATATGGATAGTATGCGAATTGGTATGCAGCACATGTGTTACTACTGCATCTCGGAGCGATTTTTCCTGGTTATTGTCTCTTTTCTGTAACGGAACTGCTCCGAGAGACAAAGGTTGAGGATCCAAACGCATCTTTATTAAGAGGGTAATCCACAATCGTAGTCAAAACAAAGGCAGGCAGTCCAAACAAACAAACACAACAAGGCAGGGAACAAGGCAAACGGGTAATCCAAAGAACAGGCAAGAAATCCAAAAAAACCAAGAGACAAGAACCAGGGAAAATCACTATTTAGATATAGGTAGAGATAATGAGGTAAATGAGACACAGGTGTAAACAGTGAGTGCTGATGAGTCCGGGCAAAGGATTATGGGTGATGTAGTCTATGATGGAATGTCTGAGTTGGAGTGCCCTCTGGTGGTGATCAGGGGTAGACTGGGTAAACCCAGCCTGATCTGCCAGCGATTTGATTTCGCCCGGCAACTCAGTCTGGAAACCCCAGACCAATGTTCAATCTTAAATTGAGCTTGGTCTGGTGATAGCCAGACAAGATCAGGGGCACTCTCACTAGTGAATCGTTACAGAATCATTACAAAAGTTCACAATGCTGTTGCAGATTAAATATACATTTTTACATTTTAAAATATAAAAAAAAATATGTGAACAAAATGCTTAATGTGAAAAACACTAAGGGTTGCACCAATAAGGATTAAATTAAGCAAAGTTTAACATAATCAAAGATTTGTTGATCTGGGTTTTATTTTAAATCAAGTTGTGTTGCTCCACTTAATTTTAAAAACTGATTAACTACGTAGAAAGACAGTTAGAAATAAAGGGCTGAACAAGCAGCATAGATGTGAACCGACACCAGGCTACATAATCCTTATTAGTGCAACCCACCCTTAAAGTGCCTTTATGTACTAAAACAGTGATATTAAAAGATTCAATTCAGTTTACACTTTTTTGATGAAGCATACTATATACAGGTGAGTAGATGAGCCAAGAATATGAACGAAACACATTTTCTGGGGGAAAAAAACACTTAAAGGTGCAGTGTGTAGTATTTATGAGGATCTATTAAAGGGGTGGTAAACCACGATTTCACACTTCTAACTTTAGCTAGTGTGTAATGTTGCTGTTTGAGCATAAACAACATCTTCAAAGTTACAACGTTCAAAGTTTAAAGCAAAGGGAGATATTTGCTTTTAAAGAAATCGATTTCTAAGGACTACCAGGGTGTGCTGACATCAGCAGTCCCAATATTTACATAAACCCCTCCTCCGAGAATATGAAATAAGGGGGGGCCATTTTGTATCGCTGCAGGGAATAGAGTTTGTGGTTAGTAGGCTGGAGTGCTGTTGCCAATGCCGACGAAACGCTGTTATTTTCATCCGGATTGCAGGTCCACTTTCTTCAGCCTTCCTAGGGATGGGGGTGCGTTGCAGTGCGTTTAACATACAACGTCATATTCATGTGTGTATGAGACATGAGGGGAACACGATCGCATTTGCATCGGATATATGCTGCCCATCATAAATCAAAGCACGAGACAGACAGGGGTCGGAGGAGAAGATCGGAAAATGTGACATAATGGACAATATTCATCTGTATTTGCAATACATGAGCCTTCAGCTGCACGAGACAGGCGGGCACGCGCGGCTACCGCGGCACATCTCGCAGAGGAAAGCTTCCACAATCTTTGCGAGTACGGGCTACAACCTGTAAGTGTGATTTATTTTTCGTCGATGTGTTTTCCTGTAATAGTTCATGTTGTTAATTGTAGCCTACGTTGTAGCAAGGAAGTAAACATGACAGCGCTGTTTGGCTCTGCAAACCAGTTTGTTAAATGCTCATTCATACTTAACGTTATCCGACAAACACCTAACGTTACAAACTGTTTAAAATCTCAACAGCGAACTTGGCATTAGTGTAAATTATTCTTTGATTAGAGCTTTTATGTATTGTTTATCTACAGGCATGCTAAACATGGTTCTGTGTTTGATTTGGCTACTAGCAATGTTTAATGTCCGTTCTTGCGACAGATATTTGGCAAATCGTTCTAAAAATACAAAAGTAACAGTGCCATTCAGGAGCGATCACTATAGATCTGCAGTCTTTACTCTTGAGGACTGAGCAGGTTCTGCTCGATCATCTTCACTAAAATTGTCTGGGTCTGATTCGGGCTCTTGGTATGGTTTTATTGACGCTAGCGTACACAAAGCCTGAGGCTACCTGTAGAGGTAAGGGGCGTGACGCTTTCGAGAAACGTACACTAGGCGGTTAACGAATCACAGCACACTGGGCCAGCTAACCAATCAGAGCCCATTGCGTATTTTTGAGGGACTGGCTTCACAGAATCCGGAAACCATCAGACCGTTTTTACAAGGAGGGACAGAGCAGTGTAGAATAAAGGTAAAATATATGAAAAATACTGCATTTTTTTAAAAACGAAGCATGAACACATGTTACAGTGCACCCCACAAACACAATCAAGCCTTCGAAAGAGTGTGCTTTACCACCCCTTTAACAGAAATGCAATATAATACTCATAATATGTTTTCAGTGTATAAAGACATATAAAGACCTTACATAATGAACCGTTATGTTTTTATTACCTTAGAATGAGCCATTTCTATCTTCATGCATTGCAGGTCCCCTTACAGTGAAGTCACCATTTTGCGCCGCCATGTTTCTAGGCAAGGCAATGCAAGTTTATTTGTATAGCACATTTCATACACAGTGGCAATTCAAAGTGCTTTACACAGAAATGGAATTAAAATATTCGTAAGTGAATAAAATAAAAATATATATATAGTATAACCCCTATCTAGAGGTGGAGAGTCAGGTTTACTTTAAAAATATTTGTCAGGTAACCGTGGGTTTAAACAGTACCCTTGCAGACAAATCTTCTTGGCCTAACTGGAGGGCTATCTCAAAATGTTTTACCCATCAGAGCAGATCTAAACGGGTCTTCCTCGCACCGGAGGGGAGTAGCTACTCAAAAAATATTTGTCAGGTAACTGTGCATTTAAACATTACCCTTATAGACAAATCTTCCAGGACAGGAACACCAGGGCTATTTCTAATTTGTTTGACCGTCAGAGCAGATCTACACCGTCCTTCCTCTCACCACCAAGGCTGTACAGATCTATCCGTCAGAGCAGATCTAAACGTATCGTCCTCGTGCCGGAAATGGACAAACTGCTCTATAGAACGCTAGTCTCCGACGACAACATGTTTGTCCCGTGTCGGCCACCGTAGCTTCTCTATGTGCTTTGAAAGAGAGGGGTGAGCGGTGACCGGTTGCAAATTGCAACCTCACCGCTAGATGCCGATCAAATTTACACAGTGCACCTTTAACGAGAAACCTTGTTGCATTAATATTCTGTGTTAATTTGCTTGCCTGTACAAAGTATGCATAATCAGTAAGGTGTATATTGAATTTGGTCTTTTAATAATAAAATGACTGGCGGGCAATGGAGGAAAGCCTAGTTTTGCCCTCCTAAATTGGTGTGACTTCATGTGAAAACTATGAATGACACCACTACAAATGGCTGTCCCTTCAAATAGTGTATCGGGTATAGAAGGCGAGTTCTGACAGAGCCCATGACAACTAATAATTAGCTAGAATACAGGCTATATATATATATATATATATATATATATATATATATATATATATATATATATATATATATATATATATATATATATATATATATATATATATATATATATATATATATATATATATATATATATATATATATGGCAACATATGTTTTTACATTACTTTAACTCATCTTTACATTATTTTAACTCATCAAAATAATTAGTAAGTAACAAGTAGGCTAATTTTTTATATATAATTTATACTTCGTATCAACTCAATGTTTTAAGTCAATTTAATATAATTTAGGTTGTAACAACTTGTATAGCCAATTTGATTATACTTTATTCAAGGCAGATATTTTTTATACAACAATGTTATGTCCATGTTTGGATTCAATAAGCAGTTTTATCCTAGTCAATTTTATCCTACTGTGTCTATATTATACATTCCACAGCAACATAATTCTATATATTACAATAACGGCAATAAACTTCTTTATAAATTAATTATATATCAAATATCTGCTGTACACCAGTACTATTACTTACTTGTGTAACTTTACAGCAAATGTAAAAAAACTAACAAATTAGATTAGTGTAAAAAAGAAAAGCCAAAAATACTAAATATTTTAGTATTTCTATTATTTTAGTAAATAAAATATTAATTCGATTATTAATGATTTTTAGATGATAAACCTGCACATGCAAGAAATGTGCTGCGCTTGTATCTTGCAACAGTGGTGAAACATGTTTTATATTTCAGAATTATATTATACACGCACAAAAAATGTGTAAAAATTGTACCTTTAGGAGTACAACAGCTTGTCACTGGGGCAGAACACAGGACATTTTTGTACCTTATTGACACCTAAAATGTTCATAGTAGTACATTTGCTTGGTACATACTGCTACTCCAAGGTACTAATATGCACCTTTTAAAGTTGAAAAAGGTACAAAGTTGTCCTTTAAAGGGTACTGCCCCAGTGACAAGCTGTTGTACTCTTAAAGGTACAATTTATGCACAGTGTATGTGATTTCATGTGCTTAAGTCCAAGCGTTCAATATACTGGACACTAAATATTATATAGTTCAATTTTTCATACCTAAACATTTTGTTGCTTGTAAAGATTCCCATCTGGACTGGGGAAGTTATAATTCCAACAACAAATAAGTGCGGTGTCAAGCGTTGTAGGTAATCGTGTGGAGTATAGTATCATTTTCTCTCATCGGCTCTGCTGCCAAGGTGCAGATCAAACACTTCTAATAGCTCTGCCTCGATCAGAAGTCGTGGAAAGAGACTGTGTAAATGAACTGTGATAACACCCTCTATCACAGATGGTTTCCGCAATGGAGCAGACCATATATGCAGCCTGGAGGCTGAAATGGAATTCTCCAGAGCAACAGTTCTGGCCATAAAGATTTCTTCTCAACATGGCTAATGGGAGTCTGTCTGACTGCACATAACCTCTGCCAGACTCAGAGAATGAGCTTTTAACATCTCACACCTGGCACCTTTAAGTACAGGCAGATGGGTATTGCAATTCAATTAAAATGGAAATCTTGTTCAATTAATGTGGTGGAACAAAGGATTTTCCAGCGGTAACAAGAAACTGGGGGCTGCTGATTATCTGAGGCTTGTCGACGAGCCAGACAACGGATTAACATGGCACGCATTCACAGACACAAAAGACAGACAGACACGCACATACATGCACATGAAGTTATGAGCTCGAGCGCCAAGCAGCTCTGAAATGTTTACATGAACAAATCAGATGATAAGCCTCAAATATCGTGTGCCTGTCGGGTTAGAGATGAGGATAATTGTGGCAGTCTTCACAGCAAAAAAATTCAAATCAAATCAAATAAACAAATAATTTAACATTGAAATATTTGGAAATATTTAAATAGTTTTCATTGTTTAAATTATTATTCCTAAAGACTAGTTTGTGTCAAATTTCTTCAAATGTAAAATAGATTTTTCTTTTGTATTTATTATTGCTATAAATCTTCAATATTGACATAAGTCATAAGTTAAAGGGGTGGTAAACCACGATTTCACTTTTCTAACTTTAGCTAGTGTGTAATGTTGCTGTTTGAGCATAAACAACATCTTCAAAGTTACAACGTTCAAAGTTTAAAGCAAAGGGAGATATTTGCTTTTAAAGAAATCGATTTCTAAGGACTACAGCAAACGGCCGGTAGGGACTACTACACATTCACCCAGGGTGTGCTGACATCAGCAGTCCCAATATTTACATAAACCCCTCCTCCGAGAATATGAAATAAGGGGGGCCATTTTGTATCGCCGTGAGGAATAGTTGTGGTATAGTTAGTAGGCTGGAGTGGATTTTCATCCGGATTGCAGGTCCACTTCCTTCAGCCTTCCTAGGGACGGGACAGCATTGCAGTGCGTTTAACATACAACGTCATATTCATGTGTGTAAGAGACATGAGGGGAACACGATCGCATTTGCATCGGATATATGCTGCCCATCATAAATCAAAGCACGAGACAGACAGGGGTCGGAGGAGAAGATCGGAAAATGTGACATAATGGACAATATTCATCTGTATTTGCAATACATGAGCCTTCAGCTGCACGAGACAGGCGGGCACGCGCGGCTACCGCGGCACATTCGCGGAGGAAAGCTTCCACAATCTTCGCGAGTACGGGCTACAACCTGTAAGTGTGATTTATTTTTCGTCGATGTGTTTTCCTGTAATAGTTCGTGTTGTTAATTGTAGCCTACGTTGGCTCTGCAAACCAGTCTGTTAAATGCTCATTCATACTTAACGTTATCCGACAAACACCTAACGTTACAAACTTTTAAAATCTCAACAGCGAACTTGGCATTAGTGTAAATGATTCTTTGATTAGAGCTTTTATGTATTGTTTATCTACAGGCATGCTAAACATGGTTCTGTGTTTGATTTGGCTACTATGTTTAGTGTCCGTTCTTGCGACAGATATTTGGCAAATCGTTCTAAAAATACAAAAGTAACAGTGCCATTCAGGAGCGATCACTTCATCACTATAGATCCGCAGTCTTTACTCTTGAGGACTGAACAGCTTCTGCTCGATCATCTTCACTAAAATTGTCTGGGTCTGATTCGGGCTCTTGGTATGGTTTCATTGACGCTAGCGTACACAAAGCTCAGGCTACTAGCCTGAGGCTACCTGTAGAGGTAAGGGGCGTGACGCTTTCGAGAAATGTTCACTAGGCGGTTAGCGAATCACAACACACTGGGCCAGCTAACCAATCAGAGCCCATTGCGTATTTTTGAGGGACTGGCTTCACAGAATCCGGAAACCATCAGACCGTTTTTACAAGGAGGGACAGAGCAGTGTAGAATAAAGGTCAAATATATGAAAAATACTGCATTTTTTTTAAAAACGAAGCATGAACACATGTTACAGTGCACCCCACAAACACAATCAAGCCTTCGAAAGAGTGTGCTTTACCACCCCTTTAAAAAAAACATGGTGGCAGTCTTAACAATTACCGCAAAATCATGAAATCAAACAAACAAATCATTAATTTTTTTTAAATATTTAAATAGTTTTCATGGTTAAATATTTTTCCTAAAATAATTTTAAAAATGTAATATTTAAATAATTTTCATTGTTAATTTTTTTCCTTAAAAAAATATTCCTAAAGACTTTTTTTTTTTTCAAATTTAAAATAGAACTTTAAAAAGTTAGCTTGTAATTTATTATTGCTAAAAATGTTCAATATGGACTGAACATAAGTCAGAACAAAAAATGGTGGCAGTCTTCACAGTAACAGCAAAAGAAAGAAGAAAAAAAAGAAGAAGCATGAAATCAAACAAACAAACAACTTTATTTTTTATTATTGCTAAAAATTTTCAATATGGACTGGACATAAGTCATAAGTCATTGTTATAAGAAAAAAACCTGGCAAATAATAATAAATAAAAAAAACTATAAATAAAAGAAAAATTGCTAATAATTATTACTTTAAAGTTATTTTTTTTTACTTTTTAATTTATTATTTCTAATGTTGCATGTGGATTTAGTGGTCATTGCTGAGTCAGAACAACAAATAAATACATCAAAAATATATATTCCTAAATACCTTTTTTTATTATTATTTAAAATAGAACTTTAAAAAAGTTAGCTTGTAATTTATTATTGCTAAATATGTTCAATATGGACTGAACACAATTGAAACAAAAATGGTGGCAGTATTCACAATAACAGCAAAAAAATTATAAAAAATCAGCATGAAATCAAACAAACAACGTTTTATTTTATTATTGCTAGAAATGTTCAATATGGACTGGACATAAGTCATAAATCATTGTAAAAATAAAAAAAAATAAACAAAAAAAACCTATAACTAAAAAGAAAAAGTGCTAATAATTATTACGTTAAAGCCTTTTTTTTTACTTTTTAATTTATTATTTTTAATGTTGCATGTGGATTTAGCAGTCATTGTTGAGTCAGAACAACAAATAAATACAAAAAATGAATAAATGGTAAAACAAATAGTAAACACGCACACTTTTAAATGTATTATTATTCCTAAAGATGTTCCATATGCATTTGATAGTCACTGTTGAGTGACTGTCTGTTCAACTCTCAAGGATCTGCGTTCCATTTGTGGTTTGGCCTCCAGGTTTGCCTCATTCTGAACTTTTAGAGATGAAATAATAATTTATTAGTGGCTCTGTGCTGCAACTCATTAGCGAAGTCAATTTAAAAGAGTATGATATCACCACAACTCTTTGCCATAAGTTAGAAATCCACTTGCTGGAATGACAATTTTCCATTTGTGAAAACCCTCCCCATTCATTGATGTTAAAATATTGACTCAACACAAAAATAAATCACTGTTGCAGCAGGCACATTTTGTCTTTCCACTGTTGTCTGTCGAACACTTTAGGTGCCCCTGACCTTGAGAGACTTTGTTGTTGTGTTTTGAATGCATAATTAAAAAAAAGACAAGATTAATCATGTCAGTATTTATGAAGTTAACCTGGCTGGCAGGATGTTTAAGACAGTGAGCCAGCAGTTTTGGAGGATCTCTGGCACAAAGCTTGTCATCTGCTGAGAGTGAAAGCTGCAGTGCGGCCAGTTTTCATGCCAGTCATCCGATAACCAACCTCATCTACAACTTATTCTGTTATCAACAGAGCAATTGCCCACGCTATGCGACACTGTATGTCAGCTTAAAACATAAGATAAGTCATTTTAAAACGTAAGATAAGTCATAAACATAAGCAATTTTAAGCAAAATATTGAGCCTGAAAATCATCCTCTCTCTCTCTAAATAACCATACAGGTATCCAACCAGGAGACAGCGCTCGCCCACAGCGCATCTTGCTTGAAATGAATCATAATTAAAAACTACAGCGTCTCAAAGCCTTTGTCCTCACAGCAAGAAAAAAACATCAAAACAAACAACCTTTCCTTTGCATGCTAATCACAATGTGTAACGGTGGTGTCCAAAAATGAGTCCAAAATGAATGAGAGCTGGAGCCAAATGCAGTGTGTTTAATAAATCAAGATAAAAAGGTACAAAATAAACTAAAAAAACACCAGAAAACCAAGGACCGGCGATGAGGACACCGACGATACATTCATACACGGACAAGACCTAACAAAGAAAACAGGGGTTTAAATACACAAGGCGGAAAGAGCAACAACAAGACACACCTGGGAACAATCAGAGAACCCTTTCCGTAAATGTATCCGTAAATCACACCCATACCATTAAAAAGGGCCCTATTTAAGGGGAAAGTCATTTGTAGTGGTGTCCCAAAACATAGTGGACGTTATCGAGTGTACTCATTCAATCCCATAATCCACTGCAGCACAACAAGTGTCCAACTGATGTACACTCAATGGCCAGAGAGTACCCATAATGATCTGTGAGAATGAATTCCTGCATCTCGCCAGAAAATGACACCCACAGCTGAGTCATCCATCCATTTTCCAAACCACTGGTCCAATGTGGGTACAGCATAATATCATACAGGTATAAATTCCTTAAATTATTTCATGGTTTACACTTGCTAGTTTCCATGACAGGGTTTAAGATAAATAATTACTGGAGCTGCCAGTTTGTTAAGTTTCAAATGATTTCCGGGGTTTTCAGAAGAATTCGTAGTCATATTTGGGTATAGACTTCAATATTTCCCAAGCAAAAGAAAACACCAAGCATAGTGGTGTACAAACATTTTTTAAAAAGTGAAAATATAAAAACCTTGCTAGATTTATAATGTTAAATTTGATATGATATGGAAGCTGCGATAGATTTATCCATGATGTTCATGCATAACTAATTTATAATAAATACTGTGTTAAAAATAAGAAAACGGGTCATCACAGTCTGTGACAAGAGTCCATTTGTTACATATTACCGTGAGCTTTCTTTGCCATTCACACAATGCATCCATGTGTTCGCACAAGTTAAAATGACAGCAGTACAGCCATATAACTGAACGAGTCTGTCACAACTAAAACAGCCTGACTGATGCGCCTCTCTAAAACATGACACTGCAACTTCCTGCACTCATAAGTGTAACTGGCAGCCGGGGCTAACAGTATCTACACTTTTTTATGAGGATGGATGTTCTGGCTTTGCTAACTAGAAGAACACACAGCCACGTCGTGCCACTCATGAGCCACAGTTCTCAAAATCTGACGGTTATATTCTTCATTACATGACACAACTTCAACCATCAGAATGATTTCAGGGACATCTCTTTAAAAATCTGTTCACGACCAAATTTAAATGTATAATGTGACACATTTATGAGGTAAAAAGAGCATTATGTATTTTATTATTTACAGAAAAGGTGAATAAATCAAAATAAATCAAAATTTCAATATTTACAAGGTTATCAATATGAAAATAAAAATTATATTATGTTATATGACATTATATTATATTTTTTAAATGAGTCACATTATAAATATATTTTGAAAAAAAACTTTTGTTAACTTTTTCTGTCAAGTCCATGTCTTTAAGGTCATAATAATATAATAATAATGAAAAAAATAATAATATTATATATATATACATACAGGTCCTTCTCAATAAATTAGCATATTGTGATAAAGTTCATTTTTTTCCATAATGTAATGATAAAAATTAAACTTTCATATATTTTAGATTCATTGCACACCAACTGAAATATTTCAGGTCTTTTATTGTTTTAATACTGATGATTTTGGCATACAGCTCATGAAAACCCAATATTCCTATCTCAATAAATTAGCATATCATGAAAAGGTTCTCTAAACGAGCTATTAACCTAATCATCTGAATCAACTAATTACACCTGGGATTCCTGAGGCTTTTAAAAACTCCCAGCCCGGTTCATTACTCAAAACCGCAATCATGGGTAAGACTGCCGACCTGACTGCTGTCCAGAAGGCCATCATTGACACCCTCAAGCAAGAGGGTAAGACACAGAAAGAAATTTCTGAACGAATAGGCTGTTCCCAGAGTGCTGTATCAAGGCACCTCAGTGGGAAGTCTGTGGGAAGGAAAAAGTGTGGCAAAAAATGCTGCACAACGAGAAGAGGTGACCGGACCCTGAGGAAGATTGTGGAGAAGGACCGATTCCAGACCTTGGGGGACCTGCGGAAGCAGTGGACTGAGTCTGGAGTAGAAACATCCAGAGCCACCGTGCACAGGCGTGTGAAGGAAATGGGCTACAGGTGCCGCATTCCCCAGGTCAAGCCACTTTTGACCCAGAAACAGCGGCAGAAGCGCCTGACCTGGGCTACAGAGAAGCAGCAGTGGACTGTTGCTCAGTGGTCCAAAGTACTTTTTTCGGATGAAAGCAAATTTTGCATGTCATTCGGAAATCAAGGTGTCAGAGTCTGGAGGAAGACTGGGGAGAAGGAAATGCCAAAATGCCTGAAGTCCAGTGTCCAGTCCCCACAGTCAGTGATGGTCTGGGGTGCCATGTCAGCTGCTGGTGTTGGTCCACTGTGTTTTATCAAGGGTGGGGTCAATGCAGCTAGCTAGCAGGAGATTTTGGAGCACTTCATGCTTCCATCTGCTGAAAAGCTTTATGGAGATGATTTCATTGTTCACAGTGCCAAAACCACTGGTAAATGTTTTACTGATCATGGTATTACTGTGCTCAATTGGCCTGCCAACTCTCCTGACCTGAACCCCATAGAGAATCTGTGGGATATTGTGTAGAGAAAGTTGAGAGACGCAAGACCCAACACTTTTGATGAGCTTAAGGCCGCTATCGAAGCATCCTGGGCCTCCATAACACCTCAGCAGTGCCACAGGCTGATTGCCTCCATGCCACGCCGCACTGAAGCAGTCATTTCTGCAAAAGGATTCCCGACCAAGTATTGAGTGCATAACTGAACATAATTATTTGAAGGTTGACTTTTTTTGTATTAAAAACACTTTTCTTTTATTGGTCGGATAAAATATGCTAATTTATTGAGATAGGAATTTTGGGTTTTCATGAGCTGTATGCCAAAATCATCAGTATTAAAACAATAAAAGACCTGAAATATTTCAGTTGGTGTGCAATGAATCTAAAATATATGAAAGTTTAATTTTTATCATTACATTATGGAAAATAATGAACTTTATCACAATATGCTAATTTATTGAGAAGGACCTGTATATACATACACACACACACACACACACACACACACACACACACACACTTATAATCTTAAAGACATGGACTTGATATGCATTTACAACAATATATATTTCGAATGTGACATTTAAAAATTATAATATAAAATATAATATAATCCTAAAGATATGGACTTGACAGAAACAGTTAAAAGTGATTTTTCAAGATATATTTATGATACGACTCATTTACAAGATTATCAATATGAATTTTTTATATTATATTATGAAAAAATTATATTATATTTATTATATCCTTAGAGACATGGACTTGACTGAAAAAGTGAACAAAAGTGATTTTTCCAAAATATCTTCCTTTGTGTGTTCCACAGAAAAAAATCATACAATTTTGGAATGACATGACAATTTTCATTTTTAGTTTAACTATATCTTTAATAACTCTGATTTGGAATAACAATGGAGTAATATGTAAATATAATACTCAGCGCTTTGTAAAACCTGTTCTAACTTTTAATATGATATCATTTTTGCAATAACTTTTAGTATATTTATCTTCCTACCGCTAATGTCAAAGCAGCAATTAAACCTAAGCTGCTACAGACGCAGCAGTTTGGGAGAGAGTTTAAATCTGGTTCAGACCCTCATAAAAACTGCGCGGATAAGAATAATTCTGACATGACATTTTCTGCTCATCCGATAATCCTAATGAATACTTGATAAGCACACACTAGCAACTAAGATGAGGAAAAGAGAGACAATAGGTCAGCTTTTGTGCCTCTAGAGAAAAAAATGGAGATTTGACAGTATCAGAGGAAGCACAGATAAAATGTGAGGAAACTTCCTCAGCTCTAGTCTCCATTTGCTGACTAATTTCTGATGTCTGATGTGTGTATTTAATTTGTTTCTCACACCAGATCCACATGACTAACACTGATGATGGCCGCAGGTGCTCGCAGCAACTCCTCCAGTGTTCCTGCAGGGTGGCCAAAAGCAAAGGCACTAATTTCTCCTCGAGTGCTTCTGCCTGTGGTGCCGCTTATATGCTCCTAGTATGAGCTGTGAAGAGAACGGGAACAAACACAGCTCATTAGTCATAGTTCAGCTTGTGTGTCAAAACGCATTGCAGTGGAGAATTAAAGCAACCTGTTCGGTTTAAATGAGGTCCTGCCTGTTATGAACATTAAAAACAACATGAAGCATTAATGAGTCTTACCTGTGCTTGAAAGTGTTCTGGTGCTGGTTTACCTGACCACTGCAACAACCTGAAAGATGTTTTCTATACTTTAGACATTCGTTTTCATCCCCAAAAAACACAACAACATTACTCCAAAGAAAGTTAAGAAACAAGAGCTGTTAAAAATATATCTTTTTTGTATTTTCAATTTTTTCCCCCAATGGGAGTAAGACAAATGACATTAAAATGAAAATATATTTTGCATGCATATATATTTTATATAAATAAAAATCACTTGTATTAAAGTCCTCCTGTAGTCAAAAAAGTGTATCCCTGAAAACTCATCTTTGATCACCAAAATGACATTTTTAAATGGGTTTTTTTTTCCTGTGAAAAACCCCCAAAACGTAATGCCTTAAAATAGCTTGAATGTAACTCTACACCCTTGCATCATTTGGAATATGCAGAGCCGTGAGTATGCAAATCCACTCACACAACTTTCCTCAAGTTTCTGTAATAAACGCTGTATAATGGTATTGCTCTTTACAACGTCTGACACATAACGGTAATTAATATGATTAGCCTTTTGCTTGACTATGTTATAAAACAGCCAATAATGTGCTGCTAACGTTACACAAACCATGTTCTCGTTCGCCATCTCAGAGTCAGACAGGTGCCTTCTGAAAATCAGCCTCCTTAGAAACGTTTTCAATATCATAGAACGTCAGTGGAGAAAGGTTCATCATAACATCCTAATATACATAATATACATAACTCTGCTATATTGCTAAATGTACACAATTTTTCATAATTTCAACAGAAAAATATACCAGTAATGGCTTTTCTTGAGACTCCCCTGCTTCACTAGCCTGACAAGCCAGACCCATATCATGTCGGGTCTGGGAACTCACCATTGGCAGGGCTCAATCCGAGGGGCGGGATAAACGCTGTCTTTCAAATTCCCTCTGCACGCAATAGGATAGCACTACAACCAACCAGAGCAACGCAGAAGGTGAAGCAGAGCTAGTTGATAGATTAAAGGCCTTGAAAAGTGCCTTGAAACCATAGACAGTAAAAGAAATGGACACAGCAACCCCATAGGCTTCGACAGGGAAAATTTAAGTCAGGTAGAAGCACTCACTTCCTGATGGCCGAGCGTACTGCGCAGCCTCAGACTGAGCTTGACGACGTAGATGTGACGTGAGCAACCTGTCTGACAGTTGTAAGCCTTCTAGTAGTTGTGCAACGTAAAATCTGAAGAGTGAGCAGGAACAACTTTTGATGAATGAAGCAGGATTTGCGACATCTCTATCTGCGTTTATGCCTCCACGTCCCCCCGATTGCCTCATAGACAGTAAAAGATTGCCACAAGCTTCTCCTCGGGTCTATACGGTACAGCGCGACAGAGTCGCGTGGTTACGACGCAATCGTTAGCCTACTTTTTACAAAAACGGCTTCTACGGGGCGATAGTGTAAGATACAAGGTAATGGAGCATTTTATACATTGTCGTGTTTGTTTAGAAATAAACAATGGACAAATGGAGTCTTTAAAGGCCTCAGATGTAAAGATATTCGCTGTCAAAGTGAGGCCAAAATTAATGGGAGTCAATGGGATGCTAACAGCAGGTGATGGCTTGGTTAGCAATGGCTGCCCCTATGGAAGGTACGCTTTCCGGGTGCTGGATTACCCCCTTGCTTGAAACATGCAGCATTATTCAATGTGTTGATGGAATTTCCCCTGAAAAGGCTCCAGCTGTTAACAGCTCCTCCCCTTTTTTTAAACCAAATTTTTTTTAAGCCAATAGTGTTTCATTAATACCACAGTTTAACTAGAGCCTTTCTGTTTGTTAAAGCCAGTTTCCTCCTAATTTCTAACCGTTTATCATCATAATCTCCTCCATATCGCTTTGAAAGTTTTCTGTGCAGAATTTAAATGGATCCGATATGTTTGTTGTCTTTCGCACATATGATGTGTGCGCTGCGGCGGTGCGCGTTAAACTAACGTGAAACCAGACTTAATTCGCCTCAACTGAAAGCATTACATGTCTGAATCATTTCCTATCGCATGTATAGTGCGCTGTGTGCCTTTCACCATGTAGAAATTAGTAAATGTGTGAACAGCTGACCGATTTCAGCTTCAGGGTCTATTTATAATGTAGGTGGCGGGACGCTTCAGACTCTAGAGAGCATTTGATTGGACAGAAGATATGATGAGAAGGTGAAGTCTGCGATGATGTCATCAAAATCTGTGATTCATTTTAACGGAAGTGAGTGACTAAGTTTTGAATGCTTATATCTCCTAAATGCAAATTTTGTAATTGTTTTGGAACACACCGGCTTATTCCTAACCTTAATGGTGCGTTCACACCGGACGTGAATGACGCGATTCGCGCGAGTGATTTACATGTTAAGTCAATGCAAAGACGCGAATAGTCATTCTGCGGTGCGATTCGCGCGAATGACGCGAATTGAGCGTTTTGAATCGCTCAAGTTGAAAAATCTGAACTTTGGCGGATATTCGCGCCGCGTTAACCAATCAGGAGCTTGCTCTAGTAGTGACAACAATGAGGAGAAAATCTGTATTAATATCTGGTTCAGACAATATGATTATCACTGTGATAACATTAAAGGACATGAAACGCAACCCAGTCTCTTTTTGATAAATGCACGTTTATGTATGATCAATAATATAAAAGTATAAGTAAAAGGAATAATAAGCTATACATGAAATAAAGCAAACAATTCAGTCAAACATTCAAAGTCAGAGCTAATCGGCTACAACTGTAACATACAGTTATAGCCTAAAAATAAAAAAGTAATGAAACTTCACTTTGCCCTCAGCCTAAACGATTTGCCAGGGAACAAATTATAGATCCATGAGACCAAAGATCGCCCGTTACATATACAAAAGACGAATTATATCTCGAGACACCACAGAGACATCAGAGCCAGTGGCAGACGGACTAGCCGAGGAAAGGCTACTCTCGCCGGGGTAAACAAGCGCGGAGCGCCGCTGATCCACTGGAGCTCACAACTCCGAAAACGCCAGATAAACATTTTCAAATAGGCACTCTTTTTAGAAATAAACCACAGATGAGCTTTAAACAACTACATTATCTACTGAAAAACTCTTAAAACTACGTTTTGTCACACATTAACAGTAGATTTAAAAAAAAAAAAAAAGACGTGTAAACACAGCCCATGTCAGCCATTTCTCAACGAGACGAGCCGGGGGGAGGGGCTTCTGCCAGCCGGCTCGTCTTGATTGAAGCTAATTTCACGCATGAATAAAGCGAGTAAACTCAAAATGTTCAAGCGTCCAACTTCGCATAAATAGCGAGACTTATTCGCGTCCGGTGTGAACGCCACATAAGGCTAACATAATCATACTAAAAGCTAAAAAACTGCACAAAACTCTGAACACATCTTCCTTTCTTAAGAATGACTTCAGTGCCGTTCGTTGTTCTTTTCTCAAAGTAAAGCTTAACTCCAAGTCTTCTAGAGTCGCAGCCAAAGCCGCTTCGAAAGACCGCTGTTCGCCAGCTTCTTTGTTTACGAATAGCACGCGGAACAGCCGCAACTCTGCCATCATTATGTTAAGCCCGCCCACCGACTATATACACGATGTGATTGGCCTGATCAGAGTTTGTTTTTTCCAGCTTGCACGCCAACGGAGAGTTGCTAGACTACCCTAGCTGCAAATTAGATTTGCTGCCGCTAGAGTGCGTCTAGATTTCTAGGCTACCTCTTCGCAGCAGTTAATGATATGCTAAAGCCCGCCCGCACGTTGACATGATTGGTTACTTACAAAGTAGTTTGTGACGTAATAATCGCCGGCTATTTCAAACCGCGTTTTTGAGCCTGGAATTTTAAGCAGAAAATACTCAGCAATGGTGTTGACATGAATTTGCACATGGTTTGTCTGATCCTGAAGGCATATTAAAAACACCACATAATACATATAAACAACCATACAAACTTGATTCTCACCACTTTAACATTATAAGTGAACCTCAAAGAACATTAAAATAATAAAAAGGATCCATGTCATGACCCCTTTTAAAATAAAACACTAAAAAAGATTAAATATTTAATTTGTTTACATGCATGTGACCATTAACCAACATCAGAGAAACATGCACTTAATTGTATAAGTATTATTATTATTATTGACTTAATTTGATTGTTTACCGAACAACTTAAAAGATGCCATAGAATGCATTGATACAATATTTTAGATTGCTCTTTGATATCTACATATGGCTTAGGTAAGGGGAAAAATACTCCAGATATGGTTTCACATGTCCATTTACAGCCCTTTGTCTTTTTTCATCAACGGGATTGCATGTTGATATAGTCCGAGTTATAGTTTAAGGACGTTTGTGTCATCTCGTCTTGTCTTAGTCATGGAAAAAAAAGGTTGTCAACGAACATTGTGTCATTTTTGTAGCGAAATTTACACGAGTAAACTAACAACTTTGAATTCAATTGGTGCGGTATCCTATTATAGATATCAACCATGCCTGTTGACAGTTCTGTTCTGTGGGAAGGGTATGAAAAGTGCTCACATGCCCTGCACAGCCTGGAACATAACATTTAGATATATCCATGATCTGCCATTTTGTCCTCGCTTGTTTCTTCACAACACCTGCAGAACTTCTAAAGATTCAGCTGTGCAGGTCCATGACTGCCTGGCCTTGAGCAGGAGCTGGTATAGGCAACATTTGGGGGTGTAAATATTAATGATCCTGACTGTTACGTCACAATCGGTGTGATGTTGGGATTCGGTTTTTTTGTGTTCTTTTTCACGCACAAGATTTACATATGGAGGAGGAAACAATGGTGTTTGCGGCTCATGGTATGTCAGTTCCATGTACAGAACTCTGATTATTCAACTATTCCAAGGTAAATGCAGTTTCCATTCTATGGCACCTTTAAGGGGTACTTCCAGGAAATATTAGGCCAAAGAGGTTCAAGTTGACAAAAAGTTGGGGATTGCATGCAAATATGAAATCATGTGAATTTGTACACGTGCTTGACAAAAGACAAAAGCCTTCCAAAGACAGTAATACATGGTTAAATTACTGTAAATAATTCAAATAATTATTAATATGTTCGTCAGGAGTTGATAAGATATGAAATGTTTAGAAAACACTTGATTTTTGTAAATCCAGTGATTAAATGCTGTGGCTGCTCTCAGTTTTCAGTGATAGTCACATGACCAGATAATGTTACATTTAAAAGTTAAAGTAGTATAGGGAGAGTAAATGCATTATGAATAATGTACTGTCATCATGAGAATAACATGCAATCATGTAATTAATTAAAAAGTAAGTGTAGTCTGATTACGAGCATTTTAAAATGTAATAATGTAAAATCACAAGTACTTTGATTGGGACATTTGAAATAAAGGTTAATAATTGTCCGGCCAGGCCAAATCTACAGCTAGCATGTCAAAAAAGTTAAACATACATTGCATTTCCAACATCCTCTTTACGGGTTTGATTCCATGTGATGTAAATCTGTTGTAGTACAAATAGTTTTAAACATTATGCAAAGCAAAGCTGCATTCTTCAGTTATAAGTTAGAGTTGTACAAAATACCATGGAGCCACCCACCTCACTGACTTGACTGAGATTCGATCGTCCCACATAAGAGAGTAGGAAGCAAAGCACAGAGGGCTCTGGCTCTGCACTGTTATGAATATGGAAATATGGAATTCAGAGCCAGCTGTTAAAAATAAAAACCTGAACGGCAAGTTATCATAAAGATGCAGAAAATGTAAGCGAAAACATACACTGTGAGCGAACAGACGAGACTGAAGAATAATGTGCTACTGCCCCCTTGTGGTGTCGGAAAGTAGTGGCCTAAGCATGGCTTTGTACAGAACTATTAGTGAACGGTGTATAACATGCAAACTTTCTGTATGAATAAAAACACCCAGGTTACATATATCTCCATAATGTGCAGTATACAATGCATACCTTACATTTCCAGAAGATTTCCACGGTAAGAAACGGTCTTCTGTCAAGGCTTAAAGGGTTAGTTCACCCAAAAATGAAAATAATGTCATTTATTACTCACCCTCATGCCCTCCGTTCATCAAAACATATTTAAAGCAGTTCATGTGAGTACAATGGTTCAATATTAATATTATAAAGCGACGAGAATACTTTTGGTGCGTCAAAAAATAACTAAATAACGACTTATATAGTGATAACCGATTTCAAAACACGGCTGTATGAAGCTTTGGAGCGTATCGAATCAGCGAGTCGATTCAGCGGTTCGGATCGCCGAAGTCAAGTAATTTCCATAGGGTAATTTCAGCAGTTTTGCGGTTTGACACGCGATCCGAACCGCTGAATCGACTCGCTAATTCGATACGCTCCAAAGCTTCATACAGCCCTTTAAGAGCTTTACAAAAACATTTTTTGACAATATATACAGTACATTATGGAATTTATACATTTCCAGTTATTTCCTGTATTTAAAAAAACATTGTATGCAATGAATATTATACAGTATAGTATTCTATTGTGATTTATTGATTTTTTAAAAAAAGAAATTAATACTTTTATTCAGCAATGCATTAAATTGATTGAAAGTGACAGTAAAGACATTTAAATCGTTTTTATATGTTTCAAATAAATACTGTTCTTTTGAACTTTATATTTACAGTTTCCACAAAAATATTAAGCAGCACAACTGTTTTCAATACGTCATCAAAATGCTGCACCAAATCATCATATTAAAATGATTTCTGAAAGATAATGTGACACTGAAGACTGGAGTAATGATGCTGAACATTCAAGCTTTGCCATCACAGAAATAAATTACATTTTAAAATATATTCAAATAGTAAAGTTGTTTTAAATGCGTAATAATATTTCACAATGTTACTGTTTTTCTGAATAAATAAACGCAGCTGCACGATTAATACCACATACCATTTATGCCACTGAACAAAACGTATGAAACCATTGAGTTTGTTAGAGAAATGAGAGTTGTTTTCAAACATGACATTTCACCAATTCTTTATTTTTGAAAGAGATTCAAAGGGTTTTTCCATAAATACAAAAATAGCATATACAGTACTTCAGTTTAAATGAGATAATACATGTTGCAGGATTAGGATTTTAAATCAAATTATGATTAAATGAAATTACATAGTGAAGGACCGGGATTTCGGGAGACAGAACTACACACACACACACACATTCTAAAAGCATACTTAAATCACATCCTTTCATGTGGACTTTTTTTTTTTTAAATACAAAAAATATTGATCCCATTATGTGAACCTGATATATTAACAATTGCACAGAGATGACAATGTGCTCACCAAAGCACATAAACATTTTCACAAGGAAGTTCTGTTTGAATTCATCACACGTAACATTTGCCTTAACACGCACACTTACACACACATGGAAGGTCTATTTCGGTTAGCAGAAATTGTTAATAAGGTCACCGTGATCTCAAATGCATCAGTGTGTTACATTAAACCTGATAAGCGATACAACACAGAGTAGGACTGCGCACATTTACACGAGTCATAATCATTAGCCACATTATCCACACCGGTTCTGGTTGATTCAGGAATATTGGACACTTACTAACAGATGGAATTAAGGCAATTACCACACATTAAAAGTGCTTCAGAGGGTAATTTTTTTTTTTTTTTAATTGTCATCACATATATACTGAGGTTATAAATAACTTTACTTTAAAGAGATGGTTGAGACAAAAAGTTCTATCATCATTTCACCTCCAAATGTCACACTGTAAAACATAAGACTGTTAACAGTTTCGGTTACCATTGACATACAGTCGTCACATGAGGGTGAGCAAATGACAGAATAATCACTTTTACGTGAACTACACCTTTAAACTCACCCTTTGGGACTTTTTGAAAAGAAAGAAATGTGTCAAAGACATTGTCTTAGCAGAATGTGCTCGGCAATCAACCCACTAGCCTATTTACAGTTCCTCAAGCAGGTGAAAGTAATTGGTTAAAAATATCGGAATGGCCGTGTTTGCCGTATGGCTATGCGCTGTGGTTTTGCTGGAGGAAATGAGCATAAGGCATGGGTGAACTGAAAGCACCGGTACACCAGCGTGGGCAGAGCAGTGCTCGACTCTGCCAGAAGATGGCATCAGGCCAGTCTCATTCTTTATACTGCCTATTGTGCACTATCCAAATTCTCTCATGTCATGAGAGAGCGAGCAAGATCCACGGCCAATGTGAAATCTTTTTTTCTTTGTATAATATGCTTGAGAAGAAAATAAGTCCAGATGGAAAAACAAGACTAGATGGGCTACTTAGCCCTCTTTGTGTTTCTATATTGAAAGAAGTTTAACTTGACCTTCCCTCCGGTTGTGATTGGCTGTGGTTGTCTACTTGCTGATTGGCTGGAGAGGTGATGCTGGGCGTGTAAGGGGGTGGGGCATCGCTAATTGCACTGGAATCGTTGGTGTCCGGGATAGCGATGCTCAGGGATGTGTCTGTATCATCGTTTTGAGCATACTCGCTGTATGGTGGAGGCTTCAGGTCATTTGCTGCACAAAATAAAGACGAGAGAGCACAGTGATCATGCAAAAGTTTAAAAAAAAAAAACAGAACAAGAAAAACAGACAACAATGTTTTCCCATTGTAAAATATATTCTGTTAAATTTACAGTAAAAATGGAAGCTATGGTCAAAAAATATTGTGACAATGATTACGGTATTACGGAATGGCATATTGGTGCCAGTATATTTTTGGCACCGTAACGGTTTTATTCTTTGAGTGATGTAATGTTAATATACCAATGTTCTTGGAGTACCAAAATCTGTTTTTTAACCTTCAAATGTACTGATAACCAGCGTAATACAGGTGGTAAAATAAAGCCACATGATATATCAGAGATCATATTGTATAAAACATGGCCAATATCTGTACAAATCAGCAGGGTAAAACATGACACTAAAACAACCGAATAAACAAAGTAAATTACAGAAAATTAAATACAAAAACAAAAAAAAATTCACAAACATCTCTGTAGATTTTTCAGATTATATTTAACATAAATGGTAAAAACAAATTTTGCATAATAAAAATGCACGCCTTGGATTAATTCAGTCGTGTTCGACAATCAGTAAACAATAGACCCTTTTCACAGACTGTGATGACGTGTTTTAACGGCCATCAATATCGTAAACCTGCAACGTTTTTTGTATTAAATATATGTACATTTATAACACTAATACTTTGTATTTTATTACTTTTGCATCAAATTATAATTTTAAAAAAAGTTACCGCTGCTGTGAGGGCGTTTCTAATACAGCGTATATGGGAGTGATGGTAAAAATTTACATATTTCTCTCTTTTCACTTCCGTTATCAATCTCACGCTATTTTTTTCACTCTTTTTGAAAGTTGTGAAATCACTACTGTGGCGTTTTTCTTTTGCTATGTGAACAAATGGGCACAAAAAAAAATATTTTATGTATTCTCTCATTCACAGCTATAATATTTAACCCAACTATGACGACTTCCGCTCTGAGAAACTCGAAAAGGGTCTATTGACCGTTCGCAAAGACCTGCCCCCTTTAGTTACTGTTGCCATGTCCGACAAGCCATGGCGCTCTCACGCCACACACATGATGTTCTCACATAGAAAAAATACATCGCAGAGGAAAGAGGACACTGACAACACACCGACAGACAGGACAGAGCAAGTTACTTTTGATATGAAACAATGTCTCAACTTTGAAACGGTCTTTTTTTTTTTTTAAGAAATTTTAAACAATAAATAGCGTTTTGTGGCTCTTTAATGTGTCGTGATCGCTGTAGCGTCTCAGTTAAAGCTGCTCGTGAACCGATTATCTCTTCCTTGTAGTTCATTGATAAGCACAAAATACATATGAATGAACACTAAAATAAATGTTGTTTCAACTGCGGAAAGATGTCAGTACACCGTTTTTCCAAGTTCAAGTCCACCAACGTTAATCTACTAACTCTCCTGACTGCTTTGTTCGGCGATGTGATCGGTCAGTTCGCCTGTCAATCAAACTTGCGGCGAAAGGTGAGACTGGTCAGTGGGTTGTCTGAAATAGACTTTTGCCATGAAATTACTCTGCTTGTATGATAATTAAAAATGTTTTTTTTTTTTTTTTAAATATACAATTTTAGAAAAAATAAACTGAATAGGGGAAATAGTCTGGAAACACTGTAGTCTGGAAATTATTTTTCCATACTTTTCCAGACCTGGAAATTACTCAAATCAATTTCCATACTTTTTGAAACTGCATAGGAACCCTATGCAATAATATATATATATATATATATATATATTTTTTCAGTGTTTTACAGTAAAATTACATATCATTTGATGTTAGTAATTTTACACACATTTTTCTGTAAAAAACTATTATAATTTTTTAAAAATCTACTTTTAAAAGTGTAAATAAAGAGATAAAACAAATCAACTTTTGATTAAGTAAAAAAACAAATTAATTATTAAAAGAGAGAAAATAATAATAACGGTTACAAGACTAGACTACTGTCTGCACAACTAAACCTTCCAATGACTCATCAATGTAATATGCATAATATGAAATAGAAAGGTTTTTTTTTTTCTTATAATTTCCTGTTTCATGCTGCAGGCCAATGCAAACACCAATGCCTTATTTGGTCTTTTAACAGCAAACAAAAGCAAATATTGCCAAATAATTCCACAAACTACACACACAGCATTTGAATAAAGGGGGGTTTCCATCAGCACTTCACTTTAATATCTAGAGACGGTGGAAACACTGAATGATGTGGCATTGAAGGTTGACACAAACCACATCCTGCCCAGAAGGTATTATCTTTCACTCTTCTGGGTCAAAGGAAACAAAGTATATGCACGTGTTGCATCTTCAACCTCGTGTCTTGTTCTTGGAGTTCTTTTAGACGCTTACAGATCTACATGCACCAAAACCGATGTTTATAAACTCATGAGACATTGTTTGAGATAATGAGAGTACAAATGGAAAGGGGAAAAGGGGAAATGCAACAGAATGATACAGAAGAACAGAGCCAGAATCTTCCGTTTGCTGCCAATCCACACAAGCACCTGAAGATTTCCTTCTCTGTTTCTGAATGAACAATCGGTCTCAGCACAGAAACTGAACTAAAGTAAACCCAACGCAAAAAGCTTCGATTGCCAAATTCATTTAAATCGTTTCTGTGTCTTAAATGTCAATATCTGGCAGCTGGTGTTCATAAACATCCTTCCCAGCGTGTCAGTTACAAAACTTGCCAGTTAAGAAGCATTGGTCTAATTTGGGCTGATGTCTGCAGGCCCACTCTCCAACTGTTGTTCCCTCTTGTCATAAAATTGTCCCTGTTAACCATTTACAGAGCATACAGCATAGTAGGTGAAAGCACAAGACTTTCCCTAGAGAAATGTAATGCGACTGAAATGCTGTTTCTCATATTAGGGTGAAGAGTCTAACCCTTGAGACTGGACAGCCTCCTCACCATACCATATTTGTATTCTTGGTGATTTTCTTGTAAACATATCGACCATCACTGTATTAAGCTTCTCGAGATTTCTTTTTAGAGATGAACTTAAACTGTGACACACAAAAGAATGTCAGTGTTCAAACAAACATTTAATCATTTACATTCCATCTGCGCTGTGAGCGATCACTTGGAAAAGCACTTTCAGAGATGATTTTAAGTGCACAGTCTACATGTACGCTGCAACAGAAATGGAATTTGGCATATATACAGAGAGCTAAAAATATGCTAAAAATGCAACTAGAAAATGATTAGCAGACAAGTCCCTATGCCATTGTTTATGGTTAACTTTTTGCAACACTCCATTGACCAAAACATCCATGACTGTATAACAGAATCAAATGGTTTAATGAAACAAAATGGTTTCATTAAAGTGCCCTTATTACGCTTTTTCAAATATTACCTTTCATGCAGTGTGTATGCAAAATGTCTGCAAATGTTTAAAGATCAGAGTGCACAACAAATAAAGTTATTGTCTCCTAAGTAGGGCTTGTCCGAATACCATTTTTTGAGCTTCGAAGCTTCGGTAGTAATCAACATCGAATATTCGAAGCTTCGGAGGGAAGGGGCTGCACATATTGTTCTCTCTAATAAAAACATGGATCTCGAGAAGCGGAACGCCTCACGCGGGCAGGGCTTATATGCTCCGAGAACAGACACTGCACTAGTGATACAAAACACACAGGTCTGTTACGTCCCAGAACAAGCTCCTATATTTCGCAGTAGATTCATTTAGATTGATAATAATGGGTAATATTAGGCTTGCTGCGATAGTATGTGTTACTGGTGTTCCGGCATAACAACGGTTACATCACTTGCCCATCGCGGCACAATGCAAGCTCAGGCATGTGCTTCTTCCATATAAGCTCATGCAGTTCTCATGCAGCGCTCTGAGAATACTCTGTTGCAGGGAACACTAAGAAGAAGCAAATATATTTATTAAGTATAACGAGGTTGGGTTCCTATTCAACTGTCCATCCTATTAAAAAATGCTAGGCTATAAAATAATTGTAAACAACAACCAAAATCTCAGATTTTAACATATGCAAGCACGAATGAGAACCGTTTCTAGGGGGATACAAGGTGTGCTAAAAAAAACAAAAAAAGAAAACACAACAGAATATTCAATTCCCCAAATTGAAAATCGAATCCATTGAACGAATATTCGAATATTCTGGTCCAGCCCTACTCCTAAGTGAAAAAAACGATTCTGAACTGCCAAAACGAGTCAGCAATTCCAGGCTCACTTCCTGTTACATACCTATGGAAAAATGTAACAAAAGCATAATGCCAGCCTATGGTCTTCATTGGCTGCCCACAAACAAAGTCTACTTTGACCTGTCCGGAAACACTGCAACCTGAGACTGAAGAGAGTTTGTGTTGTCGACATGTTGAGATGATGTTATTTTCTGCAGTGCGAATTCACTTTCCATGCACTTCAAAAGTATGAGGATTTGCGTTGGAATTGATATGAAAAAAAAAAAAAAAAAATCAACAACAACAACAAAAAATAAAACCCACCATCGTTACTGTTCGTATCACTGTGCATACAAGTGCTGAGGAAGATCAGGAGCCGAAATTCAGATATGGTAATGGCCGTTTAGTTTCCGACACACAATGTAAGCGGGTAGACCAATCAAAGCATACGGTGCCATCTGACCAATTAAAGCAGAGTATGCTCATGGCAAGAAGGATTTAGAGACTGAATCTGTGAGTTTTCAGACTCTTTGAGAAAATAGATGATGTGCAATATATATTATGAGAAAATGTAAGTGTTTTTTAACCTTTGATGCGTGTAAACTTGGAGACTTTAGAGAACAAAATTAGGAACTTTTAAAGTAGCATAATAGGGGCACTTTAAGGCTTATCCTGCGGTTTAAAGGGGTCATATAATGCCATTTTTTTACAAGTTAATATGATTCTTTAGTGTCTAAATGAAAAATTTGTAATGTATTTTAATTAAAAATTCTCATTAGTATTGTAAGAAAACACTCATTTTACCTGGTCAAAAACAGCTCTGTTTTCAGCAAGCCATTTCAGTGCATGTGACTTTAAATGATAATGAGCTTTGCTCACCCCGCCCCTCTGTCACGTGGGGCGTTTTGACACAACACACATGAAGTGTTGCCTTGACAATAGTTGAGGCTATATGTGGGAGAAAGAATGGCAACGGGAGTCTCTGAGGACACATTTGTACAACCATATCAATTTGAACCGGAGTCGGACCCGGAACAAGATGACGTCCCCAACGAAGTTCGACAATAAAGGCACAAACAGGACGTTTCTGAATGGTTGGTTAATGTAATGTCACTTTGATCTCTTTGTATGTACTGACATGGTAGCATAGTGAGATACGAATGCCATGTGTTTACTGATGTATACGTTAATTCATTGACAGATTGATGTTACAGCTAAGTTAGTTGATGTTACGATGTTAGTGTGCAAGCGATTTGCAAAGATTAATATGAAGGATAATAAAACGTTACACTCACTTCTTCTGGAGGGGCAGCAGGAACACGAATAGTTGGTACCGATCCTTTTTTCAGGAGCAGCTTCTTAGCAAAACCTGCTTTATACTGCCCCTCGTTTATAAAATAGTCTGCTGAGAAATGATTCTCGCAAACATGACACCATTGACGTTGATCGGGGGGAATATTCCCATTGAAAACAAAACTCAGCCACTGCGTCTTCAGCGGGTCGGATTTAGGAACATCAAAATGACTGCTGTGTTCGTTATTACACCCAAGAACAGAACACCACAAGCTTAGACGCCATTCTGCTCCAGCATGTCAACAAGAGCGGACTGATGACAGCTTGCTCAGGGCGGGTCTGTGTTGAAACGCTGCTGTCAATCAACAATCACGGGAGGGGCGTGAACCGTGTGAGGTCACACGGCTCGATTTGAGACAGGGGAAAGCATATAAGGAGATTAAAAAAAAAATACTGGATGGATTTTTATCATTATAGGATGGTTGTGTAAAGGCACTGCCAAGACACATTTCAGTACAATCAACTTCTAAAAGTGCATGTACCATTATATGACCCCTTTAAGTAGGGGTGTAACGGATCGCAGTTGATCCGTGATCCGTACGGATCACGACCCACGGTTCGGCACGCACGTGACCCGCGGATTTATTTCGCTTTTTTTTTTAACTTGTGGATTAATCTGAATTGTTTAGCGATCGCAGACTAAAAGACAGTTTTTCTGCCGATATTGCTTTTAAGTGATCTCGTTTAAACCTTTAAACTCGATGCGGAGTTTCAGAGAAACACATGTGTTCACGTGAACAGGGCATGTTAATCAGTCAGCAGTGGCTAGCGGAGAAGTAGGAGAACTTGAAAAGCCTCCTGCATTGTTCAAATCACGTGTATGGGACCATTTTGGCTTCCCCGTAAAATATAATGATGACGGAAGAAGGGTGGTGGACAAAACTCTAAGAGTATGGGCACTGTGGCACGAGAAAGCCGTATGAAAGTGGCGCATACATCGAGCATGGCACCTGCTGATGCCCGTTTCACACATACTCCGTTTGCAGTGGGTATGGGGTGCGTATTTTTTCCGTGCCCGGCTTCGGTCCGTCAGTGCGTTCCAGGAGCGTGTGGCCGTACAACAGCTGTGCTGATCGTTTCCGCACAGAGTCTATTTTTTGATGTGCTGGCGCTGAATTAAAGTGACAGCGCATCCGCATTAAAACAAACATGTATCGATGCGAAAATCTAGTAATTCCACCACAGATGCATATAATATAACGTCTACTCGGTTTTAAAGTAAACACATGGCTTTTTGCCTCGAGTAAAGCAAGGAAAACGGCCTTCAAGTAAACAAGGAGAAATAATGGAGCACCTGTCCTTTCTTGGAGGTGGAAAAACAAAGTTCTTTATGACCTGCAGGATTTCTTGTAAAAAAAAATTAAAAACGAAAGAAAAGCATAAGTTTTAATTTAAAATGTTTGTTATTTTAACATAGTCTATGTTCTCTATGTTCTTCTGTTTTGCAATTTGCATGAGCAACGTAATATTTACATCCAAAGTAGGTATTAGGCCATATAAATATAAAGTAATGAATTCAATAAAATGTTGTTTAAGTGTAGTGCGTTTAAACATGATATCTATAAAATAGTGTATAGGCCTACAAAGAGATTTGCAATGCTGACAAGTGTGAGAGGTCTACTCTCTCCCTGAGAATGTTGACATCCTAATCTTTAAAAAAAAAAAAAAACCTCAGGCCCATTTTCATGTCTCAGGTTGTTTTTATCCAAATTTGATTTATTCAGATGGTTATTTTTTTATTTTTTTTAACACCAAAAGTTCCTTGTTAACTTATAAACCATATAGGTTATGTTAACACCAAAAGTTTTCATGTAATAAATGGAAAGCAAATAAAAATAGTCTCCTCCCCCTTTTATTCTGATCCGAAAAATTATCCGATCCGTGACTCATGATCCGAAGTCGATCCGAACCGTGAGTTTTGTGATCCGTTGCACCACTACCTTTAAGGCTTAAACACACAGTATGTATACATGTATATATTATACACACACACTGTCACCATTAACGCATGCGATTAATTTAAATTCCTTAATGCGTTACAATAATTTAACACAAATAAATTACAGAAGTACGTGAAGCAGCGTCATTAATGTAATTTTAGTCATGCAGTTAGATGATCTTAGAAGTCAGAAATTTATCACAATCACACTGAGCATCTACAAGCACCCGTAACCCTGGTAGGAGGAAATTTCCATTCTAACTCTTTAACCCGATTCTGCTTCTCTGTTTGTGATCAGGTCATTTTAAGCTGTTAAACTCTGGGAAAGTTTACAGTGATCCAGAAATCGAATTCATTCAAACGGTCCAAAACACGCTAATGTGAAGAAGGCCAGGCTGATTACATCACACATTTCAGAGAGAATAGAGACTCACATTGCGTTTTTAGTGAATTATTCATTCCAGTGTGCTTTGCTTTAAAACACGAGCTCTGTCGTATTATGCGATTGTTTCTGAAGAGCGCGATTTTGGTGACGTACCGGAGTCGTACAGTAAGCGCGTGAGAGTCTGGAATATTGATGCACAAAGAACAAACCGTGTATGTGCGCGCTCTAGCATTCATGTACAGACACACAGTACATTCGCATTGTTTCCACACACACTCAGGAAGGATAATGTTTGATTTGTTTGACGTTGTTGTGATTAGTAATCGTAGGTTTATGCAGACAAAGCGGTTGATTTAGGAGTTTTTGGGCATCTCCGTGTAGTTCTGTTCGGTATCGCAGCTTGACTCTTCTAAAATGAAAACAATCTTGTTGTTGTTGCTCTGTACACATACTATACACTGTGAATTCTCTAACTTTTTTTCATGTTTAGGTGTGTTTAGGTGTGTATAAATTTATGTAATAGAATTATATGGACTCCTTATATTTGGTTATTTGGTGTCCTTTTGGAGTCTCCAATGATCCTTGAAGCTTGCAGAAAATTAAGTTTTCTGATTGTTTACTTTGCTAGATATAGCAAATGATGACAAAATTAATGTGTTTAATTAGATAAATGGCGTACGCTTAATTTTACGATAAGTGTGCGATTAATCACACAACAAATTTTCTTTAAATGTATCGATTGACAGCCCTAATATACATATATATATATATACATATATATATATATATATATACATATATATATATAAACATATATACATATATACATATATACATATATATATATACATATATATATATATATATATATATATATATATATATATATATATATATATATATATATATGGAAAAATTTAAGAGATCACTTAACATTGATTTCTCAATGTTAAGTGGTCTCTTATTTTTTTCCAGAGCTGTATATCATACTCCTTAAAACTATGTAATTGTACTGAGGTGTGAATTTAAAAGAAATAAGCTTACAAGAAATAAATAATCCAGTCAAATCAAATACCACTTGATAATTACAAAATAAATGAAACGTAAAATTCTCCAAAATCCCTAAAATTAGTTTTTGGAATTGTGATGTCAGTTGCTAAAACTGTGTCATGTACGGTCTCAGAGAAATTCACAAGGGAAAAAAAAAAAGATTAAACAATAATAATAACAAAAAAATAATACTTCTTTTTGGGTACCAGTGGTATTTAAATGGGTCCAGTGCAAACTTTTACATCTTCTTAATAATCTTGAAATAAACTATTTCTGTCCTTCTGCAGACTAGGGTGTAGTCGTACAGTGAGTCAGTCTTACCTCCAGACACTGCCTCATATGGAGGAGGCATGTCCAGTTGAGACAGCGAGGATGATGGTGGAAGAGAGGCGGAGGGTTCGCCCACCGAGCCGTCGTCCTGAACTCCGTACCAACTGGGCCAGATTGATGTCTGTGGAGCAGAGCAGCAGTGGGAGTTAAACACCCACAATCAGATAGGAATCAGGCATATTACACACAAAAAGCATCTTAAGGACGATTTTAAATACATGTGGCAGTGAAACAAGATCTAGATGATGCCTGCTGTTAAATGGTGGAATTGTGCAATCTCTTGCCCAGGCCTATATATGTTTGTTACTTGTAACCTACAAGACCTTAGGATCAGTTTGGCTTGTAAACACAACGTTATCTCTGTTTCAATAAGGATATGAGACAGTTCTCCATTTTTTTGTGTGTGTCATATAGTTCATGTGAAAATTAGCTTAAAGAGAAAGTATTTTTTTTAGGTTGGATCTTAAAAGTCCGGTACTTCCCTTTGTGATTACACTATTGCACCAAAAAACGGTTTGTTTAGCATTAAACAAGTTACCATTTAACCATTATGTGATATACCAGCACGCCATAACAAATGACTTCATAAGGCAAACTGCATTATAAAACTACTGTAAGAACAACTAAACAACTACTGGCAAGTGAGCATGTAAGCAGGGCAAACGTTTCTCATCTATCTGAACTGTTTGTTGTCAAATTAAGGGCATTTCCTGTGTGGAGAGCTACAGGCATCTTGGGTTTCTAAAAATAGGCCTATATTTCATCTGAAAGAGAAAACAACTGCTGAGATAATCTAGAATTTTTTTACAGAAATACATCCTATAAAAAATTCAGCTTGCAATGGTATGAAGGGCTAATAAATGTCCATTTTATCCAAAAATATCCAGTGAAATATTCAAATAGCAACCTTATTTGAATGGCAAATCTCTTTGGCTTGAAACAGCCTTCAATACTTGTGCTACAAATTGCTTCCAGATGCTTTACTGAATGCTTTCATTTAGAAACAAAGGTCTTTTTCTGAATTTAAAATGCAGCCTTACAGCTTCAAAACAGATCTACAGCGAGAACACATTCTACACTTCAGACTCTTTGAAAGAAATCTAATTTATAATGCAGTCACAGATAGCGTAACTTGACTGTACAAATGAATACGCTTTAACCAAACAGCCAAAAAAACCAATAACATTCCTAACAGGTTTTGTCAGCACTGTCACGGCTCTTAGCTGTGGGTCCTGCTCTTGATCCATCTAGTCTGCTCTTCTGGATTTTTCACAGGTACTGGTTAGATTTGACAAGTGCTGAGCACCAACAAGAGAAACTACTCTTCTGAACAGAAGAGCTCACACATTTAGTGGCCTGTGCGAATAACACAGACTCGAGACCTGACACTCCTGCCCTCGGTTTGGTTTAACGAATCCCTGTTGTAGCTTTGAGTTTAGAGAGTGAAATGTTTTACATCACGAGTCAAAAAAAAATGCAGAGCACCAAGGTCAAAAATGGTGTTGTGACACAGTAAAAGTGGAAGTTCACCAAAACCTTCCCTGTAGATAAATGACAGACAGAACACGCACACTCGCACTGAAAATGTGCAACTTTCCACTGAATGCGCACTCCAGTTCAGTCTGAAAACCAAGCAAACTGAAACCTGTGAGTGGATTCAAATGTCCTGTTTATTAAAGATTCCCTTATAGACTAAGATGCCATTTAAGATCTGTTTTGGGTGATCCGATTACATGTTTAAGTGTACAAACGTTTCAAAAGGGTCCAAATTACTCAACCCACATTAAAAAAAATGTATGACACCTTAACATTTATAGTGTAAAAGCTAATCAGTGTGAAAAAAACAGATGTGTCCTGGACAACAGTGAAGGGCCACCTATTCATCTCCATAAAACAGGGGTTTGTAACCCCTTACCTGTCACCGTCCCAGTGAAATATTATAACACATAACTGTATTCTATTTTAATAATATTAAAATAATATTAAAATAGAAAACAATATTTTAAAATGTTTTATCAGCATGAATTATCAGCAGCCATCACTCGCCTTCAGTGTCACATAATCCTTCAGAATTCATTCTAATATTCTGATTTGTTTTTGATCACTTTAGATCCATTTAATGCATCTTTGTTGAATAAATGTAATAATTTCTTTAACATAAGAAAAAGTGTGTATCCATCACACACGTAACTAATTAAAAGGGGGAAGGTCTGTCCATATTAATTTGTGAAAATGTGTAACATTAGAAAGAAACCCTGGCTCGGTCACATTCAAATTCCAATAATTACATAACTTGAAAATCAGTACGAAGTTAGAACCACCACTTAATTGAGGTGTAGGAAACACTGGGACATGCCATTATGTAACAATATGATTTGATATTAATTCAGTTTAAAAAAGATATTTACGTGTGGGAGTCTTGTGATGGGTTGTTAAGCCAGCCAATCAGAATTTAGCAGTCTCATCTCTGATTGGCAGGAATTATGGCATATTGTAACAATGGGTTGTATTGAGCAAACGAGCCGTCGTCGACTAGAGAGCAATCAGAGCGGGTATGGGAGAGCAAGCAACTGAAACGTTGCACATGTGAAAGAAAACATCTGAGCACATCCAAATAAAGGTAATTTAAATGGAAAATTGAATTTCGTTCGTGCAAAATACTTTATTATTTGCGAGACGAACATTTCTCCGCAAAACTCGATATGATCTTGCGCGCTCAGATATGTGGCAGAAACGTAACCCCATACCCATACATACATACATACATACATATATATTAGGGATGCAACAATACAGTTAGTCCATGGTTCAATACATACCTCGCTTTTTAACCACGGTTTTCGGTTCAGTTCTGATGGTTTGTCACATCAGTTTTTTGTTATTCTATTCTTAGGCGACAGGAACAGCAAGAGGTTAAGGAGAAATATATATTATATATATATATATATATATATTAGGGATGGGCGATATGGACTTAAAAATTTATCCCGATATTTTCTAGTATTTATTGCGATAACGATATCAATGATGATAAATGTAGTATCATTACCCATGTTTTTGGATACAAGTGAAAGCTGCATGCATCAATCTGCAACAATCATCTAAAGTAAAACGTACATGTCATCAAATAGGCTCCTATAATACATTAAAATAAATAAATAAATAAAAATAAATAAATAAATAAATAAATAAAAATATAAATATATATATATATATATATATATATATATATATATATATATATATATATATATATATATATATATATATATATATATATATATATATAATTATTTTTTTATGTAAAATTCCACACCAGCCTTTTCAGAAATGGAAAAGTTGCAGATATAATTGTCTTCTGTAAAAGTGCAGGTAATGTTTAAATAGTGCAACTGTGCTAAAAAACATCACACAATACAAACAATAATAATTCAAATCAATGACAAGTTTTACATGTAAACCGATTCTGTATTTATTCATACACTCATGGTGCAAACAGTGGTAAAAATAGCAGAAACAGCAAAAGTAATTATCCCAAAAATGTCTTCAGATTACAAAAAAGTTGAAAATAATGATTTGATGATAGAACTTCAGTAATTTGAGTTGATAAGATAATACCACGAATTCTTCTACTGATAAAAATAAACTGGACTAAGGAATAATGAGCTTCTGGGTTCATGAATATTAATCATGTTGTCAGCGCTCATTCAAACTGATTGCTGAAATCAAAACAGGCACAGTAATAGGTGCACGCCAGCCAATGAGATTCCCGTTTGTGCATTCGTTTTTTCCTGTTCATGAAAGGCTGAATAATTCCAAATAAACGCCATTATTTTACAGGAAAATACAACACAGGATATTGTTTACATGTAGCACATCAATTCTGTGTGGTATAAGACTCTCTCGCTCTCTCTTTGAGTGTGTGTGAAACACTGAGCGCTCTCAGTCACGCGCCTCACACTAGTGTTTACTGTGCGTCAAATACACTGCGCATTCATTGAGATCAACTGAAATAGTATGCTTTACCGATCGATTGAGAAGGACTGAGCGCTTAAGATATTCGCTCTAAAGGCCCGGGTATACTTCACTTACCGCGCCCGGACGCGTCACGCGCGCAGCCCTGTCCGCGCGTCTTTCAAAGTATACTACACAACGGATGCGCGCGGATGATCGCGTTCGACGCATGCGCAGTACATTTTTTCCCTATGCTCTACCAGACATTGGGGGGCAGCACTGAGTCCTGTTATCAACGGGACATTCGCTGGGCATGATCGGAGAAGAACTGTAGTGCATCCACCATTGCAAGAAGTTTGGAAGAAATACTGAAGAATCATAAACGATGGAGAAGGATATGCTTCTAACCGGTCTTTAAACCGGTCTTTGCACACTCTTCTTCGACGGCTGAACACTGTGCTCAATACTGTGCGTATTGCCACCTAGTGGACTCTTCTGTACTGCTGGCGCATGCGCTGTTGCACGCGGACCATCCGCGCGGTCTCGAAATTTGGGCTGCGCGCGGACGGGGTGTGCGGCCGGCCGAAAATTACGTCATGCGGGCGGTGCACGAACGCGGACGGCCGAAGTATACCCGGGCCTTAAGTGCTTAGCGAGTGAAAATACATTTGTATGTACAGGTTCAGATTGCCCTCAGGTAGCCCCTCGTTTAGCTATGAACTCTTCCGCAGCTTCCACCATGGTTGTTTTCGCTCTGCACGTGAGATGCGGATTCAGTGCCGCCGCTCCCATTGCGCGGCTCTTAGGGCACCGAGTGCTGCGAGGGCACTACAAGAAAATTCTCTCTCCAACCCCCGTTCAGCTATACAAATTGACGAACGCAGCCACCGCGGCCATCATAAAGTAAACGCTTTAAGCATCAAGAGACGGCCAGCGGTGGCACGGTGCGGATGGGTCGCGCTATCAACTAGGCTTTATCGTTATTATCGCGGGAAGACAAATTCTTATCGTGGGGAGAATTTTTACCGGTATATCGCAAACGATAAGATATCGCCCATCCCTAATATATATATATATATATATATATATATATATATATATATATATATATATATATATATATATATATATATATATATATATATATATATATATATATATATATATATATATATATATATATATATTTAAGAGCTGCACAATTCTAGATAATTGAGAATCATCATTTTTTGCTTACAATAGAGATTGCGATTTTCCCACGATTCCAAATAAACAACTTAAAGCCACAATATGTAATTTTCCACCACTAGAGGTTGCTTATTCAAAACAAAGGCGTAGCTTGATGACGCCTTGATTTCGCTGAGTTTTTATTATGCCGCAGACGACTGCTTCCGCTTCTTCCATTCATGTGTATAAGGGGTAACGCAGCACTGTTTTATCATATTAGATACAGTATTTGAGTGTGTTGAAAGTTATAATGCTACTCTGTGCATTCACTCGGCAGTTACTATGAGACACTTGTTGCTCACTGCAGTAAGCTAGATCCATATCAGGCGTGGTAAAACATGGTACTCGCCGATGCCGATATATCTGCGACAAGCTCATATCGGCCGACCGATAAATCAGTCGGGCTCAAATTGTTACACCAGTAGGTGGCGACTTTATTTGAAGCGTCAAGTTACGCTACCAGTGTTTATATCCAAACTATAAACTTTTATCCCAGTACTTCTGTGATCATTTGAATTTTGGTGTAATGTGCATCTACACTAACTGAACAGTGATGGAAGCAGGGGCGTAGCCAGCCCACTATGATGACTAGGCCCCCCCAGTTTATTAAACAAATATAATAATATTTGTTAAATAACAGTTGTTTAAATTATTTTAACGTAATTACAAAAAATTTATAGCATCTCAAATACTAAAATAAATAAAATGTACTGTATGGTTTTTGCATAATGCTTGATGAGTTTGATTGACAGCTGTGTTAGGCAATTAGGTGTCAGGCTGTCTCATGTATGTCATGCGGCTGAGGCTCGCACCTGTGAGTTCATGAAGTGTGTCTACCTATTCACTTAGCTAATAAATTGCATTTGTGTGATAGATAAACAACAGCGATGCATAATTCTATAAAAAAGATTAACACGCGGGAGAGAACCCATCCATCAGGCCACAAGTAACGTTAAGACTTTTCAATTCCAAGCGCGCGTTCATTCTGTATTCATCCGGGAACACGCCATCAGTATTTGCCAGTCGTGATAGTGTAGGGGTAAGGTGCGTGGCACTAAGTTGACACAATTTGACTTGAGGTTCGAATCCGCCTTCTGCCGAACTATCGGTACTTCCTTTTCCCATCACATATCAGATCGATCACATCAAGGTGTTTATTTTAATAAAAAAATTATTTGAAGAAAATATTTGAAAAGCGGAAATAAAGTTCCTAACGTTTGTTGTAACCGCTGCTCGTGTTTTGTATGTGGACAGGTTGTAGCTAGAGTTTTGGTTTATGTTGACAGTGATAGTGACACCCCCCGAGCGTGAAAGTTCCCGCTCACTTTTGCCCAGGCCCGACCAAAAATAAAATTCTGCCTACGCCACTGGATGGAGGTTATACACAGTGGATTTAAATACTTCCCCCGACAAGTGTTTAATCAAAGAGGAAAAGATTATAGTCTGTTTATCAGCTTATCAGTCTCTCTGCCATTTACCTAGTAAAATCTTCTGTGAAATGCCACTTAATGTCAACAGAAGTTACCATAACATATTGCGCTTAAGTCTGTCTTATTGTTTTTCTGAATGTACACCGAATTGTGGAGACCCACACTGTACTACACAGGAAGCTAAACTATGTCATTCTTCCAAAGAGCGATTATATCAGAAGCGGCTGACGCACAGCCAACTTAGCCACACCTTATAAATTTTTTTTTTTTAACGGATTGAATTGAAGTTGTCATTTTACTCACATTTTGTCTCTCACAGATCTGGTGCAGGTATGCACGTCCTCCCACAATGACAATCTGAGCGTTTCGGGGATTGCTAAGGTACGCAGCAAGCTGTCTTTGCCTTGAGCGATACCAGCAGATGTAGAAGAAGATCTTAATCATAATAAATATTATGACGACTCTAAAACAAGATAAAGCAACAGACATGCCATACACAGAAACAAAATTGAATAAACAAAATCAAAGATGCAATGTTAAAACAAAAAATTATACAATACAACTGTAATCACATCAACAGTCTCCCTAAAACTTACATGTACCAGTACAGCTCCATGCTTCTCACCAGTTGGTATCAATTACCATAATCAGCTTCCAAGCTGTCAAACTGTAATAAAAACCAACAAGAGTTATTGGCAGAGACTGCATAGGAAAATGTAATTTCGACATTCATCATCTCATGTTTAAAGCAGCTCAGATTCTTAAAGTCATACTAGAAACATTTAAAAGAGACTTTATTTTCCATATATCGTGTAACACGGGGTTGGGTTACTGTTACATAAACAGAAAACTGAAAATAAACTCCCACAAGCTTAGTTCGCCTATATAAACAAACAAACAAACATTACATCGCACGCGCACCCTTCATTGGGATGTATTACAGTCCTTAATAGTTATATGACTTCAATACAACTTTTCATCAAGAAAATAAGCTCACCTTGTAAACGCGTTATAAGTAGCGTTATAATCCAGTTTAGACAGCTAGCGAAGCATCTGCTCCTCATAGACACGAGGAAGTCGCTTTGCTAACGAGCTAAATAAATAAATAAACGTACCTTTATAAAATACAAACACGGACACCGAGCTGTACTTTTTCCCTAACAGGTCGGGTTCCCTGGCTGCCTGTAGGCCGAGTGTGGCTCCCCTCTCTCTCTGTTTAGTAAATGCTAATACTTGAGAGGGCTTCCGAGAAATGTTGAGCGCTGTGTTTTTTCCATGAGCAAACGAAGGGGGTTTTGTTGTAGTTCTTCTGTTGTCTCGCAAGGCGTCAGTACTTCCGTGGATTCATGGGAGAGGAACGCCAACTTAAAAGTTGTTATTATTTAATTTAATCATTTAAAAGTAAGTGTAAATAATAATAATAATGTTTTAATTTTAACCTCAAAGCAGTAGGCCTAACGTTATATATTTTATATGTAATATCAAATATTTTTCTCCAGCTCGGTTTTGTACCGGAAGATAATGCTATATGAACGGTTCAAAAATAGTACTAAAGCGCCATCTACCGCGCACTGAATGGCGTTCATGAATGCAAGACTTATTTAATTAAATTTTTAAGAGAAGAAATTAAGAGAATTAAGTCTCTGGTCAAGGTATGGATTAGCCTACTGCAAAAGAAAAACTGGGCATATAGCATGTCAAAAAACTGAACATTAAAAACATATTTAACTAGCATACTACCTGCATATGTAAAATTAGGGGTTCATTTAGTTTATATATTAGGGGTGTAATGATACCCTCATGACACGATTCGATACATATTACGATACTCACAATACGATATTATTGCATTTTTTTGTGACAATATATTGTTACAACCCTTTTTGTGAAATTTTGTGAAATGTATTAAGGTTTTTTTATTGTCATTGTTTTATAGAACAGAGGAATAACAACAACAACAACAAAAAAAAAATATATATATATAATGTATGTGTATAAATGTCAGTTGTTACTGTTGTTATTCCTCTGTTCTATAAAACAATGACAATAAAAAAACAAAACTATTCACAAAATTCTGAATAGAGAAACAGGATAGATTAATTTATATTTTAAATGCTTCAGGCAAAGGAAGAACAACAGACCATTTGCAATAAAAGGTATCAAATTGCTTTATTTTCCTCTATTCAAGTTACATTCATTAAAAATGCTCTTCTCTGTTAATTTTATAGCCAATTTATTTCTTTACTTCAAACCACATATTATATAAAACAATCATGCAAATCCTTGTACAAAATACAAGATTTCAATACAACCACTTCCATGTCCAAATATCTACAGTCACCCAATTCCATTTGTCAAAAAAAATCTTGTGATAATCAACGCAACAAAATTCAAGCAACATAGTGACATAAATTCAGGTTCTTCAGTTTCAATTCAGAGCTTTTTAATGAATGTCTGCCAATGAAATTCTTAATATTTGTTTAACACTGTTAAAACTCATTTGATCTGTTGTCTTCAATGACGACTGTCCTCTTGGGATACGCGTCAATGTCCACAAAAATATACCGGAATTCATACTTTCCAGTCTCAGGATTCTGTCAGACAGAAAAAGCAGTTTGTTATACAGTGAGGAAAATAAGTATTTGAACACCCTGCTATTTTGCAAGTTCTCCCACTTAGAAATCATGGAGGGGTCTGAAATTGTCATCGTAGGTGCATGTCCACTGTGAGAGACATAATCTAAAAAAAAAATCCAGAAATCACAATATATGATTTTTTAACTATTTATTTGTATGATACAGCTGCAAATAAGTATTGGAACACCTGAGAAAATCAATGTTAATATTTGGTACAGTAGCCTTTGTTTGCAATTACAGAGGTCAAACGTTTCCTGTAGTTTTTCACCAGGTTTGCACACACTGCAGGAGGGATTCTGGCCCACTCCTCCACACAGATCTTCTCTAGATCAGTCAGGTTTCTGGCCTGTCGCTGAGAAACATGGAGTCTGAGCTCCCTCCAAAGATTCTCTATTGGGTTTAGGTCTGGAGACTGGCTAGGCCACGCCAGAACCTTGATATGCTTCTTACAGAGCCACTCCTTGGTTATCCTGGCTGTGTGCTTCGGGTCATTGTCATGTTGGAAGACGCAGCCTCGACCCATCTTCAATGCTCTAACTGAGGGAAGGAGGTTGTTCCACAAAATCTCACAATACATGGCCCCGGTCATCCTCTCCTTAATACAGTGCAGTCGCCCTGTCCCATGTGCAGAAAAACACCCCCAAAGCATGATTCTACCACCCCATGCTTCACAGTAGGGATGGTGTTCTTGGGATGGTACTCATCATTCTTCTTCTTCCAAACACGTTTAGTGGAATTATGACCAAAAAGTTCTATTTTGGTCTCATCTGACCACATGACTTTCTCCCATGACTCCTTTGGATCATCCAAATGGTCATTGGCAAACTTAAGACGGGCCTTGACATGTGCTGGTTTAAGCAGGGGAACCTTCCGTGCCATGCATGATTTCAAACCATGACGTCTTAGTGTATTACCAACAGTAACCTTGGAAACGGTGGTCCCAGCTCTTTTCAGGTCATTGACCAGCTCCTCCAGTGTAGTTCTGGGCTGATTTCTCACCTTTCTTAGGATCATTGAGACCCCACGAGGTGAGATCTTGCATGGAGCCCCAGTCCGAGGGAGATTGACAGTCATGTTTAGCTTCTTCCATTTTCTAATGATTGCTCCAACAGTGGACCTTTTTTCACCAAGCTGCTTGGCAATTTCCCCGTAGCCCTTTCCAGCCTCGTGGAGGTGTACAATTTTGTCTCTAGTGTCTTTGGACAGCTCTTTGGTCTTGGCCATGTTAGGCGTTGGATTCGTACTGATTGTATGGGGTGGACAGGTGTCTTTATGCAGCTCAAACAGGTGCATCTAATTTAGGATAATAAATGGAGTGGAGGTGGACATTTTAAAGGCAGACTAACAGGTCTTTGAGGGTCAGAATTCTAGCTTGTAGACAGGTGTTCAAATACTTATTTGCAGCTGTATCATACAAATAAATAGTAAAAAAAATCATATATTGTGATTTCTGGATTTCTTTTTTTTTTTTTTAGATTATGTCTCTCACAGTGGACATGCACCTACGATGACAATTTCAGACCCCTCCATGATTTCCAAGTGGGAGAACTTGCAAAATAGCAGGGTGTTCAAATACTTATTTTCCTCACTGTATATTTATCAACACTATTTTTGCACAAAACTAACAATTCTTTTTTTAGATGTATTGTACCTCCTTAGATTCTGAATGAACAGTTCCCCGTAATCCTGGTTCAGATCCCTCAATGTAAAATTTCAGCCGCATGTACTTGTTTCCATTCTTCATGTACTCTACATGACTAAAGAAAAAAATCTTTAAAAGTTTATGTGAGGTGTAACAAAAGGGTAATTATTGATATTAAAAATTGTACCTGACTTGTTGCCTTCTGCCACGCCGACTGGTCTCCCCAAAGCCTTTTATGGGCTCTCCAAAAGCTCCGATTACCTTTACATAAAGCAAATACCCGATTTATTCACGCATTTAACATATTTGGTGTGTTTATCCTCGTAGTTCACAACAAATTAATCACCATTTGCTGACCTCTGGGTGAGATCTGCACTTCTCAAAAGCTTTTCCATAGATTTTGCTTGGACTTGAAGAAGAAAACAGCTCTTGAAAGACCACATACAGGAGTCCACCTAATAAGAATGACAATCAGATAATTTATTATACTGTTGAACATGCATGTTAATGGCATCATCAACTAGAGATGTTTGAATCAGAGCCAGATCTTGGTCACATCTTTGGATCGGTGTTGTTACTGTTAACTAAAACTAATAAAAAACAGTTTTTGGTAATTTAAATAAAGCTAAAATAAAACAAAATATAAATATTAGATGAAAAAAACTTACATTTACAAAACTTAAACACACTAATGGGCAAAAAAATCCCAAAATCCCAAAATGGCTAAACACTAAGCTTTTAGTTGTCTTAACCACAAATTTTTGGTCAGGAAATTAGCCAAATTTAAGCAAATGCACTACTAAAAAAGCCTTTGCTGTCATAGAAAAACATCAAAGACAGAATTAAGTTTATGGCAGAATATGGGAAGATGTGTGTGGAGCGATGAATCACAATGAAATGCATGGGGGAAGAGGAGTCATTGTGCGGGGAGCTACTTCACTGTGAGCAGTCATTTAATGCTTTGGAGTACAAGAGAATATTGCAGAATGGCTTGCTTCCCACAATTATAATAAAAATATATAATTTGTTACATTTATACAGCGCTTTTCTGGGTACTCAAAGCGCTTTACATAATCGAATATCCTCAATCACCACCAATGAGCAGCATCCACCTGGATGATGCGACAGCAGCCATATTGTGGCAGAACGCCCACCACACACCAGCTTATTGGTGGAGAGGAGACAGAGTGATGAAGCTAGGGGGATGATTAGGAGGCCATGATGAATAGAGATCAATGGGCAAGTTTGGCCAGGATGCCGGGGTTACACCCCTACTTTTTTACCGGAGGACATCCTGGGATTTTTAAAGATCACAGAGAGTCAGGACCTCGGTTTAACGTCTTGTCCGAAGGATGGTACTTGTTACAGAATAGTGTCCCCATCAATATACTGGGGCGTTAGGACCATAGACTGTAAAAAAAAATATGGACGTAGTGTCCATGACGTCACCCATGGGATTCTGAAGAGCCGTTTTGAAGCGCAAAATAGGGACGAGCTGGCCACGCGTCACTCCCGGATAATAGAAAATGGGCAAAGAGGCGGGACGTGGGCGGAGCTGAGTTGACGCAATGACTAACAGACAGCAGATAAATGGCTATCCACCGGTCACCTTAATTCTGCAGGACTTTAAAGCTTTATATAATGTAAACGAATAAGTTATTTAAAAAAAAGCACCCCCCTCACAGTTGTCATGAAGGGCAAAATTAGCCGTATAGACCAAAACCACAATTTGTACCAGGCTGTAATCATGTGTTTTTCTGCTGTAAAGTTGGGCATTTTAACATGGAGCTCAATGAGATTCTGCTCCCTTCTGGAGCCTGTCCCTAGCGGCCAGTTGAGGAATTGCAGTCACTTCTGTATTGGCTTCAAGAGAAACTGTGGGAGGTTGCCGCTTGGTTAGGACCCACACAGACCACAGGTTGAGCACCCAATGCTGGGGCTACAGGGTGATATATCTGCCCAAACAATTGAAAAGTTGTTATCTAAAGAGAAATTATCAGATCAAGACAATGCTCCTGCCCAAATTGCAAAGACGACCAAGAAGTGGCTTGAGAACAAGTCCATCAGGCTCATGTTTTGGCCTAGTCAGAGTCCAGATTTGAACCCTACAGTGAATATTTGGTCTCACATTAAACTCAAACTCACTGGGAGATATTTTTCAACTACTCTTGAACTGTGATGCCATCAACACTAAGCTGAACAACACAGTCTCTTCTTCCTGTAAAAAGCTGTCTGTAAGTTTACCCACAAGTAAATTATCTAGCTTCCAGCCGATCACCTTCCGTATTCAACTTACGTGAAAAGTGGAGTGCCTCTCGCAGTTTAAAATGCTTATGCTACGTCTGGCGAGTGTAACTGGTGTGCAATGTCATCAGACGTAGCCTTTATTAACCCCCCGGAGCCGTGTGGAGCACATTATTATGACTGACAGAATGCACTTTTATGGACTTCAAAAACAGAGCAACAATCACTGCCATTATAAAGGTTGGATTAGCCAGGACTTTTTTTTAAATATAACTTTATTCATCTGAAAGAAGAATGTCATATACACCTAGGATGACTTGAAGGCGAGTAAATTATGGGCTAGTTTTAATTTTTGGGTGAACTAACCCTTAAAAGAGCTCTAAATATGTTGCCATTTTTGGCTTGACCTATGAGTAATAACCCTTTTTTCCCCCTAGGAGTGTGCATGTGTTTTTTTTAATCTATCTATGGTGGTTTTCTTGTACGGTATGATCCCCCAGGACCCCCAACATGACGGTCCACAATCCAGCCCTGATTTTTATCAAATCAAACACATCACCTGTTACGCCGAGTCCAATGAGCACCACAATCAAATAAGTGAAATCTTTGCCGGCTTGTTTGACTGTTGAGGAAAGACAAATATAATCAGACATGAGCTTACTAACCAGCTATAATGCATGCTAAAACTAAATTCCTTATAAAAAATCATCAAGGTTACACAATGCCTGCCAAAATATCACATTTACGTTACTACTATAAATCATAGTATAGCTGAGATTTCTTTAAAAACTAGCTCTGAGAATATTTGCTTCATTATAGCCTACTTTTTCTAGTCACAGTGGTTGGCAATAGCAACTCCTAACCATAATAACTATGTTATTTTGACGGAAAGGATGGTTATTGTGGTACTTTTCTGTAATGCACGTACCTTTCTGAGATGCAGACGGGCTTGGAGGTGTGTATGAACTTCTGGAAACTGACACATGGTCAGTGTCCTTCTGTCCACCGCTCTTGCTACAGAAACGGATTCCAGTATAAACCGAGCGAGTGTGATAAAATGTCCAGTTTGACCCAGAACATAGATTCGTTTGTGTCTGCGAAGCTGATATCTGTTGTGGCAGTCTGACATGCACACGCTTTAATATGTGCTGCACACAGTTTGTCGTCCTTCCGATTCTGAAGAAAGAATACATCATGTTTCTAGTATAAATGTCTATGCTGTTAATCAAAACGATATATAGTGTATCACTTTAACATGTTTTAATGCTGACTTTCACATGTCTCCTTTACGTTTACAGAAGTTGGATTAGTCCTTGGCTTCACGGTTTCTGTCTTAATTTTTCAAAATAAAAGTACCAATTCACGTGAAGAGGCGTCTCCGTATTATTTCCTCACTGGGTTCACGCCCTGTCGTAATTACAGTAGTCTAGAGATGACAATACTCGGAGCTGTCCACGTCTTCGGAATGGGAATTATGCGTTTCTTTAGTACCACCTACCACCTTTATCAAAAAAACAAACAAAACAAAAACAAACCTACCACCTTTATCTTATCATGGTAGTAGGCTAAACATTTAACTGTAACACTAACACCCTCCTAAGACCCAGGAAAACAAAGTCTTTTGAATTTAGAATTTTTCCCGTGTCCTTAAGCATAAGAAACAAACGGATTTTTATTTTTATTTTGGAAAAATATATTTTATTCATGTTATGTCCTCGTATGTGGTGTATAGGCAAAAACAATGAGATTTTTTTTAACCAAACTTTGTTTAAAGATGATTCTCAACAGTGTTATGAAAGATATAACGGAATTGATATACTAATTTTATGCAGTGGGTATGGCCATACATCGGTTTTCCCATTCAATGCAATGTAGGCCTATATCTAATTTGCATATTAATTAATGCGTTCTTAGAGCAACATGTAATGAAAAAAATAAAAAAGTGGCCTAATAATGGAAGTAATAGTTGGCAACATTTTCATAATAATGTCTAATATTTTATAGTATATTGATATGAAATTTCTTTCCCTATTCTTGTGTCTCCCAAAAATGCCTGATACACATGCTTTAAGCCCTCTATTGAGGACATGTATGAAATCAATGCCGTTTTGTAACAGAAAGTCATATTTTGATTAGAAACCCCATACCATTTTCCTGAGATGTTGATTCATAACAAACAATTTGAAAATGTGTCAGATTTAAATGATAATTACAAAATATTACCATATTTCCATAAAAGTACAAAATGTTATCATTCAGTCATTTTTGAAGACCAAGGAGAAGTTGTTGTCCTGGTGAAACCTCAAAACATGGTATCTCTGAGAAGGCCTGAATGTGCTCTTTACAGTACATCCAGACTTAAAACTGTGACATGGTGTCAGAGAAATTCACTAAAATATAATGTCCTCGTACAAGGACAGTGGCACCCAGGAGGATACACAAAACGTTTTTACAATATTTCAAAATGTTGCATTTTAAAATTCTAGAAACCACACCTAAAATTACATTAATGTAACCATAGGGCCAATTAAGGGTGATTGGGACCGTTATTGAATTTCCGCCTTTAGGGTTTCTTGCCATAAATCAAACACCAGCCCAACACACAATATATTTCTGTAATAGGCCTACTGAAGATGTTACCTATCCATTTGAACAGGAAACAAGTTTATAGTGAAAGGATGTGTGACATACACTCCAAAAAATATATATATATATTTTTTATATGGCACCAAAAATGGTTCTTGGCTCGTAATCATAGGGGAACCTTTTTTAGTGCTATATAGGACCAATTTTGGTGCTTCAGTGGTTCTTCAGCGGTTCTTCACCGGTTCTTTATATAGCACCTCTGAAGAACCGCTGAAGAATCACTGAAGCACCAAAAATGGTGCTATATAGCACTAAAAAAAGGTTCCCCTATGATTACGAGCCAAGAACCATTTTTTGGTGCCATATAGAACCTTTTTTTTTTTTAGAGTGTACCCTTTTATGTAAATTGAGTCAAACCCCCTTTTTGGGAACATTTGGGTGATTGGGACACAATTTTTAGGTGATTGGGACAGCACATCTTCTAGTGTAAGCATATGTATAAGCATGTTCATACTTTGATATAATTTCATATGCAAGATTCTGTTCATCATTAAGAGTCCATGTTTATTTCTGTTCAACTTTATTTCTCAATGTTTATAAATTCATACAGTAGCCTATGACACATAATTGAGGTAAAAGAAGGCTTGAAGTCCAAAAGTCATTGAAAACAAGTAAAAAAAAAAAAAGTTCAGGTCCAAACATCATATTTATGTTTCCATTAAAGGTTTGTGTAAAAGAGTTATGACAATTTTATGACCTTATTATGAAACTATAGCAAAAGCTTAGGCTATGGCTGCTACCGAAATCGCATACTTCCCTACTATATAGTAGGCGAAAAACGTGACAAAAGTAGTATGTCCGAATTCACAGTACTCATAAAAGAGTGGCCAAAAAGTACCCAGATGACCTACTTCTTCCTGTGAGATTCTGAAGTGTGCATACAATGGACACTTTACTGTCCCATTTTTGTCAGGGAAAGCAAGAACTGACAAAATGTAAAATGTGTACCTTGAATGCAATGTAAGTCGCTTTGGATAAAAGTGTCTGCCAAATGCATAAATGTAAATGTAAATGTAATGAGGCCACTGCAAGGATTTTGGAATGACAGCGAAGCGACATGACACTGGTAGGTCACATGATAATGACAACATGGCGAATGTAGTACGTCCGGTGTTGTGCCGAATTTCGACCCCCTGCCAAATTATTACCCCCCTCGTTGAAGTCACTACCTGACCTGAAGTCCTAATCCCTCCCCCACAACTAAACCTAAACCTACCAATACTAGGGGGGAAATAATTTGGCGGGTCGGAATTCGGCACAACACTGGAGTACATTCATACTACACACATTCATATATAGAACATACTCTTTTAGTGATCGTGAAGTAATTACTTATTTAAAATAATGGAGGGGGGATTATGAGATTTCAGATGCAGCCACAGTCATTTTTCTCACTTAATGCATTTAAGGGTTAACTTCCTGTTTGATGTATACTCCGCCCACCTACATGATGTCACACCAATGAGGGCATCCGATTTTGATTATGCGATTTCACAGCTAAGGCTCAGCAAAAAAGTTTTTATTTCCAACACAATAGTGTTTTTATCTCATTAGGTGAGAAAATAAATTCTGTAACTTATTTCCCAATCACCCTTAATTCACCATATGGTCAATATTTCATATCTTTTGAAAAAAAAAAAAAAAAACAAGACTAGACCAAGTTTTATAACATAATCTGAACATTTGAACGTTTATAAAGTATATATCGGAAATATTGAAATCCAACTATGGCAACATTATAAAGTTTGTGGAACATTAATTGTCTCAATTACTTAAATTAAATTAAAATGGTTATTCATGTGTTATAGATACTATTATTTGTTTTCTTATTAATCAGTGTATATATCACAACTATCTTAACACATGCCTCAAACCTCCTTTCTAAAAACCTCTTTCTAGTGTTACTAAGATATACAATCAACTATAAATACACTGTAAAAATATTTAAAAAGTAGGTTGCCTTCAAATTTTGAGTTCATTGAAATTAAAAATTTGAGTTAATACGATGAACACTTGAGAATCAACATCACACTTTTTCAATATTATTACAAGATTTTGTAAGCATATTGCGTAATTGTGCGTTTAATTTGTAATAATGCAGTGAAACATGCCGAATTGTGCAATTTTCTTGATTTATCACATTTTTTTATTTATTTACTGTATGTGGTTCAGATACAATAATATTTTGAGTTTCTATTTATTTAACCAATTTCCTTCATCGTATTAACTCAATTTTTTAATTTCAATGAACTCAAAATTTCAAGGCAACCAGGTTACTTACTTTTTTAAGTTAAACCAACAATATATATTTTTTTCACAGTGTAGTTGATTCAGTCATACATAATAAATTCAGTCATTCATAATAAAGTTCCAAAGTTTGTCCAAAAGAATACGTTTGTTTCACTTTATTCAAAACAATCTGTCCAGCATCAATCGAATATATTAACTGAATACGTTGTGTCAAATTAATAGGTTTTTGTTTCTCAAATCGTATGTATAAGGGAAATATTCTGGCATTTCTTAGTAAGCAACTTGATACCAATTCTTTGAAAATCTTACTCAGCACACTTATATTTTACTGTATGCATAGACATGACCATAATTGACCATTAAGAGAACAAGTCTTGTGTTTAAACATCTGAGATGCTAGTCAGATACATTAACTAGGCAATAGTCACAGTAAAATCACCCCTGACCAGGAGGATTACAAACTACCTGTTTATCAGTTGGTTCAAGTATCGTATTTGACAATATTTTAAAGGTCTTGATCTATGCTTTCTGCAAAGTAAAAAGGTTATGCACCTACACAGGACATTACAGTTTGTATTGAAAAATAATCTGAGCATTACAATCATCAAATCAGAGGAAACAAAAACATGTCTGATTCATATTCCACTGAATGAAAAAATTTACATCAGTTTGTATATTCAGTTTCAGTCCAGTGTCTGAAAAATGATTTTAGTCCTCAAGAGTTTCACAGTATCAGCTACTTTTAGAACACAAGTCGCTGTCAAGATATTCCCCATCAAATTCTAAAAATGGACTTGTCACCCCTTCGAATTCTTTGAGGCTGCTTCCACAAGATGTCAGTAAAGAGAGGTCTAGGATATGATGTAATAGCCTGTAAAGAAATTAACATACTATTAAACTTCAGATCATTCACATCCCATATTCATGTTTAAAAGAATATGTACACTGCCATCGACTGGGGTTGGTATCATTTTTCAGTATTTTAGAGAAAAGTATCTCATTCTCACCAAGGCTGCATTTATTTGATCAAAAATACACCAAAACAGTAATTGCAATTTAAAATAACTCTTTTAAATATGATTTAACATGTAATTTATTCCTGTGATGGCAAAGCTGAATTTTCAGCATCATTACGCCAGTCTTTAGTGTCACATGATTCTTCAGAAATAATTCTAATTTGTTGATTTGGTGCTCAAAAAAAAAAGTCTCATCATCATCATCATCATCATCATCATCATCATCATCATCATCAATGTTAAAAAAAACGTTGCTTACTGCATTTAAAGGTGCACTGTGAAAATTTGAGCGGCATCTAGTGGTGAGGTTGCGAATTGCAAACGCTCACCCCTCCCTTTTAAAGCACATAGAGAAGCTACGGTGGCCGACACAGGACAAAGATGTCGTCGTCTGAGACAGCAGAGAGTAGCTAGCGCTCTATAGAGCAGTTTGTCTACTGGGCTACTGTAGAAACATGGCAGCGCAAAATGGTGACTTCACTGTAAGGGGACCTGCGGTGTATGTAGATTGAAATGGCTCATTCTAAGGTAATAAAAACATAACGGTACATTATGTAAGGTCTTTATACACCACTGAAAACATAGTTATGTATATTATATTGCATGTTTGTTAATAGATCCTCATAAATACTACACAGTGCACCTTTAAAGCACATTATAGTGAGGCTGCAGGCAATGAAAATTTTGTATGCCACACATAAAATGCCATTTTAAACAAGTAAACATAAAGCATGAAAGTATATACTGTAACGTTAACATTCATATACATATAATAAGTAAAAAGTTGAAACAAACCTTTGTGCCTTCCACTTCAGATGACATTTTGTCTACATATAATAAGAAAGTGAAAATTCACCCATAATGTAAATTCATTCATTCCTCAATAGCATTTATTTTCTTTTGTTTATATAGTTTCAATTCTCAAACAAAAATGTAATGACAATGGCAGACAGACAGAAATACAATTCATTTTAATTAGTGTGGTGATAAAAAATACTTAAGTGTAATTTTAAGTATATTTCTGAGAAGTACATAAACTGAAAGACTACATTCTTATTTTTAGTTTAAAAGAAGTGTACCAATTGCACACTTGAATAAAGTTATTTTGTGTAAGGGTATGGAAAGTCTCCATAAAACATGAAAACCAAACGTGCGTCTGTGTGTGTGTGTGTGTGTGTGTGTGTGTGTGTGTGTGTGTGTGTGTGTGTGTGTGTGTGTGTGTGTGTGTGTGTGTGTGTGTGTGTGTGTGTGTGTGTGTGTGTGTGTGTGTGTGTGTGTGTGTGTGTGTGTGTGTGTGTGTGAAAAAAAGAAATAGAAAAATATGTTGCATTTGGGGTTTTATAATGCTCTTTTGATATCACATCTGATATTCACTGCATGTTTATGGATCACAAAAACAAAAGCATGAAAAATAAACTTAAGATTTATAATTACTAATGTCATTATAATAATAGTTTATTGATCTTCGACAGAACTCGTATTGGTGATTCGGCATCTACAAAAGTTTGAACACAGTTAACATACAAAGTTTGTGTGCTACTAAAATGTAGCAAATGTTAACTTACTGAGTCTGTCATCCTTCATTTGTCCTAAACATCAGCAACTGAAGCAGTATTAAAAAAAATATTTATGTAAAGGAAAGATTCCATAGTTTCATTTAATCATAGATGGAATCTTATAAATTTGATGATTTCAGCATGCAGTTAGTAAGTATAGAAGTAAACTATGGGGGAGGGGAAGGGCTTAGTGTCATTCCATTTGTTATATATATATATATATATATATATATATATATATATATATATATATATATATATATATATATATATATATATAGTAATTAAACCTATCATCAATAAATTAGTCTTGGGTTTGAACTGTACCTAAATGCACAGTCACTTACTTTAAAATGATAAAGAAAATATGCATGCAAATCTTAACATTTAAGTGTCTTTGAAGATTCAGACAAATATGTGGATAGAAAGTGTTTGCTGAAAGTCACAAATATCCAATGTCTTTAAAGCATTTGAACAAATATAAAGCCGTTTGGTGTCAAGACAAGACAATAAAATGCATGCACTATAACAGTCCTGAAATAACTAATTCACATTTATTCCATGTAAATGAACAAACTTTCATGTAATGTTCTGCAATCCTAAATAAGTAACCTTAAAAACAAACGGTAATGCGACTAAATTAGGAGCTACATGTTAAAGCGGTTTCATCACAGTCACTTCCTTTGTTACTGAATCCACGTCCTCCTTTACATCCGCAGGTTGTTTTGATAAATTTGTCTTTAAAATGTCCATGTTATTATCATGCTGGTGTATATCTCCAGTCCACATTTTCATATTTCATTGAAGCACGTTCGTACTGATCCAGGATTGCACTATTTTCAAGAAGTCTACACAATGGAGACAATGCATGATGGAAGATGAGAAAAAACACAGCATTGCACATTACACAGTGACACACAAAATTATTTGCAAAGCACAAACATAGCAAAATCACCATTAATATGAAGAAATGCTGTTTTTTGTGGATCATCAAGACTGTTTAAAAGTAATTAACACATCAAAGTATATCACAGTGGGTCTCTAGGTAAAATGTATGTATAGGTAAACTTGAAAGAGTGTTTTGAAAGTGTACACAAATTTGTGTTTCTTTTATTTAATGCTATCATAAATTAAAGACATTTTTAATGGATATTTCACCAACTCACCCTGATATTATTTCAAATGTCCTTTTTTCCTGTGTAATACAAAAAGGTGATTTTTTTTTTAAACATTTGAATAAAGATGAAATAAAAAGAAATATACACTACATTGCCAAAAGTTTTGGGACGCCTGCCTTTACATGCACATGAACTTTAATGACATCCCATTCTTAATCCAATGGGTTTAATATGTAGTTGGCCCACGTTTTGCAGCTATAACTCTTCTGGGAAGGATTTCCACAAAGTTTAGGAGTGTGTTCATGGGAATGTTTGACCATTCTTCTAAAAGCGCATTTGTGAGGTCAGGCACTGATGTTGGATGAGAAGGCCTGCTTCGCAGTCTCAGCTCTAATCGGATTGAGGTCAGGACTCTGTGCAGGCCAATCAGGTTCCTCCACACCAAACTCGCTCATCCATGTCTTTATGGACCTTGCTTTTTGCACTGGTGCGCTGTCATGTTGGAACAGGAAGGGCCCATCCCCAAACTGTTCCCACAAATCTGGGAGCATGAAATTGTCCAAAATGTTTTGGTATGCTGAAGCATTAAGAGTACCTTTCACTGGAACTAAGGAGCCAAGCCCAACTCCTGAAAAAAAAGACCCACACCATAATCCCCCCTCCACCAAACTTTACACTCGGCACAATGCAGTCAGGCAAGTACCGTTCTCCTGGCAACCACCAAACCCAGACTCGCCCATCTGATTGCCAGTCACTCCAGAGAACACGACTCCACTAATCTAGGCGTGCTTTACACCACTGCATCCAACGCTTTGCATTGAACTTGGTGATGTAAGGCTTGGATGCAGCTGCTCGGCCATGGAAACTCATTCCATGAAGCTCTCTACGCACTGTTCTTGAGATAATCTGAAGGCAACACAAAGTTTGGAGGTCTGTAGCTATCGACTTCTGCGCACTGTGCACCTCAGCATGTGCTGACCCCGCTTTGTGATTTTACATGGCCTACCACTTAGTGGCTGAGTTGCTGTTGTTCCCAATTGCTTCCACTTTGTTATAATACCATTAACATGAACATAGTTCATGTTTCCTTTGGACCTGTTCATTATTTACCATGGATTTTGATTTGCCCTCATGTGTTACACCTGTGTCTTGTTAATTATCCCGTTTAGTCCCTAGTGTTTCCCAGTGTATCTGTAACCATGTGTTTGTTACTGTGGCGGGCAGCGAGGCTGAGGGACCGTGAGAACGGGACGAGGCCGCGCTCACCAGTGGAGATGGGTGCCAGCTGCGCGCTGCAGCCGTCTCGTGGCTCACGGAGGAGTGACGGGAGTATAAAGGAGGAGAGAAGACAGTGAAGGACGAGAGAGGACCAGGCCTGGGATTTTGCGTTGTGTTTTATTCACGTTTTGTTTTTGTATGTAGGCCGTGAGGGGCTGCCGCCGCCATTTTATTTTGTGTTCATTTGTGTTTGTATGTAGGCAGCAGTCGGCCGTGAGGAGCTGCCGCCGCCATTTTATTTTATATTAAACTTGTTGAATGTCCACTGGTTCCAGCCTCCTTCTTCCCATACGATCGAACTTTACTACAGTTACTTTCTTTGTCAGATCTAGTCTCTAATAGGTGGTTGTTCTGTTTCTTGTATTTGTTTCTTGCATGATATCCTGAAGAAGAAGAAGAAGAAGAAGAAGAAGAATTTTGAGTTTGATTTGGTTGAAGAACTGCTTGCAAACAGATTCAGCCTTTATTTCCATCTTTTCGTCAAACCGTGCATGACAGAAGATCTGACCAAACGAATGGAATTAGCAGCAGTTCGGATCCTCCTCTCCCAGGGGGATCAGTTCCTCGAGGTGCACACACAGAGGTTTCTGGACCTGGTCCCCTTCATGCACTATAAAGACATCAGCCTCTGCGTGTTTTTCTCGGCAGGTCAGAATCAACAGATCAAGTCCCCAATCAGCAGCCCAATGGTCAACACAACTGAGCCCACTCTTGACTCAATGCCTGAGCCCACCATGAACAAAGAGACAAAGCCCCATGAGGAGATGGAGCCAGAGCCCACTGCAAACCCAGAGCTATGGAAAGCCCAGTCTGACCAGGTGTATGAGCTGGCCATCATTTTCATCAAGGAGAATACCCCCAAGGCAAAGTTCGTCCGGGAGCCTGAGCCAGAAGTACAGTGTTACCAGGTGTGTGACCAGTCCCTGTGCCCATTCCTGTGAATATTCTCAAAGAGTACAAGGGCATAGAATGGAGCCCCGCCCAAAGTACCAAGGCTGGCTCTACCTTGAACCTCCAAGCCCATCATTCCACTTCAGCCCATCAACCAGTCAGCTCCACCTTGGATCCTCACTCACTTGGCTCTGTTTGCTTTCATCATCCTTTTGGCTCCACTGGGCTTCCTCGTTCCTCTGGTTCTGCCTTGGTTAGTTGCCGCTCTTCCTTCGCTACAGACTTACGGGCCTTCATCTACGCCTCATCCAGGGGCGTAGCTAAGGGGTGGCCATGGGTGGCCAGTGCCACCCCTGTTTGAAGCTTGGCCACCCCTCTGGCCACCCCTGTTGTGCAAGCTGAAAACAGCACTTGACGAGTTGACGTTAAAATCGCCGCTCTCACACAAACAGTCTGCGCAAAGTGCGCTATTCTGAACAGCTTCCCCCCAAAACCAGTTCGACGGTAACTTCGCCCTGCAGCGGATTCTTACGATTTTATTGGTCACGACAATCACAGTACTGACCAAACACTGATTCCTAAACCACCTGTCACTAGTACCTTAACCAATGAAATTAGCTGCAGGGCGGGGTTTCTGGTGAAGGGGTTCGCTTGCACACTGTCTGAGGTTCTGTCTCTGTGTGACGGTATAAGCGAGCGGTAATATTTCAAGTTCAGCACAAGCTGGTTTTCCTACCTTTTCGGTGAATTTGTTAAAGTTGAGGTACTGCGAATGTTTCCTTAGCAGAAACACGTTAGGGTATGCATCGTCGTTAGTCGGGACTCAGTGGGACTGCTGCATGAATGGATATTGATTTGGGAAACGCAAGTAAAAAAAACAGTTATCAGTTTAAACTAAAGGTTTTGGACTCGATATAGTGTTCCTTACAACTTAACAAAGATCCAGCGATCCATGGATATTGACATGCAGCCAGGAATCATGTTTTCCTGACATTTATATGAGCCTGATTTCGATACATAAATATTGTCATGAATGGAAAATAAAAGTTTTATTCAAATTCTGAATATATCATATATATCATATATCAGATATGTTATATCGCCTAGATAGTGTGCAAAGAGCATTCCCTTTATAATCACTAAAAGCTGTCAGTCATTCAATGAACGTGATCTCAAGTTCTGTTAATCAATTAATTTCTTACATGTCTACACTTGGAGTGTAGACCTTATTCAGAGCAGAGCCATGACAGGCTTGAACATCTGGAAAATGGAAAATTGGAAAATTTCCAGGTTTGAAAGTGAGGCTATGAGGGTAAGACGTACCATTTCAATGGCATCACCTGTAAAAGGCTGTATAAAGCTCCTAAATCACTTAACATTTTCCACAGCTTTTTTGTCTACTGAAACATCTTTGAAATATATTTTTTCAGTGTTTTATAAGCAGAACAATCCAAAAATACATTAAATAACAGTACAACCCACTGAAGAGATGTATGTTTATCCCCACAGCCTCACTTTCAGACTAATTTCTTTCATAAAGAAGGCGCTGCTGTGAATAAGGTCTATTAGGTCTATTAGTGCATGTACAGACCTCGTCGCTGGACAAAAACTCAGGTGGTGAGTGGATTCTAACTTCAACACCTGTGATTGGCCATTGCGTTTTAGAAATCAACAAACATGTCTGTGACTGTGATTGGCTTCATTACTCACCAAAGCGAATACCCAGATGCGCATACTCTCTATTAATCATATAAATTAGCTAATGTTAGCTAAAGTTACTGCAAATGTTAGCAAGTTAATTAAAAAAAGGTACCACAAACATTACATATACACTTACATTATGACTGTCACTGTTGTATAAGTAGCTGTTTATATTAATAATAATACAATCGTTTCTTTGTCTGTTTGTCTGAACTGTAGAGAGCATGAAAAGGAAAGCAAAGGAAGATAGGGGGATACATTCCTTTTTTACAAAAAGGACTAGTACCATCAGAATTGAAAATGACAAAGAGGCAGGGGGAAATACTGATACAGAGAGGACAGTAGCAGTGGAAATGTCTGGTGCTAAGAGAGGCGATGAGGAAGCAGAGATTCAGTAACTTTTCTCTTTTTGTAATGATACTTTATCTGTTTTCTTAGGGCAACATTTTGTTTGGCAAAGGACAAAGCAGTAAGCATAAAAAGTTTGAGAATTTTGTTCATGTGTGAACGACTTGTTAATTTTGTTTAGGATTTCTTTTCTGACTTTAAGCTTTTTGTCTTTTTCCCTCAAATTATCAACATACAGTACATATTTGACTTATTTTGTATGACATTGTAAATAAAATTATAATTTTTAATTATTTTTGTTCGTTTGTGATCTATATTTTCTGTAGAATTTGCTTTGGTACAGCATGTCATAGTCAGTAGTAATTTTTTTGGCCACCCCAATAAAATCACTGGGTCTTACCTGGCCACCCCTGAAAAAATGTTCTGGCTACGCCCCTGGCCTCATCCCTCCAACGCTTCGGCCCTGTCTGGCTCTGCTCCAGTCCTCAGTCGCACTGGCTTTGCCTCATTCCTCTGACACCCTGGCTCCACCCCGGTCGCTCGTCACCACGGCTTCGCCTTGGTCACCGACGAATGGCATCAAAGTACCGCCAGAGCAAATCGAGAGCAGACGACTGACTTAGCCGGCGCAGCTCCTCAAGAGTGGCTGCACAGGTATGGGCTCATGTTGAACTTTGTTCTTGTACAAACAGACACTGTATTAAGCAGTACATTAAGTATTGAATGAAAATGTCTCTGAAACATCTGTGTATTTGACAAATATTGCATTCATTTCACTTCAGCTGTGATAAAGTATAAAGTCGGAAACGCTCTGCTTCCCGTAGTGACACTCATGCTGTGTTTGCATAAAACACAGCATGAGCATCACTACGGGAAACAGAAAGTTTCCAACTTCACGTCTCCGTTTTCAGCTCCTCCCCAACTGCCAATCGGTTACATCCAGCCGCAGACAAGGTGGAACACACCTATTGGCTTTTTGGCTCTGCCTGGGTCTACACCTCCACTAGCTCCGCCTCTGTCAGTGGTCTCTGTGGCTTCTCCACTGATTCAAAATTCGCGATGGCTCCTTCCTCCATCCGCTCCACTGTGGGTCTTGAGCCTGCTAACATTGTTTGGGGTCACTCTCTGGCTCATCCCGTTGTCGTCTGCTACATGGCTCTTCCTACCTCCATCTCCTCACTGGCTCCCCCCTTGTCCTGGGTTGTCCCATCTGCCAGCTCTACATCTGCGTTGTAAGCCCCTGCACACCCTCCTCTGTTGAACTTTTTGATTGGGTAGTCATAATGTTACGTCTGATTCTGGGTTTGAGTTTGGTTTGAGTTGTGATCTTATTTGATTTGCACTGTTTCCTGTTCAGTTTTCTGTGTTAGTTCATGTTTCCTTTGTCCCTGTTCATTAGTTTGCATGTTTTTTGATTTACCCTCATGTGTTACACCTGTGTCTTTTTAATTAGCTTTGATTTGAAGAACTGCTTGAAAATAAATTCAGTATTTATTTTCAGTTTTTTGATTCAACCACTTGCTGACACCCACTAACTGAAATGTTTTAGTACTAAAATTACTAAAGTCAAAATGTAAATAATTATTAAAGCTATATAGAAATATTTAAAATTGATTAGAACTTAAACTAAAATAAAAACTAAATAAAAGCTAATTCAAAATAATAAATATACTATAAGGTAACACTTTATAATAAGGCATAATTTGTTAACATAGTTAATGCAATAACTAACATGAACTAAGAATGAGCTATTTATTTTTTACAGCTTTGTTAATGTTAGTTAAAAGGTTTTCCAGTGGAAAATAATCGGGATAGGACTCAGGCAGAAATCATGTTCATGCGATTATTAACATTACTGTAGTATGAAGCAGAGCAGGACCGAGTGTTGTGGAGCTGAGCAAGGCCACAGGAGCGATTGAAGAGCGGGACTGTTATTATGCCATAGTCACCGGCAGGACTTTTATTATGACACGGTCGCCGGCGCCACTTCCTCTTTTCCAGTCATGAGTATGAGGTAACAACTCTGTTTATCGTATTAGATATATCTGAGTGTGTTGAAAAGGAAGTTATGACGTTCGCTCAGCGGCTGCTATGACACTTGTTCACACTGCAGTGAGAGTAGGCTACAGCGTTTCTGCTAAATAAAACCGGAAACCGAGGGTAACACAGATATGACGCAATCGACAGGCGACTCCCTCAAACGCATAGCTCACACGTCCAGGTTCCTTGGTTAAAATAGCAATTTCTCACGATTTACAAATAGTTGGAAACATTTGGGATATTATCAGTACTCAACTGAACAAAATATATAACACTGGCCTAGTGGTTTTTGTATATTTTACTGCAAAAATCTTACATAGTTCACCTTTAACATACAACTTTTGATCTTAAAAACATTATAGCAAAAGTTGAGATTATCATGAACTAAGATTGATAAAAGCTGTAGAAGTATTTTTTTATTGTTACAGAAAAACCACATGAACTTCCCATGTTTTCTACATAAAAGAACTGTTCCAAAAACCCCATTTCCCATGTGCAAAGTACGTTTCACATGTGTTTTTGCACATGTGAAAATCATGTTGTTTTTAGTTCAAGTTAACGTATATAGTTAACTAACTTATTGTAAAGTGCTACCCTATAATAATATATAAATAATACTAAAATAATACTGGTAAATTATACTTTCATGGTGCTTTATTTATCAAGGTAGCCATTATATTCTTAAAAAAACCTCACCTTAATGTGTTTCACTTGAAAAAAAAGTCAGGGTGAGTAGATAACTTTGTTTTTTTGTTTGTTATTAATTTCCTTTTAAAGTTTTTTTTTTTTCCTCAAACTAAAATGTCCTCTCAGTGGGGTTAAATAATGACTCAAAGTGTATGCAAGACAAACATGGATGGCCCTCAACAAAGTGACGTGCTTCAGCTGACCCATACTTTTTGACATCTTGTCAGGAGTAGGCCTACTTAAATTTGCCAAAACAAATTAAAGAAAAAAAAACATGACAAGCAACATATAAAAGGACCTCACCAATAAGCAAGATGGTCACATGTCCTAATGATGACCATCTCAATGGCAATGATGAAGGGTTTTGACAAAACACTAAATAAATAGTACATGAAAGAAAACAAAAACAAACAAACTGACTCACAGACACTGACTAGACAAACATTTAAATACATGAAATTGAGTGTGTTTAAAAAGTCTTACCTTCAGATTGTCTGTTACACCCTAGTTGTGTTGTACTCAGATTCATGTTTGTTTAGAGACCCAATGAGGCAGAACCTGGAATATCATTGCTTGTATGTTTAATATCATGGTATTTTTTTGCATAAGGAATTATAATGCACATTTCATTTGTTTGGGGTCTAGTTCTGAAAATTACTTCATAAGCCCTGTCATTTTCAAATTACTCAAGAATACACACTACTGTTCAAAAGTTTGTATTGTTTTTGAAAGAAGTCTCTTATGCTCACCAAAGCTGTATTATTTGATCAAAATACAGTAAAACAGTTATATTATAAAATATTATTTCAATTTAAAATAGCTGTTTTATATTTTAATATATTTTAAAATTTAATTTATTCCTGTGGTGGCAAAACTGAATTTCAGCATCATTACTCCAGTCTTCAGCGTCACATCCTTCAAAAATCATTCTAATATGCTGAATTGGTGCTCAAGAAAAATGTCTTATTATTATCAATGTTGAAAACACTTGTGCTGTTTAATAGTTTTGTGGAAACTGTGATGCAGTATAATTCAGGATTTTTTGATAAAAAAAAGAACATAATTTATTTGAAATAGAAATTACATTACAAATGTCTTTATGGTCAATTCAATTGAAAGAATGTTTGCTGAATAAAAGTATTAATTTCTTCTTAAAAGTATAAAAATTCTTACTGACCCCAAACTTCTGAACAATAGTCTGCATAACGTCTCAGGTTATGACTATAGCCATGGTTCCCTGAGAAGGGGAATGAGACACTACGTCATGGAGTTGACTCTATGGGAACATTCCTCGTGAGCCGGAGTTTCAAGCATGTGTTACACAGCAATTTTGATTGGCTACCACAGTCAGGCGACATCACAGGCGCAGCAGCAGAGTATATACACTCTAAAAAAAAAAAGGTTCTATATGGCACCAAAAATGGTTCTTGGCTTGTAATCACAGGGGAAGCTTTTTTAGTGCTATATAGCACCAATTTTGGTGCTTCAGTGGTTCTTCAGCTGTTCTTGGGGCAGTTGTGGCCTAATGGTTAGAGAGTTGGACTTGTAACCGGAAGGTTGCGGGTTCGAGTCTCACGTCCGGCAGGAATTGTCGGTGGGGGGAGTGAATAACCAGCGCCCTCCTCCACCCTCGATACCACTACTGAGGTGAGACCCTTGAGCAAGGGACCAAACCCCCAACTGCTCCCCGAGTGCCGCAGCTATATGGCTGTCCACTGCTCCGAATGTGTGTTCACGGTGTGTGTGTGCACTTGGATGGGTTAAATGCAGAGCACAAATTCCAAGTATGGGTCACCATACTTGGCCACACGTCACTTCACTTCAGAGGTGCTATATAGCATATAGCCTTAGTCGAAGAACCACTGAAGCACCAAAATTGGTGCTATATAGCACTAAAAAAGGTTCCCCTATGATTACGAGCCAAGATGGTGCCATATAGAACCTTTTTTTTTAGAGTGTAGAGGCACCTAGAAAAAACTTCATCAGCTTAATTTGTCTGAAGGAAGACGTACATGTCGAAGGTTTGGAAACATGATTCAGTGTCTCATTCCCCTTCTCAGGGAACCATGGTTACAGCCATACACACTATAGGAACGAAATACCTACACTCTAAAAAAAAAAAAAGGTTCTATATGGCACCAAAAATGGTTCTTGGCTCGTAATCATAGGGGAACCTTTTTTAGTGCTATATAGCACCAATTTTGGTACTTCAGTGGTTCTTCAGCGGTTCTTCAGAGGTGCTATATAGCACCTTAGTCAAAGAACCGGTGAAGAACCTCTGAAGAACCGTTGAAGAACCACTGAAGCACTAAAAAAGGTTCCCCTATGATTACGAGCCAAAAAACATTTTTGGTGCCATATAGAACCTTTTTTTTTTTTAGAGTGTGCCATACCATACTGCCCAAATGCCTGATCACTGTGCAGTGAAATCAAAGAATGCCATACAGCACACCTAGTGACCCAGAACTAACATATAACTTTATATAGATAGTATAACTGACTAGATAAATCGCAGCCTTACTGCGTCTGCCAACCAAAGAGGAGGGGCAGACTAGTGGACTGCAACCTGGACCCTCAGCCATAGTTCCAGAGGAACAACTTCCTCCCAGGGAGCAGTTATTAAGCATCCCGTCCTGAGGTCCAGTAGAGGCCTCAGGAGAGAACATCACTTTTAACGCAACAAGAGTCCAATTACAGCTGTGAGTTTATCCGTCAAATCTTTAACCAACAGCAGCTTTTATATCCGGGTGGAGAGCGGAGCACTTGAGTTTCACATAGAACACATAACTAACGGGAACAGCTGCGGTGGAGAAGTGACTGGATCCAGTGACAGGATCTAAAACCTTTAGATAACACAAAGATCATATTACCATCTCTGTAAGTTACAGAAAGCAAAACCACACACGAAAACCCCCAACACATGGTAGACATGCGTTTGCACACATGTATGGGAACAGAATGATGCAGCCTCCAATCTAGGAGGGGGCTTAGATAGCTGTCCCTTCCCCAAGGGAAGTGCCAGCCCGTTATTCCAAAAATGAATGTGATTTGACAAGAAGCAGTTTAAAGGATTAGTTCACTTCAAAATGAAAATTTCCTAATATTTTACTCACCCCCCCATCTCATCCAAGATATTCATGTCTTTCTTTCTTCAGTCGAAAAGAAAATAAGTTTTTTGAGGAATTTTGGTTGCAATGGAAGTTAAAGGTGGAGAAAAAAAAAATCCTGGAATGTTTTCCTCCAAAAACTTTTGAAGAAAGTTTCAAGAAACTTTTGAAGAAAGTTTTTTGAAAGAAAGACTGAAGAAAGAAAGACATGAATATCTTGGATGAGATGGGGGTGAGTAAAATATCAAGAAATTTTAATTTTGAAGTGAACTAATCCTTTAATGCTTCTCAGCCCCATGCCACCGAATGAGACAGGAGAGGAAGTGGGATGCTAAAGCGGTATTGCCCAATCTTCCTGTACTCTCTAATCGATCGACATGATCACGGGACATGATCATAGGTAACACCTCTGCACTCCTAGAGGGGGAAGGGTAACCAATGATGATGTCGGATGCAAGTTGCGTTGTTTGCCCATCATCCATATTTATCACAACCTAACTGTTATAGTGCCACCAGGGAGGCATACCTACTTCATAGTCCTAGAGCTAGCCAGGCGACAAATGATTAAAGGATGTGCAGCTTGCCACATACACCTCATAACCATTTTGCCCTTCCTTTCCTAGGAAGGGTGGCAGGTAGAAGAATGGGATGTAGCCGCGTTAGAGATCTACACCTGCGACATCCAATACGCCAGAAAGCATGTCCATATAATTTCATGGCTTTACAACAGCGCACTGCTAAGAAGACTTACGGAAACCTCATAGTATTTGAGGACACAACAGACAAAGGGACGGGGCGAAATCCTTTTCGCTATTTGTGTGGCAAGTTTGCCCAAAGTGGACACACCCTGTAACTAAAAGTGGGTCACAAATCTGAGCACGCCAACTTTACTCAACTAGTGTGACTCCAAGGGAAGCACAATAAACAAGAGAGGTGATATACTGAAAAAAGTGTTGCAATATGCAGCCACTTATTCATATGAAAGCACCTGCACTTCCCAGGCTCAGGGAAAGATAATACCTTAGCCAATATTACTGTACTAGTCTGATTTATTTGAGAAGTGAACAGTCATGACAAATATTATCTCCCAGTCTCATAGCTAAATGCTGGAGAGAGCTCATGCTTATACTTCTTAAGGAAATTTGCATGATGTATTTCACGTTAGGCCCAACCCCTGCGACAGACTTGAATTTCCTCATCCATGTCTGGAGGGGCAAAATATTCATACAGGAAGGACTAAACTCTACCTCAATCACCACTTCTCTTATGTGTGAATCAAGCAAATTCTCCTCTATTCCCAGACTAATACAGTTACACTTAGGCCCCTCTTTCACTTCTTGCAAGGTCGCTGTCCTTGGAGGCGGGGCTCAGGTAGCAATGCTTTCCTTCTGATCCTGTCTCCAGCTGGGGCCAGGAACAGGGTCAGAAGAGGTGGATGTGGGACCTTAACTGCGGCCGGGGATATATCGCTCAAGTGCAATAATAATAATAATAATAATTTGTTACATTTATATAGCGCTTTTCAAGGCACTCAAAGCGCTTTACATAGAAGGGGGGGAATCTCCTCAACCACCACCAATGTGCAGCATCCACCTGGGTGATGCGACGGCAGCCATTTTGCGCCAGTACGCCCACCACACATCAGCTGATTGGTGGAGAGGAGACTGAGGGATGATGCCAATCGTATATATATGGGGATGATTAGGAGGCCATGATGGACAGGGGCCAATGGGCAAATTTGGCCAGGATGCCGGGGTTACATCCCTACTCTTTATTGATGGGATTTCTAATGACCACAGAGAGTCAGGATCTCGGTTTAACATCTCATCCGAAGGACAGTGCTTGTTACAGTATAGTGTCCCCATCACTACACTGGGGTGTTAGGACCCACACAGACCACAGGGTGAGCACCCCCTGCTGGCCTCACTAACACCTCTACCAGCAGCAACCTAGTTTTCCCAGTTGGTCTCCCATCCAGGTACTGACCAGGCTCAGCCCTGCTTAGCTTCAGTGGGAAACCAGTCTTGGGCTACAGGGTAATATGGCTGCTGGTGCAGGCGACTTAACCTTTGCCTGTGAACTTCTGGAACTCTGCCTCAACAGCGGTTCCAAAAAGCCCAGTAGGTATCACTGGGGCATCCAAGAGAAAAGCTCTATCTTTCTCCTTGACCCCTGAGAGGTTAAGCCATAAATGCCTCTCCGTGGCAACCATGGCAGCAAGTGAGTGGCCGATGGAAATGGAGGGCAAGATCAGTGTTGCAGCGTAGCACCAGGATAATCCCTCACAACTTTTAAGGTCCTTTAATATGTGGGCTTGTAACTCCACCATGGCGTGCAAAGCCCCACATTTGCCTTTCCAACAAGCCTCGCTAGAGCCTGCCATGAGGACGGCGTGCCAGGGACGAGATAGCTCACAAGCAACTCCTCAACCTGGGGAATCCCAGCATATCCGTGTTCATTGTAGGGTCATGAACACGGTCAGTGCACCACCACAGTGTGGAGATTGAGGAGGAAAGGAAGGCTTACTGGAGTGGGATGCTTAAGACCCACAAGTTAACGCTCATCCGGCCTGTTTGGGGTAGAGATCCTCTCTCTCCATAGATCAATCTAATTTTAACTTGTCCATGGACCGGATCATTACGTCGACCAGCTCCTCGTATGTGAGGTTGAGGGAGGAGACAGACTCAGTCAAAACAACCGCCTCAACTCCCAACTCCCAGTTCCGCCAGATTGGAAGAAGTTGCAGAGCAGGCTTTCGGATCTGGCCTGAGAGCTGAAGAGCTAGAAAACAAAGAAACTGATTTCTAGTCGCCCTTATATACTCTGCCAGCTGTGACGTCACCTGACTATGGTAGCCAATTAATATTGCCATGTAATACATGTGCTTCAGACACCGGCTCACAAGGAGCATTCACAACTCACAGTGTAGAGTTCCACTGCGAAAGGAAAAAACAGAAGCCTTTTTGATAATTCACATATAGTTTCACTGAAAACAGACCTGAATAAAGTCTGTGTTTATTTCTCAGTTCCATCTTAATGAAGCATGTCTTTAGCTGAACATTAGCATTTAGAAGTGTCAGCCTTTGCTAATAGAGGGCTGTAAACATACTGCAGGCATATTCTTAATGCATCTTCTGCATTTCTACAGCTTTTACAACTCAACCCTGACTATGATGCTGTCTCAAAAATAGAATATCAAAGCAAAAAAACAAAACAAAACAAAAAAACCAAAAACAAAGAAGAAAATACTAAAAAAATCAATGGAAGCTGGGTAGAGGAGCTAAAGAGGAATAAAAATGAAAGTGGGAGTAAATCCTTCCAAAACATGCATTATGATGAATTTGTATTATCAAAGATCAATGGATACTGACCGCTGCACTGCTTTCTCATGTCTGGACAGCCTGTGACTAGTGGTGGGCACCTCCTCCAGGTCATCATCTAGGTCACAGGCATCTGCGGCATCTTGTGAGTAGGTGTGTCTCATTACCAGAATGTTCCTGCGGTTGGTTTGGGGAGGAAGTGGCCGCATGGGTTGTGGTGGAAGGTCCGTCAGGATAGCCGCCGCCGCCTCGCGGGCGCTCAAGTTGGTGCGGCTGCCCTTATTGTTGGACAGCTGTGAGGAACCGCAGTGATGCTCGTGAACGCAGCGGGAGGAGGCACGCCGCAGCTTGTGGTAGCTCTCAAAGTCCTCGGCCAGCTCGGCCAGGTCCGCGGAAGTGGCCGCCGTGCTGCGGAGAGTGCACAGTTCATAATGCGGTGGCTCCTGGAACACCTCCTGGAACATGGTGGGGTCAAAGTCTTCCCGCCTCAGGATGTACTTTTTCCGTGGCTGCTTGATTTGAACGATCACTGATACGACCAGTAAGATCAGTACGATGCAGCACGTCACGCCAATGATGGTGCCGTTGGTGTTATTGAGGTTGTCCAGGATGTTGGCTTTCCGCTTTTCTGCAAAACACAACAAGAAACATAATACATTATTACTGCAGGCATGCAATGTCATTGCGGGTTACCTTCTGTTCAAACAGTTGTATCAAAGAGATTACAAACAGCACACAGAAGTAGTAAATCATTCTAATGGGAGAGCTTTGACATTTATGTAGCACAGTGAGCGTATAACATCTGCACTGGCTTTGGTTCAGTGGAGAGAGGCATTATTTGCATTCAGATGTGCAGACAGCCCCAAACTAAGGCTTTATGATACTTTTTCAAAATTAAATAATTTGGCTTTTATAATGTTTAATGTTTAAATTATTCAAATATTATCTGCATGCTCTTTGTATATATACAATTTTAATATTCATTATTTATTAATATTATTGTAGCATTTTTGTTTACTTTTTACTTTTTCTTTTTATACTTTTTCTTTTTACTGTTCATCTGTTCATCTTATAAATAAACATTTATAAGCATTGTATTATAAAATTGATTTATATTATATGATATTTAATAAATAACCATTTTATAATTATTTAGTTTGTATTTTTTTACTTTTGTTATTAGTGTTTAAACTAAGGCTAAATAAAATAACCATGATTTACAATGAAATAAGTCTACTTTAGTAAATGTGTTTAAAAATGGGTTAAACATATTTAATCAAGAACCGAAGATAGAAAGGACAACCCTAAAAAATACACTTTGTAAAGTTTTTTTTTTAACTTGCATTTTAAGTGGGATGAAAATTCAATACAAATATTAGCCTATTCAATTAACTTGACTATTTATTGAATCCATTAAATTCTACATTTAATTGTCAATGACAGACAAAATGTCAAAGTTTTAGGCCTTTTTTATTTAAAACACTTGTTCTCCCCTAGTATTGCAGAAAACAAGCTGAGCTAAAAAAACACCACTCCAGTATCCTCTATGGAGGATCCCAGCAATATTTCCAACTTAATTCAGCTTGGACAGCTCATGTGAAATATAAGCACAGATATTGCGGAACTGCACTTATGAATTGATGTTATTATTCAAATCCAGTCTGAGCCACAGTCATTCAAATATACAAATGAATTTCTAGTAGCCTGCTCATTTTTCTCAGCGGCATTACAGTGCAAAGTCAATCATTGAACCCCAGCGATTTATAACAAGGTCTGTTTTAACAGCTGTGGGTTTGTGAATTCAGCAAGATATATCTGTTGACTATACTATCAAACATGAACAAGAAGGGGACAAATTTGAAGACAATTCATCTCTCCAAGTATCATTTAGAGAAAAACAAAGGCGAGATATGCACTCACAAACCACTAAAGACTTGAGAGGATATATTTTTTTTAAAAGTACAATTTACCTTTGCAGTGGTTCTCGTCCCAGGGGTAGACACAGTTCTGGACTCCGTTGCACACCAGCGTGTTGTTGATACACATGTTACTGTGGCAAAAGAAAGTATTTGCCTCACAGGGAGCTGTGGGAAAAATGGATAATGCTAATGTCATATTACACTTCATTTCTTCCTGTTAATAAGATGCTGTCTATAATCTTATCCTCTGAACACAATTAATCTCACAAATCACACTGGATGTCTATCTGACTGTGTCTGTGCATCAATACAGTTCAAATTTAGAAACCCATTACTCAAACCAACCAAATCAAATTCTGTTGCCTTCTGCTACGCATTAATTTTCATACAGCTCTTCAAATATGCATGGAAACAAGTCCATGTCTGTAGAAGCTGCAGATATTTTGTAATATTTCTAGTAATATTATTCTGGTTTTACCTCAAGAAAGAGTCGATATATGCATATACAGTGAACAAAATTCAGTTGAATTACTGAATAGATTCAAATTTATTCTATCATTTTACAAGTTTCTCCTAATTGCCAAGATGTGGTGATGATAATTAATGCAGACACAAACTGCAAGTACTTTAATATTTCCAAAAGCACCAATATCACTCAAGATCAAAGAAGATTAATATAATATTTGTGTCATATGTGAAACATATATTAGGGAGGGTGTTCAAACAGCTGAAAAATGAATGAATGTCTCAGTTGAATTTATAAAATGATAAATGAGAAAGTACGCCTCGCATAACATTTACAACATCAAGGCCCATTTAAAGCCAAGGTGACTTTCAGAAGGGGCGGAGCTTCGGTCTCAATCACCTCGCACGCATTACTAGGCTGCCTCATACGCCCACCAATGTGTGGCCACTTCCCACATACCTCACTTGACATTTTGCAGTCTGCAGAGGACATAGATCATCTAGTTCGTACAAAAAAACCCTAAAATAACACAGCTTCAAGGTTGACTGAATGTACCTTGCGGATTTATTAATGACCGTATTCCCGAGCTGTTCCCAGGTGAGAAATAACAACGTAAATTAGGATGACTCATCATTCCAAGAGTGCTGTCCTCACGACTCTCGCCTTCACGTTCTGATTCAATTCCACTTCCCACCACAATATGGCGCTGCAGCTCTGTACTGTACTAAATAAGGCACTGAAAGAGACTGGACTTTCTTTAAAGTGGTTTCAACCTCCATAGAAATTATTTTCCGGAGACCTTACAACAAAAGTGATAACACTTTACAATAAGGTCTCATTTGTTAATGCAGTCACATTCAATTCAATGTTACTTGATGTTTCTTAATTACTTGTGAAATTTACTAGCAATTTCTGAGTGAAAATTGTTTCAAAATTTCAAACAATTGTTTCAGATTGAATGAAAGGCTTTCAAATGTGGTGAATTAGTCATATGTAAGAATCTGATTGTATATAAAAAAAAAGTTAAACCCATTTAGTCACTCATCTAAAAACATAGTTTGTTCCTAGAGAGCAAAAACACACTGTTGGGCAAGACACTTTTCAGTGGATGGTGGTTTCCCCCCTTCAGCTGCTGAGGCTAGCAAACCAGAGGGAGAAAGCGAGTGAGAGAGGGAGTGCATAAGTAAGTGCCTGAACAAGTTATGCAGGGGTGTTACCCGGGCAACCGCACATCCTGTGTTCATTCACTGGATAGGGCTGCACAAAAGACACTGGGCTCCTACAGAAATCCACCTATCGCCATTCACGAAGACTGACGCAGGCGCGCAGCTGCCTCTTTCTATCTCAGAAAGAGCATTATGTGTTTTCTGCACCCTCAAGGGCCTCAAAATCAAAACCACAGACTCATTCCCTCAACCATTCTTCTCCCGCATGCTTCAGGATATCCGCCTCTCTCTTTAAACGCACACTAATGTCCATTAAAGCCCCGCAATCAATCAGAAGAAGTGGAAGCTGTGCTGCTATGCTGCATGTCTGGTACTGTGCACAAAATTAGTCATTTAATATTTTCAGCGCTAGGGGTTTTCAAACTTTTTGATGCCAAGGACCCTCAAATATGATGATTCCCTGCAAGAAACAACTTTCCTAAAATATAAAATATAAAGAAAGCTATATACTTTACATGTATCATAAAAATAACTTTTATATAGTGTGAGAAACAAAACAAAAAAAGAAAATTATATTAATATATATTAACATGTAAAGCATAATTATTGTATTTTATTAAGTTACACAAATTTGATAATATTAGTCTATTTAAAGCATTTGTTATAATACTTTTATATAATTTAGAATTTATTATTATATTATCTAAAAATTGTAAGCACCCACACCCACAATATATTGAGTAAAATAAATTATTTATATATATATATATATATATATATATATATATATATATATATATATATATATATATATATATATATATATATATATATATATATATATATTTATTGTCATAATAAAACACCAACATTTACGAAAAGTTTCCAAAATAGAAGACATTTAAAATATTTAGAAATATACAGTCAAATAAAAATGTATTCAGACATTTAACATTTTCTCACATTTTCATAGTGTCATGATCACCAGTGAGAGTGCCCGTGATTTACCACCAGAGGGCACTCCACCCCGCACTATTGCCATACTAGTATCGCAGACTACATTTCCCATAATCCTTTGCCCGGACTTATCATCCCTGATTACATTCACCTGTGTCTCATTACCCTGTTTACCTCACCCTACATAAGGCAACGTTTACATGTGGGTGGCTATTTTCATAAACGGACTAATTTCAACTTCTCTGGTTTCAAAAATAACATTGTGCACACATGTCAGTTTTCAGCAAACCGGTGACGTGGACTGATTTTTCGTGTTGGAGGGAGTTGTTGTTGCAAAATTGCTGATTTTTGACTCCGAGCACTCATTCGTCTCTGCTCCTCGACATAATTGAGCAGCTGTATTTGCAAATGCAAACACACGAGAGGAGTTTGCACTAACATAAATGCGACTGCTACTCTGAACGCTTCCATGATCACATGTAAACATAGATCGCACTTTTGACGTAGGTGCGAGCTCTGGCGCATACTGTGACGTTGGCTGCCTAAACACCCGTTTGTCTCAGTTTACATAAAAACGTGTAAATGAAGATTTTCAAAATCTCCACTCTGGCCGGAGTTTTTAGAAAGACTCGTTTTCAGAGGCAAATTCTCTGTTTACGTGTAAACGAAGGGCCCAAACGAAGGGAAATGTCTCCGTTTTTCAAAATAACCATGTACGTGTAAACAGGGCCTAAGCCTGGTTATCTCAGTCATTCTTTTGCTCAGTCAAGTCTTGTTTAGTGTAACAACTGCAAATCTGAGCGTTCTCCCTGGTTTCTTGTCTGTCGGTTTTCGGATTACCTGCCAGTTCTTGGATTACTCTTTTGCCCGTGTTTCTTGCCTTGTTGTGTTTGTCTGTTTGGACTGCCTGACTGTGTTTTGACCTTGCCTGAACTCTTGAATACGTTTGTGGATAACCTTTTCAATAAAGCTGATGAAACAAATTCATCTTGATAATGTCAGATAACTTTGATAGAAAGGTATGTAATGGATTACAATCAACCAATCAGCTGTCAGCTCTTACATTTAAGTACACAATTAGAAAATACTAATTTAGGTCAACCAATTACCAAGCAATGTTTAATTTTGTTCAGTCTGTGGTGTAAAAGGTCGCATTAGCAATTAAAGAAAAAAACTTTTCAGCAAAACATGGTCAGGTCATAGTGTCTGAATAATTTTGGTCCCAAATCTTTACCAAATTTACTGGTAGTTCACTGTATGAAGAATTTTTGGGTATAATATGTTTCAGTTTACTTTATTTTGCTATCAAGTCAAGTCAACTTTATTTATATAGCGCTTTTAACAATGTAGATTGTTTCAAAGCAGCTTTACAGTGTTAAACAGGAAAATAATGCAGCATCATTTTTATTAAGCTGTATAGCCATTTGATGTCATCAGTTCATTTCAATTTCCATACAGTGACAGTGTGGGCTTTAGATCAATAATTTAGTTTATATGGTTAATTTAGTTTATTAATTAGATTTATTTCGATGTTTAGTTGAAAAATTTAGTGTCCCAATAAGAACTTATTTATTTATCCTTAAATAATATTTGATATCCTTGCTATACTTAAATAAATGAACTATAGTGTCCTGCACCCACTAGAAAAACACTTATAGTCTGAGTAATTATTGGTTTGACTGTATGTTTATATATTTCATGTTTTATTAAAATTAACATTGTAATATAATATGAAAGCCATAGTTCTTATTGTATTAAAATTGCCAATGTGACAAAATAATCAAATTTGGTTAATGTAATTTAATGTAATTGTAATGTAATTGCAATTTTTTTTGTGAATTTTGTCAGCCACCTAGGGTCCCCAATATCCCAGTTTGAAAACTCCTGCCTTAACCAATATGTATCATTTTGGCTTGTTTTGAACTTTACAATCCTTGAAATGTGACTACATTTTTGTGAGGCCTCACTCAGCCATCGAATTTCAAGAAAAATATCTTAAATTGTGTTTTCCGAAGATGAACTGAGATCTTACGGGTGTGGACGGCATGAGGGTGAGTAATTAATGACATTGTTTTCATTTTTGGATGAACTAACCCTTTAAGAGTACAAACAATTTAGGGAATAATTGTATGTGCAGTATAGTAGTATAGTATGTGTTCTAAACAGTTATACACTGCTTTTGCTGTGCACAATGAGGATGGTGGCCTAATTCCCTTTTAATCTTTCACCCATCAGCATTGGCACGGCATGATTAGGCTGGGGTCGTATTTAGAGACCACTGGGACAAGACAAATGGCATCACAGAAACGGTGGTGAGACCATTGCAAAGAAAGCCGTTTGATGCTGGCAGTGTGCACTAATGATGAGTGTGCTACCAGCCAAACATTAAACTCCTATTTTATCACCCTATATCCACTTCCTCTCTCTCAGCACTTCCTCTCATAGCCAGATACTCAATCTTTATCGTTCCTCTCCTGTCTCTTCTTTCCCACAATACTTCATCCTCTTTTAGAGCACCCATCCTTCACGTTCCTTCTTTTTTCGCTCTCTTCTCCCCCATTACGCTTTATAGTTTCTGATGCTGCTAGGGCTGCCACCCTGAGAGATTCGACTCCAACTGCGAAAGACCACCGAATCAAAGACGCCCGAGTGGCGGGGCACCACCGCAGAACCCATGTTTCCTAGAAAATGCTCTGTCCCTGCAGAAACAGCTCATCCCTTAAATGAATAATCCTGTAATTCTGTGCATCTGTGGTCTCCCCCGTAGCCAGTGTTTTTATAGGGGTTACTTGGCAGAGGGAACAGAGGAGGTGATCTTTATATTCAGCATGGGATGGTATGCAACCGATTTTACAGGGCGACAGTGTAATATTCCCGTACTAATTAAATAACAAATAGTTTATGTGCCTCATTTCGAAGGAGAATGTATTACACTTTGTGTCCTTGCTTCACTAGAAAAGACTGTCTGTGCAAGTTAAAGGGATAGTTCACCCAAACATAAAAATCCTGTCATCATTTACTCACCATCATGTCATTCCAAAACCTGTATGAATGTATTTATTCCGTGGAACGTAAAAGAAGATCATTTGAATAAATGTTTTTGCGCTTACAATAGAAGTCAATGGTAACTGAAATGGTCTGGTTACTAACAATATGTACAATATGATAATACGTGCGCGTTTATCGCCTACGTTTAACGCCTCGTGACTAAACAAAGGGCGCAATGTGAGTGTGCACACCGATGCGCAAAACGGCAGGTGTAAAAGCATCATTAAAAAATACACCTTGGGTTGTTTTTTTGTTTTGACGCGGCGCGTTAAAAACTGTCCGAACAATGAGATCGGTGCTTTAGTTCACGTGCCTGGATGCCAGCCGAACTTAGCCCCGCCTTAGGGCTTAGGGCTGCCTGCTAAAATTCGCATTCCTGGGTCTGTATATCATATAATTGGGGTTGCTTCAACCCATGGACTTGGCAACACAGTGCAGTTGAGTTCTGTTGACATTTGACAACTAACGTTATGCGTCGCTCCGTTGCTCTGATTGGTTGTAGGTCTATCCAATTGAGGTCTTTCCTGGTTCGGTTGAAACACGCCCCATAATCACAGCCCAACGGAGCAGTATCAGACTCATATTCTGACTAGAATTGAGTATGACGACGTCAGGCTATGGAGCTGCTGAAGTTACAATAAAACACGACTTGGTAGCGCTCAAGCACAAAACGGTCTTGCTGAGCACACATTGATACGACGAAGAGGAAGTAAGTAGAAGAAGAAGATGAGCTGCTAATGCTGCTCGCCAGTTAGAAAAAGGTGTGTGAATGAGTTCCGCAAGCACGTAAATGCTGTCTCTCTTCTTCTTCTGTGTGACAAGCGAGTGTAAAGTGGCGCAGCACCACCTTGTGTACCGGGAGCGCCATCTACTGAATTTGCATGTTCACTCTGCAAATCGCCAGTGAAAATCGCTTGGGTGTGAACACAAAGACGCGCCAAAAAACGCCTCGACAAATGCTGGCGAGAAAGCACGTGCGAAAATCGTCCCGATGCGCAAAGGCCTTTACAGGTTTGGAACGACATGATGGTGACTACATTTTTAGACTAATTTTTATTTTTGGGTGACCTATCCCTTCAAACTACAATTTTTGTTGATGATAAATAAACTAGCACCAGTTTAAACCAGTTTACTGGTCTGTTCAGAAGGATTTTGCAAGATTTATAGTGTGTTTGTGGCTCAAATCACTGGCAGGACATGACCAGCTAAATAAATGGCCCGTGTTTCTTTAATGGACACATGGATGAGCTGTTTTCATTTCCCAAGCCCTGCTCGGTTTAGCGTTCTGTCAGGTATGAATGTGCTGATGAAAATGAGAATGGGAGAGCATTTTTGCTAAGTGTGTGTTCATAAAACAGGGAATGAGTACAGAAGTGTTAGATGTCGGTGCTTGTCAAATTTTGTACAAACGTACACAAGGGTGTAAACCCATCCTTGCTGCGAGGCAAGATGGGTTTTATGAAAATTGTCAAGAAATATCAAGGTCTTATTTCAAACTGAAACCTATATATATATATCCCTTAAATGCATAAATGTTTCGCCAATCATTATTACATATTCGTGTCTTTAGCGACCCAGATCTGTATCTAACACGGATGGATCTCTACCTGTTGCGTAATATACAACTCAGAGTAACAATTACAGAAGAATACAATATAGCATATTTTACTATATTTTGGAGCTTGGAAGGGTTCAGTTTGAGCAGATGTGTTATAGCATCATCGCTGTCCTCGTCAGAGCTCATTTCCCAGTACATTCAGCATCTGCCTCATATTCGCGATCCCAAACATATTCTCAAAACTATCATTTTCAACATCTTCAACATCAATATCTTGATCACTGACAGCTTCTTCACCAGATCCACTATCAAGTGACAGTGACACTAATATCTGATTATTGTTCAGTACTTGCTCTGCATTAAATCCCTGAGCCATTTCAAGTTTTGCTGATGATACTTCCTATTCTTTTGTTTTCTGCCTGCGGTAACTATCCCTAGTCATAATGCTGCGTTCACACCAAACGCGAATAGAGCATCAAAATCGCATCTAGTTGGACCCTTGAACATTTTGAATCCGTTCGTGCGTCCACAGCGAATTGGATGCGCGTATAAATCGAGCGTTTGAAGCGAAACAGACGTGCGTTCAAGGCGCTCCAGCAGAAATATGTCATAAATCACCACTCTGCCTCTTTTCATTTTCATTAAAAAAATATATTAAACATTAATTAGCCACACAAATGTGGTCCAGGCAACGCACTATCTAGCCTACATTATCTTCACTGCATGTATAAATATCCTAAAAAAAAATTAAGTTATATATCTTCTCTTTGCCCTCAGTCAAAACGATTTGGCAGACAACAAATTATAGATTCATGACAGCAAAGATCGCCCGTTAGATCTACACAAGTTGAATTATATCTCATGTTTAACCACAACAGAGACATCCAAGCCAGCGGCAAACGTCAGAAGGACTGGCCGAGGAAAGGCTGCTCTCGCCGGGGTGACTGACAGTGCACAGACAGTCTTTTCACCAGCACTGAGTGCCTGGTGATCGCCTGGATCTCACAACTCCAAAAACACAAGATAATTTTTTTTAAATAGGCGCTCTCTTTATAAATAGACCACAGATTTGTGCTTTAAACAACTACATTCTCACCTGAAAAAGTCTTAAAACTACATTTTGTGACACAATAGTAGTATTTTTAAATTATGCTGGGTTTCTCATCACCTCACTTTACCACGTGACAGCAGCAAGCATGCTCCTGATTGGTTAACGCGGCGGGAATTGACGCCAAAGTTCAAATTTTTCAACTCGGGCGTCAGACATTAATTCGCTTCAAACGCTTGAATGCACAAAAAGCACCACTCGCGCAAGACACTCAATTCGCGTCAAATTCGCGTCATTTGCGTGAACTGGATGCGCGAATGAGGTGGAATCGCGTCCATTGCGCTGTGCGAAACGCGTCTATCGCGGCGCAGGACCTCCAGACGCATGTCAACATGCCTTTCCATTGACTTAATATTGAAATCACTCGCTCCTTACGCTCTATTTGCGTTTGGTGTGAATGTAGCATAAGTGAAACATCACTTCATCCTTATGTATAAGACATTGCCACCTTGTGGAATAAAGCTGAATTGCACTTATTCAGTCATCAAAGATATAATTATTGTTGTGCAGAAAAAATATACTTGCACTGTTACACACCTTGGGTGGTTATTGACCCTATGAATTTTTTTTTTCAACAAATTAATGGGAAAACAGGCATTCTTTTATAATTTTATGTTTTTTCTTGTTATATTGTTTATAATGAATTGATTGAGGAATACTAAGAAAGTTGATGTCTAACTTTAAAAAATTAATGTGGGGGGTAGTGAATTAGCCTGGCTCCGCCCTCCTATGTACTTCTGCTCAATTTTCATTTTCCTTCAGTACTCCGTCTGGGATTGCGTTATATTCTCTGGCTTTCTCCGATCAAATTTTAACCGGTCCAATCAGCGAACAGAGGGAGTGGCTGAGAACGATGACATTGATGTTGTGCGCTAGTTTGAGATGACATACGTCACATACAAACGTTAGCGATTGGTTATGGCAGATCCAGAGTGGCTCTTGGCAGATCCATAGTTTTAAACTTCAACAGAGTACCCACCTTTAAGGAAGTTAACACTTGTCAATGGAGAGTGGCCAGACATTCTGTACAAATGAAATGTACGAGAGTCTGGTAGGACCAGGCTAGTAGTGAATGACATCCCGGGTCACTAAAGACCCAAGGTATGCTTTTAAGGGATATATAAAATAAGATTTTCTATTTTATTTAGAAAGGATGCATTAATTGGATCAATAGTGACAGCAAATACATGTTTAAAGTTACAAAACCTTTCTATTTCAAATAAATGCTGTTCTTTTGAACCTTTTATTTATCAAAGAATCATGAAAAAATGTATCATGGTTTTCAATATAAGCAGCACAACTGTTATCAACGCTGACAGTAATAAGAAACGTTTCTTGAGCAACAGATCAGCATATTAGAAAGATTTCTGAGGATCAAGTGACTGATGACTGGAGTAATGGCTGCTAAAATTCAACTTTGCCACCAAATGGAATAAAATACATTTTAAAATATATTACAATAGAAAACGTCTCGGTTACGTATGTAACCCTCGTTCCCTGAGGAGGGAACGGAGACGTACGTTAGTGACTAACGAATGGGGGGTTTACCTAAGAGAATTCAACAGCGCACGGGGCACCTGGCCGGACATGAGGGTCTGGGCTCGAAAGGGCAGACTGAACTGATGTCGGCGTAAGCAGTGCTGGAGGAGCTCAGAGCTCTCGGGGAGCTCACCTGAGGAAAATATTGCACGTATCCAGTCCGTGGAGTGGAATGGCGAGCAAGCGAAGACACCTGAGCCTGGCCCATTACCGGCCACCCGTAGGGGCGAGAACATAGTCGGACACTGGCTCCACTCGGAGATTGTAGAATCTGGCCACACTCCGGGTGCCCTGACCCCAAAGGGACATGGTCGACCTTGCTGCTGGTAAGCCAAAACAATGGTGTCCACTATCCAGTGAGACAACCTCTGCTTTGAGAGAGCTCTTCCCTTCCGCTCTCCACCATAACAGACAAAGAGCTGGTCTGAGGTCCTGAAACACTGCGTGCTGTCTACATAGGCGCGGAGAGCGCGTACTGGACAGAGCAATGCCAAGGCTGGGTCTGCCTCCTCCAAAGGCAGCGCTTGCAGGTATCCGGGATCCGACCCGAACTCCAGGCATGCTTCGTCAACCGAAAATGCCTGCAGGTCCCCAACCCTCTTAAGAGAGGCCAATGCGGTCAGCAGAGCCATCTTCATAGACAAGAATTTAATCTCAACCGACCGCAAAGGCTCAAAGGGAGGCCTCTGCAGAGCACTTAGGACTACTGCGAGGTCCCAAGAGGGAACGAGAGGAGAGCGAGGAGGATTCAGTCTCCTCGCCCCCCTCAGGAACCTGATGATCAGGTCGTGCTGACTTACCTTTTTGTCTCCCAGGAGATCGTGGTAGGCAGATATTGCGGCCACGTACACTTTAAGGGTGGAAGGAGACAGCCTTCGTTCCACCCCCTCCTGGAGAAATGATAGCACGGACCAGATCGGGCATTTCCAGGGGTCTTCTTGGCGGGAAGAACACCATGTGACGAAGAGGTTCCACTTCAACACATAGAGGTGTCGTGTAGACTCTGCCCTAGCGGAAGTGATGGTAGCGACCACCGCAGGTGGAAGGCTACTCAAACCTGCCGCATCCCGTCCAGAAGCCACACGTGGAGCTTCCAGAACGCCGGACGCGGGTGCCAAAGGGTGCCCCGTCTCTGAGTGAGAAGCTCTTGTCTCAGAGGAATAGGCCAAGGAGGGGCTGTCGCAAGGAGTAGCAGTTCTGAGAACCAGGTCTGGCCGTGTCATACGGGGCGACCAACATGACCTGCTCCTTGTGCTCCCTGATCTTGCACAGTACCTTGTGCATACTTGCGTAGGCCCTGCGGCCAGCTGTGCGCCAGTGCATCCGTGCCAACCATTGGTCAGAAGGATTTTCCCCCGGCCCTCCACCGGGGGAAGGAGAGGCCCTGCTACCATCCCCTGGAAAGAACTGGAACCCATCTCTGAGTTGTCCACCTCCAGCCTGGCGTTTAGCCCGGATGAGGAGCGGACTGGGCGTCATCCTGCAACCACCTCCACAGCGCGGCCCAGGGAAGGCTGCTGCTGGGGCCGGGCGGGAGGGCGCCCTCGGCGGCAAGCGGACTGAGGCGACTGTGCCGGCGGCCAGCTGCTGCTCAGCGGCGGCCAGCTGGGGCAGTACGTGTTACGGCCTCAGTCTGCTTTCGGGCGGCCGAGAACCGTTGGGCGCAGTTCTCAGCCGCGCCGCCGAAGAGGCCAGCCTGGGATATGGGCCTCTTGGGTCGGCTCTACCCTCGTGCATATGCAAAGGGGTGGCGGCCTGCCCCAAGCTCTGCAGGACCACGCCACCGAAGTAGACGAGCCCACAGGCCTGGGGGGTGCTTAGGGTCCACGCCACGTCAAACCCTCCGTGGACACCGTAGTGCGCAACAGAGTGTTCAACAGTGGGGAACCCCAGCACCGTCGGCCACGACCCCATCGAGGGCAGAGAAGGCGGAGGAGACCACCGAACGGTCACAGGAAGCCCGGGGACTTCCAGGACCGCGTGATCTCCTCATGCATCTCGGGAGCGAAAGGCATTGGGGGCGGGGCCCAACAGCTGTCAGGTGCCGCCCCCAAAACCAATCGCGCAACCACGAGCGCTCGTGACAGGGCGGAGTTCCACACCAGCCCGAGGCTCGCGGCTGCCCGAGAAAACATGGCTGTCAACTCTAGGTCAGATCAGGCAGCGCTGACACACCCGAAGGCGGAGCACAACCTAATCGTCATCCCCAAAGGACTCTAGCCCACCTTGGGATGCGGTGATCGACATCTCGCCGCTATCTGGAGTGTGAACGAAATGAACGAGGCGTCAGAGACGGGCCGCTGTTTCAGTCCAGCACTTGCGGGAAGCGATGTGCGAGAGGGGGCGTGGCCCGAGGAATGATCGTCGGGGTTCTTAATACCACGGCACCGCCCTCAGGTCACTCTGGCCACCAGCCAAAGTACCACCTCTCTCAGAGACGGTAGATTGGGGTGTGGCAGAGGGGACTCTCTCTCCTCACCGAGATCACTGAGTCTCGACCGCGACATCGCGATGGTCACGTTCCCGCAGTGAGAACATGACACATCCACAAACACTGCCCGAACGTGCTGAAGCCCAAACACGTCGAGCAGTGAATGTGCCCATAGACAGCAACGGAGATCGATCGCACCCGGAAGTGCACGGGCGAACCGTCTTGAAAAAGACGTGCCACGCGCAAGCTCTTTTTGTGAGAGGAAAGCTCTGCAGAGTGCCAAAGCGCCCAGGGAAAACACACACAGCTGTTGCAGATCACTGCACAGATCAGCAGGCAGGCAATGCGAGATCGCTGGAATGCGCCGTCACACCAACACCCTGGAGAACCGCTCGTCTCGAAGACTAAAGAGAAGACTTCAGAATTCAGGCTTGTAGGAGTGAAGAGATGCTCTTGGCTCCAAAGCAGAAACATAATGCGATGTTGCCAGCGTACTTCCTTATATACCCACAGGGTGGGCGGAGTTACGCATGCAAATTCCGCATGCCCATGGCATTGGCACTGCCATTGGGCGCTGTTGAATTCTCGAAGGTAATTGGCTTCTAAGCGAAACCCCCCATTCGTTAGTCACTAACGTACGTCGTAGTGACTGAACGAAAGGGAACCGTTATTTTAAGTTGTAATAATATTTAACAGGTTTTACCATAGTTTTGATCAAAATAATGGTTTTGGTGAGCATAAAAGACTTTCAAAAACATTCAAAAATCTTACAGGCTCCAAACCTTTGAACAGCAGTGTCATTTCTAATTGTTTATTGTCATTTTGGTGTTAAATATGACCCATACGTTTCTTCATGAGATTCATTCAGTGTAAATAATAAAATAATAAATACAGTAAACACACACATGAGGGTTGGGTAGGAGAGCTATAAGTGCAGTGAGTGTGTTTGTGTGTGTAAGGCTTACGCTCTTGGAAGGTAGTGAAGAGTATACGGAAGCGGCTCTTTCGGCTGCCCTCGTCGGACCACATCCGAACCACGCCCAGCGCGGTCACCAGCATGACGTCGTTGGCCACCGTGCTGCAGAACTTACTCCTCAAGTCTTCCACCGAACTACTGCCATCGTACACCGCCACAAAATTACGTTTACACTCATTGGAGTTCTGCATCTCGTAGTCTAGGAAACGCAAGTAGATCTAAAAGAGAGGGGAAGAGAGTGAAAACACAGACTCTTACACCCATTGAAAATCTATAACTTCTGACACACTGGGAACTCGATTTCCACACAGGAAATGGACACTTCTGTCGAAAGAAGCTTTTTTGGGGGGGGGGGGGGGGGGGGGGTTCTCGGCGGTTTCAATGCACCCATCCCAGCTGTCATATCAATGACATCTAGATTGCCAGGTAAACCGTGTTTGCTTTAACAACAGGCCTCTGTAGTCAGAAAAGCCTCAGATTGATAATAATTACACAGATAGATCAATAACCAGAACACAGAGGGTTACGTTTGAAATTCAACTTGAACACAAAATTGAGAGGTTTCAAAAAGCTGCGATGATGAGCTTTGAAAGAACGGCAATAAACTACACATCAACTCATGCCAGCTCCTTTGGGCTCTCTAAAAACCAGGGAGGTGTCAGAACGAACCATCTGCTCTCCTCTCACCCAATCTAACCCTAATCAAGCTTACTTCACACCTCTCCTCAACCAGACTCCCATTTTCACTACCGGTATTTGAAATATTAGAAAATTCTGTCATCATTTACTCACCCTCATGTCTTTCCAAACCTGCATGACTTTCTTCAGATGAACATAAAATGTAAGTTTTTGAAGATTATCCAAAAGTATGATAATAATTGATCATATATGTTTTCTAAATATGAATGATTTACCCATGCATATGTTTCACTTAAAAACCCCGCCTCTTTCTTACAATTGACTGCAAGCTCACATTCAGATTTGCCTTCATCCAATCAACAACCAATGGATAGAACCCTACATTTTTCTTTTTTCTTGTTTCACTTGGATGTGCGTCAGTCAGTACGGAAGAAAAGATCAGTCCATTACATCGCAACATTAAGGTATACAATAACATTGTGTGAAAAACAGACCAAAATTCACAATGATAGCAGTTGTTGACAAATCATTTTTTGGAATCATTCTTTTATTTAGAATTTGTCAATGAACCAGTTGACTGAGTTCACAAAGCCAGTCTAAATTAATCCTTCACACATCAATTGGATTCTCTTCTCAACTCACTGATTTGGTCACAATGGCTAAACGGCCAGTTAAGGAAAAGACCATCAGGGAATAACCTGTTCATATGTCTTCAGAAGCTGCAAAGGGTTACATTTTATGAATGCTTTTTGCAGTTTTAAATCTCCAGTTTCCATTTATTGTCATTGCAACGAAAAAAGAGAGCAGCACATTCTTCAAAATTTCTCTTTGTGTTTCACAGAAAGTCAGTTAAACAATTTTGGAACAACATGAAGATGAGTAAATGAAAGAGCTGCCATTTTCGGTGTGTCTATTTACACCAAGTGCAAATAGCGCAAGCTCTTTGCTATTGTCACTTACTGTAAATAGCATCTACAGCTATTTGCATTTAGTGTAAATAGAATCTAGTTTCTATTTTCACTTGGTGTAAATTGCATCAAGCGTATAGTTCTGGCAGGTCACGTTAGTCAAACTCGCATCAGCTGCACTGTAAAAAACCCCCCCAAAAAAACAAAAAAAACAAGGTAAATGACTGGCAGCTACGGCTGCCAAACAAAAACCATAATATTAAAGTAAAATATCTTAATTCAAATAAAGTGCAAAAACAATAATTTTACAGAAATTTACATTAAAAGTTTTAGTGAAAACCACTGTTATTTTACAGATTTTTTCCTGGTTTAAATTAAGATATTTTACTTTAATTTTAAGTTTTTTGTTTGGCAGCCGTAGCTGCCAGTCATTTACCATTTTTTATACAGTGTTAAACTGTTATTTTACTGATTTTCAATAAAGTGACAGTACTAAAAATTCTGCAGAAAAACACTGTTATTTTACAGATTATTACAATAAAAAAAACATTCAATAAAGTGTTAAATTTACAGTTTTATTTTGGAAGACAAAATACAGTCTGTAAAACAATACATAATACATTTCAAATACAGATAACAGTGGAATAGTTTCATCAAATTGAATAAAATTTCAAACTGAAAAAAAAATACAAAACTGATACATTTACAAGATTGTCACGGATTCACTATTGATTCTAAAACTTGTATTATTCAGATGTAAATTTATGTAAACAAACTCTTCAGAGCCCCCAGGAGGAATTGAAAAACTAAAAATTGCATTTATCTTGTAAGTTAGGGTTACTAATATCATGATGAGGTCATGATTTCACCTTATAACAAAATAACAAATTGTGCCATTTACTGTTTTGTATGTTCTTTGTATTTTCCAAATACGTTTTATATTGTTTTCCTCTATATTCAACTGACCCCCGAGGGCTCCATAAAGCTCTGATACTATATGTGGACAAACATTTACCTTTTAATTCAGAATCCAAGCTATATAGTGTAATAAGAAATATAAATCAAAACATACAACAGGTCCATGATTCTGCACCAGAAGGGACAGACACAGCAGATAAAGAGCAATCCTTTTCCAAATCTCCAATAATCAGCTGGATCTGTAAAAGAAAGAAAGAAAAAGACATCGATTCACTGAAAAGTCCTTAAAAAGGGAGGATTTTGTTTTTGTACCTTTCCTTTAAATAACATTTGACATTGAGATATTCTGGCTATATGAACACAGAGTCCGCTCAGCTGTGAGATGGTTATTGGTGATTATTGTCCATAACATTTGGTCCAATGTAGCTTGGTTACCAACATTCAAAATATTTTGTTTCACAGAAAAAAATCATACAAGTTTGATAAGACATGACGGTGAGAAAACAATGAGGGAGATTTCATTTTGAGTGAGCTATGCTTTTAAACTCAAGAAGGTACGTTTGAACCAGAGTTGTGCCTCGGTGCTGAGTTGCCTGTGTTCACATTTCCACACACATACCGTAACAGTATTAATGTTGGATATGACATGAATACTCACTTCCTCTGAAGATCATGTGGCAGATTTTCATTCCCAAAACTTCTGGATCATGAGGGGGGAAGAAACATACACACACACAAATGAATATTAATTTGTTTGATAAAACATTAATATTAATTATCAACTTACTGACATACAAATACATACAAAAACTTCACAGTAGATCCAAAATCCTGGTTTGCCCATAATTCTTCAGAGTCCAAGGATGGTGGTTTCCTGTCCTCTCTGCCGATTGAGTGTACATGACAGTGTTCTCAGATTTATCATTCCAAAGCTCCTTTACTTTTTATGACAAGCTTGATCTTAAAACTAGCTGACAGTAGGGATGGGCATTATGACCATATTATTCTACATACATGAGAAATTTTATTTCACAATAACGATATCGCAATATAGTTATTTTATAGATATTTTATTAAGAAATACTACAGAATAATACTGCTTAGTCTTCACTGTATGATATTCTATGCATTAATATCACTTGATTCTTAAAAACGCAGAAGGTCTTCTCTAGTCTTTTGTTGTTTGATTCAAATTATGAGACGGCAGTTTATTAATCTGCTGCCCCTTTAAGAACGGATGCACAATGACACGCATCGGGATTCCCCACGTTAACTTCAACTGTTTAACTCAAACGTTACTTCAAACATAACTGACTGTTTAAATCAAGTGAATACCTCACATGACAGGGATTTTGAGATAATTGTGTGCATTTTACCGAAAGGATAATTGATTTCAGGATCGCATGCTGTCTGAGAGAGGCGGCTTAACGTTACTCTTTATTCTTCATTCATGCATGTTTCCTTATCAAAATGTCAATAACTGTAAGTAACGTTACAGTACAGTACTACGCGGATATATTTCCATTCCGCGATATAAAAAGGTAACATAATTGCAAAATCTCTAATGATAGTCACTATCTTCGTCATAGCGTCCAGCCCTAGCTTAAAACACAGAAACAGAATATGTAAGTTATTCGCGATTAGCATATCACTTCAATGCACTATATATTGATGTGACAGTAGAACAAATATAAAGGTATTTATTTACCTTCTGCTGTCTGTTGTCCGCCATTGGTAACTTAAATGGCTGTTCATATTCATGTTTTTCGTTCTCAGTCGACATCCCACAAAATAAGTCCAAAATAAGATTTTAACAGATGTAAAATGATCCATGTAATGCCATTAATGGACCGACGAAGCAGTCCTGTTGCAGATTAGAAGCCGCGCCCGTGAGCCACTCCAACGGCAACGGGTGTATTTTCAAACTTGATCAGTAGAAGGCGCGCACAGTTGTCATTGGCCATAATGATGACGTTCAGATCGACCAATCACGCTCAAGTGAACATGGAAAGACAGCAAATAACCTTGCAACTATTGAAATAACTTGTTTTAAACTACAGTTAGCAAATGTGTATATTTATTTTTATTTGCTGTTATATTTAATAAATTGGTCATGTGGTGTTCTCTTTCATAGGTTCACTCGACGCTGCGTCACTTTAATGACGTAATGGGACGCCCTCTGGGTGTGCCGATTGTCTGAAGCCCTTATAGAATCACGCCAATTGATTGGCTGATGGCGCGCACGTCGCCCACCTGACGTAGTCACCTATATCAGCGCGCGCGCGCCATCTGCTCCTCAGATTTCTCTGCCTTCACGAAGCGGTCATTTCTGCCCTTCGGTTATCGATTTTTCTGGCCCAAAAACTAGGATTCAGTATACATATTTACCTCAGCACTTCAGCGACCGCGGATTGTGGAACTTTGTTCTCCTTGTGGTGAAGTGCTATGGAATTCAGACGTTGCCCACCGCCGTGCACTCGCTTCATCGCGATTGACGATCCCCACAGTAAGTGTGTTAAATGTTTGGGATTTACTCACGCACGCGACGCGGTTCAGGGGTTTTCTAATTGTAAATACTGCGATAATCTCCTTCTCAAAACCCTCCGCTCGAGGCTCGCGGTTTTTGAGAGGGAGTCATCCGTTTTTCCCCGTCGCGCTCCCGAGGCCGCGCAGGCCTCTCTTGGATCCGCGACCTGGGGTTCGGATGTAGAGCTCGAGGATGTGGAGTGCGAGCAGACGGGCCTCGCCCTTTCTCTCCCTCTCTCTCCCGAGCACGTGCGCGGGACTCCGCCTGTGGAATACTCGCACGACTATCTCTGTCCCAGCCCGGAGGCACGCGATGCGGTTTCCTTCGGACTGGAGGATGTCATTTTCACTGCAGCATCCGACTCCGAGGATTTCGGTGCTGCAAATACCGACGACGCTCTCCCGCCGAGCGGCCAGGAAGCGCGACCATCAGCGGCGTATGATGAGCTTGTGGATGTACTCGCGCGCGCTACTCAGAAGCTCGCGATCGAGTGGCCGGATGAACCCCGCGAAGCTCAATCTTCTCGGTTGGATGAGAGATTCCTCAGCGGCCCTAATTCTAGGCCTCCGCGGAGGAAGCTACCATTCTTCAGTGATCTACACAGTGAGATTTCTAGATCCTGGAAGCAACCGTTCTCAGCCCGCCTAACTAACGCGGCAGCCGCTGATTTCACCAACCTCGTGGGTTTTGAGGAACAGGGCTATTCCGCTATTCCCGCGGTTGAGGACACGCTGGCCACTCACCTCGCGCCATCTTCAGCTCCCTCGTGGAAGTCCCGCCCCCTTCTTCCCACTAAGCCGTGCAGGACCACTTCTGCCCTGATTGGCAAATCCTACATGGCGGCTGGTCAGGCTGGCATGGCCCTTCATACCATGGCCATTCTCCAGGCATATCAGGCGGATGTTTTAAAGGAAATGGATGAGGGCTCCGGTTTGACACCAGAAGCTGTAAAGGAGCTTCGTAAAGCCACGGATTTGGCGTTACGGGCTACTAAGCACACAGCTCGCGCTGTAGGGCGCTCTATGGCGGGCTCGGTGGCGGCGGAGCGCCACTTATGGCTTAATCTCACCGAGATCCGCGACAAGGAGAAAGTTTTCCTTATGGACGCTCCGATTTCCCAGTCCGGATTGTTTGGGGAGGCGGTTAATACTGTGGTCGAGAAGTTCAGATCTGCAAAATCCCAGTCTGCCGCTCTAAAACAGTTCATGCCGAGGAGAGCGAGGGACGCTCCTTCCCCCTCCCCCTCTCAGTCCAGAGATCGCCCCTCTTTCAAAAGAGAGTTTTCCGCCCGGAGGAGCGACCAGAGTTATCCTCCACCCACCACAGCTCGCGGTCGTCCATTTCCCCGTCAACGTCCTCACAGACGCATCGACCCAAAGCGGCCCAGCAAACCTTCTGCTTCGGCCACTTCGAGTCGCCCCTGACCCTCCGGTCAGAAAAAGGGGAGCTGCAGTTCACGACCGGGGCTGGGTCAGACCGCGCAAGCATTTCTGCCCGCCCCCCTCCAGCTCTCCCTATCCAGCTCTGTCATTTCCGCCGCCCAGCGCGCTTCGGAATACAGATCCGGTTATATCCCCGCCTTTTCCGGCGCTGAAGGAAGGAGACGCGGTCTGCTTTCTCCCCTCACGTCTGATTGGCTCACCATCCGCCGCTCGTCCATACGGAGACACGTCCTGTTTTCTCCGGGATCCAGAGCGGCCCAGCCTTCCACTGCCTACTCCGCACCAGGACGCCACGTGCTCTCCTCTGCGGATGGCCACACCCCCCTCAGAGGTCCACGACACCCCAACTCAGGTATGTCCACCGCACCTCATAATACCTCCCACGTTGTCAAATTTCTTCCACGAGTGGAAGCTTTTGCCAGGGATATCATCCTGGGTCCTCCGCACGATTCAGTCAGGCTACACGCTTCAGTTCTGTCGCAACCCTCCTCGCTTCGACGGGGTCGCTCACACGGTAGTAAACAGCGCCTCTCAGGCTTCTGTGCTACAACAAGAGCTCTCTTCTCTCCTCCTAAAGGGGGCAATAGAGGAAGTTCCGGCAACAGAGGAGAAATGTGGCTTCTTCAGCCGCTATTTCCTTGTTCCGAAGAAAGACGGCGGTCTGCGTCCCATCCTGGACCTCCGCCGCTTGAACTTCGCCCTCTACAAAGGGAAGTTCAAGATGCTAACGCTAAAGACTATCTTGTCTCAGATACGTGCGGAGGACTGGTTTGTCACTATAGACCTGAGAGATGCTTATTTCCATATCCAGGTTGTCAAACGACACAGGAAGTTTCTCAGGTTCGCCTTCAAAGGGAAGGCTTATCAATACAAAGTCCTTCCCTTCGGCCTTGCCCTGGCACCAAGGACGTTCACGAAGTGTATGGATGCTGCGCTGGCCCCGCTGAGGCTCCAGGGCATCCGTATTCTCAATTACCTGGACGACTGGCTCATTCTGGCCCACTCCAGGGAGTTAGCCTGTCATCACAGAGATGTCGTTCTTCAACACGTTCGATCTCTTGGCTTGAGAGTGAACACAGACAAGAGCGTTCTTACTCCGGCTCAGCAGACCACCTTCTTAGGTGTTCGTCTGGATTCCGTTCCGATGCAGGCCCGTCTGGCCCCTGCTCGGATTTCCAGTATCACAACATGCTTGGTCCGCTTCAGGCTAGGCCATCATATTTCTGTGGGTACTTGTCGCAGGCTCCTGGGCCTCATGGCCGCAGCTTCCCCGGTGCTTCCCCTGGGACTGCTCCATATGAGGCCCTTCCTCTGGTGGATGAAACGCTCAGGGGCTCGGTCAACAGGATCGGCCCTTCGCCTATTGAAGGTGTCACGCGGCTGCTTTCGTGCCCTATCAGTGTGGCGAGACCCTCTTTTTCTTCAGAAAGGGGTCAAGATGGGGGCTGTTTTCCGTCGCCAAATGGTTACGACGGACGCCTCTCTTACCGGCTGGGGTGCGGTATTCGAGGGCAGACCAGCTATGGGGATCTGGGAGGGGGAAGTTCTCTCCTGGCACATAAATTGCCTGGAGTTGAGAGCGGTATCCCTGGCCCTTCAGCATTTTCTCCCCTCACTCAGGGGACATCATGTCATTGTCAGGACCGACAACATGGCAGTGGTGTCTCACATAAATCGCCAGGGAGGGTCACGGTCGCGCACCCTGGACAGGCATGCGCGCCGACTCCTCCTGCGGTTTCAGGACAAGTTTTTGTCCCTGAGAGCAGTCCATGTACCCGGAGTCTTAAACCTCGCTGCGGATTATCTGTCGAGACAGAAACTTCGGTCGGGGGAATGGATGCTGAACCCTCAAACTGTGTCACAGATTTGGGAGATGTTCGGGAGAGCGGAAGTGGACCTCTTTGCCTCGAAGGAGTCGTCCCAGTGTCGGCTCTGGTTTTCTCTGAGCTCTCCGGCCCCGTTGGGGATAGATGCGTTCGCGCATCCATGGCCCAATCTGAAACTTTATGCGTTTCCGCCCATCAAGCTGATTCCGGCGGTTCTGTGCAGAGTAAGGGAAAGTGGGGCCAGCCTCCTGCTGGTGGCTCCACACTGGCCATCCCAGACTTGGTTCTCGGAGATGGTTCTCCTCCTGGACTCCTCCCCATGGGAGATACCGGTCAGGAAGGACCTTTTGACACAACTTCAGGGCAGGATTTGGCACCCTCACCCGGAGATTTGGAAGTTGTGGGTATGGCCCATCAAGGGCCAACGACACTAAACGCTGGTCTTTCTGCGGACGTTCAGGAGATCATTGTTAATGCGAGAGCCCCTTCTACAAGGAAGCTCTATTTCTCCAAGCGGAGGGTCTTCGAGTCGTGGTGCTCGGCTCATGCAGTAGATCCAGTTAACTGCCCGGTTGGTTCAGTTCTGGAGTTCCTGCAGGAGAAGTTTGCTGCTGGAGCAGCGGCTACCACCCTTCGGGTCTATGTCGCAGCTATAGCTGCCGGTAGGGAGTCGGACGAAATCCCTCTGGGCAAGCACAGACTGGTTTCATCTTTCATGCGAGGGGTTAGGCGCCTGAGACCAGCACGCTCCCCTGGTATTCCCTCTTGGGACCTCTCCGTGGTCCTTGAAGGGCTAACTTTGGCTCCATTTGAGCCTTTGGAGTCAGCTCCTGAGCGAATTCTGACTCTCAAAGTTGCTCTTTTGTTAGCTCTGTCTTCTTTGAAACGAGTGGGCGATCTACAGGCTCTCTCTGTTAATGGGACCTGTATGGATTTTGCCCCTGGCCTAGTTAAGGTTACCTTAAGACCTAGGGTGGGTTATGTGCCCAGTTTTGTCCACATCATTTCGCTCTCAGGTTATTACTCTTCACTCCTTTCACCCCCCTCCGTTTGACTCGGAGGAAGACGAGAAACTTCATTTGCTCTGCCCAGTTCGAGTGTTGAAGTGTTATGTTGACCGTTCGGACAGCTGGAGGAAATCTAACCAGCTGTTGGTGTGCTTCGGTGCTGGCCGCCGCGGGCTTGCCGCTTCGAAGCAACGGGTTTCCCATTGGGTGACAGAGGCTATTTCCTTAGCTTATGAGGTGCGTGGTTTACCTTCACCTCTTGATGTTAGAGCGCATTCTACCAGAGGTGTGGCTTCCTCTCAAGCACTTTTTAGAGGGGCTCTTTTGGAAGATATTTGTGTTGCGGCAGGTTGGTCCTCTCCGCACACTTTTGTGAGATTTTATAGTTTGGATCTCGACATGGCTCCGGGTTCGCATGTCCTGTCTGCTTAACCTAGTCATGCAGGTTATCTGGTGTTCTTTGAGCCAGATACGGCAGCGCTTTAGCTTGGCGTGTTTGGTATATCGTTCCCATTACGTCATTAAAGTGACGCAGCGTCGAGTGAACCTATGAAAGAGAACGTCTCAGGTTACTTGCGTAACCTATGTTCTCTGAGTAGGGAACGAGACGCTGCGTACGCTGCCAAGCTCCTCGCGCTGCCGACAGGCTTTCCTTTTCGGCAGAGAAATCTGAGGAGCAGATGGCGCGCGCGCGCTGATATAGGTGACTACGTCAGGTGGGCGACGTGCGCGCCATCAGCCAATCAATTGGCGTGATTCTATAAGGGCTTCAGACAATCGGCACACCCAGAGGGCGTCCCATTACGTCATTAAAGTGACGCAGCGTCTCGTTACCTACTCAGAGAACATAGGTTACGCAAGTAACCTGAGACGTTTTGTGGTGTGGGCAGAGGCTTGAAAGTTTCAACCTGGAGAGCAGTGCAGATTTGTACTCTTTAAAAACAGATTATTGTTTGATATTTAGTTTCCTATATAGTTTGTTATATTTGTATCCAGAATTACAGTTTGAATGTAAAAATACACCTACACTGTAAAAAAGTCAAATGACTGGCAGCAACGGCTGCCAAACAAAAACATAAAATTAAAGTAAAATATCTTCATTTAAATAAGGAAAAATCTTTTTTTTCTCTCAAAAGTTTTCTCTCAAACTTTTAAGGTAAATTTACGTAAAGTTTTTGCACTTTATTTGAATTAAGATATTTTACTTAAATTTTAGGGTTTTTGTTTGGCAGCCGTAGCTGCCAGTCATTTACCATTTTTTTTACGATTTTATTTTTACAGTGAAACTAATAAGATTTACTTTAAAATTACAAAGAATAATGTTAAATTGTTAGTATGGACATAAACCTTTAATATAATGAGCTAAATATTTTATTACAGATTAGTTCTGTAATTTTACATACATTTGTATGTAATTTAAGAAAACATAAAAATACTGTATAAATAATACAGTCATTTCCCTGTATAAAAAATGAGAATGACTGTGATTTGTCATTAATGATAAAATAATGGTCAAGTTGTTAATTTACAGATATATTTTTTTAAATTTTACATGAATTTGTATGTAATTTATGAAAACAGAAAAATACTGTATAAATAATACAGTAATTTTCCTGTATAACAATGAGAATTACTGTAATTTGTCATTAATGATATAATCCTTAAAATAACAGTCAAGTTGTTTATTTACAGATATTGTTTGTAATTTTACATAGTTTTAAACATAATTCAAAATTACAAGAAAAAACTGTAAACAATTTAGAGTTATTTTCCGTAAAATTAGGATTTTTTTTTACAGTGTGTCCGTCAGCTGATCACGTCTACCTATAGGAATATGACGTCTATCACCGCATACATATATATAGCTCCTCAGTACTATCAGCAGCTATCGCGTTTCTCCAGAGCTCATTTACCTTCCTCCACCCCCAGCTCCTCCTCTCGTCCAGTCAGGATTGGATTTTAATTACCCTCGAATCAGACTAAATTCCTGAATTATTTTGTACATTTAATATCAACATTAATGATATCTGCAATACATTATGTTGGTTCTGTTCTGCTCTTATCCATGCTAGGCTGCATGGATGCGCAGGGAGTTCTTGCCCAGAACAGAACCATACAGGCAAATCCAAACTATATGCTAATAGTCAATCAATCATGTTTGTCTAAAGCAGAGTGACGGGTAGGTTTAGGGGTGGGGTTTGGGGTTAGGTAATTCATACGAAATAATTTGAATTGGGCAACTCGTCAAATACGTACGATTTAGCAAAAATCGTACATATTTGTACGAATTTGCCACGTCGAAAAATATGTACGAATTGCCGTGAGATCGGGTTGACTATTCCTATAAATACACTGCTAGAATGACACTCACCATGATAAACGCAGTAACATTTGACAGAACCAAACCTTCCAAATATTAGCACAAAATGTTCTCCTTTCAGCAGTGGGAGTTTGCGGTCTAAAGTGAGGTGATTTTACAATTAATGAGCACTTGTTGTTCCATTATGACAAGTAAATTAAACACCCCAGTTCAACCAGTGGGTAAAGGCTTGTGTGTTATTCAGAAGCTCAGTAAATCATCTCACCGTTATAGCATTTCATTCAACACATTTCCACTTTTATAGGGGGACTATAGCCAGTGTGTCATGCCAGTGACATTGGTTGGTTTGTCCTTGCCACCCATATGCTCACACCTACAATATAAGTAATGAACTATAGAGATGCCGTAGTCTTTCTGAAATGCTGCAGTCTGTACAATCTCTTATCATCAAAACAGCATGAGGGCGTCACTTATAGCCATACTGTACATAAACCCCACTCACTCATATATGAACAAATATGAAGGTTTCCAATCTCCTCAGAGAATCACATGAAGACGAAAGGAGACTCACTACCATATGTTCCAGCTTGTTAGAACGTTTTAGGCACAATTCACGAGGTGAAATACAAGGAATGTGCGAGACGGTAATTAGACTGAATTGATTTCAAAAGGTTGTCCAGATCAGTAAATAATGCATTAGGGAACCTGACCAGTTATTAAGACAGACTCGTCTAATAATCTAACAACCTTAGGGCAGCTGAAAGCAAAATCCAGAAACTGATGCTGAAAGTGCTTCCACTGACAACTGAATAGCCAATCACTAACAGTGCCTTAAAACATAAGGTTGAGGAATGTATAATGTGATAAAATCAAATATTGAATCAAAATATCTGGGCTGTCAGATCAGTCACTAGCTTATAATTTCACTCTAATTAATGGTGATTACTCTTAATTTTTATATTTTAAACCCCAAAAGTTTGACACAAAACTTATCATCATCTAACACCATCTGTGCTAGTACTACTAACTGAATAATACTTAGTACTTAGAATAAAAGTGTGCCATTTCTTTACTCCAAGTGATCAGACATGTGGTTTCTTTATGACATAAAAGTATGTGCAGATTTTTTTTACTGTTAGTCTTAGTGCTGTCAGATTGCATATAGATTAATCCTTAAATTCAGTCGAGCAGTGAGTCATTTTCTCTGTCTTTTATTCTTTGATTAACATTAATGACAGACATCAGCAGCAGGTTTATTTGGCTGCTGTCACTTTAAGTGTACATTTACATGACAATGAAGTGCTAAAAAGTGAAAACATTTTTTTCTTTGTACAGATTACAATGCTATCAAAATGATCCCCGTTCACATGGATCCGCAAAAAAGACTAATAATGCTGTATTATGCATGCCAGACAATTAATTGGCAATGTCACTTTGTAAAGAAATACAGTGCACTCGAGATTAACCTAGACAATCTGATTTTAATTCTAAGGATGTTAATCTTGATAACACTGTATTATTACGTTGTCTTCTGGGTAAATTTCATCTTCCCAAAGCCAGAAACATTCACTGCAATCCCAATTTTAGAAGGTTCTCCTCTGATATAAGTCCCTTTTCACTTCCTTTAAGAAAATGTCAATGAACACAAAGGCTTTGACAACATATATCATCCTTGAGTCTGTTGTAAGGAACCTTTAATTTTTCATGATGACAAAATGTTATATTGCTAATTTGTGCAATTCTTATAACCACTTGTGATTATGTCCATATGCCCCCCTTATGTTTTACTGTTAATATCTGCATCCTTTCATTTGAAAAAAAAAAAGCTTATAGACTAAACATGTATGTCACAGGTTGTTTCCTGAAATGAAGAAGTTCCAAACAATAAAGTTTAATAGTAAATCCAAAAGACAGTCAGTGCAAACATCTAAATACAACGGTGACCGGACAAGGAGTGCAGGAGAATGAACAACTTAAGAAGTGAATACAAACGAGGATGATAAAAACACACAGCTGACACATATGAACTAATAATGATGGTAACCAAGGAGACAGATGAGTGGCGGGAATCTGAACAAAGAAACATGTGACAAATGAAAACAAAATGAAAGTCCATGAACTAAACTAAATATAATGGTGACAACCTAATAACATGTGCATGACATCACCGTTTTCACAGATTAACGTTTTTGTAGTTTACACGGAGATGATAAGGGTGACATTTAAAAAAAAAACTGCCGCTTTGAAACCCGTTTTCAAAAGTTTTGTTGTGTAAACGGCCCTATAAGACCTGAAGCACATGATGCGGATCCGGATCTGTCACATCTAATGTCCTCACAACTCTTTGCGTTCATTTTAACACTTTTTAACTCATTTAAGACTGCTTACAAGGATACTCGTCAAAGCGGACATTTTGGCATACACTGTAAAAAGTGATTTTTTTGAACTTGTAGATCTTAAGTATATTTTACAAACAAATCATATTTTGTCTTTTTACTTCAAAATGTCATGTTTAATTCAATAAACTACTTGAGCTTTCATTTTAATATTGTGCTTAAATACATAAGTAAATTCAAATGGAACTGCCCAAGTAATATTTACTTAGTGTTTTCTCATCTAATAGACTAATGCAAAAAATGACAAACGCAAGTAAAACTTACTCCATGAAGCCAGGCAACGCATGCTTTCTGGGGTCCTAATGGCGCGCAGAGGAAAGCAATGGAACATTTTCTCGAAGTCTGATGTGAATTTTACACGGTAAATTATGAAATATTTGTTTATAGGTCAATTTAGTTACATTTGCAGAAAAGTATAGAGCTATTAGGCTGTCTGCAGTCATGGTGGTTAAAGAGTTAACGCGTTAGTGTTAATATATAACTTCGAGTTGAGTTTGCTAAAGAATCGAATCATCCGTTATTAGCAAACAGCATGTGTCGAAAACAATTGTCCTATGTTTTACATGTAATCTACAAAGAAGTTTAATGTACAGTGAACTTTAAGATGAACTGTGCCCGACGCAAACGTCGTGTTTAATCATCTGTGTGATTAAATAATTGTGCCCTCACGTGTTATCCAAATTATAAACATACATTTCCTAATTTAAAAATGGACATGTACAGCCTCGGAAGTTTTACAAACCCGGGATGATAGACTACCTGAGCCCCGAGATGGGTAAATTAACGTTAGGCCATTAACTTTAAAAGTGAGAAAACCGCCAATCCACCATTAATTCACATCAACTAAGCTACACTGCTTTGTTGATGCATATTAATCAAGTTCAACCGAGATTATACTCCCTATTGAATAGTGATACTTTTTGTATGTGTTCAGGCAGCCTTATATGAGCTATACATTTATTGTTGATATTTACTTGAATGCAGTTGTTGACTGGTCAAATTTCGAATCAATAAGATAAATATATGTATTCAAATTTGGTATAAAGAAGTATATTTCTGACATTAACATTTCTAACATATGTCCAACAGGTTGCACTCACCATTCAAGCTCATGCCAGGTAAGTTGGCAATAATTCTTACAGCCTATACCAGTATGACACAGATTTCAATAGATATACGTATACAACCACACACACACACACACACACACACACACACACACACACACACACACACACACACACACACACACACACACACACACACACACACACCACACAGATATATATATATATATATATATATATAGATAGATAGATAGATAGATAGATAGATGATAGATAGATAGATAGATAGATAGATAGATAGATAGATAGATAGATAGATAGATAGATAGATGGAAGTGTACACTGTTAATGCAATTTACTTTTGTTTTTAACAGCAAATTGAAGATAAGCAAAATGCTGTGATTCGTTGCCTGCTAATCATCCGAGGAGCTCATTGAAGTCTTCCAGGTATATTAATAGATACATTAAAATTGAGTATGAATTTGGATATGTACAGTACTGCAAAAGGCACATTAGTATTTTCATCCCCAAAATAGTTTTTTACTTTTTATATCATTGTGCTGTAGTTTGTCAAAAAAAGCTATACCGTTCTAAAAAAAAAAGGTGCTATATGGCACTAAAAGTGGTTCTTGGCTTGTAATCATAGGGGAACCCATTTTGGTGCTATATAGCACCATATCTTAGCACCAAATCTTCTACAGCACTTTTGTCAAATGGTGCTATGTAAAACCCATAAGAGGTGCTATATATCACATTTTATTTAAAAAATGGTGCTAAACAGCACCTACAGTGGTTCAGGCAGCCTTATCAATCATAGGGGAACTACTTTAAGTGTTGTATAGCACCAAATCTTGGTGCTTCAGTGGTTCTTCAGCGGTTCTTCACTGGTTCTCTGGGATGACTGATGTGCTATATAGCACCACTACCATACAGAACCTGTTTAAACCCCTGTATGGTTCTTCAGCAGATCTTCGGGGTGGTTAAGGTGCTATATAGCACCACTGCCGTACAAAGAACCTGTTAAGCCCCTTTAAAGATTCTTAACGAGCCAAAGAACCATTGTTGGTGCTGTTTAGCAAGAAAGAAAATGCAAGGAAATAAAATGCAGAATGACACCTCTTATGGGTTCTTCACAGTACGATTTGATAAAGGTGCTGTAGAGCAGGGGTTTTCAAACTTTATGATGCCATGGACCCCCAAATATGATGAACCTCAAGGAGGGACCCCCTTCCTAAAATCCATCTATATATTTTTATTTATAAATTTCGTTGTACTTCCAATGACAATAAAGGCTACTTTACTCTACTATTTGATTTCGCCCTGCAACTCAGTCTGGAAATCTGTACATTAATTTCTACTGCTTCTGTTACCCTTTTGCGGGAACCAATCACAGACTGGCTTATCCACCCGGCACGCTATTGGCGGGTTTAACACGATGACAGATAGAAAAGTGATCACGCCTCTTGTGGTCTGATTGGTTGAAGGACTATCCAAGTCATTTGAATTATGCTCGTTGATCACGCCTCTTGTGCAGTTGAAAATACGGACCCACTTTATATTAGGTGGCCTTAACTACTATGTACTAACATTTTAATTACTCATTTGATACAATGCACTTATTGTGTACATACATGTTTTTACATTGTACTTACATTTTGAAAAATACCTGCATGTAATTACATCTGTAATTAATTTCTGTAGTTACATTTGTAATTACACAGTTGACCCTTTCCTTACACCAAACCCTACCCTTAAACTTACCCATACCCCCACACCTGTCCCTAACCCTACCCTTAAACTTACCCATACCCCCACACCTGTCCCTAACCCTACCCGTATCCCACCTCAATATCAGCAAAGGTGTTTTGCAATACAATTTGAACACAGTAAGTACATTGTACTTATTTTTTGATGAAAGTACATAGTAGTTAAGGCCACCTAATATAAAGTGGGGCCGAAAATACAGACTCCCCAGACCAATGTTCAATCTTAAATTAAGCTTGGTCTGGTGATAGCCGGACAAGTATGTAAGCAGCATTCAAGATAAATGTGACTAGTGAGAAAAACTCACTATAAAGATACAAAACAAACATATACAATTCTAGAAAGTATACGGCATGGTAGACTTTATCAATTTTTGCTTTGTCTTTTTATTCTCTGAAATTTTCTGAGGACCCCTTAGAACCTCCTGGAGGACCCCTGGGGGTCCCCAGACCCCAGTTTGAAAACCCCTGCTGTAGAGCACCTTTAAAGATATGGTGCTGTATAGCACCATAAGTATTTCCCCTATGATTACAAGCCCAGAACCTCTTGAATAAACAGTTTAAATTCCTAAACATTAATTTTGCCATTGTTTGTAATAATCTAGGGAGATTTTTGTTTGCACAGGGAGTCTGACAACAGTTGGTGCTCCACAGAAGGTCTGGTCTCACCATCATTTAGTCTGTCTATTGTAACATGAAGAAAGAGATACAATTGAGACAGCCTAAATCAAAAACTACTGTGGCAATGTCTGCAAAATGCTTACATGCGAAGCTACCTGAAAAACTATATCAAGTGTACCCAGGCCAAAAACTGCTTTAAGTGCAAAGGGTGATCACACCAAATAGTGATTTAGTCCATAGAAGGTAAATTAAAATCAATTATGAAAGCATTTTAAAGGCATCCCCACTTTAGAATTTTTCACATAAGTGCCTAAAACCTTTTACAGTACAGTAGCTTTGCAGGTAGTATTTTAAGTGTCTTGCAGATAGTTCTTCTTGATTTAGTCTGTCTTAATTGTTTCCCTCTTTCTTCATGTAATAACAGATTTAATGATGGTGAGACCAAATGTCTGTGGGACTCTTGTCACAAAATTAAAGAGAACATACAACTTCCTGTACATGATTGTAACCACTTTGTACTTATTTGTGTATTTGACAGGATGTCAGCAGAGACATGATTAAAGATAGCTTCACCAATCATGTGATGAAGATCATTGTACTGGGCAGCACTGCAGGAGAGCAAGTTGCTAACATAGCTGACGTCATTGAGGGGACTGAGGTGCTGTTGTAAGAATCTCACAAATGCGTGCCTTCTGCTCATGGGCTTCATTTATTCCCTGAACTTAAGCTAACTTGCTCATTTGTTCAACATTTGTTTCTTTTTTTTTGTTTTTTTGTTTTTTCAAGAGTTTAATTCAAATAAAACTCAAGGAAAATGTCAGTCAGTGTGTTTTTTGTTGTTGTTGAAAACATCAGTAGTAATATATCACAAATTATATTAAGTAATGTTTAAATAATATTTGAAATAAAGGTTACTCAGGATAACTAAAAAAAGATAGATAACTAGGATTCTTATGTAAAGGACATGCAATAAATCATATTATATTTATAAGCATTACTTAAGTAAAATTTACAAACAAAGAGTCATTAAAATGTACTGGGAATTCCCAAGTAAACTTAACTTAAACATTTCTAATTAAAGCTACTAAAAATTATATATAGATTTTACTAGCCTTTTCTGAGTGAAAATTGTTTCCAAGCTTTTTTCAAGTAAATCCTACTCCACATTTTTCTTTTGTGTGTTTTTGTCCGTTCAAGCACAAAAGAGAAGCGCCATTCTGTGCATATGAGTCCTGTGTGTGTCACACAGAGAGGAGATTCACACACAGCGCACCAGTACAGATTTAAATTCTTATTTTTGAGTCTTATCGTGAATGGTTTAAAGGGATAGTTCACCCAAAAATGAAAATTCTGTCATAATTTACTCACCCTCAAGTTGTTCCAAACCAGTTTATTTGTTCTGCTGTACACTAAAGATGATATTTTGAAGAACGTTTGTAACAAAGCAGATAGAGCAACCGTTGACTACCATAGTATTTTTTTCCCTACTATGGTAGTCAGTGGTTGCTCTCTCTGCTTGGTTACTAAAGTTCTTCAAAATATCTTCTTTTGTGTTCAGCAGAACAAAGAAACTCATACAGGTTTGGAACAACTTGAGGGTGAGTAAATGATGACAGACTTTTCATTTTTGGGTGAACTGTCCCAAAAATATACTGTAGCGCAGCCAAAGGATGTCCGAATAAAACGGATGCTGCATTAATTGAGTAAAATATTTTTTAGCACGTTAAACTAAAACAATTAATCGCAATTAATTAGTCATCATTTATAAATACAATGTTGTCTGGCCAGCTTCAACATAGTATCATGAGTATTGCATGAGAAAACACCATTCACATTTCTTCAGAAAATGTAAAGATGTAGCCAGAAAAAAGTGTAATATTGGTATATTGTCCCACTGGAAGCAATCAGTAAAATCAGCAAATCCGTAAAAAAAACCTTTATGAATAGAAACCTCCTGCACCCCCTCCATCTAAAACACCCGCCAGATTTAGAAGCTGGCTTGAATGCTTGAGTACAGTCTAATTACCCAGTAGAATTATTGTATCTCAATAACTCAGCTTTGTTCTCCTTCCACTCCTCTGGAATAAATTAGCCTGGGCTGACTGACATCGACATGTCAACCTCTGGCCAGTTGGGGACTGCTGTCTCTTCAGGGCATGTGGATGTGTTTGAGGTGCTGTTCACATCCCCCTCTGTGTTGACTTATTTGTAGCCTGCATCTGCTGGCGTTCCCACTGGAGCGGAGAGAAAAATCAGGACCGGTTGCAGCCCAGAAATGCATGTGTGGATGAATTGCTGCAAACACACGATGATGTAATACACCCTGCCGCCTTTTCTTTCCCTATCAGTCAGTAAATCAAATAAGAAACCGAAAGATGAGATGTACGTGCCTGGGAGGTTATATGCTTGTGGACTTAATTGGATGAGATATTTGAAGGCCTGCGAGAGACTTGGCGAGGACAGGCATTTTTGAGCAACAGTGGCTGGTGTCTAGAGAAAGACACAACGCTTCCCCGCCATCTGTACTCCAAACAATCATTCCTGTGAGATTTCAGGGCCAGACAAACATGACACGGATTCAGAGCTGCTACAGAAAATTATTCCAATGAAATAGACAATATTACACTTGTATGGATACCATGTGAAGTTATGCACATTACAAGAGACGTTAGGAACAGGAGGACAAAAGTCCTTTTAAGGCAAGTCAGCTCGCTCATAGGTAAAAGGCATACAATAAGTAGTTTTACAACAAGCCAAAATATATAAATATTATAAAATGCAGAGCCCATGACTATGTGTCAAGGTCAATAAGTCTCTTAAATATAAAACAATTTGAACTTTGTATGAAAAGGCAAGGTTAGTTTGTGAAATGTCACGCAGTGCGACGGTAATAATATTTATGAATTAATAATTTATATAATACATTAAAAATACTCTAGATTCGGATTCATATTCAAATGTGGGACTTCTATTCCATTCATTGAGCGTCACAATTACTTCCAATCATTTTCTTTGAGTGGTCCATTATACTACCTCTGCTGACAGTCTGCTGTATAAATACTGGTTTATCAACAATCTCTGAAGTAACTGGAGGAAAAAATAGGCATAGTCTTCATAATAAGCATTGTGTACAGATTCATACAAATGCAATCATGAGTCATAGTGCTGAAATTTTCAGTCTCCCTTGAGCAGTGCTGGTGGATGATAAAAAATGTTTAAATAGCTGTGTGAAACTAATCGTTGTGAAACGGACAAGGGCATATGCTTTTGATTTGTGTCTCTAGAAGGACATCAGATAAAACAAAAATCAATTTATGAAGCAATAAATCACATTAAGCACAAATATTATCACAGAGCCATGGCAAAATACAGATTTTTGCTCTCCAGTCAACACTATAGCTATCTAAAGATATACATGAAATGGAGGCAATTTATTGTGTTTAGTCATATGTCTACTGATCAGTTCCACAGGTAACTTAATGACTCTGGGCAAATCCATCTGTTACAGCTGAAGTGTGTTTTATTGATGCTAAAATGCTTTCCCCGCTTAATATGCAGGACACACACACACACACACACACACACACACACACACACACACACACACACACACACACACACACACACACACACACACACACACACACACACACACACACACACACACACACACACACATAGTTAGTCCAAGGTTCAATACATACCTCGGTTTTTAACCACGGTTTTCGGTTCGGTTCTGATGGCCTGTCACATCAGTTTTTTGCTATTCTATTTTTAAGCGACAGGAACAGAAAGAGGTTAAGGAGAAAAAAGATTGCAATTTTTTTTTATTGCAATACTCTTTCTTTATTTTACTTAAAATAATTGAAAAACCTTACTTAAACTTAAAACTTTAAAACCTTGTACACATTCCTAGTGTATTGTATAATATAAAAAAATTATATATATATATATATATATATATATATATATATATATATATATATATATATATATATATATATATATATATATATATATATATATATATATATATTTATACTGGCAGCTCAGAGCTGTACATTAGCATTTAAGTATGAAATTGAATGAATAAATGTACAAATAAAACACTACATAGACTTCACTAGAAAATATACATTGATTCTTAGCTACTGTATTAGTTTTTCAGTCAAGAGCAGTGAGTGATTTTCTCTTTGTCTTTTGTTTTTGTATTAACATTAAAGGGATAGTTCATTAAAAAATGACAATTCTGTCATCGAGAAGAAATGAATACAAGTTTGGAACAATATTAGAGTGAGTAAATAATGACATAATTTTAGAGGTGAACTGTCCCTTTAAGGACAGCGTGTTCACTACTGCACTGCTGTCAATTTAAGATCGGCGTGCATCTAATATACAGACACACGCGATTTTACTTTCACTTTAGACATAACCGACTGTTTTTATGTAAACCTTGTGTGTATTTGACAGTATTAGTGCAGTAAGACTACTTAGTCCAGTAATCACGTATTTGACAGACGTTTAGTGAGCATGCTCGGAAAAGCGCATGTTAAAACCACGCATAAGCACGCGAATTAAATGCATGTAAAACGTATGCAAATAATGAACTTTTGTGATTGTGAATATCTGTTCCGTGAATATAACTCTACCACTAACGTGTGATGCGAATGTATGTTGCGTATTTCAGTATAGGGATGGAGGCAATTCAATTAGTAGAATTTGTTGAAAATAATTAATGAAATGCAAAACCGAAAAAAACGCAATTCACAATTCAAATGCAACTCTTATTGAACCGTGAATGCCGTCCTGAACGGTTCAATATTATATTAAGAATTGTGGCATCCCTAATATATACAGGTCCTTCTCAATAAATTAGCATATTGTGATAAAGTTCATTATTTTCCATAATGTAATGATAAAAATTAAACTTTCATATATTTTAGATTCATTGCACACCAACTGAAATATTTCAGGTCTTTTATTGTTTTAATACTGATGATTTTGGCATACAGCTCATGAAAATCTCAATAAATTAGCATATTTTATCCGACCAATAAAAGAAAAGTGTTTTTAATACAAAAAAAGTCAACCTTCAAATAATTATGTTCAGTTATGCACTCAATACTTGGTCGGGAATCCTTTTGCAGAAATGACTGCTTCAATGTGGCGTGGCATGGAGGCAATCAGCCTGTGGCACTGCTGAGGTGTTATGGAGGCCTAGGATGCTTCGATAGCGGCCTTAAGCTCATCCAGAGTGTTGGGTCTTGCGTCTCTCAACTTTCTCTTCACAATATACCACAGATTCTCTATGGGGTTCAGGTCAGGAGAGTTGGCAGGCCAATTGAGCACAGTAATACCATGGTCAGTAAACCATTTACCAGTGGTTTTGGCACTGTGAGCAGGTGCCAGGTCGTGCTGAAAAATGAAATCATCTCCATAAAGCTTTTCAGCAGATGGAAGCATGAAGTGCTCCAAAATCTCCTGATAGCTAGCTGCATTGACCCTGCCCTTGATAAAACACAGTGGACCAACACCAGCAGCTGACATGGCACCCCAGACCATCACTGACTGTGGGTACTTGACACTGGACTTCAGGCATTTTGGCATTTCCTTCTCCCCAGTCTTCCTCCAGACTCTGACACCTTGATTTCCGAATGACATGCAAAATTTGCTTTCATCCGAAAAAAGTACTTTGGACCACTGAGCAACAGTCCACTGCTGCTTCTCTGTAGCCCAGGTCAGGCGCTTCTGCCGCTGTTTCTGGGTCAAAAGTGGCTTGACCTGGGGAATGCGGCACCTGTAGCCCATTTCCTTCACACGCCTGTGCACGGTGGCTCTGGATGTTTCTACTCCAGACTCAGTCCACTGCTTCCGCAGGTCCCCCAAGGTCTGGAATCGGTCCTTCTCCACAATCTTCCTCAGGGTCCGGTCACCTCTTCTCGTTGTGCAGCGTTTTTTGCCACACTTTTTCCTTCCCACAGACTTCCCACTGAGGTGCCTTGATACAGCACTCTGGGAACAGCCTATTCGTTCAGAAATTTCTTTCTGTGTCTTACCCTCTTGCTTGAGGGTGTCAATGATGGCCTTCTGGACAGCAGTCAGGTCGGCAGTCTTACCCATGATTGCGGTTTTGAATAATGAACCAGGCTGGGAGTTTTTAAAAGCCTCAGGAATCTTTTGCAGGTGTAATTTTGATTCAGATGATTAGGTTAATAGCTCGTTTAGAGAACCTTTTCATGATATGCTAATTTATTGAGATAGGAATTTTGGGTTCCCTTTCGAAAGGGAACTCGCACTGCGTCAGCTTTTGCTTACGCTACGGGGAACGCCTCCAGCGTGACTGGTGCCTGAAATCACAATCAAATCACGTCAATCCTATTGACCGACGACAGCCTATGATGTCATCAAGGTGAAACCAGGAAGTATATAAGGGAGCCTTGCCAACATGACAGTATCTCTTCGTCTTCAGGGACTGTTTTGCCTGTCTTCACGTGAAACGTCTACAAGAAGGATAACAATGAAGTGTGCTGAGGCCACTTCTGCAGAAGTGTGTTTTGAATGTGTAGCTTGCGCTTTGGATACACACACACTTTGTGTTTACTTTCTGGGAGAAGAGCATGCAACTCGGCTGGACCTCTTCTCGAGGGGAGAGGTTTCAGCATCTGGGAAAGACCACGCTCAAGCTGAGGCTGAGCGGCGTCTGAAATGCGTTTCCCAGATGGATCTGGCTCGTCGCTTGGAGACAGTTATGGTTGTTGAGGACGATCCAGATCGCGAGAGGCTCGAGCAGAGGATGGGTGAGTCAGTTAAAGATGCTGAAGCTTTTCAAACCATCCTGTCCCATGTACGAGGAGTTGCTGGAAGTCATGGAACGCGCTGCGGGTAGACTGCAGCTGCCTTTGCGGCGCGTGAGGAGAAAGGCTGAGCGTCCAAACAGTTCGGACGATCGGTTTCTCTCCGCCCATGACCTCCCAACTCCTGGGAGTCTTCCATTCCTTCCAGATCTCCATCAGCAGATCTCGAGGGGATGGAAGAAACCATACTCAGCCCTGCATCTGTCGACGTCAGCGAGCTTAATTTCGCTGATGTCGAGGGAGTGCCTGGCTGGGTATGTGTCGGGGCTGCCCGTGGACGAGATGTTATGTTTATCTCGCCTCTGGGCGGCCGGCGACACTGTGGCTCCCACCCTGCCGGTCTAATGCCTGAATGGCAGGGCGTACATGTCAGTGGGTCACGCTGCGGCGGCTTTGCACACCACAGCAGTGTTGTAGGTGTACCAGGCAGACCTGCTGAGGGACCTCGATCAGGGGGAGGGACCCCCTGAGGCGGTAGTCGAGTCGCAACGGACCGCGGTTTTCGCTCTCCGGGCCACCGTACAGATTGCGCCGATGGCGGCGACGGTGGCCACGGAGAGACATCTGTGGTTAAACCGTCTGGACATCGGGGAGAAAGAAGTCCTTTCTCCTGGATGCCCCGTTTTCGCAATCCGAACTTTTCGGCACCTCCGTAGAGGCGGTGGTGGGAAAGTTCGGAGAGGCAACGGCGTGCTCGGCAGCATTTAGAACATGCATTCCGCTGAGGTCCGGGACCGCGCCCAGGCAGTTGGGTGTCCCCGGCCCGTTCCAGTCTGAGGGCTGGAGACGGGAACAGCAAGCCAGCGTCGCCTCTCGAGCGCCCCCGCCGCGGAGGACTGGGGCGCAGGGGAGGCGGGACACCCGCAACAGGAAGAGGAAGGAAGCCGGGGCTGGTAACCGGAACCAGCACAGGCAGCGAACTCCGCCCTCGAGGACGCGGAGATGAACGCTGCCTTTTTTCCCTTCCTCTGGCTTTCCCCAGGGCGCTTTACATCAGGCCGGTGGGCCTATGATGAGCAGAAAATGTAAGATTCTGCCGGCCCGCCTGGTTTGTTTGTTGAAAGCGCCCCCCTCAGGATGGCGGGCGGATACTAGCTCGATGGCTGGGTTGAAGCACCGCGAGGAGCGATTGGTGAGTCCCCCTCTATGAGGGCGAAACATTTTCAAAACTATGTTTTTCAGGACTTTTGGACCGTCGCTCCCCTGAGGGGTTGCTTGGGGAAATTTTGGATCATCGCGGGATTTCGCAGGGCCTGCAGCTCCCTGTGAGTAAGCTAAGAACGATCTTCTTTGCAACATTATGTGGTTGTGTGTGAATGCCTCACTTTTGCTAGTAGAGACTTGGGAAGTAGCTGAAGACCGGGTATGCGCTAGTACGCGAGCTGTAGTAAGATCTGCGCCCAGCTCTGCGGGGCTTTGGGGGAAGGGGTTCGGGGCCTCAATGTGTAATATTAGAGGTGATAATATGTCTTTCCCGAGCCCTGAGTAGATCTAGTGCGATTGTATGTCGCACTACTTGGCCTAGGCTTTGTCAAGGATGGGGGCGTTCCCTTTTAAGGAAGGTTGTTCGCCCCTGGCCTGTCTTTTGATATAAGAACATGGCGTGGTTTATGCATCCTTGTTTCAGCCTCCTCTTGTTACAGAGTCGTCCGGGCAAGGCCCGCCCCCTTCTCTGCGTTCTGGGGTTACGAGTAACGCAGTCGGGGTGTTGCAGCAGACAGCGACTTTGCCAGTAGTCGTGGGGCGGAGTGAAGCGTCTTTCGCTGGTTTGCGATCAGACTTTATCTGCCGTTTCCGCCTTTCAGAGCTTGGTGGCCGCCATCTTTTGGCGGCCCCCGGCCTCTTCCTGGAGGATGTTTGGCCGGTGGGTTCTAGATTTTCTAAAAGAAAAGGTATTGTTTCACCCTGGCTCTATGTCTCTGCTTCACCTCCTTTAGGGCTCGGGTTGAACTGAACATCGGATAAACCTCTGTGGAGGTTCTGGTCGGATGCTCCCCTGAGGCCCGAGCATTGCCAATGGCTGACGCCCTCGCACTTATGGTTGGCCGCTGCATGGAAAGTAAGACAGCCGCCCCGAGGCAGGTGACGTAAGTTGTACTCCCCTCGCTTTAGAGGGTCTTTGTTTAAGCACTTTCGCTGAGTACACTGCTGTTGGCAATGTGATTAGGTCCATGTTTGTAGGCGCTGCCCGAGAGACTGCGCCGTCCTGGGGGCCCTAGGACACGGCGAAGCAGTTGTCCCTAGCTGCCTCTGGGACGGAGCCAGCCCCAGGTGCGGGCGTAGGAGCCAGCTGGTTGTTAGAAGCCAGCTTGGGCAGTCTGGGCAGCTGGACTTCAGGACAGGTAGTAGGCGTCAACCGGCCTCCCTGCAAGGAAGTCTCGACGCCATGGCCCACGAGTGGGCCTTGGAGGTTCTCCTCCACTGGTGTCGACGTCAGCAGTAACCTCGTCAACTAGTCTCCTTGGGGATGAGTTCCCAGGTGTGAACTGGATCTCCAGGTGTTGTCAGCAGCAGACAGCTGCCGCCAGCCCAGGCGCAGCAGCCAGCCTTTTTAAGGCCGCCCTGAGGGGTAGGCTCCCGGTTTGGGTTACCTTCGCTCAGGTGGTAGGCCCGATTGGCCTCCCTGAGGGCCTGCTGTGGTCAGCAGGCGCTGCCTGGTCTCCCCCGAGGGGGCACCACTGGCATTAAGTCCCTTGATGGCTGTTTTAAGCTGCTGGTAGGCACTGGATGGCTAGCACGAGTGCTGGCCTCCCTGAGTGCCGCTGAGGTGGTGACCATGAAGTGCTATGAGTAGCACATTCTGGCTATGGGCAGCACGCTCTGCTATCAGGTGGAGGCATTGCGCCTCCCTGAAATCGTTCCCCGGTCCCCAGGTTCGGTAACGGATCGTAGCATGGGATGCTATCAGGCAAGCTGCACGGGATTCGCTTGGAGTAGTAGGCCCAACGTGGCCTCCTCTGAGGGCATGCTCCTGTCTCATGGTCTCTGGATAGGTCCAGTCACTGAGCAGAGGGCTGTGATGGAGAAATGCCCGGCATTTTTGCAGGTGGTAGGCCCGTTAGGCCTCCCTGATGATGCGAGTCCCTATCTTCCCAGCTACCTCGAGGGCTAGCACGACTGCGATCAGGTTTCAGGCCCATATGGCCTTCCTGAGAGCGAGCTCCGCTGTTGGACACGCGAGCAGTCGGCAAGGGTAACCAGGTGGAGGCTCCTCTCGGCCTCCATGGGGAACGAGTTCCCCTGGCGGGAACGCACAACTGGCTTTACGCTGACAGCTAGTGGTCACCCGCTATCAGGCGCCGGTCTCTGGCCGTTCGCGAGACCTGGAGGCGGTGTTCTTACCCTAGCACGACGAGAAGTTACTGCTGCTATGCGGTCCCCACGGGAGGGGACTTTCATAGTTTGCCTACTGCATGGCTACCTACCAGGCAGGCTTATGAGCTCCTCTCGAATGAGGGTCAACTAAGAGCTTACGGCCGCTTGGCGCTGGTTAAGGGTTGTATGCCCCTCGGGGCCTCCCTGGCATAATCAGCCTGTAAGGTCTCTGGCCTCCTAAGCACGTTTTAAAGTAGGTGCTTGGTAGATCCGAGGATCGAGCGGCTAAACTCCCCTCGCTAGCAAGGGTTATATAGCACTTCGCTGAGAGCTGCTCTCCGGGATAACCCGTCTCTGAGATCCGGCTAGTGGATGTTACTGCCTTTCTTGCAGCACCCTAGCGGGATGCCTCTTCGGAGGCGAGTACCAGAGGCTCTGTACTGTACAGACAGGGTTGACCGTATTACGTGTCCCACTTTAGTCTGGGTCACCTGGTCAGGTCTCCCTGGTGGCATTCGGTGAGAACCTCCCGAATAGTGACTGGCATAGGGTTCCCTCGTAGTTCCCTTGCCATGTTCCCTTAAAGGAACCCCTTCTAAGTCGAATGGGTGGTTCCAGGCCTTCGAGCAGGGCCTGGGAATGACCTCATGTGTGTGAAGGTTCCTTCTTGGGCGATAGCTTGGGCTATGACCGTAGGGAGCGCTGTCACTGACAGCCTAATGTGACCAGAAGGGGAGTGGTTCAGGCATTTCAGTAGAATTTGCTTGTCTTGACAGTTGTCACTGCCTATGGGCATGCACTCCCGTCGGCATGGCGTAGTGGGTATATCATTCCCCGTAGCGTAAGCAAAAGCTGACGCAGTGCGAGTTCCCTTTCGAAAGGGAACGTCTCAGGTTACAAATGTAACCTTTGTTCCCTGAGAACAGGGAACGAGACACTGCGTCGCTTTGCCATGCCGCAGGGCCTGCCTGCCGAAAACAGTCCCTTCAGACGATTAGATACTGTCATGTTGGCAAGGCTCCCTTATATACTTCCTGGTCGCACCTTGATGACATCATAGGCTGTCGTCGGTCAATAGGATTGACGTGATTTGATTGTGATTTCAGGCACCAGTCACGCTGGAGGCGTTCCCCGTAGCGTAAGCAAAAGCTGACGCAGTGTCTCGTTCCCTGTTCTCAGGGAACAAAGGTTACATTTGTAACCTGAGACGTTTTCATGAGCTGTATGCCAAAATCATCAGTATTAAAACAATAAAAGACCTGAAATATTTCAGTTGGTGTGCAATGAATCTAAAATATATGAAAGTTTTATTTTTATCATTAGATTATGGAAAATAATGAACTTTATCACAATATGCTAATTTATTGAGAAGGACCTGTATATATAAACATAAACACTGATTAGGCATAAGACATAAGGCATATCTATCAAAAGTGGTCCAAGGAAGGAACAGTGGTGAACTTGGCGACAGGGTCACGGGTGGCCAAGGCTCACTGATGCCCGTGGGGAGCGAAGGCTGGCCCGTGTGGTCCGATCAAACAGACGAGCTACTGTAGCTCAAGAAGTTAATGCTGGTTCTGATAGAAAGGTGTCAGAATACACAGTGCATCACAGTTTGTTGTGTATGGGGCTGCATAGCCGCAGACCAGTCAGGGTGCCCATGCTGACCCTTGTTCACTGCTGAAAGCGCCAACAGTGATGTGAGCATCAGAACTAGACCATGTAGCAGTGGAAGAAGGTGGCCTGGTCTGCTTTCTTTGGAATCAAGCTTTCTTTTACATCACGTGGATGGTGCGTGCGTGTGCATTGATTACCCGGGGAACACATGGCACCAGGATGCACTATGGGAAGAAGGCAAGCCGGCGGAGGCAGTGTGATGCTTTGGGAAATGTTCTGCTGGGGAACCTTGGGTCCTCGGTCCATCCATGTGGATGATACTTTGACATGTACCACCTACCTAAGCATTGTTGCAGACCAGCTGTGGCCTCTTTCAGTGGGATAATGTGCCCTGCCAACAAGCAAAAATGGTTCAGGAATGGTTTGAGGAGCACAACAACGAGTTTGAGGTGTTGACTTGGCCTCCAAATTCACCAGATCTCAATTCATTCGAGCATCTGTGGGATGTGCTGAACTAACAAGTCTGATCCATGGAAGCCCCCCCTCGCAACTTACAGGACTTAAAGGATCTGTTGCTAACATCTTGGTGCCAGATACCACAACACACCTTCAGTGGTCTAGTGGAGACCCATGCCTCGACTGGTCAGGGCTGTTTTGGCAGCAAAAGGGGGACCAACACAATATTAGGTCATAATTTTATGCCTGATCGATGTGTATATATTAGGGGTGTAACGGTACACGTATTCGTATTGAACCGTTTCGGTACAGGGCTTCCGGTACGGTGCACGTGTGTACCGAACGGTTATGAATGTAATCTTTAACAGTCGGCTTGTTGTAAGCGCGGAACACACTTCAATCCGAGTTCCCACACGAACATATTAAGTATTCAGTTCATTTTATCACGAAATTCAAACGATAAATCCTGTTTTAACGCTCTTTAATGTGATGTGACTGATAGACGCGTATCAGTTCAACTTAAAGCGGCAGCGCGCGGCGCGCGAGTCAATGCGATCATAGATGCGTATCAGTTCAACTTAAAGCGGCAGCACGCGGCGCGCGAGTCAATGCGATCATAGACGCGTATCAGTTCAACTTAAAGCGGCAGCGCGCGGCGCGCGAGTCAATGCGATCATAGATGCGTATCAGTTCAACTTAAAGCGGCAGCGCGCGCGAGTCAATGCGATCATAGACGCGTATCAGTTCAACTTAAAGCGGCAGCGCGCGAGTCAATGCGATCATAGACACGTATCAGTTCAACTTAAAGCGGCAGCGATCATCTCTTCCTAAAGAATAAACATAAATGAATAAATCTTAAGGTATGTTGAGGATACATTACAACTTACTGAAATGTATCATATGTCGTGTAATCGCTCCATCTGTGTTTCAACCGCGGAAAGACAATAAAACAGCTTGGAAACAATGTCATGCAGAATCACGTTTACTCAGAAGTCATTCAGTGTCCACAGTTGTGAGCTCACTAGAGAAATCAACTCTTTCACTGAATACATGCACTATATTAGCCGTTATATTCATTATATTAGCCTATATATATTCATTATATACTACTAAGCCTGTTAGTGATGTCTTGTTTATTTAATGTATGTTTATCATATGTTTGTCATGAAAATTACAGCCACTAAATGATTATATTTCAACAATGAATAAAAATAATTAGATTTAGAAGTTAATGCAAAAACTGCCTTATGTGAAGCTTATGAGTGTTGATTATTATATCTAAAAATAAATAGCAACTGAATTTAGGGTAATAGTTTGGGCTCTGTTGTTAATCTTTAATAGCTATATGTAAGTAAGGGCTCCCTATATAGTTTACAGCATTATCTTTAAGAAACTTTTAGTTATAATTTAATTCATTTAAGGACAGACACAATTTTTTTCATTAAACCACTGTTGAATAAAAAATTAATAAAAAGCAATTTTGTAAAACTGCTGTACCGAATCCATACCGAACCGGGACTTCAAAACCGAGGTACGTACCGAACCATCAGTTTTGTGTACCGTTACACCCCTAGTATATATATATATATATATATATATATATATATATATATATATATATATATATATATATATATATATATATATATATATATATATATATATATATATAATAAATTCATATTTTTTAGTCAGCAAGGACGTGTTAAATTGATCAAAAGTGACACAAAAATATTACATTTATGCATTTGGCAGACGCTTTTATCCAAAGCGACTTACAGTGCCCTTATTACAGGGACAATCCCCCTGGAGCAACATGCCTTGCTCAAGGACACACTGGTGGAGACCGCTGGGATTGAACCAGCAACCTTCTGCATATCAGTTCCATGGTTTAACCCACTGGACCACCATCTCACCATATTAAGCAGAACTGTTTATAATTAGATTATCAACATTGATAATAATTAGAAATGCTTACTGAGCACTAAATTATAATGATTTGTGAAGGATTATGTGACACTGAAGACTGGAGTAATGGCTGCTGAAATTATTATTATTATTTTTTAAATGTAAAATATATTACAGTTGAAAACAGTTATTTTAAATTGTAAAAATATTCACAATATTCCTTTCTTATCAAATAAATGCACTCTTGGTGAGCATAAGAGACCCCAAATCTTACTGACCCCAAACTTTTGATTGGTTGCCTGAGACAACAGTTAATTGTACTGTTTAGAATATTATAAAATAATATGTGACTGCAGAATTATGCAATTGACCAATCAGAATTCACGAATACAGACAGCCATGTAATAAAATATCCTAATGAGAATGCATTTATTTTGTTCCCGTTTAGATCAGAAAACAACATAATAAAAGGGGAAAATTGAGCAGTCTAATCTTTCTGTTACTGTACCATAAAAATGAAAAAAGACAGGCTAAACAAACGCATATACATTTTTACTAAATCGTACCATTTTTTGTCTTAGTGTGAAGGACACGTTAAAAATGAAAAGACCCTTTTTTTCATTATAAAGAACATTTTGTGGAATGGAAAGGTTCTATTGATTTTAAAGGTTCTTTATGGAACCATAGATGCCAATAAAGAATCATTCATTTTAATAGTGTAGTGAGACCAGGGCAGTTGTAAACTGCTCCGCTGGCAACAGTGCTTCAATTATAAAAACAAACCTGACCCCAAATAAACTGGAATACCTGACCTTTTCCACATGGACACTTTTTCTTAGATTTTCATCTGCTATATAAACAATGACAGCCCTGCAAGAGCTCATTCTGCTGCATGTCATACTCCCAAAATCTGGCACATTTTTATCCTCAACAGAATTCCACCTAACCGCATACAAATTCGCCCCAAGTTGTTTTAACAATGGCCACATAATGCAAACGACTGCAAAACAGGAATCCAAACGCTGAAGTGTGTTAGGCGGTTAGTGCACAGCTTGAGGCAGATACAAGCTGTCATATGTCAGAATTGTGGCAGGCTGGGTAACACAACGACAACAGGGAAACAACTGGGGAGCTATTAGAAGTGAGCGGGGGAAGTTGGGACAGGGTCTGACTGCGGGGGACTGACCTTGGAACGAGGAGGGGCACGGATGTACCACTTGCAGTCCACTGCCTCTGTCTGCAAGGCTTTGCCGTCTTTGGTGATCTGCTGTGATTCAATGATGCCTTCAGGTCCTCCCATCTCGAATTCACAAACTGCAGCGGAAGAGACATAAGAAGACAGATTACGGAAAATGAAAAGCCATTATATATATTCATATGTAGGATGCTTATAAATGAATGAATAATACCCACAGGGAAGAGGTTTGGGGACTCCTATGTCTTTAAAGTCAGGATCTGAAATAAAAGAAAGAAAATAAGATAAGATATAGAATATAATTCAGATAATCGATAACCATAAATATTGTGCTGTGATATATAAACTGAACCATTCAATGTACAATCAACGTGTACATTGAGATTGATCAATAAGGTTTGTGAACGGTTTAATAGCTTTAATAAGTGTTTGAAATCTCACAGTTGATGTTTCAAAAATGATGCAGAGTTGCAGTTTGAACAGGAAGGAAGCATTCAATAAATAGAGATTAGACTGCTCAGTTAGCAATATCTTCCAGTATATTTCTTATTCCACTGCTCTATAGAGGCTTGTGAAAAAATTTAGACATGTTTTGGAAGCTGTCTGTAATGGAGGGGCTTTGAAACCACCTATAGAGAAAACGGCTTGGGTTACGTCTGTAACCCTTGTTCCCTGAGAAGGGAACGAGCACTGCGTCGGAACGACACTTTGGGGATACTCCCTAAGCACTAGCGAATCCGAAGTCCGTATAGAAACTAAACCAATCTGATTGGCGTGCGTGATGACTTCACTGTGACGGCATACCCGGAAGTATAAAAGGGGAGCCGGCGCATTGAAACGGCAGCTATTGCTCTGAAGCATGCGCTCCAGGCGTGCCGAGGTGTGGTGACGCGACGCAGTGCTCGTTCCCTTCTCAGGGAACAAGGGTTACAGATGTAACCCGAGCCGTTCCCTTTCGAGGGAACTCTCACTGTGTCGGAACGACACTTTGGGGAACGAGTACCCACTAGCCCACACCGAGGGTAGCGCATGCCCTAGTGTGAAGCCGGAGACCGGGCACAACTAGGACTGGAGTACCCTAGCGCCAGGCGCCGCAGGGAGATACTTCTCCACCCCTTCCTTTTCCGCGCCCCAACCGGTGAGGGAGACGTCTGTTGAAACGGTTTCCCGGCAACAAGACGCTCCCAACACTGGCCCCGGGAACAGAAACCAAGGTTTCTTCCATATAACTAGGGAACGAAGGCATCTGCGCGTTACCCTGATCATACGGAAAGGATTCCCTCTGAGGGAAAACCCCTTGGTTTCCAACCACCACTGTAGAGGTCTCATGTGCAGCAGGCCAAAAAGTATCACGTTGGACGCTGCTGCCATGTGCCCCAGCACTCTCTAAAAGTGCTTCCCAGTGAAGGTTCCTTCTTCCGCCGTCACGTGAGGCGGAGGATGAAAAAAAAAAAACACAGCAGAACCAAAGACCTGACCACCCCTGATGACACTTCGGGCACCTAGCCCTGCCTAGGGTGAAGGATAGCCTAACTCCCACGGGGGAAAACTCCAGGCAAGTCAGCGTTACCGCCGAGGCCTAGAGATCCCCCACTCTTTTTCCTTTAGCGATGTAATCGCTAGGAGAAAAGCCACCTTAGGGTCAAGTTCTTTGGTTCATCTGACTCCAATGGCTCAAAGGGGGCCTCAGCCAGCCCTCGAGAACCACTGCCAGATCCCAGGTTGGGAGTCTGGAACGAGCCACAGGCCTCATCCTCCGAACCCCACTGAGGAACTGTACAACCAGCTGGTGCCTACCCAAGTCCATCACCCAAAGGAGTGTGGAAAGCCCCATGCCAGCCACGGACACCCTGAGTGTGGACGGGGTTAGACCCGCAGAGAAGCGATCTTGGAGGAACTCCAGCACTGAAGCCACCGGCCAGTTAACTGGGTCCACCTCACGCTCCCTGCACCAAGTGGCTCACCACTTGGGGCTGTACAGTCTCCTTGAAGACGGAGCCCTGGAACTGAGTAAGGTCTCTATCACCTCTGCCGACAGGCCAGCCTCTAGGTACCTGACCCCCTCAGGGGCCAGACCCAAAGGTTCCAAACCTCTGGCCGGGGGTGAAATATTGTGCCCCCTGCCTGAGATAGGAGATCCCTCCTCAGAGGAATCTGCCATGGAGGACCTGCCAGCAGAGCTATGATATCTGAGAACCAAACTCGCGTCAGCCAACAGGGTGCTACCAGAAATAGGCTGACCCCCTGTTGATGGACCCTCTCCAGGACTCCCGGGAGCAAAGCAATTGAGGGAAATGTGTACAGACGCGGCCTCGGCCACGTCTGAACCATGGCATCCAACCCCAGCGGGGCTGGATGCGTGAGGGAACACCACAGTGGGCAGTGGGACGTCTCTCGAGACGCCACCAAGTCCACTTCCACTGGGCCGAACCTCTCGCACATGGCCTCCACCACCCCTGGGTGGAGTCGCTACGCCCCGGGCCTCAGACCCTGCCTCGACAGGATGTCTGCTCCCTGATTTTGGACCCCCGGGACATACATTGCCCTGATGGACAACAGTTTCCCTAGGGTCCACAGGAGAATTTGATGCCCCAGTCTGCATAGAGGGCGCGACCTCAAACTCCCCTGCTCCGAGCCCCAACCAGTGAGGGAGGCGCCTGTTGAAACGGATTCCCGGCAACAGGACGCTCCCAACACTGGCCCCTGGGACAGAAACCAAGGTTTCTTCCATATGACTAGGGAACGAAGGCATCTGCGCGTTACCCTGATCGTATGGAAAGGATTCCCTCTGGGGGAAAACCCCTTGGTTTTCAGCCACCACTTTAGGGGTCTCATGTGCAGTAGGCCAAAAGGTATCACGTTGGATGCTGCTGCCATGTGCCCCAGCACTCCATTCTCTACAGTACGCAGGACCCATGTAGAAATATTCGGAAGGCATTTCATGCGCCGAGATAATCTACTAAGGGAACCAGCCTCTCGAGGCTGGCGTCGGGTGCTACACGAGCCTCGTCCCCAACCCCCTGAAGCGGATGACCGGGAGGAAGTGGTTGGGAACAATTCTCTGTGTGCGGACGCGCGAGCTGCCCAGCAGCAGGTCTTTCCAGAGGCGGCTGGAGCAGCATGCGTTCGCGGGAAATCGATGTGGCCCGAAGCGTCATAGACGGTGGGATTACCACATCGATTTCCCCCAGAGTGCCGCAGAGGAAAGAACCTCGGTTGGTCCTCTGCGGGGAGAAACCAAGGTTTCTTCCATATGACTAGGGAACGAAGGCATCTGCGCGTTACCCTGATCATACGGAAAGGATTCCCTCTGGGGGAAAACCCCTTGGTTTTCAGCCACCACTGTAGGGGTCTCATGTGCAGCAGGCCAAAAGGTATCACGTTGGACGCTGCTGCCATGTGCCCCAGCACTATCTGAAAGTGCTTCACAGTGATGCTGTGGCCTAGCCTTATTCCTGAGACCATTGCCAGTATGGTCTCGACTCGCGCGGGAGACAATTGTGCCCACATCGTCGTCGAGTCCCATACGATCCCTAGAACCGTAGTCCTCCGGGACAGCGTCAACACACTCTTTGTTGTGTTGAGTCTCAGCCCCAAGCACCTTATATGGGCCAGAACGACATCTCAATGCCGAACTGCCATCTCGTACGACTGGGCCAATATGAGCCAGTCGTCGAGATAATTCAGCACACGGATACCCTGGAGTCTCAATGGAGCCAGAGCTGCATCCATGCACCTCGTGAACGTGCGTGGGGAAAGAGCTAGACCGAAGGGAAGCACTCGATATTGGTACACCTCGCCCCCGAAAGTGAACCTCAAGAACTTCCTGTAACATAGAAAGATGGAGATATGGAAGTATGCATCCTTTAGATCTACCGTGACGAACCAGTCCTCGAACTGGTTCTGACTCACGATGATGGGAACCATGAGCATTTTCTTTAAATCTGAACCTCCTCGGAAACCGATTCAAATACCTCAGGTCTATAATCGGACGCAACCCTCCATCTTTTTGGGAACTATAAAGTACCGGCTGTAGAACCCGGACTCCCTCTCTGGCGGAGGAACGCACCCTAAGGCTCTCGAGGCTGGCTTCGGGTGTTACACAAGCCTCGTCCCCAACCCCCTGAAGCGGATGACCGGCAGGAAATGGTTGGGAACGATTCTCTATGTGCGGACGCGTTAGCTGCCCAGCCGCAAGTCTTTCCAGAGGCGGCTGGAGCAGCATGCGTTCGCGGGAAATCGATGTGGCCCGAAGCGTCATAGACGGTGGGATTACCTCGATTTCCCCAGAGCGCCGCAGAGGAAGCAACCTCGGTTGCCCCTCTGCGGGGGGGACCGCTCTTGGAAGTCCAGCCGAAGCTAGGACTTCTTCCCAGCAGCCTTCCGCTCTGGAGTACGTTCCTCAGATCGCCTCCAGGAGCGGAAGACCGCTGGTGGAACTGCTGGTGAGAACGCCGCCTCTGTTGCCAAGCTCCTGGAGGAGGGGCTCTAGAGGCAACGCTCTCCTTCTGCACCTGCCGGTGCGAGGAGCTGGCAGATGGCTGAGGCTGCCCCCTAGGGGCACCCCTCTGAGTGGCGAGGGAGGTACTGGCGGAAGGCTGCTGACTGCTTCTTCGCCTCCTGGTATTCGGCGACAACGGTCTCAACCGCGTCACCAAATAGACCAGAAGGCGGAATCGGGGAGTCTAGGAGGAAGGTCTTATCCTTCTCCCTCATCCCCGACAGATTCAGCCAGAGATGCCTCTCCACAGTCACAGTATCTTGGGCCTGCAAGATAGATAATGTGTGCAGGGAACTACCAGCCCGCCCAGCCGCCATATAAGCTTTGCCCACCAACGATGAGGTGTCCCAACAGGGTTTGGTGGGCAGCTCCGGGGTCTTAAGGGACGACGCAGAATCGGGCGAAAGATAGCTCGTGAGAGCCTCTTCCACCCGAGGCATCCTCCCATAGCCCGCCTCGCGCACCCCCAGAACATTGGAACAATCCAATACTGGAGGAACACGCGAGGAATAGGGCTTCCTCCAAGACCTACACACCTCGATGTGTAGATCCGGGAAGAATGGTAAACCCCGGCGAGGTGTTTGGACCCGGCGAGAAAGAAACCGGTCGTCCAGCCTACTGGGTGGCTGAATTTCCGGCACTTCCTGTGGCCAATTGATATTCAATTTGGCCACCGCACGAGTCAAAACCTCAATTAGCTCCTCTTGGGCGAGTGGATGAAGCGATGAAACACTTTCTGCTTCTCCACTCGCCCCGATGCCAAACTCATCCGGCTCCTCGGAACCGGAGAGAATAAGCATCGGATCCTCAACCCCGGGGGAAGAAGCCGCAGCGCGGGCTTCCACACGGGGAGGAAGATCCTTAGAACTGTCAGACAAGGATTGGGAAAGTGCCGCAGCAGTCCCAAATCCAGCTGACAAGTCCTTCTGTGAACCCCATGATCTGTGACACCGAGACGCCTCAGCGACCGCGGGTCCAGAACCATGGGGCTCACGAGGCTGGCCGGCCTCATTGAACACGGCCAGTCGAGAGCGGAGCAGTCTGAGTGTGAGCAGCTCACAATGCTGACAGGCAGCTCCCTCGAGAGCCGCCCGAGCATGCTCAACACCCAGACACTGCACACAAAGCAGGTGTGTTTCTGAGCCCGAAATGAAGCGGGGACACAGATGCACACACTGCTTAAACTCTCTCATATTCTTTTCCATCATTCACACACACTTTTGCAACTGTGACAAACAACAGTAAATAGACAGACAATTTCAACAGAGAGCGCTATGCTGAAGAGCAATAACTGTGTATTTGAGGAGAAGAGTGTTTGTGTAATCATGGTTAATGGTTCTACTAAAGCTCATATCCAGTATCCATGTAATACATTTAACAAACTTTATTTGATGGTGGTTCACAAACTAACAGGTTGATTATCGCCACCTACTGAGCTGGAGTGTGAAGTCTTGCAACGTGCTGTAGGAATAAGTTCTAAAACCCATAAACCAGCCATTATGAAAGTTAACCATGGTTGCTATGGTTTAACTACAATAACCATTTTCTTTTTTTGTTAACCATAGTTTAACCATTGCATTTGTAGTAAAACTGTGGTTATACAAACAGCATCAATCCGCCACAAAAACATCCACCAAACACTTCCATTTCAAACCAAGTCTGTGGTTTTTTAATGGGTTTTTGGGTAAATGCCTGAAATAAAGTCAGTGGTTAACAACAGAAGCTCAAATTTATTCTACAACATAAAATGCAGACTTTTGTAAAGCTTTTAGCTATCTTGAAAAAAAAGTGGTTGCTATCAAGTGGCTAAATTAGACTGCAGAGGTTGTCAGGGACAATAAACGACTCACTAGTCTACTCATCTACTCACTAGTCCACTTTCACAGCCTCATTGTGTTTGTACTCACAGAAGTGTTGTTGTCAAAACCATGTAAACCGTGACCAAGTCAAGACCAAGACCAGTGTGTTTTGAGACTAAGACAAGATCAGACCAGCTCTAAAAGATCCACATCTACTGTCTAAAAATGTCTTATAGTTAATAAATAAATAAATAAAATAAGACATTATAGAGATGTTAAAGTCAAATTTCACTATCACTAAAAGCAAATCTTTTTGCTTGCTGAGGTGGCACAGCAGTTGCATCTGAACTGGTACATGCTCTCAGAAAAAAAGGTACAGTGGAGGTATAATTTAAAAAAAAACCCGTATAATTCTACCTTTAAAGGTACACAAGGGTACCACAATTGGGTACAATTATACCATTGCTTTCCTCTACTTAGGTACAAAAATGTACCCTTCAGTGTACCACCCCAGTGACGGCCACTTGTACCTTTTGTACTTTTTTTTGAGAGTGCATATAATGTTGTAAAAATAAAATTTAACATTATAAAATACAATGAAATTATATAATAATTATAAATATTATTAAAAATTATACTTTTAAATATGAAACTAAAACCGCCAGTAGGTGGTGGCAAATTGCTTAATGAGTGAGTCACAGAATAATTTATTTAACCGATTCATTCGAAGCAGCTGATTCATTTAGTAATGAATCACCGATGTGTGTTGCTCTGAAATGCACAACAGTTCTGATATGGATTTGTTTGGAACTGTTTTCGTAGCTGAAATATCAAAAACTTGTGTTTAAAATTGTCTAAGTAAGTAAGTGACTTAATATTAACTTCTTGTTTTTCGTGCTTATATTCATGAAAACAGCTCTCTTGCTTTTGTGATATTGCTTAATTATATACTGTTATAATATATAATATATTATAATTTAAAATAAGTAGATAAATAGATACAGGTACTTTTTTTTATTTTGTATTTGTATTAATTTTGGTGACATTTTTGACATAATCCTTGTTTTTGGATAACAAAGAAATCAAATTATTAAAAGTTATTAATTGCATTTAAAGTAGGAAGTTTTACATCCAATCACATTAATGATGTTAAAAAATAAATCAGACAATGCTTCTATAATTTAGTGATATCCCCACAGTTGTGGTCTTGACCCGTCTTGAGATAAAATCTAGAGTCCCCTTAGTCTGAGACCGAGACATGGCCGAGTACAAATGCGAACGCTACAACTCTAACTCACACTCTTGCAAACTATTCTAACTCAAACTTTCCATGTTGCAGATTTTAAATAGATTAAAAGAGTTGTTGCAGCTTAGTGACGTTGAAGACATGCGACTGTGGTGTAGATTGTTTATTGCCTACCTTTAGTTTTGATTTAGGCTTCAAAATTCATAAAGGTTGTGTTTATTTGCGAATATGATCTTGTTGAACAAAACGTGAAAGAATCTTAAACTTTTTATGGTCACAGAGCTTATTTTCTGCATTAATCAAAAAGCCAGTGAAAAAATCCTATTGCCTTTTTGTCGAAAGAACCTATAGCTTTCGGTTTGGCCTACAAAAATATGCTCCCCTGCACCACTTAAAAAAAAAAAAAAAAACTTCAGTCTGAACAAATAATAATGGAAAGCCATAATCTAAATTGTATTGATCCAACCTGCTGTCCTTAAATAACTTTAAACGTTAAAGAACAATTTAGACTTTTTTAACCTGCTGTGGAGAATCATTATGTAACCGCACATTCAGTGAAATCTCCTCAGTTCCCAGTGGTCTCAATTCTTCTCTGAGTTGAATTTATTTACTTTCAAATGCACTTCAATTTAAAAAAGTACATATCCTACTCCACAGTCTCTGAGGAATCATATTTATTGCAAATAACATAGTACTCAGTCTAACAATAGTGGTTAAGAGCATAATGCCTAATGTGCAAGAGATTATTGTATTTCCAACAATATAGTCTCATATAGTCTTCGCTGCAACTTATTCTGATCTAGAACCACCCACTTAGACTATCCAATTGACATATAAAGCAACCAATCACTGGTAGTTTTGTTTTTAAGTTCATATAAGGGTAGAATTTTTCCATAATAATAGAGTGCCGCTAAAAAAAAATTCAAGCGTCATGAAGTAACCTTTATGAACATTGTAGAAACAATGTTAAGACAAAGGAAAATGTTTAGAGACTTAACCGATTTTTCTGCCAATCCCAAAGTAATGATTATTTCACTGATATAACTCTAAAAGCAATACAAACTAGGCCTGTAAATACAGATTTTCTGATTAGATTGGATTCAATTCAGATTCATGTTTTCAAATCGAATTGATATTTTGGTTATACTTCAGTTATAATGTCTATTTATTTCCTACATATGAAGAAATTTTCTCTGCGCACATTTTTTCAGTTTCAGATAACCGATAACTTGAATTTTTAAACTCTTCATTCAAAACATGACTCAAACAAGCCAGTTTACATTTTTGATTCACTAGAAAGACTGCAATTTTTTGTGCAATAAGCATCTGATGTTCTGTGGGTTGTCATATGTCAAAATGAATCAATATCATGCTCCAATACAGCCCTACTCTTTATCCTAACATAAATTGACATAGTCTATCAGAAGCGGCATTGTGCTATGCAGAACTAATAGGTGGGCAGTTTAATTACTCTAACCCCTCTGTGATTAGATTGGCTTATATTTAGTATGGGTGATATTTCGCTCTGTGATCCCACGTTCACTCTGATATTCATACATGGACAGAGACGGTGGCATTTACAGAACCGAATCTCAGTGAAGATGACATCTCTTAGAAAAGACACACATACATACAAACATATACAAAACATAAGTCTGAACCCGTTTAGAGAGGATTGGATTGTACCTCAGTCACCTTTACATGAGAGATTGATTGATTTGTGGATTGATCTGGTGAAAATGCCTGATTTATTTCTCTCATTCTCATTTCACCCTCCTGTGAGCACTTATGTGGGTCAGTGTGTGTGATCGCAGAGGACACCCATCACTATTATGACATATTCACTCCTATTTTGGAACACGGACATGTGGCAATGTGAGACTGTAGGATATGCAACAAGACTACTCTTTCATTGCATTGCAAGTCCACTTATAATGTGAGTCAAGTTTCTTACACCAAAAACAGTTCTAATTTAGTTGCATTACTATCTTTAAGACTTCTATACAAATTATCTCTGTTGTGATTGGCTAATGTTTGTGTGCCAGTGTCCACATTGTCCACATTGGGGTCAAGGGGTCAAGGTATGTCTAAGTTAGCATGAAAATTTCTTGTGAAGGTTCTGTGCAACTCATCTTTGTTTAACATTTCACACATTACACCTGCTGCTCAACATCTACACTGATGATTCAGATCAGGCTTTGAGGAAAAAAAGAAAGAATGAGAAAGGGTAGTGGAAGAAAGAATGTGTCCGAGAGAGAATCGTCATATCAAAAGAGATTCATTGGCGGAAATAAGATAAAATGGCAGGTTAAAGAAGGGAACAGTGTGGAAACTGGACCTGGGTTCTGCAGCTTACATTTCAAATTTGCAGTCTTGTTCTCACTCAGTGTTTAGTATATATATTCGCAAAGTAGAATATTGTGTTATAGTGCAAAATACACAGGGAGTCATTCTATAACCGAAATGATTGCCTTAAAGGGATAGTTTTTTGATCGCAGCCTGACCCTAATGATGCTTCTCCATACAGTACTTATTCAAGCCACTGTTGGTTAATTCCGATTTGATGGATGAACTCGCTTCCCAGCAAGCAATTTTGCATTTAAAAGACAGCCCTGACGTCTATGCTAAAACAAGGCAAAATTTGGGCTGTCAGTGAAAATTTAATAGATGTCTAACCATAGCCCAAGAATAGACTAGTCATTCTAGATTCTATGTCAAAGAAATTAAACCAAACACCTCGTAATCACTGTTGATTTTGCTTACATGATGGAATATCAAATCTATATTGCATCTTGCGCAAGTTATTTTGGCAAAAACGACATGTAACTAAATTCAAGGTTATTTTGGCAAGAACTGGGTTGCTCATAACTTTATAACGGGTCTATAGTTAACCGAGACGGTGAAATGGTGGCTCTTGCTTGCTGGGTTATCATCCTCTCGTCGGGTCATTTTGACCCAAAAATTGAGTGTTCATTGGAGTGGTCCAAAACCTTAGTACGTCGCACTTGAACTTGAAATACACACACAAAAAAAGAACAAAGACTGGATTCGAGGAGATGCATATGTATATGTATTCGATTTATATGGTCGTCATAAAAAAAGTAACAAATACTGTCTTCGTGGGTCAATTTGACCCCTATAGGAATGAATGGAATGTTTTTTTTATTTGTCAAAAAAAAATCCAGAACAAATAATGAAGAACGTAAATGAAGGCATGAGACTATAGAACATTCTAAAGAAAATATTTACTTTGTTTCTGGGTTGTTTCTGTATTGTCTTGGTTTCCCTTTTGCTGCCAAAACAGCCCTGACCCGTCGAGGCAAGGACTCAGCACCAAGATGTTAGCAACAGATCCTTTAAGTCCTGTAAGTTGCGAGGTGGGGCTTCCATGGATCAGACTTGTTTGTTCAGCACAATCTGGAGGCCAAGTCAACACCTCAAATTTGTTGTTGTGCTCCTCAAACCATTCCTGAACCATTTTTGCTTGGTGGCAGGGCGCATTATCCTGCTGAAAGAGGCCACAGCCACCAGGGAATACCGTCCATTGTCTGCAACAATGCTTAGGTAGGTGGTACGTGTCAAAGTAACATCCCCATGGATGGCAGGACCCAAGGTTTCCCAGCAGAACATTGCCCAAAGCATCACACTGCCTCCGCAGGCTTGCCTTCTTCCCATAGTGCATCCTGCTGCCATGTGTTCCCCAGGTAAGCGACGCACAAGCACTCGGCCATCCAAGTGATGTAAAAGAAAACATGATTCATCAGACCAGGCCACCTTTTTCCATTGAGTAGTCCAGTTCTGATGCTCACATGCCGACTGTTGGGGCTTTCAGTGGTGGACAAAGGATCAGCATGAGCACCCTGACTGGTCAGTGGCTACGCAGCCCCATACGCAACAAACTGCGATTTACTGTGTATTCTGACACCTTTTTATCAGAACCAGCATTAACTTCTTGAGCAATTTGAGCTACAGTAGCTTGTCTGTTTGATCGGACCACACGGGCCAGGCTGCACTCCCTACGTGCATCAATGAGCCTTGGCCACCCATGACCCTGTCGCCGGTTCACCACTGTTCCTTCCTTGGACCACTTTTGATAGCTACTGACCACTGCAGGCTGGGAACACCCCACAAGAGCTGTATTTTTGGAGATGCTCTGACCCAGTCGTCTAGCCAACACAATTTTGCCCTTGTCAAACTCCTTAGTTGACAAGCTTCTAACACATGAACTTTGAGGACAAAATGTTCACTTGCTACCTAATATATCCCACCCACTAACAGGTGCCGCGATGAAGAGATAATCAGTGTTACTCACTTCACTTTTCACCTGTCATAATGTTATGCCTGATCGGTGTATATTAAAATTACCGGCATGTAATAACAGCTGTAATTAATTTTTGTAATTATATCTGTAATTACACTGTTGACCCTTCCCTTACCCCGTAAACCATCCTTACACCTAACCACACCACCAAACCTGTCCCACGTATCTAATATCAATAGCAGATTTTAATAACCCAATAACCACATTTTCATTCTCCAGTAGTGAATATATTTCTTCATTAGACTTAATTAATTTTTTTAGTATTGATTGACATTTGAAGAAATCTTATTTTTTGTCAAATTATGTATCACCTGCAACATAGTAAAATTACGAGCTATAGTGTATGTGTGCTTTCACAAGCTTGAAACCATTCAAAATGAACAAGTTGCACGCTAAACTAGAAAGCCAGTGTCCTCAAATGTAATCTAGCCACTCTATCTAAGCATTCCTAGACTTATCCTCTGAAATCCTCTGAGACATTTTACCTGTAGCAATACAGCGATCAGCTACAACAACACTGTGGAAATAAACCATATCCTTGTTTTGTTGTACAAACTGACTGTTACTCTCCTGCTCTCAGTTTAATCAAAGGTAGCTGCCACCCTCTATTTCGGTTTACACAGAAGATGTGGATCCTTTCTTTTAGTGAGGGAGGAAAAGAAAGGCTGCTTGAGTGTAGGGGTGTGCTCCTCCTTATTCTTTATCTGATAATCTTGTGAAAGAAAAGCACCGACACTGTTTACCCACCCACAGCGTAAGCGGCGTGAGCCGAAGGAAAGCTGCTCTTCCCTGCGGATGGGCTGCTGTAAAGTTGAAAACAGCCTTCCCTTTGCCAGAGATCTGACGCCTATTCGAGGGTAAACCAGGGGCAATGGGCTGTCAATCAACATAAGAGAGAATGTGGCTGCTTCCAAACACAATCAAGATTTATGAACACTGTAGATCAGTTAGAATATTACCACTTCAAGAATCAATAAGGCATAAGCAATAAAGTAAATGTGTGCTGTGAGTGTGTGTGTGTGTACAGTATGTGTGTGAGCAGGTGGGAGCGTCGCCGAAGCAACAACTACTGTATTTGTGGGTAGATATGGATGGAAAATTCAGAGTGGCAGGAAGTTAATGAAACAATGACCTTCAGGTCAAGAGAGCTGGTTGCTGGACTGATTTATGATTTGGATGTGGCATCACTTAACCCACAAGGTCCAGCAGACCCCATGGGATCAGTCGTCAGTCATAGTCGTGTGTAATGCAGGATCCCTCTAAAGGTTATCTAAAGGCATCTATCATCTAAAAGAGATACTCCTATCTCTAAATGTGAGATTGGAGATATGAAATTACAATGAATATGTAAAAAGGATATATTCTTTTGTGTGGCAATCCAACATTTCCACTACAACATCTGCATGGCAGGTAAGTTGCCTTTAAACAGCCTTTAAAAATATGAAAAGACTTGGGTTACAAAAGCACAAAACAAAAATAGCGTTGGTTATAGAATCATAGAGTATTACTTAAAAGTAGGGTTAGGGGATAGGAAAATATTTTTGGAAATAAACAAAACATCACTGGTTACGACTGTAACCCTGGTTTCCTGAGAAAGGGAGTGAGACACTGCATCTGGTATTGACGCTATGGGGAATAACATCAATTATTTTGTCTGAAGGAGACGTGCACACAGGCCCGAGATATGTCAATGGGGTGCAGTGTCTCGTTCTCCTTTTCAGGGAACCAGAGTTACAGCTGTAACCTGAAGGCCTGTACACACCGGGACGAATATCGCGCGCGTTTATCGCCAGCGTTTTTCGTGACGTTTTTCGGCGCGTCTTGAGTGTTCACACCCAAGCGATTTTCACTCGCGATGCGCCGAGTGAACGTGCAATTTCACTCCCTGACATTAGATGGCGCTTATTGAAAAACAGAAATAGCCCGGTACACAAGGTGGCGCTGCGCTCGCTGCATCCCTTGTCACACAGAAGAAGAGAGAGCCGAAACACACATAACTGACACATACTAGAAGTTAGAACATGGATTTCTCAAGCAGCAGCAGCAGCTCCAGCGATGAGGACATTGTTGTTCTGTTGAACGAGGAAAGACAACAGAAAAGACGCAGATTTTGGATACGTCCCATAGTTAAAAAAAGAGAAGAACATGGGGAGTTCTATCGACTGATACAAGAGCTAAAAATGTATCATGAACGTTTTCGGGGGTATTTTAGAATGTCCGTCAGCGAGTTCGAAGATTTACTTTAACAGTTGGCGCCCTTGTTGACAAAAGAACAAACACACTACCGTAAACCAATCGACCCAGAGCAGCGTTTTAAACTAAATTGTTAGCTTTATGAACTGATTTGAATGATCTTTTTTAAATTAATGTGTATTTGTCCTTACAATGTTTATTCCTGACAGTAAATTATGCCATAGTAAAGGTCCAATAATAAAAACCGTGATATACCCAGCACTGGTGTGCATCTTGAGACTAAACAGTGACAGTGATATATTTTAAGATACAGTGTGTCAGTGCAGGTTGCTTTTGTAGTACTCTCCTGAAAATGAGGAAGAAAAATTAAGAAAGGTACGCTACTGATGGCTTCTCGTCTCTGCATTTACTACGAATGAAATCAATAAAACTATGCATTTGACAACTGTGCAGCATATTACATGGTCAACACATGTATAACTTTTGCATAGTAATGACTGAATATTAGCACTAACTATAAACATTTTTCTTATTCAGCATTTACACTCATCAATCATTTCTATATATAAAACATTTTCACTAGTACTTAACCTTTAGCTAAATAATAATGATATAAAAACAAATGTATAATACAATCCATATTCTGAAACATACTGCTTAGTTCGTTGTCTGATATTACATTGAATGACAAGACATGAAATTCACTCAATTGTAAAGCATAACACACAGTTAACAGACATCACTGCAGATTAAACGACCACATATGTAAATTGAAGATTATTCATAACGCTAAACAATAGTTTTTGTAGTCACTGTGGCGTTTGTCAAACAACTCTCTGTGTTCAGACACCAACGAGACCAGCAGCTCGAATGTTCATCTTTCCTCGTTGCATTGTCTTCTTCGCCAATGTGTGCTCGGCTAGACCGTTTTGTGCTTGAGCGCCACCAAGTCGTGTTTTACTGTAACTTCAGCAGCTCCAGGCACGTGAACAAAAGCGCCGATCTGATTGGTCGGCCAGTTTTTAACGCGCCGCGTCAAAAAAAAAAAACGAGCCCGAGGCGTTTTTTTAAAAATGACGCTTTTACGCCTGACGTTTTACGCGTCGGTGTGAACACTCACATTGGCGCCCATTGTTTAGTCACGAGGCGTTAAACGTCGGCGATAAATGCGCGCGAAAATCGTCCCGGTGTGAACAGGCCTTGAGGCGTTCTCTTTCAAAGTGGACTTCGATACTGCATCTGGTATTGACTGGGGACTCTATGGATTACCCAGAAGTGTCGGAGTCAGAAGTGTGTCAACCCCATGGGTACATCCCTTGTGATGCATCCCATAGTAGCATTACCCCCTTAGCCAATATACAGCAAGGGAAGTCACAAATGTACACCTTCCTCCCTCCCTCCCTTGAGGGACAGACTTCAGCCATGTATGGCCCCAAGAGCAGATCTCTGAGGGGAAAATACATAGCACAGCCTTTTATTTGACAGGGCTTTTAGGGAGCAGCCTACCGCTGGGGAGCTTCTACTCCATTTTAACGCCGCTAGAGTGATTAGGGGAGAATAGCTCCCTACTTGAGTAAAGATACTTCTTCAGGACTTATAGTTAAAGGTCCCATGGCGTGGATTTTTTAAATTATTTTATAATGTTTCCTGAGGTGTACTTATATTGTTAGTATGATTTTTACATCACAAAATGTCAATTTAGTCAAATTTTTTTCTATCCTGATATTAGCCCTCTGGCTTGAATGCTCTGTTTCAAGGGGCGTCTCTGCTGTGAGACTTCAGTATAAACACTTACTGTTGTGATTGGCTGACATCTTTGCATTGGAATGAGTATTAGATTATGTGGCGGAGGGGGCGTGGTTTAGCGAGGTCTGCAAGCGCTGCCAGAGAGAGAGAGACGGACTGGGCACTCGTGGACCAGAGAGACGGAGAGTGCTGGAGAAAGATTGCTGCGAAAGTTATATTGTACAGAGTTGTTGAGAGCGCAAGTTTATTTTGTTTGTATCTGAGAATTTTGAATAAACACGAGTCCCAGTCACACTGACCCTGTCTTCTTCCTCCTTATTCTACGAACTTTGTAACATGTGGAACCCCTCTCGAATACTTTTACAAAGTTTTTTTTATCATTACAGCTGTCAAGATGAACAAATCGTGAAAGTGTTGATTATAGCATTATTTTTAGATCTTTTCCTATCACATGAAAGGCTGCAGTGATGAGCATTGAGTACACAGACAGTTTGTTGATTGCGTGAATGCAGTGATCTCGTCATTGCAACACTATTTCTCTCACAAAATGCTTTCACCACAACTAACAGCAAACACGACATCGATATTAATACAGTAATAGCTTCATTGTGCAGCGTCATTTGTTATAACGACAGTTTGGGCAAGTGTGCAAATACACTCGCGATGTGTGATTGACAGCTCCGAACATTATAAAGAGAGTGTTCTTTGATCGCTCTCTGTAGTTTAACCATTTAAATAACAGATTTGTTTCATGCTACTAACAGAAACTATATGAAGTTGATCGAGTAGTCACTGGCTTGATTCACTGATGCATAAACAGTATTAAACGATTTAGAAAGAAAGTCTGTGTGAACTTGAATAATTAGCTATACGTCAGAAATCAGTGATCACAGATCAGGCATTAATGAACACTGTTACTCACTGTTTGTGCGGTGCTGTTGAATCCATATTGTAAAAGTCTGTTTGTAAAGCCGTGCTGACATTGTGACTAAAATAAACTGAATCCATTCTCTCCAAATTCTCTGGGCGGGCAAAGCAGAGGAAGGAGAGGTAACCTTTCCCCGTATGACGACATACAGGGAAGATTCGAGGCCAATCACAGGGTGTGTAGAATCAGTGGGCGGGCTTAACATAATGACGGCACGACACGGCAAAGTTGCGGAGGTTCTGCGTGCTACTTGTAAACAAAGAAGCTGACGAACAGTGGTCTTTTGAATCGGCTTTTGACTCTGGAAGACTTCGATTTAAGCTTTTCTTTGAGAAAAGAACAAAGAACAGCAGTGAAGTAATTCTTAAGAAAAGAAGATATGTTCAAAGTTTTGCCTACCGGATCCGGAAAAAGTCTATCAATTAACGTTAGCTCGGCTTCACCTTCTTCTTTGCTGTGGTTGGTTGTGGCGCTCATGGCGGTATCCAATTGCGTGCAAAGGGAATTTGAAAGACAACCATTTATCCCGCCCCTCGGATTGAGCCCTGTCAATGGTGAGTTTCCAGACCCAACATCTTGATGTGGGTCTGGCTTGTCAGGTTACATCACCCAGGCTCTAAACCCCAAGAAGCCACAAGGGAACATTGGTCCTACTTAAAGACCCCAATGTTATTGGGGGAAAGCAGCTCACACTCTACACTCTGCCTAAGACTAGCTAGCACTTTGTTTTTTAGCACTGGAGCATAATGTGACAGATGTGAATTTCCTCTACCAAAACCAGGGCTATAGTCAAGGGAGGTAAATTAAGTAGGGAATCTATCCTGCCCAACATAGCTCCGCTCAACTGTGAGAGGGTAACCTCCAGCCCTCACGGACCCCCAGAAAGGGATGTATATTCTGAAAGCTGCTGACTGAGACCCCAGCTTTAACTTCTCTAAGACAGGTCAGAGTGTGAGATCAAAGCATCGAGAAGAAAGATTTTCCCTTTCTCCTCATCACAGATTTCCACAGCATCACAGCAGACACAGGGTCTGATCCACCAGGTAAAAAACACCTGACTTTCATCCCACAAGAATAAAGTCAAACAAGAGTGGAGCTCCCTCAACATGGCTCATCTCAGTGAGCACATTCAGCTTCCTCAAGAGCTGAACAAGCTCGCCCCATTGGCAAGGTCAGAGCCTTCAAATAGGATGCAGCACCAGGGAAAAGATACACACAACACATGAATCAGTCAGGTCGGAAGCGGCCACAGGGCAGCTTCCTGAACCAACATGAAAATAACATAGCAGGAGAAGCCCAAAAAATTCTCCCTATACTCCACCTACAATCCTTGCGGTCAATCCCACTCTGCCACCTTGGCGGCCGCAGGACCCAAACCACAAAATGCAGATGCTCAACAGTCATCCCTCAAGAGAGAGTCAAGCATGGGTTGAGCACTAAATTCAAATCAAATGATAACAGTGCCTCTTACTGCGAATGCATTGCCATGAATGGCTACAACTCCCTCTAGAGCTGAACACACTCCGTGCAAGAGCTAGATTATTATCTTTCTCGAGAGAATTAAGCAATAACAGAACTTCTTACTGCGAGTGCGTAGCCATGAGTGCCTTTAACTCCCTCTAGAACCAAACACGCTCCATGCAAGTGCTAGATTCTTATCCCTCTAGAGATTCTTACCTTCCTTTCAAAGAATCAAGCAATAACAAATGTGAGCCAAATGTGCTCCATGCAGCAAGAGCAGAGTTCTTACATAATGAGCTCAACCAGCTCCCTCGAGAGTCAAAGTGCTCCAACAGATGCTTATCTTACATGCACATACAAAAAACGGTTCTTGAAGACAAAGAGCTGATGGTGTGTAACTGAGGTACCCTTTTATACTCACGGACCTCGGTGCGGGATATCATGGACTGACATCTGCTAATGATTATTGGCTTTTGTTTACACATGCCTCAGACACCGTTCACACTGATGGCATTCCCCATAGCGTCAATACCAGACACAGTGTCAAATTTCCACTTCGAAAGGGAACTAACCAACACAAGGGCTAAAATTAGATAGTTATCAGTGTTCAAGTGCTTCCAGAAAGATTTATGATACCAAATGCATCAGATATTGGAATGGTAGGACTTTTTTTTAATCACAACTGTAAATGAAAAACAACTACTAGTTTACTTTATACAACACAAATACAGAGGAAAAATATCCCCACAGTGCAATACTTCTACCCATGTGCACACACACTCACACACAGACAAACACTATTGTCATGATTTACCAAGGAATTCTCTCACCAAACATAAATCCTGCAGATTTTTTCAGTTATAAAGCACTGTGAGAGGACAATATGGAAGCTGTAAATCCTCCCACACTGAAACCATGACCTCTGTAAACAACGTCCTGAGTATCATAAATAGGCATAATCTGGCTAAGAGGAAGCAGTATTATATAGCATTTCTTGCCTCGTTGGTCATCAAGGTGAGCGTGTGTGTGTGTGTGTGTGTGTGTGTGTGTGTGTGTGTGTGTGTGTGTGTGTGTGTATGCATACTTCCAGATTTCCCCAGAATACTTTCAGATTCCCCCAGTGCTTGTGTGCAGCATTGGTTTGTAAACCCTGGCTTAGACTATAATCTTTTGAAGATTACAGTATTTACCCATAACAACCATGGGGAGTTTAGATTTCTTCAGCCTTGGAAATTGTGCCTGCCAAGAGATCCGTGAACTGTTCGATGAAGCAAGTCTCGTAAGAATACACATATATAATGCTCAGTCAACATAACGTCAAGACATGTGCATTACTAACTTGTGTCTGACTTAATTTCCTCCGGATAAAGAATTCTAGAGTGCATCAGCACAGCATCCTGCTGTCTTTAAAGAAACTGGTGTTGGATAATTGGCAGACATTCAAACACCATTTCGTACCCAAAAGGATACATACACAAAAGGAGTGTATAAATTGCTTTTAATTTCAGGGTGCTCATAACGGCAGTTATGAGAGCTCTCTGTGTTTTGAAATGCTTCAATAAGCCAATCCAGATGATCCAATTGTTGAGTAGCTACTGAATAGACTCCATTTCCCTTTCCGCTTCTTCCAGGTGACATTTAAATAAGCAACTGATTAATATCTTCCAGAGTGCTAAATTGGTAGATCAAACTAATGAATGAATCCAATTAATCAGCCAATCCCCAGCTGGAGGCGGTACCACATTCTCTCGGCTCTGCCAGACTTGTGCTCCACTGCCTTATCAGTGTTACCTGATGGCAAATGCTGCAACCTGCCACATAAATGCAAGCATGCACACATAGACGGATGCGACTCTCTCTCATACACAAAGAGGATTTGGAAAGGCATATTGGCATATTCTTATTCTTCCTGCAGTGTATATTATGTATGCTGTGCATAGTATGGACATTTTCAGCATAGATTGCCCTGATGATCTACAACGATTGCCAAAAAATGCATTGTTCAACGAATGCATTGAACAGAACGCAATGCATTCAAGTACACATTCCACAATGCAATATGCTCCATTCCCCAGTTTTAGCATCCTTTTTTATCCTTTTATTATTATTATTTGATCTGACTGCCAAAAGGTTTTTTTTTTTCGACACAAAATTACTATGAATTAAAATAAAATAAAAAAGTGATAATGTATATCACATAAAAAGGCAAAGTAACTTTCACTAAGATGATGGTTTAATAACTTGTATGCAATGATCATGATCACGTGACAACAGTGAAATAATTGCCTAATGCTACATTTGCTTTTTTTAAAGAACAGTAGGTGGTATACAGTGTATACTTGTATACTAGTAAATAGGAATAGTATGTAGCCAAAAGCGTACACAATTTAATACATACTGTGCCATATATATTGTATTTGGATGACTATATTCCATTATTTGTGCTTATACATTATATATGTTATATACCAGGGGTGTCCCACCCTGGTCCTGGAGAGCTACTACCCTGCAGATTTGAGCTCCAACCTGAATCAAACACACCTGAACCAGCTAATCATGGTGCTAGATAATTACAGACAGGTGTGTTGGAGCAGGGTTGGACACCCCTGTTATATACAGTACACTATCATTAAAAGTTTAGGGTTAGTAAGAATTATTTTATTTATTACTTTTATTCAGCAGGGAGGCATTAAATTGATCAAAAGTGACAGTATAGATTTATATATATTTCAACTAAATGCCTTTCTAATCAACTTTCTATTAATCATAGAATCCTGAAAATAAATGTATCACTGCACATTATAAGAAATGTTTCTTGAGCAAAAATTCAGCTTTGTCATCACAGGAATAAATCAACTTTTATTTTAAATGTAATATCATTTGACAATATTACTGTTTTAGCAATTACTAATATTGCTAATATTAGACAGTTTGATCAAATAATAAGTGGATGTCGAAGGTCAGGTTAAGTGAAAATTCTACCTTGTGTATTGTGTATTAATACTGCACATTTTAGCTGGTGATCCAGGGAAATCCACATGCTGTTGCAAAGTATAATTAATGCATGCTGCAAACAAAAAAAAGGTTAGTATGACATATCATACAGTATATGCAGCCCATTAGGAAAGAGAATTCATTTTGCTAGAGAGAGAGAGAGAGAGAGAGAGAGAGAGAGAGAGAGAGAGAGAGAGAGAGAGAGAGAGAGAGAGAGAGAGAGAGAGAGAGTCTATTCGTGCAAAACAGTTCTAAACAGTCATTAGTGATGATATTCACTTCAGAGTTCATCAGAATGTAAAAGCTGTGCCAAGCTCAACCAGAGTGTGTCTTTTGCAAAGAGTCACAGTTTGGACTATGTGATATATTTCCTGCTCAACTAAACTAAAGCAAGATCAAAAGGGACCTATGTTGATTTTTTTAAAGTCTCGATTTTTGGGGTCTACTAGGTTTTTATGTTTAAATGTTCAAAACACATTACTACACATATTTTACATTGTTGCAGCACCTCTCTTCCAAGTCTGTCAGTAACGCAGTAATGCTGCATTCACACATGGCAGATCAATGCTTGACGGAGGTCTTGGTGCTAACGCAACAGTCATAGTGACAACAGCCAATAACATCACTTTTCCGGTGTTGCATGAACGCAATTGGCTAGAGTCTTTGCTAGGGTATTTGCATAGGTAATCTGATTGGCTGACGCCTGCGTTGGCACTTGAAAAGGAGAACATTTTTCAACTTCTGCCGCAAGCGACACCGTGACACGACGCAACAGAACTCACAATTCAGTTTGGCAAAGCATGACGTCACCCATTCAAAGTAAATGAGAAGCGTTAACGCCGACGCTCGGTGTGAATGCACTTAATGCTCTGTTTAATTCCATTAATGAAGCCTTCTGTAAAGCACCAACCTGATCTCACAGAATTCCGTGAACTGAACACGGGCCCTTTACCTCAAAATCTGTGGTAGTTTCACGGAATCGCCGGAAATTCCGTGATGGGTCCACGGAAGTGATGCCAATGTAAGTCAATGACACTATACAGACGCGTTGGGCATGGTTATCATCATGAAACTATGATTTTGCCTTTATGATTCTCGATTTAATCAGCAAGCATAATTTAATTTGCAATTATTTTCTTTTTCTTATTTAGAGTAACGTTATTCAGGCACGTTTTGAACATGTAACCCAATCCCTTTCCTTAACCTACCCATTTATGTATTATAAAAAACAGGATATAACAGGCAGATACGACTGCAGGCATAATTTATTCAAAAAGTACAAATATTCCAAGTGTTCCGAGGCTAAACAATTGAGTGTGTGAAGAAAATCCCCAAAAGTGATCAGCGTCTCCCTCCGCCGAAGATCATACGGTAAACACATTTAAAATTTTACAGCTGGAAGAAACTTTACGTCAGGTTTGACAGCATTGGCTGTCATACGTCTCGTGACCAATTACGTCATTACGTCAGCTTTGATTGTAAAATACCATTGGCTCTCGTGTGTCTCGTGACCGATTGCGTCATGCTCAAGAGTCGTGTGTATTATTTGAATGAGATATATGAATGAGTGCATGCACGGAGCAGCGGGATCATCACTTCAGCGATTAAAACAAGCGATTAAAATCAACTCTGTTCTTTACATGAAGATATGAAATGATGTTAGAAGACTTGGAATGCAATACTGTTACTGTTTTATACTGTTTTGGGTCAGTTTTTGCAATAAATACCTGTGGATGTACTTTTATTTGCCTGTTGAGAATGGGTAAGTTTAGGGTAGGAGTGGAGTTAGTTGCTCCAAAATATAAAAGTAGCCTATAAATATTCATAATATCATACTTTTTATTGTCATTGACTTACATAGGCATCACTACCGTGGACCCATCACAGAATTTTCGGTGATTCTGTGAAACTACCACAGATTTTGAGGTGAAGGACCCTTGTTAATTTCACGGAATTCTGTGAGACCAGGTTGAAAGCACAGTGTGCTCCGACAGGTGGGCTCGACCAGAGTGTTGTGATTGGTTAACAACTTCAGAAATGTCATGCCTCTTACAATAACCTTGAGTTTCAACACTACTAACACCCCCCCCCCCCCCACCACCACCACCACTACCACCTTTTATTCCAAGTCCCATGGGCAGGAATTATTTAAATGAGGGATATTGTGACATGTATGTTCCCAGAAGAAGACTCAAGGCGTTTGAACTAATTTCAGTGTTAACTGACAAAGAATAACTCCCTCCTGGAGTGGACTTTGTGCGTTGTAACTTTACAGACCTTCACAGAAAGTTGAAAATGTAAAAATGCATAATAGGACCCCTTTAAGATAGCACCATTCAAATCCCCAGCTACTAAATTACACCAAAACCGCACTGCTACATTTACAAGAACCATAACAAGTGTCTTTCACTGCATTAAACCGCATGCAGTAGAAGTGGTAACGTTCCCGGCTCATTTTATTCCACACCTCACTGGGGCTCAGCTTTATTGCTTTCGACAGAGTGACTCCTCATCAGAAGAGAATAGGTGTCCTCCCTGTCATTGATCAAGTTGTTAATTTAACAAGAAAGTGCTGGAGGGGCCTCAGTTCAGCATTCCGATTTCCTGGAGTGTAGCTGAGGACACATATTGTGTCTTATACCGATCGATACCGTCCACCTTTTAAACTGCTTGGAGTGAAACTCTGACGAGGCAGTTGCTCACATGCTGACGTTTTGTTTAAATAAATGCTTTCCAATAGCTGCAATAAACACTGCTCACATTGAGCTATTCATGTAATAAATCAGCACGATACAGTCAAGCTCTTTCATTCTAGTAATAGAGTGGGACAGAGCCGAATCTCAAATGTGATTTTGAAAAGAGGTAATTAGAGCATCAGATTGCATTTCGAGACTTTGTACTCCACAGAGGGTTTTCATTTTCGCTGATTCGCTCACTTCAAATATGGCAACATGCTGTTGATGCATTCAAGTTGTGCATGCAGATATTTGCATTCTATTGATACAGAGCTCATCTGACTTCAACAACAAACAAATGAACACGCTTCAAATGCCGAACAGACAGGCTTAACACCTCTAATCCTTAAAAATAATCCCAAATCCTTTGTTTGAAAAGTTGAAACGGAGTATAAAGATTCACCTTCAAAGGAGCTGCTGATGTGTTCTAGTAAGAGTTTGTTGATATTAAAGTAACAGAATCCCTTAGCACCCTAACTTCTGTGCTAATGTCAGACTCTCTTTTGCGGATTGATGTGTGGAATTTAAAACGGACTTGATTAATTGAGTGTTTGTGCAAGAGGTTTTAATCTGCTCTGGAAGACTGCCGCGCTTGGCTCTGGTAAACAGAAGGGTTTCTCTCAGAGTGTGTTTGTCTTCAGAGAGGACACCGCATGACTTACTTAACTCCGCTGTTCTGCTGAGCGTTTAGATGGATTCTTGCATAGACAAACTGCATGAGCCGCACATTCTCAGAAATCATCAAAATGGTCAAAAAGATTCCTTAGATCACCTAAAGGTGACAAGCTCTCTCAGCACAGAGATGGTTTTGACAGATGTATGCTTTTGTTCATCCAAAAATATGATGTATAAAAATCTATAAAAGCAGCTGAGATTCTCTACTGCATTAAATAGCAATAGGATAACACTTTAGTTTAGGCTCCAATTCTCCTTATTATCTAGTTGCTTATTAGCATGCATATTACTTGGATATTGTGTTTGTTAGTACTTATAAAGCACATATTAATGCCTTATTCTGCAAAGCCATATTCTACATCCCTCAATCCGACCCAATACCTAAATTTAACAACTACCTTACTAACTATTAGGAGTTTATTGAGGCAAAATATTGGTTAATAGTGAAAACTGGACCCTAATCTAAATCTAAATACTAGCAAAAAAAACACCACAATGTAGATCATAAATAACAAACAAGTCAAAAAATAACGATGGACTATAGGGGTGTGACGAGACACATAGCTCATGAGACGAGACATAAGATTGTGTTCACGAGATCGAGACGATTTTTTCACAGTATTTTTAAGAAATCCACAATGACAAAATTCATGACTGGAAAAAATAGTTTGCAGGTGCACTTTGAAATGTTTTAACTAATCATCTCATAACAAATGTCATTTCAGTTCTACTTTCGGATTCTGATTTATCAAATGCATTGAAAGACAACAATATATAAGCACTCCACTCTAAAAGGTTTTGCCACAAACTCAAATGATTTGCTTCTCTCCTGTATGATTTGACATGAGTCTCTACAGACCTTACTGTACATGATATGATGAATTATGAGCTTCCACTTCTGATTGAGGCTGTGTGTGACATCCTAATTGAACTCCTTTCCTCAAATTATAGAAATAAAACATATAAAAAAAATATATATATCCTGCTGCACTGTGCAACTCCGTAGCTTGTTCTGGATGAGCAGAGCAGACGTTTACACTAGTTTACAATTGAAGCGACCGTTATCCTACTAAATGAAATGTTTTTTATTTCTATAAAATAAGGAAACCGACAGTGGAGAATGTAATGTCAACGTAGCGTTGACATATTCTATGCTATTTCACCCTCATTCTACGTCATGGCGATATCACGATAAATCTCGTCAAGTGAATATCGTCATGACGGAGCGTGAGGGTGAAATTTGTAAGGAATAATTGAAGGACGGGCTGTTGAATTATTAGAAAAATAATGCACACCTGAGGTGGTAATGCGGCCAAGACGCGAAGCGGCGTTAAACTTGGGGGTGTATTACTTTTCAATAATTCAACGGTCTGGAGCTTCTACTACGGTTACCACACCTCAAAATATTGGTAAGATGATTTATTTCAAGACATTTGTCAGGTTTTCTCCTTAAAATGCGAGAGAGGGAGAGAGAGAGAGAGAGAGAGAGAGAGAGAGAGAGAGAGAGAGAGAGAGCACTGTGTGTGAATTACCTCAGTCTGTCTCTCAACAGTGTTCGACAGCAGCATCTCTACTAATTTTAAACTGTAAGAACAGCACCGTTATTACACTCTAAAAAATGCTGGGTTAAAAACAACCCAAGTTGGGTTGAAAATGGACTAACCCAGCAATTGGGTTGTTTTAACCCAGTGAATGGGTCGTTTTAACCCAGCGGTTGGGATGAATGTTTGCTTAAAACAACCCAATTGCTGGGTTAAAACAACCCAAATAGTCCATTTTCAACCCAACTTGGGTTGTTTTTAACCCAGCATTTTTTAGAGTGTACCTCGCTAGTGAGAAATGTCATGTAGCTTTTAAGTAAACTAAACTATTTTACAGATAAAAAACATGGAACATGTTGTTTTTATCTTTATTTGCTTGTTCAGTGTTGTTGTTGGTTTTGGTTCTTTTGGTGTTGTACACTGTAAAGACGTTTGAAATAACTGAATTAATGTGGCGAAGTGATATGGAACTGTAATACGGTCAAGACTGCCTTGAACTACTTTTGCCATGCGTTTCCCTGAAAATAATTGCACACCTTAGAATGTTCATCAGCCAATCAGATACAAGCATTCAACAGCCCTATAGTATAAGCATAGAAAATGTCTACTTTTACATTACATCCTCCACTGTTTTACATTACATCATCCACTGTCATCCTCCATATATATATATATATATATATATATATATATATATATATATATATATATATATATATATATATATATATATATATATATATATATATATATATATATATATATATATATATATATATATATATATATATTTGCTCTTGTTAAAGGCATACATTTCATTAATTGACATCATATAGGTTATATTATATACAATTTTTAGTGCTGGGGAAAAATTAATTGTGATTAATCGCATCCAAAATAAAAGTTTGTGTTTACATAATATGTGTGTGTGTACTGCGTATTATTATTATGTACATATAAATACACACATATGCATGTATACATTTAAGAAAAATATGTTATATTTTTATAAAAAAAAAAATTATATATATATATATATATATATATATATATATATATATATATATATATATATATATATAAGATCAATTATATATACAGTATATACATGCAAATATTTCTTGAATATATACATGCATGTGTGTGTATTTATATATACTATATATACATAATAATTATACACAGTACACACACATATAGTAGGCTATGTAAACACAAACTTTTATTTTGGATGCGATTAATCACAATGAATTTTTCCCCAGTACTAAAAATTTTACATTAGTTATCACAGTATGTAAATTATTTAACAATTAGGGTAGAAAAATGTACGTCTTATGCAGTTTTGCCTATTTTCTTTCAAGAACATTATAGATGTTTCTCTGTACAACAAGGCGAAAAGGTACTGATTAATGATTATTTACAGTGAACAGCATCCAAAACACAACACATGCTGGTAAGCAGCACTGCTGGTGGATTCAGCTGGGAGAGATTACGCTATTCATGGTTTCTTATGAATCATTGGCAAAACAGTGAAAAGAGCTCTTTCCCACTCAAACTTCCTTTATTTAAATGCCATGAAGAGGCATTAGTGAAATCAGCTTCAGCTCCAACGAATTAGACCAACCAGCTTTCTGTTGTCTTTTTGTAGTGACCAAAAATGCTTATAACAGACAATTAAGTGCATCATTCCCCCTTCCTCTCTGCCCACTCTCCAACTCTAATCAAAACATTTACTCTTGCTCAATTTAGCGAGTCAATGCATCAGGATTGAGTTCGCAGAATGCTGTGGGTAAATGTGCAGCAAACAGTTCCTGATAAGATCAATTCATGCAATAAATTAATGAATTGCTGTCTTTATATTTGTGCACGGTGTGCTAGACATGCAGATACTTATTTCACTGGATGCATTAACCTATAAAAATAGGTCTACCTCAATTAAACAAAAACATCACCTTCCCAGAATGATAAAACTACATTGAGACACACTCTTGACGTCAACGTCTAGTTTAAGGCGTCTTTTTAGATCCTGTCACTGTTAAAACACAAACAGCCCAATTATGCTTCACTAAACCTACTGTCAAAATAAATAAAGTGCTTTACTGTAAAAAACTATTTATAGAAGCAGGCTTATGTTTTCAATCCATCTGCTTTAAAACACAATTACACGCTACACCCACCCATCCCTGAACTGAATGTCAGCTTATGTTTTTCTTTTCAAACTATTTGATGAAGCTCAATAAATGGTGTAATGGACCGTGACCAGGTGTCATGCTGCTCATCATTAAATAATGGAATATCAAATGCTTTAATAAAACCTCTCATGACCCTCCTCATAAATTGTCATTGCAAAATAGTCCTGCATACGAACACAAATTCACATGCATGAAAATAAGTTACTTTTTACTCATCCTCATTTCATTCTGAACACATATGACTTTCTATGTTCCGTGTAGCACAAAAGACATTTCAAGCATGCAGAAGAATGTTGCCCAGCTCCATAAAGGATGCAAAAGCACAATAAAAGTATCATAAAAGAGGAATGTACGATTCTTGGTGTTACATTTCAAGTCTTCTGAAGCCATAAACAAAAAACCCTCATTGGCACATTCATGAGAATTCATTAGAAAAGTATCCCAAACCAATTGGTAAAAGAATCAGGTTACAATTTATTGTAATGTGTCTGTGTTACATTGTAATTATACATTACATTTAAAGGGATAGTTCACCCAAAAATGAAAGTTGTTCCAAACCTGTATTAGTTTCTTTGTTCTGCTGAACACAAAAGAAGATATTTTTGAAGAATGTTTGTAACAAAGCAGATAGAGCAACCATTGGCTACCATAGTATTTTTTCCCCCTACTATGGTAGTCAATGGTTGCTCTCTCTGCTTGGTTACAAACATTCTTCAAAATATCTTATTTTGTGTTCAGCAGAACAAAGAAACGAATACTGGTTTGGAACAACTTGAGGGTAGACATGTGCCGGTATACGGTAATACGATATACCGCAATAATGAACATGCACAATATTGTTATCGTTGGCACTTCAAAATAGCGTGAATAATTATTTCTTTCGAATTATTCAGATTTTTAGAATGCATATTAAGAATAATTTACCCATCAACCATTTAAAATGAACAACATGTCAAAGAGAAACGCACTGATGTAAATAAACCATGCATGAGCCGAGCACATGGCGGGAGTGTAGGAGACGCTGAAGTGCACATTCACTCTGACAGCAGAGGGCGCTGACGGAACAGCAGAAATGCAGCCGTTTCCCCGGTAACCCTCGTAAACAAAACGATATGGTGCTGGTCATCACCCTTTTACTGTCTATGGTCATCACATAACCTAATACTTAATACTTAAAGACTTAAGGCTATTCATTTTCAAACTTAAACATTTTATATTTTAATCTGGACTAAATTACATGCCCTAGATATTGTTTGAATATGTTCTGATTGTTGTTCAGTCGCACACTTTACAATAAGGCTCCATTATTTAACATTAGTTCATTCATTAACAAACTGACAATGAAAAATACTTCTAAAGCATTTATTAATCTTAAAATAATAACACATTATTAAAATCAAAAGTTGTAACTGTATTATTTAATGGACCTGAGCTAACACTAACAGTTGCTTTTTTAACTAACATTATCAAAGAATAATAACTGTAAAAATGTAGCTATTCGCTCTTTGTTAATGTTAATGCATTAACTAGTGAGACCTTAAAGTGTTACCTATTGTTCTTTATAATTCTTTAGCACTTTAATCTGTTTTAAATATTTGTTTACTGTTGTTGTTTTGTGTATTGCTTTATTGTATTTAAATGTTTGGTTCTTTTTGTTATAAGAAAGTTATTAAACCTGTTATAGTATGACAACACTTTTTTTGCATTGAATTTCAATATCGTGATAATACCGTATACCGTGATAAAAGCTTCAGCAATTAACCTCAACATGAAAATTTGATACCGGCACATGCCTACTTGAGGGTGAGTAAATGATGACAGAATTTTCATTTTTGGGTGAACTATCCCTTTAAGTCCTGAGTAATAATAATTAACTGCATGTACTTACTATAGGGTTAGGTTTAAGATTAGTTATACTAAAATAATATACAGTTATAACTACAGTAAATACATGTAATGTGTAACAAGGACACTTTGTGTAACCAAAAATCATTTTATTGAGTCATATTGTTTAAATGAATCATTTGATCTGGTTCACAGTACCAAGCTGAATGATTTGTTCGCAAATCAATACCATGATTCTTGATTCAATTCACTAACTTGATTCGGTTGCAGCAGTGCTATTTTAGTTGTATTCATATCAGTGGCGGCTGGTCAATAGAGGGTGCTGGGGCGCCGCCCCCTTCAAAATTCCAGAAATATGCATGTATACAAAAATTTAATAAAAATAAAATAGTTTACTCATACGGTGTGCCGGCTGTTAGTAAGAGCCGCAGCATTTAATAAAAACTGGCTTTGATCGATTAACTATTTTATGTTCTTCAATATGTTTCAAGCGGTTTCATGGGCGAGGGACGCCGGACAAATGGATGTCTATCTGAGTCCAAAAATCTACGGGCAGCATGTGACCTGAAGCTGGCCTCTAATTGGTTTCTTAAAGATCCTCCTCCGGACGCAGATCGCTGCATCCCTGGCGAATCAGAATTGGATGTGTGTTATTTTATCCAATCTGATTGGTTCTCGTCACCTGTCATTCAACTTTACGCTCTTGGCCACTAAAGCGAAAGTGCGCGGGCGACACTGTCACACTCCGCCAAAACCTCACTTTCGTAGAGATGGCAGCAGTTAAACAAAATTCTTTCACAAGGTGTTCGTTGGAAGAAGAAAAAAGGATAAATGATCCCGAACCGGACCAACACGAATTACAAATCCAGTGTTACATATCTGTGTTTCTGTCGTGTTGTTTGCTTTGGTCACATGTTCCTTTGTCTATGTTTCCTTGGTTACCCTCGTTAGTCTAGTACTGTTCAGCTGTGTTAAGTTATCCTCATCTATATCACCTGTGCCCCTCGTTAGTAAGTCATCAGTGTTTGTATTTAGTTCCCTCTTGTTCACTCTTGCTTTGTCCGATCTACGTTATGTTAGTGCTGTTTGGTCTTCTGTTCTACGTGTACTCTGAATAAAGCCATTCTTTGTGGAAGTCCCGAATCGCCCCTTCTCTGCTGCACCAGACAACCGTAACAGAAGATCGGACCCATAAAGCAAAGGGACTTCTCTTTAAGGATGGGTATTTTCCTCTTCCCACTCTCTCCAGTGTCCCCTGAGGAAGGCAGTTTGGCGGAGGATCGCCTCTGGGGGATTAGGCAGAACGGTCGGCCACTGGAGAGGTATGTGGAGGAATTCTCTGAGCTTCTGGTGAACTGGCCAGATGAACCGCTTAATGCGTTTTTTCTGATGGGCCTGGACGAGGACACTATTCGTTTCCTCGAACCTGCCTGTTCCTTTTCCCTAGTCGAGACAATCAATCTGATATTGTCCTTAAATTGTTCCGAGATTGAGATTGTAGAAGAGGTTACTAAGAATATGTGTCTTCCTCGTCCAGTCCCCTCAGAAAAGCACGCTGCCCTCAGTCAGTTTCCTCCGCATATCCCTCCAGTGGGCCTGCCGGGAAGGTCCTGCCTGTCCCCAAGCCTAGGCGGAAGAGGAGAGCTGCCGCAAAGCCCCCGTCTCAGATCAAGACGGCCGCTACCATGGCCGATTCACTGGAGCGGTGATTGATAGACTTTGGGAGCGATCCTACCGTTCCGTGTTTCCTGGATTCCTCTCCAGACTCTCCTGTGCCCGATCCGTGTTTCCTGGACTTCCTGGACTCCGCTCCAGCCCTCCTGGACTTCCTGGACTCCGCTCCTGCCCTTCTGGACTTCCTCGACTCCGCTCCAGCCCTCCTGGACCACCCCCATCCCTGAGCCCTCCACTTCAACCCTGAATTCCCCAAAGAAAATTGGGGGGGGGGGGGGGGGGGCATGTACCTGTGGGTGGGGCTCTGGTTTGGCCTAGGCTCCCTAAGACTCCTGCTCCGCCCAAGGCTCCAGACCCGCCCAGGTCTCCTGCTCCGCCCAAGGCTCCAGACCCACCCAGGTCTCCTGCTCCGCCCAAGGCTCCAGACCCACCCAGGTCTCCTGCGCCGCCAAAGGCTCCTGACCCGCCATGGCCGCCCAAGGCTCCTGACCCGCCATGGCTCCAGACCAAGGCTCCTGACCCGCCATGGCCGCCCACAGCTCCTGACCTGCCATGGCCGCCCACGGCTCCACCCTGGAGGCCCCCCAGCCAATCAGACCCCAATGCTCCCGCCCCCAGGACTCCAGGGTGCCCACCCTCCCTCCCTATTTGGACTTCAACGGCGCGAGGACGCGTCTACCGGGAGGGGGGCATTATTTTACATATCTGTGTTTCTGTCGTGTTGTTTGCTTTGGTCACATGTTCCTTTGTCTATGTTTCCCGCCACTTTCTCTGTTTCCTTGGTTACCCTCGTTAGTCTAGTTCTGTTCAGCTGTGTTAAGTTATCCTCATCTGTATCACCTATGCCCCTCATTAGTAAGTCATCAGTGTTTGTATTTAGTTCCCTCTTGTTCCCTCTTGCTTTGTCCGATCTACGTTATGTTAGTGCTGTTTGGTCTTCTGTTCTACGTGTACTCTGAATAAAGCCATTCTTTGTGGAAGTCTCAAATCGCCCCTTCTCTGCTGCACCAGACAACCGTAACATCCAGCAGCAGACCAGTGACAGAGGATGAAGCTACACTCTGAGCTTCACGCGCTTGTTATGAGAAACGTAGGTGGCTGGCTGGATGTGTTATTTCAACACTCTCCCTGTCTTTTATTTCAAAGTGTTGGTACTGAAGTTTTGTGGACAACAACGGGGGTAAGAGACCTCAAATATCTAACTGAAAAATGCAAACGTCATGACACTACTGAGATGACTGACTTTAATCAGAGAGCCATTGAGAAATGTGCTGGCCAGAAAGAAAGGAGAGCAAAATGTATGTTCAAGTAGTCAACATGCTAGTCTGCTGTTGCTGTTTTCTTCTTTTGTTTTTCCTTTCCTCATTCAATTATATGTGGGAAATAAATGTGTAAAAAGATAAAAGTGAAGACACTTTTCTCCTTAATGCTTGAATTTAGTCAACATGCATCTTGATACTGCTTTGTATTTATTTGACACCCATCCCAATTTTTTGGTGTTCAGCAGAACAAATAAATATATACAGGTTTGGAACAACTTGAGTGTGACTTAAAGGGATAGTTCACCCAAAAATGAAAATTCTCATATACTCACCCTCAAGTTGTTCCAAACCTGTATGAGTTTCTTTGTTCTGCTGTACACAAAAGATGATATTTAGAAGAATGTTTGTAACAAAGCAGATAAAGCAACCATTGACTACCATAGTAGGGAAAAAATACTATGGTAGTCAATGGTTGCTCTCTCTGCTTGGTTACAAACATTCTTCTAAATATCATCTTTTGTGTACAGCAGAACAAATAAACTCATACAGGTTTGGAACAACTTGAGGGTGAGTAAATGATAACAGAATTTTCATGTTTGGGTTAACTATCCCTTTAATGATGACAGAATTTAAATTTGTTGGGTGAACTATCCCTTTAAGTCTAACTTAATGCTGAACTTAACAGGCACTGTTAAAAAGTCAATATATCATTCAGACAAAAGAGTATGATCTCTGGCCAGTAACTTTCTGAATAGGTACGTGATGTAAAAGATAATTCACTATTTAGAGAGAGGAGCTCTGTTCTCACAGTTTTTCTAGACAGTGTTGATCAAAAGTTCAATGCACAGGCCTAGTGCAGGTCTTCACTTCTGAAAAGTTCTATTCAGATCAAAAGAGCGGCTTTCACACATTCCCCCATCCAGCTGTGGACTGCAGACAGATTTATCAATAAACTCAAGATTCAACTGACGTCCAGAGCAGGATTCATGGCTCAGCACGGCAGAGCCAGTGCACAGAGGAAGTCAATCGCAATCTGGATACACTATGAAAAACTCTTCCCACTCTTTTATTAATTTGATCTATTTTATTTAGGAAAGACTTTTCTGTTTGTAGAAGTTTGGACTCTGATATGTTTGTTTTGTTTGGTCTAATTGTAAAGCAGCGCCTGTACAGTTATAGACATACTTATACCATAAAGACCATAATCATTATATCTGGTCTGTTTTACACCTTGCTATACCGTCCTTCGGATGAGACGTTAAACCGAGGTCCTGACTCTCTGTGGTCATTAAAAATCCCAGGATGTCCTTCGATAAAGAGTAGGGGTGTAACCCCGGCATCCTGGCCAAAAAAATTTGCCCATTGGCCCCTGTCCATCATGGCCTCCTAATCATCCCCATATATATATATATACGATTGGTATCATCCCTCAGTCTCCTCTCCACCAATCAGCTGGTGTGTGGTGGGCGTACTGGCGCAATATGGCTGCCGTCGCATCATCCAGGTGGATGCTGCACATTGGTGGTGGTTGAGGAGATTCCCCCCTTCTATGTAAAAGCGCTTTGAGTGAGTGCCTAGAAAAGCGCTATATAAATGTAATTAATTATTATTATTATTTATTATTACCTGATTGCCTTCAGATCTGCCTTATTTATTTGTGGCATAGATTCAACAAGGTGCAACATTCCTAAGAGATATTGGTCAATATTGACATGATAGCATCACACAGTTGCTGCAGTTTTGTTGGCTGCACATCCATGATGTGAATCTCTCATTCCACCACATCCCAAAGGTCTGGTGACTGTGGAGGTCATTTGAGTATAGTGAATATGTTCAAGAAACCAGTTTGAGATGATCTGAGCTTTGTGACATGGCGTGTTATCCTGTTGAAAGTAGCCATCAGAAGATGGGTACACTGTGGTCATAAAGGGATGGACATGGCAGCAATACTCAATACAATATTGCAGCAATACATGGTAGCAATAAAGGGCTCAAAGTGTGCCCAGAAAATAACCCCCACACCATTAAACCACCAACAGCCTGAAATGTTGATACAAGGCAGGATGGATTCATGCTTTCATGTAGTTTATGCCAAATTCTAACCCTACCATCTGAAAGTCACACAGAAATCGAGACTCATCAGAAAAGACAACGTTTTGCAATCTTCTATTGTCCAATTTTTGTGAGCCTGTGCGAATTGTAGCCTCAGTTTCCTGTTCTTAGCTGACAGGAGTGGCACCCGGTGTGGTTTTCTTCTGCTGTAGCCCATCTGCCTAAAGGTTTGACATGTTGTGTGTTCGGCTCGGTTGTAAGTGGTCATTTGAGTTACTGTTGCCTTTCTATTAGCGTCCAGATTCTATCTATCATCGAACCAGTCTGGCCATTCTCCTTTGATCTCTGGCATCAACAAGGCATTTTCGCCCACAAAAATAATGCTCACTGGATATTTTCCCTTCCATATTGACCATTCTCTGTAATCCCTAGAGATGGTTCATGGTCCCTCTACCATGCGAATAAATCACTTGCATATGAGACTAAATCTTCACTCTGGGCAACTAAATAATATCTATCATTAGCCATTGGATAATAAAATATTAGATTTTACTCGCCAGTGTGAGTAAAGCATGACCGAGTGTTTGAGAGTTTTGCTTTCTGTCAAGCGATCTGTACTATTTCAATTCAGCTCAATGGATGCGCAGCATATCATAATATAATGCTTGATTGAGTGATGTCAAGAGTATGCTCAGATATTTAAAAAGCTGTGCCATTTTACAAAAATAAGCTGATTTGGTGGAATTATATATATATATATATGGTATATCAGTCTGGCATAAATAAATAAAAAAATTACAAGCCAATGGTGATTCTATTGCCAAGGTGTGCATAGAGGGTTGTGGTTGTGTGTGAAAATCCCAGTAGATGAGCAGTTTCTGAAATATTCAGACCAGCCCGTCTGGCATCAACAACCATTCCACGTTCAAAGTCACTTAAATCAACTTTCTTCCCCATTGTGATGCTCAGTTTGAACTTCAGCAGATCTACATGCCTAAATGCATTGAGTTGCTGCCATGTGATTGGCTGATATATGCGTAAACAAGCAGTTGAACAGATGCACCTAATAATGTGACAATATACACATAAAAGTTATAATAAAATGTAATAAAATATAGTAATGTAACTGGGAGCAAGAACACATGAGAACATAAAAACATACAAATGTTGTTATCCTGTCCTGAGTTCTACCTAGACAAAAAATGTTTCTCATAATTCAGTATGAGAAATGGTTTAGTAGAACAAAATGTAGTCTGAAAAGAAAAAAACACCATACATGAAATGGCATCCAGTTTGAAATATGAGTAAAATCAGATTTTATTATGTCTTTATAATCAGCCTGGATGCTGAGATTGGAAGTATTATTTGTCAGTAACCTCATGTAAGCAATAATGTCTACAGCAGTGGCTGAATTCAATCATTTACACTCACCTGCGGAATTTACTACGCACCGAACAAGCAAACGGTTTCAGACACAGCGTATGTGAGTGTGTAAATACAGTAATCCCTCTGCCGCTCGTGATGCTGGTGCGCCTTATGAGTTCAGCACTGCAGGGAGATGACGATGAACACTGTTGTGCTGATGCTTCCGTCATCACTATAGCAACCTATGTAGATACTGTATACCGGATTTCGACAACACTGCTTAAACAAACTAATCTGATTACAGCACTTACAAAATGACAGTCGATATTAAAGTTGTGAAAAATAAATTGGATTTATGTGCAGTGTGAACAAAGCCAAGGAGAGGGAGGTGGTGAAATCAACAAGATATCAGTCTCATGCACGTCACATTTCTCTGAGCCGTCTCCTCTTATCATCTTATCATTAAAGAAGGCAGAACAATAGCTCATTTTGAGAGCCTGACACATTAGAAGCAGAAGCGAAGGGACACATTTCAATAGATTTCCTCAGGGAATGCGTAAATAATAGCTGTTAGTGTCATCTTACATGTGTGTGCTCATTTTGTTAGCGTATTCTCTAGCATTGCATACTCACTAGCATTGCTCTTTACATTTCTGTAGATTTCAGGACAGCTTTACTGCAGAGTAGGCATGTCACAAGTACCGGTACTTCGATACCAAGTCGGTACTAAAATTATAAAAATGTGATGATACCAGCATTTCTGTAGTACCGGTAGTACCGAAGTACCGGTACTTGTGATCAGTCGCTTCCGTGTTTATCTAAGCGCAGGGCTCCAGACTGTAGCCGAATATATACTAGTGTCTGTGAATATTAAACTGCAAAATACTATTTAAATATTACTCCTGCAAGTTCTGCATCTCTGTGTGAATGACGGGAAGTCGGGCGCAGATGTGCGGGCGCCACACACACGCGCGTGCGTGACACTCGCTCGCTGTCTTTGTAGTCTCTGCCATGTGTCACTATATGAGGACACAAATACATACAAACCATCAATGCATGAGAATTTACCATTTCATTTGAGAAAACTGTCATATCATGAACTCAAAGGTCTTCACGGCAACCCGTCAAAATAAAAGTTTGGTTTTAAAAGATTGAAATTGACAGAATATATTACAGTAGATTTAGCTACGTCCCTATGTAATAATAATACTTCTCTACTAATAATAATGGACCCACTTTATATTAGGTGTCCTTAACTACCATGTACTAACATTTTAATTAATAATTTGATACAATGCACTTATTGTGTACATACATGTTTTTACATTGTACTTACATTTTGAAAAATACCTGCATGTAATTACATCTGTAATTAATTTCTGTAGTTACATTTGTAATTACTCAGTTGACACTTCCCTTACACCTAACCCTACCCTTAAACTTACCCATACCACCACACCTGTCCCTAACCATACCCGAATCCCACCTCAATATCAGCAAAAGTGTTTTGCAATACAATTTGAACACAGTAAGTACATTGCACTTATTTTTTGATGTAAGTACATAGTAGTTAAGGCCACCTAATATAAAGTGGGGCCATAATGATAATTATGCCTAGATGGTTGATTATTTTTCACTTGATCTTTTTTATAAACAATGCTTTCTTTTTAAACAGCATACAGCCTTTAAATGTTTGTATTATTTACTTATAATGATTATCATCATAAATAATAAACTTAATACATTTAATACATTTTTAAATAGTAAAAAAAACATTCAGCTGTGGTACCGAAATTGGTACAGAGTATCTTAAAATGTATGGTATTGGTACCGACTACTGGAATTTTGGTACCGTGACATCCCTACTGCAGAGTAGAATGAGGTAATAATCCAATCTGATATCATGAGAAAATTAAACGATTTAACGAGTTATCTATTTCAAATTGTATTTAAAATGTTCAATATTTCAAATTGTAGAAGAAACAAAAAATAAGCGAGAAGGCCCACCCCAAAACCCCACAAAAACTATCTACTGTAGGGTGTAAGCAGGTTGTGGGCCCTATTTTAACGATCTGAAACGCAAGTGTCAAAGCGCAAAGCGCAAGTAACTTTGTGGGCGGGTCTCGGCGCTGTTGCTATTTTCCCGGCGGGATAAATGGCTCTTGCGCCCGGCGCAAATCTAAAATGGGTTGGTCTGAAGTAGCTTCATTATTCATAGGTGTGGTTTGGGCGTAACGTGAATAAACCAATCAGAGCGTCATCCAACATTCCCTTTAAAAGCAGGTGCGCAAGTTCCATTATGGATTGCTATTATTATGGCGTATTTACCAGGCGCACGCCAGGAGCGGTTCACAGCCGAGGAGACTGATGTTCTTGTAAGAGCAGTGAAAGACAGAGAAGTTGTGTTGTATGGGGATGGGAGAAACCCACCCAAAATAGCGTTGGTTAAATAAATAATTAGCCTGAATAATTTGTAAGCTAGATTTATGCCTATTTTTTCACATCTTCGTGGCACACCACAATGATTTCCGTCATCTCATGTGTTAATATTTTTTTAGTGTAACAATTTATGATTTGCAAAAATAACTGTTGCATCTGTGTAGATTACATGAGCAAAGTGTATGCGCGTTGTGCACGCTATGGTCAAGCATGCGCCCTTAAAATAGCATAATGAACAACGCGCAACGCGCCACTGACTTTAGACTAGGTTTTTTCTGGTCAGTGGCGCAATTGTTTAATGGAACAGCAAAATAGCACCAGGGATTGTTTGCGCCGGAACACGCCTCCTTTTTTGCGCTGAACCGCCCAGGGAGCGCAAGTTCATTCACTAGTTTAGCGACGTGCTTCTGTGGAGGGAAAAGCGCGCTTTGCGCGGGTGCAAAATAGGAATGACACATGCGTCGGTGTACAAAGTCAATTGCACTGGGTGCAAGATAGGGCCCTTCAATTCATACAACGTAATTTCTATATAAATAAATAAATTCACCACCAATTTGTCAAAATATAAAATAGTAGTTACAAATCACCATGAGAGTGAGATGAATACTCTGTTTTGGTTCTCAATGTGCAAGTCCAATTTTAGTGAATCGACTACACAAATGATTCACTGATCAGATAAATAATTCGCTGATCAAATGAATCCACTGACTCATTGTAATGAATCTTCTTGAGTGACTGATTCATTGACTGATGGAAAATTGTCACTGGTTGGGAGTGTTACGCATTACAAGTACCGCGAGTTACGTAATCAGGCTACGCCCATGCTAATTGATACTAGTAGCAGTTTGTAAGCAATCTGTAGTGTAGCTAACGACTTTTTAAATGGCAGCTTGACTGTAGTTAAACTATTTTAGCTGAATTAATATCAGCCTACTCTCTCCTCTATTCACAACCACTTCACCAATTGAAAATGTGATTTTTCACAGCTAATTGTACTTGAAAGGAGGGCTTGTGTCAAAAAGCATTTCAAATCCTGAATCCCAACCATACTGCAAATAACATAAATCCAATACCCTCTTTTAGTATTATAAAAGACTTCCATTTAAACCCTACAGAGCCTGAAAGTCAAGCACAGGCTTTATTAGAAAAGAAAAGACCCCTATAGCCTAATCTCAAACCGACAAGAGGTGAATCACTTGGAATGGCACAAATATATTTAAATGCATGCATTTTGCCTTATAGTTGAGAGTGAAATGCAATCACTGGGGAAAGAGGGGGAGTCGGCTTGGGACTTGAACCTGCGTCCCTGTGGAGGACCACAGCCCCCATATGTCAAGAACAGCGGCGTGTGGAAATGAGGAAGTCTCCCTTTGCTTTTGGGTTATTTAGTCCAATGTGAAGTCATGTTCCAGTTGATGTTTCCGGATTAAAGTCATTTGGAAAACCTGGAAGAGGACATTTAAATTAACTGACTCAAAGCCGTCTCTTCCTTTTTCAGACAGAAAGAGGTATAAAATGATAATGTAGCCTGGCTTGTGCAAACATTTGGCACATGTAAAAGCAATCAAGCAGCCCTCCATAAAGCCACACAGCTATCATCCAAAGTTCAAACTATTCCTGAAGCAGATGTTCTCGTAAAAAAAGCCCAAATCAGGAAGCATCAGAGAGTCAAAGACAACAGTAACTCAAGCCGTCCGCTGATTCTCCTCCCTGGAGCAGAGGTGCTGCAGCTCTGACTGTATTGTGATAAAGGCCAGGTAGGCATTTGTGCTATGCTCATAATTGATTGGTGGTCTGATTGAATGCAGAGTAAGAGGCTTGAGTGGGCAGTCATCCATTATAGGCGACCTTGGGGAGAAGTGTGTTGCAATCACATCACTTCCTCCCCTCTTCTGTCCTCTTCTCCCTCTCTTCCTTTCCCTTATCACTCATCCTCACGTGTGAGCCAAGTGAATTTTAAATGCAACTTAAAAAACCCTCTAAAAAGTTTAGCATTTTTAATAATTACACTGCATGATTAATAAAAAAATAAATAAAATGACTGCTTTGATTATACAGTATGAACGCATTGAAGCCGTGCACTGAAATAATAATAATGGGAATAATACAGAGATAAATGTTTGAATGTTTCGCCAAATCATAATTAAAGGGTTAGTTCACCCAAAAATGAAAATTAGCCAATGATTTACTCACCCTTAAGTCATATGATTTTCTTCTTTCAGACGAACACAATTGGAGTTATAATACAAAATGTCCTGTCTCTTCCAAGCTTTATAATGGCAGTGAATGTTGCTCAGTTTTTGAAGTCCATAAAAGTACATCTATATGCATCATAACTGGTCCACACGGCTCCGGGGGATTAATAAAGGCCTTCTGAAGCGAATTGATGCGCTTGTTTAAGAAACAATAACCATATTTATATCTTTATATGTAAATTATCTAGCTTCTGGCTGATCGCCTTCCATATTCAACTTAGGGAAAAAGTGTAGCGCCCGCACCTGTCGTAGTTCAAAATGCTTTTGCTATATCTGACCGGCGTAACTGGTGTGCAATGTCATCAGACGTGGCGTAAGCATTTTATGTTATGATGTTATGATGGATATAGATGCACTTTTATGGACTTCAAAAACAGAGCAACATTCATTGCTATTATAAAGCTTGGAAGAGCTAGGACATTTTTTATTATAACTCCAATTGTGTTTGTCTGAAATAAAAAAGTCATATACACCTAGGATGACTTGAGGGTGAGTAAATCATGGGCTAATTTTAATTTTTGGGTGAACTAAACCTATAAGACAGCTCATTTGAGGGCGATCAGACACTTCTAACAACTCCCTTATATATTAATCATAAGACCCTATAGCCTAGTCTTAAACCGTCAAGAGATGAATCACTTGGAATGGCACAAATATATTTTAAAGCAACGAATTTAGCTTTTTTTTTAATTAGATTGTATAGTGAAATGCAATCACTGGGGAGAGAGGTGGAGTCTAATATCTAAGACGGCTGATTTGAGGGCAATTGGACACTTCTAACAACTCCCTTATATATTAATCATGATACATGGTCAAGTTGTAAAGCTTTGAACTTTATTAATTGGAAAATGAATCTTTTACAGGTGATACAGGACTGTAAGTAAAGTCTCTGAAGGGTGTCTTTGGCTCATGAGTAAAAAGTCATGTAAAAGTGTCATTTGGTGGCTCTTATGTCGGGTACACACTGCACAGTTTTATCCCCAATTTTCACTGTCACCGACAGTTTTGTAGAAATCACAAACAAAAGCCCGAAATTGGAGGCAAATGGTGCTCGTTCACGTGAGTGACAATCGCTTGGTGTGTATGTTCAAAGGCGTGATCCGAGAGAAGTGGCGATGTGTAACTTTTTGCACAAGAAATTAGACAAGCCCTGCCTTCTACAAACTTCTTTAGAAAAAAAAAAAACAAAAACGCTGACAGCGATTGTTTGATATTTAATAAAACATTAAGGTATAATGTACATCCAGCCAGTTGTTATTGCGAAATATATTATACAAAATATTTGAATTTTTTTTTTTTAAATCATCTTGAGATGTAAATGTATATATTAGTGTTTATATGTTGTAGAACAGTGCTAAACCTCTTAGCATGCATTTATTGATTAAGTCCAGCTATATAGAAGATCTTCTAGGCACAGTACAGAACGTGATAGCACCCATTCCTTTGGCTGCAATGCAAATCCTTCAGTTCCTGCCTCTGGTGTTTGCCTAATTCCAGATCACAATGGATGTAGGCTGGAGAGATTAAAGTAATCGGGGAAGTTCCTTTGCAATTATCTTTGCAGTGCTTCTACATCTTAACACTGATTAAAACATCAAACCCCATTTTGTTATAAAGAAATTTTACTCAATTTTCAGTGCTGGACATCATGTAGTCTAACAGGGGTTTCATTCGTTAACATTTCATAGAACCACTCTCTGAAGAAATTGTATAATTAATGCATGTTTTCCAACATTAAATGCTTCTTTAATCATTAGAAACATAATACTTTCAGATAATGGCTTAAGCGAATCAATTTAACTAACTTATGACTAAAAAGTGTCGTTGAATGCATATTTTTAAATGTGCTGAGTTCAATAAAAGTGTTTTCAAATAATAATAATATAATAATATTGTTGTTTATACCATGCTCTGTCTGAATACTCTAATCAGGGGTGCGTTTCCCATACAACGACGTTACTCACTGCTTAACTACCGTAGTACGTTGCATCGTTGAAGAAATCAACTAGCCAGTCATGACTCGTTCAACCTCGTTGGTTAATGATGTCACGCAGGTGTTGGAGTAATAACTGCTTTTAATGAATTAGTTTGAGATCGATTTCAAGCTAGATTTTTTGCTATTTCTTATTTTTCTCAGTTATTTAGCTTTATTTCCAGATTCAATCATAGGCTCGTTTTTTATGTACTAGAGCACGTACGCACATGTGCACTCTTCTAAAAAGGTGCTTAAAATCTCTTTGACTAAAAGACATAAATTACATTTGTATGTATTCAAAATAAAATATATAGACTGTATTAAATGTCAGCTTGCTTTTTTTGCTCAAGATAAGGATTTATTAAGTTCACGTCATGCAAACAAGAAACCACAGGTCGAGATCTGTCGTTGCAACCACACAAGTTTGCGATGCTGTTTGCGAATGTTCGTTGGAACTATGGTTCCCTTTCGTTCAGTCACTACGACGTAACGTTAGTGACTAACGAATGGGTGTTTAGCTTAGAAGTCAATTACCTTCGAGGAATTTAACAGCGTCCAATGGCAGTGCCAATGCCATGGGCATGCGGAATTTGCATGCGTAACTCCGCCCCACATCGTGGGTATATAAGGAAGTACGCTGGCAACATCGCATTATGTTTCTGCTTTGGAGCCAAGAGCATCTCTTCACTCTTCACTGTATGTGTCATGTTCCCACTGCGGGAACGTGACCATCGCGATGTTGCGGTCGAGACTCAGTGATCTCCGTGAGGAGAGAGAGTCCCCTCTGCCACACCCCAATCTACCGTCTCCGAGAGAGGTGGTGCCGTGGTATTAAGAACCCCGACGATCATTCCTCGGGCCACGCCCCCCTCTCGCTTCCTGCGAGTGCTGGACTGAAGCGGCGGGACTTTATATATTTATGCATTTGGCAGACGCTTTTATCCAAAGTGACTTACAGTGCCCTTATTACAGGGACAATCCCCCTGGAGCAACATGGAGTAAAGTGCCTTGCTCAAGGACACACTGGTGGTGACCGCTGGGATCAAACCAGCAACCTTCTGCATATCAGTTCAGTGGTTTAACCCACTGGACCACCATCTCACAATGTATATTTGATATATCTTTATATTTAAATATAAATATAAATATAAAGCGGCGGGACCATCTCTGACACCCCGTTCGTTTCGTTCACACTCCAGATAGCAGCCTGGGCCGCGCTGTGGAGGTGGTTGCAGGATGACGCCCAGTCCGCTCCTCAGCCTGACTAAACGCCAGGGTGGAGGTGGACAACTCAGAGATGGGTTCCAGTTATTCCAGGGGATGGTAGCAGGGCCTCTCCTTCCCCCGGTGGAGGGCCGGGGGAAAATCCTTCCGCTGCTGGCCCCCTGCGCGGTTCGCGCAGGCTCCTCCCCGCCTCTGGGGAGTCCGCCCGCCATGATGGGGCCTAATGCAGTCATGAGTGCGGAGGTTGCCACCCTACTGGCGAAGGGTGCGATCGAGTCTGTCCCTCCAGCCTAAGTGTCCCTCCAGCCTTCTCAGCCGTGCTTCATTGTACCCTAGGAAACCAGTGGGTTATGGCCAATCCTGGATCTGCCCGTCTTGAACCGATCCCTTCACAGGCTTCCGTTCAGGATTTTGGCGGCGAACGCCTTCTTGAATGCATTCGTCCAGTAGATTGGTTTGCAGTGGTCGACCTGAAGGACGCCTACTTCCATGTCTCCTTTCTACCTCGACACAGACCGTTCCTACGGTTTGCTTTCGAGGGGCGGGCATATCAGTACGCGGCTCTCCCATTCGGGCTATCTCTGTCCCCTTGCGTCTTTACGAAGATTGTCGAGGCAGCCCTTGCGCCCCTCCTGCAGCACAGGGTTCGCATCCTGAACTACCTCGACGACTGGCTCATAATGAGTCACTCTCGAGCGCAGGTTTGCGAACACAGAGATCTAGTGCTCCATCTGCCCGTCTGGGCCTTCGGGTCAACTGGGAGAAGAGCAAACTTTGCCCCGTGCAGAGGATCTCTTTTATCGGTATGGATATCGACTCGGTCACCATGTGCGCGCAGCTTACGAATGAGCGCGAGCAATTTCTGCTGACTTTCCTCCGACAAATCGAGAGCGAGAGTGTGGTTCCACTGAAACTATTTCAGAGGCTCCTGGGGCATATGGCATCTGCAGCCGCGGTGATGCCACTCAAATTGCTACATATGAGACCGCTTCAGCATTGGCTATGCGATCGAGTCCCGAGATGGGCATGGCGGTCTGGCACGCTCCGGGTACAAGTGACTCGGGCCTGCTTACAGACGCTCACCCTGTGGTTGAACCTCAGGTTTCTACGGACCGGAGTGTCCTTAGAGCGAGTTTCCAGGCATGTTGTTGTATCAACAGATGGACAGGACCCCAGCGCCTTCTGAATGTCAATTGCCTCGAGTTGCTGGCAGTATGGTTCGCCCTGCACCGCTTCCTAGCGTTGCTGAAGGGTCAACATGTACTAGTCCGGACAGACAACACGGCCTCAGTAGCGTACGTCAACCACCAGGGTGGTCTACGCTAGGGCTGCACGATTAATCGGAAAAAAAATCACGATCTCGATTCAAACATAAATGCGATCTCATTTCTTAATGTTGGCGATTCACTTCCGTGTATTTCCCTCAGATTATGCTGCGTTCACATGTTATTGGTCACACCAGAGCTTGTTACACTCACACTATAACAAAACACTAACCAATCAATCATAAATTTCCACTTCTCTCCTCTCCCTCATTGGCCACGTTCCGATGTAACAACAACATTGGTATAGAAAAAAGGAGCACATTCCACCGTGTGGATCTTTTTCGGGTTTAAACCTGAAGACGATGCGCAAAGAGTTATTTGCAAACAGTGCTTTTGCATCATCGCAGCACTGCAAGGTATCACCACTAATCTATAAAATCACCTCAAACGTCACCACAAAATACAGTACGAGTTAGCCATGAGAGACAAGGGAGCCACACCACAAAATACCAGCCACCAGACCACGCAAACTTCCATAACTCAGATGTTGTACTACGGAGCATTGCCATAACCTCCAAGTTCCCAGCGGCACAAAGATATAACAAAAGCCATTAGGGCTGTCCCTTTTTATTCGATATTCGAATATGCATTCGAACATGACGTGAAATATCCGTAATCGAACTATAAATAAACTATCCGGTTTTTAAAGTGCCATGCAGAGCGGGTACCCGCGAAAATTGCTGAAATGGGTGAAAAACATCCCAACTGTGTCGGACAAGGGAGAACACGGGTTTTAAACAGTCACGTGCAAACAAATATTTAAAAAAATATGCATGTACAGTGCCGCCGCTCCCATTACGCGCATCACGCGCTGCGCGTTGGGCACCAAGTGCTGAGGGGGGTACCACAAGAAAATGCTCTCTCCACCTGTATTTCAAGATGATAAAATAATTTCAAATCCATATTAGTTTATTTGTGCGCGCGCGCCTTCCCAGGAATCACAACCGCGCGCGCGATCTGCCTGCACTCGTCAGGATGGATCATGAGGAGTTGAAGAAAAGATAGCCGCAAACGTGGAACTTCATCGCTGGGGAAGCACGCAGGGTACGCTTACGTAGACAGGAAGCAGTGTTTCAGGACCTCATATCAGCTCTTTGTCTGTTATGGTGGAGAGCGGAAGGGAAGAGCTCTCTCAAAGCAGAGGTTGTCTCACTGGATAGTGGACACCATTGTTTTGGCTTACCAGCAGCAAGGTCGACCATGTCCCCTTGGGGTTAGGGCCCACTCCACCCGGAGTGTGGCCTCCTCTTGGGCTTTAGCGCATGGCGCCTCGCTAACAGACATCTGCAGAGCTGCAGGCTGGGCGACACCTACACATTCACCAGATTCTACAATCTCCGAGTGGAGCCAGTGTCTGACTATATACTCGCCTCTATTAGTGGCCAGTAATGAACCAGGCTCAGGTGTCTTCGCTTGCTCTCCATTCCACTCCACGGACTGGATACGTGCAATATTTTCCTCAGGTTCCTCCACCACTGTCGACGCCGACATCAGTTCAGTCTGCCCTTTCGAGCCCAGACCCTCATGTCCGGCCAGGTACCCTGTGTGCATGGTTCCCCTCCGGCGACCCCCACACGAGTATTTCCACCGTAAGCCTCCTCAGTGAGCAGGTGTCTTTCCCTTGGCAAGTCCCTGCCACCCCTAGGGTTAAAAGTCCACCCTCTGGCTGGTACCCTAGAGTTCTTCCATATGCAGCCCTTAGCGGGTCATATGTGTATTCTCTGAGTCCTCCCCACGGGTAGGCATTTTGGCATATCTCCACTGGAATATGTTTCCCAGTGTACCTTGGTAATCCTGTGATAAGTGGGAGTCCTTCGTCCGTACTAGTCTTACGACAGGGTACTCACACTTACGCAGGGCACTGGAAGACAGAGTGGTGTTGTTATATTGGGACCCCATTCGTTAGTCACTAACGTTACGTCGTAGTGACTGAATGAAAGGGAACGTCTTGGTTACGTATGTAAGCCTCGTTCCCTGAGGAGGGAACGGAGACGTAACATCCCTTTGCCACTTCCGCTGTGCTGCTGGAACGCGAAGTTCAGTCTTGGCTCCGCAGCAGTAACATAATGCGATGCTGCCAGCGTACCTCCTTATATACCCACGATGTGGGGCGGAGTTACACATGCAAATTCTGAATGCCCATGGCATTGGCACTGCCATTGGGCGCTGTTAAATTCCTCGAAGGTAATTGGCTTCTAAGCGAAACCCTCATTCGTTAGTCACTAACGTTACGTCTCCGTTCCCTCCTCAGGGAACGAGGGTTACATACGTAACCAAGACGTTTCGGGAAACACAGACTGAACTATGCTGATAACGACGGAACTTGCGACCATAGTTGGCTAACAATGCTTTTGGGAAACGCATCCCTGATTAGCCGGAAAGTGTGTGTTTCAACCGTGTAGGAATTGTGGGCGCAGACACAAATGAACATCCCCTTACAAAGCCCAATTCAACTCCAGACCCCAGGAAATCAACCATCTATCACCAGAGACGTAGGCTCCATTCTGCCTGGAGATACCACTTAATTACTTTATTGCCTATGAACTTTGACCAAAACTTAGACAAAGAGAACAAAAGAATCGGTGTGATCACAAGACAAAGAAACAAACCAGATCGCGGTCTTCTCAATGACCAGTAAATGAACTCTGCGTGACACAGCTAAAACCCTACAAAGAAACCCACAAAACTGTTGCATAAGAACTACATCAAATCATTGATAATTGGACTTGGAAATTGGTTCTGTTGAGAGCTGTTTGCAGTGCAGTTCCAGAATCCGCCCAAGGAGACGATCAGACGATCGTGGCAGACCAAGATCAGAGAAAATGGTTTAAACATCGATTTCATTAGGGCCATCTGAATACTCTCCTCTCACTTTCCTGTCTTTTACTTAAGTTTATTTTCTTTCCGTTAAGTCTCGTGTTCTGTTAAGTTTTGCCGCAATGTTTCTCAACGAATCTACAACAGCACGCTTCAACTTCAAACAACGCCCACAAGACTTCCATTTAGCCGCCAACACGCGACGTGATTGGCTTCCCAAGACGTCGATCAAAAGACACGACCAGACCTTCAGCTAATCAAAGAACCATGAAAACCCCCTCCGGCCAGGAAAAAGGGAATCCCCATTCAATGACGACACAAGACACAAATGCATGTAATACCTCCAGATTCTACTGGTGCATTGAGATCAAATTTAATAACCTCGCCTAAGAAACGATAGGAGGGTTAAATTAATGATCGATGGTTTCTTCAGGTCATGTATCATAAGTGCATATATTGCTTGGGATTTCATCATTTCTCTCTCTTAAAACTCATTCTTTCCTCACTTTCTTCCTTTCTGCAACGTATTTGAATGTGCGTGTGTTTGTGTTAGAAATTAGTTTTATATGTTAGAGTAATCAATAAAATTCTGTTTGTATTCAAAGATAATGGTTCTTGTGTTATGTGCTTACGAATTTAATGTCTTGAACTGCCGATCCATGCTACCTGGCTGTTAAATAGTGTCTCACTATTGTTCGGATATTAAAATCCGCTGCAGAGTTGATATTTACGGCCCGTTCAAATGTATGCTGGATGAGTCATTTGCTCAGCCGTAAAATAGACTCTCTCAAAATTCCCTATGAATTCATTAATTCATTCATTTGAGCTAAATAGACCTGTTTCCCTTTAACAGAGTCCCCTTTAAGTTCTTACATATTGGTGGACGAATAAGTTAAGGTGTTAAACGTTAATTCTGAATTATTTATGGGTCTCTTGTAATTAAATTCCCCGTTGGGTTATGTGATCTTATTCAACCCTTACAACTGTGTAATGCACATAGTTCAAGTTATGCGCTGCCTTTACTGAATCCCCCCCCCCCACACACACACACACACAGACACACACTCACTCACAACATTAAAAAAATCACTTCTGTTTTTGAAGTAATTAAACTCACAGATTCGCAGTTAGTAGAGAGAGACTCTGCACAGTTATTCACACACACACACACACACACACACACACACACACACACACACACACACACACACACACACACACACACACACACACACACACACACACACACACACACACACACACACACACACACACACACACACACACACACACACACACACACACACACACACACACACACACAAACATCTCTCTATTGCGCTCTCTCTCTCTCTCTCTCTCTCTCTCTCTCTCTCTCTCTGTCTGTCTCTCTCTCTCTCGATAATTCATTCAAATAAATGTCATCTTTCAATCAAATAAATGTAATCTTACTGCACAACTATATCTCTGTGTCTGATTTAGAGCAGGCAGAGTGCTAGATCTAACAAGACGTAACTGACTAAAATAACTGTCATTTGAACCCTTCCAGTCAAATGTTCAACAGAAAACATCAATGACAGCTTTAACTTGTCAGTGTTGTCAAGTAACCATGGTATATGTGGGATAACACATGTCTAGGTTTCATCGAGACACTTTGCATTGTGTATTTTCCCTTACAAATTACATTTCAACAGGCATTAATCCAATGTTTAACAATAAGAAACAAACATTTAATGTATTTAACTATCCAGTGCACAATGACTTTGAGTTGACCTCAGCTGTGGAGCGGGCACGGGACATAACCATACGGGTTTGTGATGGGCGCACATGTATGTGATATAGTCACTCTGCAGGGTTTGTCCTGTCACTACTGCTGCCTCATTACCGAGTGCCAGTAGGGAGGATGCCACAGACCATGGCCTCCCCCTCTGGTTCATTTACATGCCAGCATGCTCTTTTAACTGGAGTCCAATCTGCCTCAGATTGCAGCCAACTAGGGAGCACCTTGTTTATCAGCAGGGGAGCATATGTTGCCCTGTCCCTCATACCGAGGTGCCACTTGAGAGTGTCTGGGAGGGCGGTATGTGTGTATGTGTTCGTGGGACGGTGGTGTGGGTTGGGTGTGGGAAGTGTTGGAGAGCTAGCTTTGAAATGGTGGCTTGCCAAGATACAAGCTACTCATTATTACTCATAACTACAACTGAGTTACTCTTCGGGGGAAAAGTATTTTTTATTAATATCTTGTAGTGTAGAAAAAGTAAGTAAAGCTTTAGTGACTATATACACTGTACAAAAGCTTAGATGACACTGAAGACGGGAGTAATGGCTGCTGAAAATTCAGCTTTCCCATTATAGGAATACATTACATTTTAAAATGCATTAAACATTATATTTGTTCAAATTAATCACTTCCAATTCTAAAAATATTCTTATGGGCTAAAGCAAAATGCTGGCCTAGTCTCATGAACTTAAAGGGTTAGTTCACCCACATATTAAAAGTCTGTCATCATTTACGCATCCTTGTGTTGTTACAAAGCCATAAGACTTTGGCTAATCTTCGAAACACAAATTAAGATAAACATATAAGATATTCTGTCCCTCCACTTAAAGTCAATAAAACCAAAACTTAGAAGATCCAAAAAGGTCTTAAAGGCGTCTTAAAATCCATACAAATCAAGTGGTTTAATCCAATTCTGGTGAAGAGGCAATCGCTTTATTAACAGATTTAATGTATTCATTTTTATTTACATCTAAACAATGATTGACATATACTCTGAGGCGCCGCTAGTAATTGTGGGCCCTATGAAAGAATATGAGGTTGCATTACAGATGCAGCAGGAGTCAGATTTCATTCATCACGAAAGCAAAGAGCGGAGCAGAGCTGAGGTAAGCGCGACTGTCATTCTCGGTGCGTGTCCAGTCTGGCGCATTATCAGATCGCATATGGAAGCTACATTTTCATAGGAATTCATTGAAAAATTGAAACACTCACTTTGCTCCGTACCGCTCCATTATGAATACCCGAGCCGAGCGGCAGCGGGCGTGCACATTTACATTCTGTGAGTGAGATCCCTCCCCTGTGGGAGGGTTGAAAACATGCGTAACTAGCTCCTGTAGTCTCTAGCCTCTGGCCAAAAATCCTCAGATGACGCAAAATGACGATATTTGCGTCATCTGAAGATTTTTTCCAGAAATAAAATGCATAATTCTCTCGTCTCAGTGGGACATGAGGGGGGAAAGTACCATAATTCAAATATACTATCGGGTTTCTACTGATACAAAGCTTAATGCTAAATCACTGAAGTTACCCTTTAAGTACCTACTTCTTTTTTTAATTTTTTTATTATTTGACATTGAATGCATTATATAAGTCACATTTACAAAAGCCAAAATTACATTATTTCTATTTTCAGTGGTGAAAATCAGACTATCTATTCTTTTCAAAGAACTGGGTGAGTAATTGTCGGGCCGTTTTCTCTATCTCTGCCCTCTGTAGCCTCAGTTTTGATGACCGGACTTATTTCTTCTTGACTTCTTTGTCAAGATTTAGTTGTTTTTTGTTACTCTGGTAGATTATACATTTAACATTTCTATTACATAACTACTAATAAAACCAATCTCTGGGGGCCCCAAAAGTGCGTGGGCCCTTAGAATCGTCCTAATGAGTTTCCAAACACTGGTTCATGTTAGTTTAATGCACTTTTGCATTGTCCAATTGTGTTACAGTGCTTGAGTGCTGAGAACAGAAGTGTTGTTCTTCAGTGAATGGATGACACATCACTGAATCATCCGCACACTGCATTTCCATCACAATACAGACTACAAGCACCCAGTGACAGAAAAACATTGACCTATTTTATATACTCTAAGCAAATCTAATTAATCAATCGTGCTAAATCTTATATGGACAGTGGGGATAATCCGAAAGCACTGTGACATTTACGGTGTGGATGAGATCTGCCTTCTCTCCCATGTTCAAATCTCAATAACGGCCTCATAGTTTGCTGCATGTAAATGGAAATTGCAATTACAAATGTTCAAGTTAAAGCTGTGAACACTATTTCTGTTACACCACCTAGACCTCAAAAGCAGGACAGGTCATTCAGTTCTTTCAGTTCTGCCAAAAACGCATAAAAAGCCCTGTGTAACTCAAGTAACCAACAGACAGCTGGTGTTACTTGGAAACTTATCCTTTGGGAAAAAAAGAGAGAGAAGAAGAAAATGAAAAAGAAAAAGGCTTTGCTTCTCACACAAAGCTATCATGTGACTTCAAAAGGTTTGCACTTTGGCATCCTTTTTTTTAAAGGGGACCTATTATGCAAAATCCAGTTTTTACATGGTGTTTGATCATAAATGTGTGTTGGCATTGTGTGTACACAACCACTCCATAATGGTAAACATCCACCCACTCCTCTTTTTTGAATCCCCATAAATCATAAACAGTGTCTCAGAACAAGCCTTGTGCAGACTGTAGCTTTTGTGACATCACACATGCTTAGGCTCCGCCCATGACTGCTGATGGACTCTGCCTTATTATTACACACTCCACCCTGTTGTGCGCCCTGATTTTCTGTTTTTATTTTGTTGTTTGATTCATATTAACAGCATACATAGATACATACATAGCATACATAACTTTCACTTTAATACAATATACATATGCAATTTCTTCATAACCGACTGTGTTTATGTGAACTTTGTGTGGTTTTGAGATAACCTTGAGTGTATTTGACAGTTCAAGCGCAATAACACGTGAAAGAGAAAATCGTTTTTACTCACGGGACGCGGCGTCTGACATCCAGCTTTCTGTGCGCTCAGAAAACCATATATCAGAAGTTTAGGCTGATATGGATTTAAAATGCATGCAGATAATAATCTTTCACGTGTTTGTGTGCCCATAATCTTAGTGAAAGTGGTAAACAGATTTGGCTTGCTGTCTACTATAGAGGGGCTCGGAGAAGATATTCTACCCGAGCTCCGATTGCCCCCCTATAACAGGCAAAATTGTACAAAAGGAGGAGCAGGGGAGGAGGAGGGATGCTGCAGGAACTAAAAATGGGAAGAGGTAAGCTTCTGGTTTTATACCTTGGTATTAATTGGACGATTAGATGGGCGTACTCCCGAAATGACGTTTAATAACTTCACTTCATGATGATGAAGAACTGCAATGTCACATGAGGGTGACCGTGATAGAGATGATAATCAAAACCAAACAGATGTTTTAGTTTTTCGCGGGGTATCAGAGGCACAATCTGTAGGCTCCGCCCTCTTCTGAAAAGCTACATGCACGAAAACACTAAAAAATGGGCATTTACAACATAATAAATGATCTGTGGGGTATTTTGAGCTGAAACTTCACAGACACATTCTGGGGACACCTGAGACTTATATTACATCTTGTAAAATGGGGCATAATAGGTCCCCTTTAAAGTTTGGAAAAGAGCGAGCAGTATTATTCTTCAAAATTTCGCCTTTTGTGTTATACAGGATTGTGTGGAATCTTGTTTATGCCACGGAATTTAAAAAAAAAGTAATTGCAATTTTTAATCTCACAATTCTGAAAGACTTTTTTTCTTATAATTGCACGTTTATATCTCGTAATTCAGACGTTATAACTCGCAATTGTGAGTTTATGTCTAGAAATTTTGGACTTTATCTTTTATTCCATGGCAGAAACAAGCTTCCATAGGTTTGGAATGGCATGAGGATAAGGAAATGACAGGGATTTGGGTGAAGTCTCCCTTTTAATGTTTATACAAAATGCTAAACATTTGTGTGCATTCAATACATTACTGGCACATTTCTTAAAGCTGCTGATTTTTGTTAATAACCTCAGAGGCCTCGCACACAGCAGGTGTGTGTGAAGTTTATGCCAACCACACGCACACACACACACACACAGGCAGGCAGTGTTGTATTCTCTCCGAGCCTGTCAGCTTTCCTGGCTTTGAAAAACAGTCTGTTGGAACAATTCCTAGGAAAGTCCCCCAGCTTTTGAAGTTAAGTACTGCTACACCCCATTGTACAGCAGACAGAAATGATGATGTTATTAGTACACATTCTGTAAATACCTGTCACGCGTGTATCCTGACAGCCAGCTCCGCCTCTTTGAGCCCAGTGTTTATGTTTGTGAGCGCGGCACTATTCCCAACACTAAACAAATGGGCTACTTCCACATACTGTATACATTTGCCATTTGAAGTAGGGCTGAACGATTAATTGCATTTGCGATAATATCGCGATATGATAAAACACGATTTCATAACCGCAAAGGCTACGATTACAGTCTGGTCACGTGGCACGCGAGAGTAAAGTCTGCCGAAGAAGAAGCAACTTGGCACGTTACACATATCATGTGCCTGGCCTAAAAGGAAAAAAAACTGTTTGTGTTTGATCTATCTAATATTGTGTTGTTCATACTATAGGCTACTATCATCTCCAATGATTGTGGATCAATTCTGAGCTTAGATTTTAACTGCAGGTGCGCGGTGGCTCTGCGTGTGTTTTAGAAACACCCGTATTCTGATTTGCTTCCATTCTCTCTCTCTCGCTCTCTCTCTCACACACACACACACACACAAACACACACACACACACACACACACACACACACACACACACACACACACACACACACACACACACACACACACACACACACACACACACACACACACACACACACACACACACACACACACACACACACACACACACACACACACACACACACACACACACACACACACACACACAATCACACACGAACCATAAAATAATATTTCATAACGTTCCGAAAGGTTGACGGCGCGAATTGCAATGACATTCGCAGGCTTCTTTGCACAGGATATGCGCTGTGAGAAACTTTGCTTGATGTCACGCTTACAGTGTGTGTTCTCGCCCGCCAGTAGTTTCCTTACAAATGCTCAATGAAGGCTTCGTTCATGTCGTTAGGAATGCAGTGTGCTTGTATATTAAAAATAATAAACTCACTGACAGAAGGCTTTACATTTCAAATGCACGCGGCGCTTTGTGAAGAGTGCGTCTCTGTGTGCGTCTCAAAATGCTTTTATGACGCAAAATTAATGTAAACACCATCAGTAATGTCTTAATGAATTAAACAGACAAGGCAAAAGCATCTTATATTTCAAAAGAGATCTGTGCATTAGTGTGAATGCAGGTCTCCCGCTGTCTATGATGATGTCATCATTAATAATCAAACAACAGTAAAGCTGAGAAAGAGAAAAATCACTCACAGTTCAGACACTCTTAAATACTGAAAGCACTCTTTGTTCATTGCTTGTAATATGTTTTTTTGTTCCTCTTTATGATTTACTAGCTTATGTTTTGCAGCTATATTAGTTTATATATTTAAAATTAGTGGATGGCGTCCTGGATGGCAGGACGGAATATATCAGAGGAATATATGTTTGTTCTGAGCAGTTTGTTAAACTAGGCACAGTCGGCACGTGCATTTAGGTGAACTAGGCAGCCGTCTAGGGCAGCAGCACAGTCGGGGCTGCAAGAATGAAAGAGATTTTTTTTTTCATTTCATTTATTTAATTATTAATTTTTTGGGCATTCGTTTGAATTATTGCACTTCCATCATCAAGTTATCACTCCATTAGTTATTCTGAATCTAAATGAACTTTCCTTCATTGTAGTAGCCTACCATTCCCACCCCACATAGAGCCACATTGGTCAACATGAAAAAGTCCCAAATACCCCACAGATAATTTATTATACCATGTTGCAAATGCCCATTTTTGAGTGTTTTTGTGCATGTATCTTTAAACTCTGATGTACATACAAAAATATAATCTTTTAAAATGTTATATCTCCTGTCCGCGACCAGAGTTCCGTGAGGTCTCCTGCCCACAACCAGTGTCTAGCGAGGGCTCCAGACCCTGACCAGAATCCAGAGAGGGCTCCGCCCAAGAAGATTTTTTTGTTTTGCACTATGGACTCTAGAGCAAGGACAGGAGGGACAGGAGACGGAGTCCTCTCTGGACTCAAGACAGGAGGCGGAGTCGTCTCTGGACTGTGGACAGGAGGCGGTGTCCTCTCTGGACTTGGGACGGAGCCCTCTCTGGACTCGCCATGGCCCACTGAACTGCAAGAGCCACCATGGCTCACTGAACTGTCCGAGCTGCCTCGGCCCCCTGAACTGCAAGAGCCTCCATGGTCTCCTGAGCTTCCCGCAACTCCATGGTCCCCTGAGCTGTCAGAGCTGCTGTGGTCCCCTGCAGCACTTGCCTCCAGATCACCTGCCTTGGTCCTCAAGGACTATAGGGTGCTTTATGCCAAAATATACCAACTTTGATATTTATGTATAAAAGATTTTGAGATGATCACCTTTACAGCCTTTGCTAGGGTAATTACACCCATGATAAAAAATATTATTACATAGCTTTGTGGAATACTTGATTCTGATTGGTCAATCACGGCATCCAGCGGTATTTTATCCCCCGATAACAACCAGTAAAAACTGACAACACAGGCTCATCCGGATAACTGAAGTCAGCGCTTTACGCCTGCTAGGAAGGTTTTTTTTTTTTTTTTGGTTAGGAATGGAAGTTTTGCGTTTGGTGAGCTAATAAAATATAAAAACTCAAATCAATATTTTGTGTGCAGTTATTTAAAGGTGCAGTGTGTAGTATTTATGAGGATCTATTGATAGAAATGCAATATAATATACATAACTATGTTTTTCAGTGGAGTATAAAGACCTTAAATAATGAACCGTTATGTTTTTATTGCCTTAGAATAAGCCAGGGTTATTTTTCAACCCAAATGCTGGGTTGAGACTATTGGGTAAACAAGTTGGGTTAATTTGACCCAGTTTGGGTTGAAAATCGTTCATAATCAGTAACCCAATGGAGCTGGATTGGGAATGCGGATGTGGAAGAGAGCATGTACGTCACACAAATTCCAACGTTTCACTGAGTGCCGATCCCACTTTACAGCGCTCATGATACAAATATGTGTGGAAAATAGAAGAAAACTAATCAAAGTGGATAAGAAAGAGAACTCACTACAATGAGAAGTGTGTTCTTATAAAACCAGAGGGCCCTATCATACACCTGGTGCAATGCGGTGCCAGGTGTGAGCAAGTGTGTTCTTTTCTAGTTTCATCCTGACACCGTTATCATTTTCACTACCTGCGCCACGTTTTTAAAATAGCAAATACATTTGCACCCATTTGTGCGCCCATGGGCGTGCTGGTCTGAAAACGAGGTGTGTTCAGGTGCATTGTTGGCACCATTGACCAACAATGTCAATAGCACAGTCAATGTCAATAGCACTTTTTGTGATATTAAATATTAAAATATTAATATTGATGTTAAATATTAAAAATAAAAGGATTACAATGTAAAAGATTATTATTGTGTACAAAAAGATAAAAATGCCTAAATGTCATAATGGATGGTCATTGCATGTATCAGATTTACCTATTTGCAGTAATGACGAATGAAAGTGGCAACTTATTTAACCAATCGTGGCAATACACACATGTATTTAAACTGACTTGTCCGGTTGAGGGTGTCTATATTCCGCCATGTAAATAGCGAATCTGCCATGGTTCAAGCGCAACTGGCTTTTAAAGGGAATGAGAAATGAGACTCTGATTGGTTTATTGCACATTATGCCCAAAACACACCCATTACTCATTAAGAGAATAGGGGTATAAAAACCCTTTTAGACTATGCAGTGGGCACGGCGACCAGTTTTCCCGTCTTTTAAACTAGTAAAAGTGGATTAGGACACGCCTTAAGTGCACTTGCGCCGTGCGCTTAAGACCATGCCTTTAGATCATTACAATATGGCCCAGAGTGTTTTGTCTGAGTGTTTTCTCTCACAACCAAATCACTCACAGTGACTGGTGACTAGAAACTGAACAAGCCAAAATGGCACTTTGAGAGCAATGATTAAAAATGCTTTAAACAGAGAAGGTAAAATCCTGTCGATTCGATATATCACATAGCTTATAGTGTTCCTTGGTGGCACTCAAAGCCTATGCTCTGGCCATGGTGGGAATATTTCAGTTGGCAGAAGAAAAAATAAAAGAAATAACTGGTCAAATGGTCTTAAACGCAAGTTATTCAACAATGTTCAATGCAACTTAAAAAGCAATTTACTTTATTCGCTGTACACTCGCACGTTTGTTTTTAAAAAACATATCAAGCTCGCGTCCAACGTTTGAACACAAGAGGATCTCCAGATATAGGACTGAATAGAAAAAGGTATCAATGGGTCTGTCCAGTAACTCGTGATGAACATCAGGCGAACTGCACACTTTGCAGAGAAGCATTTCAGTTGCTCAGACTGACTGACTTAAAACAACATGCGGTGACAGACACATCCGTACTTCTAAAGGTAGGCCTATTGTTTTTTTTTTTTAATGGATGATATATTAATATAATATTATCAGAGCTTAGCAGACAGAATTATAATATTTTTTAGACAGGTTAGTTAATAGATTATAGCCTAATTAATGTTATTATTCATTTATCATTTAGCTAGGCTATATTAATAATACAAATAATCCTGTCATATAAAGCTTATGACATTTAAAAAAATATATTTTGATAAAAATGGGACAAATAATTACATAAGTCATTTAAATAAATTCATAAAAAAATTAAACATTTTTGATTTCAGTCACAAAAAGTGATCAGATGGTTCAGATTGACTGCTTAAAGGGACAGTTCACCCAAAAATGGTGTCCCTTATTTTGTCACACTGAAGGTGGCAACCCTATTTCTGGGTGTTCTTACTTATCAATGCATTTTCACCTATTGGTTATTACAGTAGCCTGTGTTGATGTAGTCGTTCTATGTATGACTTTAATTTCCAACTCATTTTGGGTTAATTTGAACCCAGCAGTATATAGTCATTTTAAACAAATGTTGAGTAAAAACAAGAACCTTTTGTCCCAGAACTGGGTTGCCAAAGTGACTCAAATTGTGTTGTTTTTAACCCAGCATTTTTAGAGTGTATTCAGCTAGATAAAATGGAAACATATTAGACTGCAGATTATATTACAAGTGAATATAGGTCAATAAAAACTAATTAAATGTCTAAAAATGACCATTGAAACACAGCAAAATGCTCTACTTTGACCACTTCAAGTTTTCCTAAGGCATCAAAAAGCAAATATCTTTAATAAATAAAGATCCCTAGCACACATTCTCTCTCAACAATCCCTCATGTAGAATGTCCAAATATATCCAAAAAACCTCCACCAGAATGTTATATTCAGAGTGGTACATTTTACACTGATTGGTCCACATCTATAAACATCTAGTTAAAATCTCATCAGTTGTTCTGGATTTTGCGTTTTATCTACCCTCCATTGGAGCCACTGATAAGATTAGGTAAAACCATCCGAGCAGCTTCACTTCAGGCTTTAACAAGGTGTCCTCTGTGTAAATTATCCCTCAGCTCATTTCAGACACCACTTAACATTCCCTCAATACCAGCACGGCGGTTTCCCGACAATTTTACCCCTTTTGCAGTTATCGATTCCGCTACATTTGTTCATATATCACCTCAGTTTTAACCAGCGCGACCCAGGTACCGGTCTCACATTCTGGGTCTGCCCGACTGGCTGCCTGTGTGATAATTGCTAAAGAGAGTGAGACTGGGAATCCGGGGGTGAAGGGAGACATGTCATGAAGACAGAAAAAAGGGAATGAAATGAGGAGTAGAGAGCCAGAGAGGTGATAAACAAGGACATGGACAGATTCAGCTACCACACGAAAAGCCATGCAGGAAGAAAGAATTAGTGGAGAAACACGACATCCACTGAGGAATGACAAATAGCAGGTGCTGAGATCAAAACCTGTACCTCTAATGAAGAGAGTGACAGGAAGAGAGATAATGAGAATGAGGTGTATGCTAGCAGTGTGCAAACAATGTACGCAATAATAGAATGCACGTGTGTGGGGGAACCTTTGCCAATAGCAGGTGAATTGAGAATATTTTACCATTCATTAAACTGCACTTCAACAAACAAACAATATATATGCAATAAAATAATGTATTATGGTATTTATTTTATTTATTCGCCAAAGCCTATTTTCATCCCTATTTGGTATGAATTTAGTTAAGTGCAAGCAAAATCAAGCATCTAATTTGCTAATTACTCTCCACCACAGGGGTTTGCAATAAAAAGAATGAGATGTTTTCTAATATATTCATTAAAAGAGTTAAATTAGGTCACTAAATACATAAGCACTGATAAAACAACTGCTAATGAAATGCTTTGTTATAATTTGGTCATAAAAATAGATTTCGAGATCTAAAATGAAAAGCTTTCCCTCTTTAAATTATATAAATGTCATTTTAAGGAAATTTGTACAGTAATTCATCTTCATGCAATACAAAGAAACTTGTGTAATTCTCTTGTCCTCGGTTCTATTAAATAAGCGTGTCACATTGTATTTGTTACAAACAGAGGTGACACGGATAACAGATATGGATGTAAACTGGGTTTATTGACAGAACCAGGAAGTGAGCAGATGTGGTGAGTAACAGAAGTGTTAGTCCAGGAGAATGGTGATGACAAAGGGTGATACAATACATTTCTTGTTTGCAGGTTGGCGAGACAATGGAGCGAAGGAGACACTCAGGAGACATTGGAGCACAGGTAAGGAGTTCAGTGAGTCCGTGGAAGTGAAGTGAGTGAAGTGAAGTGACGTGTGGCCTAGTATGGTGACCCATACTTGGAATTTGTGCTCTGCATTTAACCCATCCAAGTGCACAGTGTTCACACAGTAGTGAACACACACCGTGAACACACACCCGGAGCAGTGGGCAGCCATATTGCTGCGGAATTGGGGGGTTGGTGCCTTGCTCAAGGGTCACCTCAGTCGTGGTATTGAGGGTGGAGGAAAGTCGTGGTATTGAGGGTGGAGGAAAGACCTGGTATTCACTCCCCCCACCGACAATTCCTGCCGGGCCTGAGACTCGAACCTGCAACCTTTGGGTTGCAAGTCCGACTCTCTAACCATTAGGCCACGACTGCCCCCAAGCAAGCATAAGCGTAGGGCATGTGCAAACGATACCGGACGGTGACTGAGTGCATGTGTGGGGCTTAAGTGCAGGTGGTGATAGCAGTGATGATGACGTGCAGGTGTGTGTGCTCAGAACTCTGGTGATTGGGATCAGTGTGTCTGGGAGAGGGTGGAGCCTGGCATGCTTGTGACAGTATTGCACACATTGTAATTTCTCAAACCTATATTGTGCACTTTCTACCTTTGTTTAGGTGTAAACACCTCAGTTGGTCAGTGTCAACACTTAATATATGTGTGTACTTGTACACATGCACCATACAAACACATGATAGGCACTATATACTGTAGTCTGTATATGAGTTTTGAAGTTACAGCTTATCATCATAGCAGCAATGTGTGTGTGTGTGTGTTCATGTTTTTCTATCCCGGTGGGGACTTCAACCTGAATGCACACTGAGAGGACCTAAATTGAGGTCTCCATTAGGAAACAAGCTTATAAATCATACAGAATAAGTTTTTTTTTTTTTTTTTTTAAGTGTAAAATTGCAAAAGGTTTTCTTTGATGGGTAGGTTTTGACCTAGGTTTTCTGGTCCCCATACTGAATGAAGTGTTCTGAAAAAATGCAAGTTTTTGTGATGGTTAGTTTTAGGGGTCAGTGTGTGTGTGTGTGTGGTTCAGGTAAACCCTACATTATGGGGACAAAATGCCCCAACAAAGACGGCTAAATTGTTTTTTTTTTGTGTGAAAAATGTAAAAATGCAGAACGTTTTCTGTGATGGTTAGGTTTAGGGTTAGGGGATAGAATATACAATTTGTACAGTCTAAAAATCATGTGTCCCTATTAAAGATGAAAACCCAACATGTGTGTCTGTTCTTTTATATATGGTTTACGAGGACACAAATGTGACCCTGGACCACAACATTTTTAATTGAGGTTTATACATCATCTGAAAGCTGACTAACTAAGCTTTCCATTGATGTATGGTTTGTTAGGCTAGGACAATATTTGGTTATTTGGTGGAGATACAGCTATTTGAAAATCTGGAATCTGAGGGTGCAAAACAAAATATTGAAAACAATCTCCTTTAAAGACCTGAAGGCATTTTTAGAGTTTTTTTTTTTATAGACTGCAGAAAGCTTTCGATCCAAAGTGTCTATGCGCTGATTTGCAGCGAAAAGGAGAAAAAGAAAAAAGATTATGGAGGAGCAAATGGTTGGGGAGACAAGGATTGTGTTCTGCAAAGGTAAATAAGGAGGTAAATAAATAATTTTGCAATGTGCTGCTGTTGTGGCTGGTTAAGCAAATGTTTGTGCTTTGTTTCTGTTTGATATAATTGTAAATATATCTAATAAAATACTGATATTCTGGTCCTCCCTGAACTCCCGCTGCCCTGTATCTTGCTCTCTCATTGGCTGTAGATCATCGCCGATGTCATTTTCAGTCAGAACATATTTCACACAGCAGGATTTTGTATCAATTCTCTCAGATCACGTCTTTGATAATTCACACTGCGTGATTGTTCCTCGCGTGAATGAACACCGATTTGCCTATGATTTCATGCATTTGTCAGCGATTTTGCAAAACTTGTCTGTGAATCAAAATCGGGCCTAAAATCAGGCAGTGTAAACTCGGCATGATGGACATTTTTTAAGTCGTTCTAAATTTTAAATAATGATGTGTCATTTTCTGCGATCTGTTTCATGAAGTTGAAGGGTCAAGGTCAACATCACCTGCCTCTTCATCACATCACCTGTCTCTTCATCAGACACATATCCTTCAAGAATGGTTTTATGTTCAATATTAAAATAAGAATCAATGATAATCAAGTTATAACTATTTTCTACATTGGATAAATCAAGTCATCTATAACCTCTCTATATTTAATGAGTGATTCTGAATATTATATTTGCTGTGCATTTGAATGAGTAGTTTTAGTAGATTTGCTGTGTGCTTTTGAATCTACATTTCCAAGGTGCCAGCTCTGATGTCTGTGTCAAGATGTGCTGACATGCAACCGTCCTTGTAGTGTGCAAACACCCTTCACTTCAAGAGGCTCTCTCAGCATGTGTTTAGTTATATATCATCCTTCCGTGACCCTAGGGTCACACATGTCCCGGGGGCTATGTGACTTTTTGTGGACTCAGACAACAGACAAATGTACCTCTCTTTTTATGTGCTTTTATTAACTAAATAGAATAAATTCACTTCTGTACTAGATGCCATATCAGTTGTTGTGGAGAAGGACTTTGTTGATAGTTAGTTAAGATGTTCTCAACCTTGAGGAAAGTGTTATTCTCTGGAGCTTTTGTGTGTATGTGCGTTGTATGATCTTTGCAGATCCAGCATTGGAGATGGAATTTCTGCAGACTATGGTAGACCTGGAGACGCGTTGCTGTGACCTCCGAGGTCATTCTAGTCCAAATCTGGGGCTGGGTGCCAACTCGTCTACGCATCTACGCATTTTTAGTGATATGTGCTCCTATCTGTTGACGTGTGGAAAGTTGCTTACGTGCATGTTGTTAGAACCAATCAGAAGACTCCCACCTGTGGGATGATGTGATTTGTGCCCTTGAAACGGGTATAATTGGACTGTGATTTTCTGTGAACGGTAGAGTCTTGGCCTCGACTTCCTTGTGTGACTCTGCGTCTGGGCTCTACCGGTGAAACTACAAACTGTTCTTCAGTAAAAATTTCTTCATTGATTGAACATCCTGCCTCCTGGTCTTCCTTTCGCATATCTGGTCTTCGGGGTAAATAACTGTGTCCCCAACAAAGTTATGAGTAAAAATGCCTCTTGAAATCTACATATTTGTTTTTAGGTAAAAAATATGAAAATATGAAGAAAAATTCTATTTATCAGCAAATCACTCAGCACTACTTTCAAATGACACCTATTTTGACACGTATTTAAGGCAGTGTTTTGAAAAATATGATCATTAAATGTTTTCATTGCTAGGTGGCGCCGCCGGGCGGTACACTCCAGTTTATAGGGACTACTCAGCACTCCTTAAGAGTTGATCAAAATTAGTTTTTAAGCTTTAAAACTACACCTTTTTGTGTTATTCCACGTTGGAAATCAAGCATGGATGGTTCCGGGAACATTGGATCATACATTGTATGCAACAGGGCGGTCATTCGAAGTGGAGGAGGGTGAATTGTCTGTAGACACAGGGTCAGAGCCGAATCAATTCAAGACGCTGGCTCAAACTGCATTAACTCCCGATGCCGACGATGTTGGCGAAGCAGCAGTGCAATAGAGAATGGGACCACTGACCTAATCTATGAACAGTCAAATCCTCATACTGAATGCCATTAAAAAATAGATCAGATACATGCAATGTATTTTCATTTAAATGAACTGAATCAACAAGCAGTGCAGGACCAATAAGTTCAAACCTAATCCATTTTTATAAACAGATTTCCTCAAATAAAAGTTAGACTATATACACCAGGGGCGTGGTAGTGAGCCGTTAGCGGTACCATCCTACGTCACGATGTACCACAACGTCCAATAGGAAAATTCAACTGCAGTAGCCACCGTTCAACCCTAAGAGGGCAGCACTTTGGCGGTTTTACACCATATTTTAAAAAATTAAAACACTTTATACTCAAATGTCAAAACATTGACTCGAATCAATGAACATCATTAATAAAGCCCCAGTATTACAGATCATTAACTAAAAAAAGTTGGTCTAGGGTTTAGTTACCCTTTAAGCCATTCTGTAGTGACAATGCAGACACCTTCTGCATACATCATTAACCTTTCAAGCACAATACTCACCAACTCTAAAGTTGGAGTCCAATTACATCAATTCCGGCTATCCCACGAATATCTGTGATGTGCGCCCAGACCAACTGACAGCACACTGACTGGCCTTTGATGTGCACATTAACTAGCCCAGACCGTTTGAGTATTCAGGGTGACTTTGATAAGCTCCATTAGTGTGGGTCTCCACTCATGCTACCTCAAAGGGAAACACGGTATTGTTTGCACACTAAATTAAGCCAGCACTGTTCAGATCAGAGGGACTGCGTCAAGTCATGCTAGTCATACAACACGACCCCCGCCTCCTTATGTGACTCAATAACTGGCATTGGCTAACAGAGAAAGGATGAGAGAACTATGCTGCCATACAAAGGCAAAATGCAGTAATTGGAATGGAGGAAAATTGCTTCAAAGTTTATGGACTCAAAATGGATGAGTGAATGAATGAATATTTTCCACACAACTTCCACACATGACCCAGCAAAATATAGAGCACAACCGACTCAGACTTTTGTTCTATCTAAAATGAAAAAGAGTATTTATAACCAACCTCAGGAGCAAAAGTTAATGGAAATTGTGATGCATCAATTGAGTTACATTAAAACGTCTCTGGGAAGGAGCGATAACAACATCCCTTTAAAATCATTTTTAATTTTCTAATATTGGCTTTTTGTCCGAGAGGCACATGCTACTAAGGAAACAGTAATCAGCAAATTTGCTGGGATTAAAAGATATATGAAAAGAGATCAAAAAGGGGTTCTCATGCTTGTAATGGAATCATAAAGAAGCTAAAGAATGGCTAATAATTACAGCTTAGAAACTCACCCAGGCATGTGCCAGGACAATCAATAGACCCCTGTCTTCAAAGATGGAAAATAGGTAACGATTCTGCACAGTGTAATTAGTTGGGTTCAATTTTTGGGTCAAACCTCATTTTCAGATTTTATGAGTTCTTTAGGCAAACTGCAGTATAAAGCATATAAATCCTTTGGATTTGCATGGCTTTCTTCTTAAATGTCATAAAAATCATAATTACAAGAAATGTTTAGTGGAGGTTATTGCTGCCACAGAATGGTCAAGCAATTATTAAAGGGTTCACATACTTTTCCCTGCACTGAACTATGAATATATATTGTTTGTTTGTTATTTAATGAGATAGTGCCTGTCTATTTTTGTGACTTAGGGTCACAAATACCTCAAATAAGTTTAATACAGAATGCATTTATTTATACTACAGTCCATAAGTTTTGGGTCTTATGCTCTCAATTGTGCATTTATTGTATCAAATAAATAGTAAAATAGTCATATTGGGACATATAACAATACAAATAACTATTTTCTGTTTTAATATATTTTAAAGTGTAATCTATTTCTGTGATGGCAAAGCTGAACTTTCAGCTCCAGTCTTCAGTGTCACATGATTCTTCAGAAATCATTCTAACATTCTATAAAATGCTGGGTTTTTTTCAACCAAAATTTGGGTAAAATATGGACAAACCCAACTGTTGGGTTAAAAATGTAATTAAAATAACCCTATATTTATAAAATAAATCTATATTTGACCCAAATTTGGGTTGAAACAACAGCATTTTTTAGAGTGAATATGCTTATTCACATTATTATCCACAGTTGTGTTTCAAGATTCTAATGTCTTTACAGTCATGTCCAATCAATTTAATGAAAATATTAAAAACCCTTTGAACACTAGTTAATCCAAAAGATTCACATACTTTTTTCTGCAACTGTATACCACAATGCACTTGGTAATATTGGTCCTACACCATATAAAACAACCTAATCAAGCCCACGATAGTGTTTATGAATAAATTCATGGGTTCTGGGCTCATATATGGTAATGTTTCCAGAATAAACCCTGCTGCAGTGAGACTGACAAGAGCATTCCCGTTCCTTATGGGTTACAATCTTTAATTTGATCAGCACAACCGTGGGAGACATTCAGATGGATTCTGCCTTTCTATTAGCCATGCAGTCTTCTACCTGAGTGGTTGTTTTTCATCATATTTAACTCCTTGAGATAACAAAGATGCTTAAGAGAAGAACAAAGGAATCAGTAATAAGCAATCTTTTTTCTATAATATCTTTTTCAAGCTTCACATAAAATATTTACCATTTCAGTAAATAAGAATATATCATCATCCATCTAAAGGCCAGTCATGCTAGTAGAGCACAGTATTCACTTATATAGAAAGATTGCAAATGTATCATAATTAGTACTAATAGTGGTTCTATTTTCAGCCACATCATAAATGATAGCCACATAATACAGCTTATATTTCTAATACAATTAGCCTCCCAACAGGTGGGTCATTTTACACAGTAAATGTGTAAAGACCAGCTCTTTATAATTCCAGCAGAAAAATAAAAGAACAAAACAGTAAGCTGAAAGCTGAAATAACAGGGCTTCACATTTAATGAAAAGAATGCAAGTGCATTACAAGTAAGATGAAAATATTTTATTCTTAAATAGAGAGAGTGAAAGCGCTCAGTGTGATCTCATTTGTAGTCATACCATAGAAAGTGCACACATTTTTTTACATGTTTGGATAGACACTGAAATGCATAATTTTAGCGTATTGACAGCATTAAACATGGAAACACTTTAATAACTTGAGATGTACAAAACTTTCTGAACTAATGGCTCTAAAAAGTCTGGGCTGCATTTCCTGATAACGTTGTCTCTTAGCACGCTACGAAGACTCTAAAGGTATAACTTAACTAAAGGTATCCCATTTCTAGGCGTGTTCCCTGAACTAAACCATAGGAGGTTGCATAAGGTATACCTTTTTAAGTGCTGAATTAGTTAATCAATGGCTCAAAAATTGATTATTCACTCTATGCAGGGCCTGTTTAACTGCATTATGTGAGAAAGCTGTGTTCTTTTTAATAGAAGCACTTCAGAAATAGTTGAAATTGCATTTATCAGGACTCGTGAGATCGTATAAATATAATCCAAATTGCAAACTAATTCCAACCGTGGATATTTTAAATAATTTTGAAATGATTGTGCGAACCCACAATATGCCATTTATATTATCATAATATATCTTAATTTACTCCACAAGCAGAGTTGATTGCCCACATCACATTATTGGTGTAAATCACTAATTTCAGTTATTGGATGACCTACTCAATAAAAGGCGCAACACGTGAAAGATTATCAACAGCTACAGCGGAGAAAAAAGAAAGAAAGAGAGTGCCAGCAGCTGAATTTCGGGGCTGAGCTCCGTCGGGTTTGTCTTGACAAAGTCGGACCAACAAGATGCTGCCGAATCTGCTGCCATGGCAGGCAAAATTAATTTTGAATTGCAGCTTCTGACATGGTAGCCAGGGGACAAAAGTTTTCACGTATGAAATAGTGCACATACACTCACCTAAAGGATTATTAGGAATACCATACTAATACTGTGTTTGACCCCCTTTCGCCTTCAGAACTGCCTTAAAGGTCCTGTTCTTCGTGTTTTTTTGAAGCTTTGATTGTGTTTACAGTGTGCAATATAAGGTGTTCATGTTTCACGTGTAAAAAAACACAGTATTTTTCACACAATTTACTTATCTGTATAACGCTGTTTTCACTCTCCTAAAAACGGTCTGATGAGTTCCTTGTTCTATGAAGTCCCTCCTTCAGAAATACGTAACGAGTTCTGATTGTGCCAGCGGTTCCCGTGTTGTGATTCGACAGCGGCTTAGCGCACATGGCACGGTTCCCGTGTTGTGATTTGACAGCAGCTTAGCACACATGGCCCGGTTCCTGTGTTGTGATTCGACAGCAGCTTAGCGCACGTAACTTGCATGGAAAGGTCACGCCTCTTAACGGGAGATATATGCGCTTAATGATCTCTACAGCGTCCCTGGGAAAGCCAAACAAAGGTGATTTGACTCCGGTATGAAAATAACAGCGTCTCGACGACATGGCGACAAACACACTCAAACGCACCACTTCCTTTTCTCCACGCGACCGTCCTCTTCTCCACGTGGGACAGCAACAAGACCACGCCCCCTTTTTCGCGTATTCTTGTGGACGGAGGTTAGTCTGTTCTACTGTTCTACTGACTGACGTAATTAATGAAGGAAGTACCAGGGTGTAGTCCAAACCGGCCGTTCGCTGTAGGCTTTGAAAGGGAACTTCTGTTAAATAAAATATCTCGCTTGGCATTGAACTTTGAGCTTTATAATTTTACAGGTATTATTTATGCTCTAACAGCAACATTACACACTAACTAAAGTTTGAACAGTGGGATCACGAAGAACGGGACCTTTAATTCTAAATGGCATTGATTCAACAAGGTGCTGAAAGCATTCTTTAGAAATGTTGGCCCATATTGATAGGATAGCATCTTGCAATTGATGGAGATTTGTGGGATGCACATCCAGGGCACGAAGCTCCCGTTCCACCACATCCCAAAGATGCTCTATTGGGTTGAGATCTTCTATCAGCTTGAATCAGTCGGCCCATTCTCCTCTGACCTCTAGCATCAACAAGGCATTTTCGCCCACAGGACTGCCGCATACTGGATGTTTTTCCCTTTTCACATCATTCTTTGTAAACCCTAGAAATGGTTGTGCGTGAAAATCCCAGTAACTGAGCAGATTGTGAAATACTCAGACCATCCCGTCTGGCACCATCAACCATGCCACGGTCAAAATTGCTTAAATCACCTTTCTTTCCCATTCTGACATTCAGTTTGGAGTTCAGGAGATTGTGTTGACCAGGACCACACCCCTAAATGCATTGAAGCAACTGCCATGTGATTGGTTGATTAGATAATTGCATTAATGAGAAATTGAACCGGTGTTCCTAAAAATCCTTTAGGTGAATGTAGAAATGGCTCCGCGGACGGTGCCGTCTTTGATTTACAACTATTTGCTGTATCACTCCACAATCATTCCCTTTAAATAGACTCCATAATGGTTTGCCAGCTGATACCCTTGGATAATATAATTTAAAAAGCTAACAACCATCAGTGTAATGACAATAGTATTATTTGCATGAAAACACTTAAATTAGCAGAATTCATATTCATATAGACTGAGATGTAAAGAAACAGTGGTGGCCACTATCGGAATGAATTGTCAATAGTGACAAGGTATAGCTAAGGGTGCTTAACTTAAATCTTAACATAAATCAAAACAAAGACTTGGCAAAACAAAACAAAGACTTGGTAAAAACATGACACAAACAGACTTTACTTGACTTGACTGGCAGGATCACATGGCAGGATCACATGAGGGCCAGGAAATCACATGATAAAAACCAGAAAGTGCATGACAAGACAAAACATGACTGTGAACATGACAAACTGAAAACATGAAACATGAACATGAACCGTCACCAAAACACCCTGTGACACAGACCAACCTTATGAAAGAATGACTTACAGAAGGTATTCTTAACTAAGATTGTTTCGAGAAACACGTATTAACAATAAGATACACCTCAAGGTATAACTTAAGAACGACGTAGTGTTAAGAAGGTTTCGGGAAATCCAGCCCAGATCTTTTTAAATCAGTTCTTTTTAGTGAATCAAAAAACACACAGTGCAATCAATGTAGTCCAATTCCTGAACAAATGACTCCTATGAGTGAATCAAAACCATACAGCACTGCTAGTGGAATCTGATTCCTCAGAGAATTATTCTAATGAGTCAGTTCTTTTTAGAGAATCAGACACATGCAGCTTTCAACCGACTCTGAGACTTAAAGGGATAGTTCACCCAAAAATGAAATTTCTGTCAACATCACCCTCAAGTTGTTCCAAACCTGCATGAGTTTCTTTGTTCTGGTGAACGCAAAAGAAGATATTTTGAAGAATGTTTGTAATAAAGCAGATAGAGCAACCATTGACTACCATAGTAGGGAAAAAAATACTATGGTAGTCAATGGTTGCAAATCTGCTTAGAAAATAATCAGAAAATAATCCGCACACATGGGAGCTCGAGGTGCAGTGCACACACACACACACAGAATGCAGGCGCTCCAACCGGGGCGAGTGTTAAAACGCGAAAGGCGAAGCTTGAATTTACGGGTATGTCCCTCTTTGGCTAATGTACTTTCAAGATGGAGGGGCAACATGGCGACCCCCATTCGAACCCCTTACCCATATGTATTTTCAATGGCATATTATAAACTTACGAGAATACTTTATTACTTGAAAGAAGTAAATATACATTAATGAGCACATATATATTTGAAAGAACTAAGTGTTTTTAGCTAAGAATAAACTAAAAAGGTTACACAGTGTAGCTTTAAGTGTTGCAAACTAAGGACTACAATTAAATCAACCCAAAATGGCCATAGAATCAGCCTGCAAGGGTGAGGTCACAGCATCATGACACTAATCATGTAATGCAATTATAACTAAATAGTTTAATTAAGATCGAAACTTTAATATTTACATTTATTTTTAAAAACCTGTAGCTGTAGTTTGCCTTTTTTGCTAAATCATTTTGTCAGATATACCTTCACTAAGTTTAGTGTTTTGTTCTTCCCTCATATTTTTAAATATTAAACAATATAACTATATGTATGTTTGGTGTGGTCAGTGGCACGATAGTGCTATTTAAGACTATTTATTACTTTAATTTCTGCAGTTAGAGCATTGATTTGTAGAGTGGGAGAAGTTATAAAATGTCTTACTAGGTCAGTTACAAAAAGAATATCTTGGCGATCAAGCTTTTATCATTTTATCAACTCCCTGTCATCATTTAACTCCAAATACATTATATCTTTGTTGGAAAGTGTGTGGTCTCCTCCTCTCTGCTGTCATCTTGTTACTCCTAACTAGGTTAGGATACCTCTCTAGCACTCTTAAATAATTTAGAAGCTGAGTCTTAACACTTAGGAAACTTTATGAATCACACTTATTCTTAAGTTTAGGAATAAGAGTAAAATTACATAATTCTATAGAATTTTGACATACTTAAGACTAAAATTTTACTCTTTATGGCCCCTAGTTTCTAAGTTTTTAAAGTGATACCGTTATTGTCTCCATGCAAACAAAAACACAAATTTGTAAAAACGGTAACGTCAGGCGCATGCGTATCACATGTTCAGTAAAGAGACTTGGAGATGGTGTTTTTATTACCTAACCGGTGAGTAAGGTATTTTATTGAACAGTTAAATTGCCATGTGTTGCTCATTGTTGTATTATCTATTGTGAAGAGTCATTTCATTATGGGTTGTTGTAACGGTGTGCTAGAATTTATTTTCAATGAAATACCATGTCTATTAATGGGTATAGCTATGGGAACGTCTTCAGCTAATCAGCTTTCCATCTAAACTGATGGAAATCTCGTAAGCCTGAAAGTTTTATGAACAGTAGGATAACCATATTCATCCGCATAGTCACGCAGAGCCGAAGCACAACCAAAACAATGTTCTTCCACAAAATGCATGCAGTTTTGTTTTTTAACAAAGGGCCAAAAGTTACATAGTGTACCTTTTAAGGTCAATTATTGGATTGCATTTATGTAGTGAAAATTTTTACAATAAGGTTTCATTAGTTAACATGAATGAACTGCACTTCTACAGCATTTATTAATCTTTGTTAATGTTAATTTCAACATTTACTATTACATTATTAAAATTAAAAGTTGTATTTGGTAACATTAGTTAATGCACTGTGAACTAACATTAACTATGAACAGCTGCATTTTTATTAACTAACGTTAACAAAGATGAACAAATACTGTAACAAATGTATTACTCATGGTTAGTTAATACATTAACTAGTGTTAACAAATGAAACCTCATTGTAAAGTGTTACCACATCTTTTGTAAGAATATTTATATATTTATTTTTGAAATTAATTATCATTTGCAATAGGAATTTTCCTTTTTTTCCTAAATAATTATTCCTTAAATATACTAAAAGAATCATCATTTGAATACTCCATAAACCTCAAAGAATTTATACACTCTAAAAAAAATGGTGCTATATGGCACTAAAGGTGGTTCTTTGGCTCGTAATCATAGGGGAACCACTTTAAGTGCTGTATAGCACCAAATCTTGGTGCTTTAGTGGTTCTTCAGCGGTTCTTCATCTATAATTTGGCTGAGGTGCTATATTGCACTGCTGGCTGAGGTGCTATATAGCACCGCTACCATATACAGAACATATTAAGATATGGTGCTATATAGCACCAAAAGTGGTTCCCCTATGATTACGAGCCAATAACCACTTTTAGTGCCATATAGCACCATTTTTTTTAGAGTGTAGATATCTCTAAAGTCTAAGCAGTCTTTGTATTGCTAAATAAAACTATTATATATATATATATTTTTTTTTTTTACAAATAAAATATTATAAAATAAATACTTAATTGAAAATTAGAAATGGCAACTACAGTAAATTAAATCAAACAAGTTTAAGTACTAAAATTACTAAAACTAAAAAGTAAAGCTAAACAGAAATATAAAAAAATAGAAATGACGAAAGCACATTACAAAATGTAAAACATTTTTTTAATGAAAACTGAAAGAAAATAGAAAAATAGAAGCTAATCCAAAATATTAATAAATACTATATTAGTATATAAATAATACAACATATCTAGTATAGCCTAAGGATATGTTTAGAAGCCATATGTTGACATCATGTGTACGTGTGCTAAAGCCACACTTTACATATAAATGTCTATGAATACTAATGAGATCATGGTATAGAATTACTCATTGTGTGCTGAAGAGCTCGATCCAATCACACGCTCCCCTCCAGTGTGTGTAATCAATCAAATGGGCGTGGACTCAAGAAAGATTGATGCACAAAGCAATCAACATCAACCGAGAGAGCAAACGACATCGCTTATACAACGTAATGATGTCAGCTGGAAAATCTATGCTGGCACTAAAGGATCATTTACCTGCACAAAATGGAGAAGGCTTCATTACCATTAAATTAGTCATCCTGCATTGTAGATCATTATGTCCATTCATGACGTAAAAATCAGCTTCTCCTAATGCTACAAAAAATACAATGACATAAACATCCCTGCGCATGCTCACGCAAACTCCTAACGTGTGCCTCACAATAACACATATCGAATCAGCAGTTGTAGTTTGATGCATGCTGGGAGGTTCGGTTGGAACAGCAGGTCTATTCCTCAGTTCAGTAGTACGCTAGAGGCTGTGTATCTAAGTGCTAGCTGCGGGTTTACCAAGCCTGAACTTAAATCCACTGCACAGTCCTCTCTCTCTTTCTCAGATGACAGGGTAGGAGCTTGTTCAGTGTTTCTGGCTGCGCCCCCAGTCAAACTGTTCATGTGAACAATTCAATCCTGCTCCCTAGAGCAAGTCCACAACCAGATTGACGTTGACTGCATTTTGAAACAGCCTTACATGCCTTATAAAATAAGAATCTGAAGAAAGCCCCCAAAGTGTTGGCCTGTTTTCTAAAGCATACAAACTACCGTCAGTGTGATACCTACAACAAACTAAAGTGTGTTTAAAAAAAAAACATGACTGCAGTCGAAGTCAGCATTGACCCTTTTTACTTTCTTAATGCATGTTCCTGGTCTTATTATGATTTATCAGGGCATCCAAAGAATAAACAATGTTTGGGTTCTTAATCTTTAATCAAAATTAATGAATTGCTCTTCCTCTGAAACAACTTTTATTTTTGGCTAATGTCACTTCTGTGGGCTGTTAGCCAAATAGCTACTTTGACATTGTTTTAACAAATTCACATTCAGTCTGGCTCCATTCTGACATTTCAAAGGCATTTTCAGGATCCGATCAATTCCTATAAACAATTCCTAAAAGTGAAGCATTTACTTCCATCACATGTATGAAGTAAAACTATTAAAATGTACTATTTATTGACATCCAGTTTTGGTAAGGCTTTTATACACCTTCTTATTATTAACTGTGTCTAATTAAAATGATTTACAGTTGCCTGACGTCGTCATACTCAGATTCTAGTCAGAATATCAGTCTGATACTGCTCGTTTGGGCTGTGATTATGGGGGCGTGTTTTCAACCGAACCAGGATAGAAAATGCCTCTGCACTCAATTGGATAGACCTACAACCAATCAGAGCAACGGTGTAAGTGACGCATAGTTGGCAACAGAACTCAACTGCACACACACTGGAAGAAGTAGAAGAAGATGCGTGTAAACAATCTTTGCCAGTGTTGTAAAAATAATTTAATGATACACGGAGTACTTAACAACACGATCATCATTTTTGAGAGAAATAATAAAGATGAATGCATATAGGAACAAGTTCTCCGTTTAGGATTAGAATGAATTCAACCCAAGCGCTCTTTGGTGATGTGGATGGTTACATTATTGTTGATCATCTGTCCATCATTGTATAAAGCCTGCCCTGACAATTTGATTGGTCCGAACAGTTCTGATTCGAGCATAGTTGCTCCACAACGAATCAAGTCGAGACCGAACTTCCCGACCTCAAATGTTGTGGGCAGGGCTAAGTTCGGCTGGCATCCTGGCTAGATTTACAGCTGAATGAGAATACAAATACATACAAAAGGATCATGTGACACTGAAGAAAGGAGTAATGAAGACATGAACATTGCAATTTAGGCTTATTGGAAAAAACATACGTGTGGCGACATTTCTTCAAAATGATATCACGTTGCATCTTGCACATTGCGCAACACTTTGGCACAGATTAATGTGAATCTGGCAACATTTTATTCCGTTGGTTGGTTTATTCCGTTGGTCAGTAGGGTACAGAGGACATGGCGATGGGACGTGGCGTCTCCGTTCCCTCCTTCAGGGAACGAGGGTTACATACGTAACCGAGACGTTCCCATTCAGTCGGTCACTCTCGACGCCACGTCGGAGTACCGACGAATAGGAATCCCTACCAAAGCGCCATGGCCTCTGCCCCCCTCCAGTTCCCTGTGTGAGCCGCCTGAGCTCTTACCTGATGAGACGGGGCTCACACCGGGAAGACCATCACTGCTGTTCCGCATGACCCGCTCAGTGATTATTGGATAACACTGGGAAAGCGTGCCCTACTGAAGGGGAACGCTGCGGAGCCCACATCGTACCCCGAAGGAGTTATGTAGGAGTACAGGCTGAGCCGTAGCCAGCGACAGAGAGAGAGGGGGCTCAATCCCATTGAAGGGAAGGCTCTCCCAAGGCAAAGACACGGGCTTCCCGTAGGAGCGACCGTGGACAGATATATGGGATCCCCGTAGGGTCACTCATATAACCCAAGCCCAATACCGGTTCTCAAGGATTCAGCGGCAAGGGGCCTGATGCGAGACGCTCCGCCACGTCCGGCACCGAGGGTGATGGAGGACTCACAGAGTTAGCTTCTGGAGAAAATAACGCCGTAGCGCAGCAAGCCGACAAGAGCCGGGGCCCCTCAGTGTTTCTACCCGTTTGAGGTGAGAACACAGGAGGAAACCGGCTCTACACGTAGGCTACAGAATCTAGCGAACGTGTTAGGTGTCGCCCAGCCCGCAGCTCTACAGATGTCTGACAGCGAGGCGCCACGTGCCAGCGCCCAGGAGGATGCAACACTTCTAGTAGAGTGTGCTCGCACCCTGAGCGGACAGGGAACACCTTGTGCTTGGTAAGCCACGGTGATGGCATCCACTATCCAGTGGGCCATCCTCTGCTTGGAGACAGCCTTTCCCTTCTGCTGGCCTCCGTGACAGACAAAGAGCTGATCTGAGGTCCTAAAGCTTTGAGTTCTATCCACGTAGATCCGCAGGGCGCGGACGGGACAGAGCAAAGCTAGGGCTGGGTCTGCCTCCTCCGGGGGCAGCGCTTGCAGGTTCACCACCTGGTCCCTGAAGGGAGTGGTAGGAACCTTGGGCACATAGCCAGGCGGGGTTTTAGTACCACGTGGGCGTCGCCCGGCCCGAACTCTAGGCACGAATCGTCGACCGAAAATGCCTGCAGGTCCCCTACCCTCTTGATGGAGGCCAATGCAGCCAACAGCAAAGTCTTCATAGAGAGAAGCTTTAGCTCTGCTGACTGCAAAGGCTCAAATGGGGCATTCTGAAGTGCTCGGAGCACCAGAGTAAGATCCCAAGAGGGTATGGAGGGGGGACGAGGAGGATTTAACCGTCTCGCCCCCCTAAGGAACCTGACGACCAGGTCGTGCTTACCAACCGTCTTACCATCTACATGGTCATGATAGGCGGATATTGCAGCAACATAGACTTTGAGGGTGGAGGGGGACAGCCTACGCTCCAACCCGTGCTGCAGGAAGGAAAGCACAGACGCGATTGAGCATCTTCGGGGGTCTTCTCAGCGAGAAGAACACCACTCGACGAACAGGTTCCACTTCAGGGCATAGGCCTGTCACGGTGCTCGCGCCGAAGTGATGGTGTTAACTACCGCTTGGGGTAAGTCACCTAGAACCTCCGCGTCCCGTCCAGGGGCCAAACATGAAGCTTCCACAGGTCTGGACGCGGGTGCCACAGGGTGCCCCGTCTCTGAGTTAGAAGATCCTTCCTCAGAGGAATCGGCCAAGGAGGGGCTGTCACGAGGAGCATAAGTTCTGGGAACCAGGTCCGGGTGGGCCAGTATGCGGACGCCGTTGAACCTGGGGGGGTGCCGGGCGAACTGAATCGCATAGCCGAGCCTGATGGTCCAAATGAGCCAACGAGACGGACTGCGGAGCTCTAGCCAGGCTCGCAGAGACCGTGCAAGCGGGACCATAGGGACCACTGGCGTACCCACCGTGGGGCAGCGAGGTGGAATGCAGGTACCAGGCTGGGGCAGCTGTCTCGTGGAGGCGGCCCACAGCGGGGTGTGAGTGTGCTGTGCAACACTTACCTGATTCCACCTGAGGGCAGGAGGGACGCGGGGAGGACGTCCACTGCTGCCCGCTGGCGAGGGGGGAGGATGAGTGTGGTCCGGCATAAGACCGGCCATCACTCTCCGCACCCCCTTGGGACCCAGAGATGGAGGAAATTGCTCTTTTATTGAAAATTTGGGCGGAACAGAAACAAAACGGAACATAAGATTCTCCACCAGGCCCTCCTCCGGGGGATGGAGCGGTGCGGTCACCGTCTCCTGAACAGCAATCCTCCCCATCTCCGGGTCGCCCGTCTCAGGGCTGCTTGCCCTTACTCTTGCCACCCCTCTTCTTGGCAGGGGCCTGGACGGGCGGGGCGGCCTGCTTACGTCCGGCTCCACGACGTCGCTTGGGTGGAGGCTGCTGCTGCGGCGTGGGAGCGGAGGCAGACGCAGGCGGCCGCCCTCGGCGACGAGCAGTCTGAGGCGCTGCCGGCAGCGGGGTGGAGACAGCAGCTGAGAACTGTTGGGCGAAGTTCTGGACCGCGTCGCCGAAGAGGCCAGTCTGGGACACGGGGGAATTAAGGAACCTGATCTTGTCGGTTTCCCGCATGTCAGCCAGACATAGCCAGAGATGGCGCTCCTGGACCACCATAGTGGACATCGCACGACCCACTGCCCGCGCTGTAACCTTCGTCGCACGAAGCGCGAGGTCCGTTGCGGTTCACAGTTCTTGGAGAACTGCGGGATCGTGACCACCCTCGTGCAAGGTCTTCAGTGCCTGGGCCTGATGGACCTGCAACAACGCCATAGCCTGTAAGGCGGAGTGTGCCTCTCCACAAGCCTGGTAGGCTTTCCCAATCAGATCGGAAGAGTACCTACAGGCCTTGGAGGGGAGACACGGGTTCCCCCTGAAAGTGGAGTTAGGGCACAGTTGCATAGCAACGGGCCCGTTCCACGGAAGGCACCTGCGTGTATCCCTTTGCAGGTCCGCCATCGAGGGTGGTGAGGGAGGAGGATCCACTAGGCCGGTTTCGGGCAGTAAATGGTGCCGTCCACGACCTAGTGAGCTCCTCGTGCACCTCCGGGAAGAAAGGAACCGGGGTGGGGCGCTGAGAACCAGCACGGGCCACCCCGAGATACCAATCATCCAGCCTTGAGGGTTCCACACGAGCCCGACTCTCTCGGCGGCCCGGGAAAGCATGGCCATCATTTCCGTATTGGTATCGGGCACAGCGAAACTTCCCGAAGGAGCCCCCTGCGCCGACACGTCATCTCCAGAGAATTCTGACCCTCCCTCCGATGCAGCGATGGACATCTGGTCATCGGGGGGAGCCCCGAAGGATACTGTTGGTGCACACCTCGTGGATGGCCCAGCCCGTTCCAACGGCAGCTCAACTGGCTGCAGAGTGCGTGAGGAGTGAGGGTTCCCTGGGGGTTGGTTCAATGGGGGAAGCGCGCTCACCGTAACCCTCAAATCACCCGTGCTACTGCCTGAAGTAACCCTTTGTGTGGGGTTAGATCGAGGCAGAGGCACGGGGACTCCGCCCCTTGCGAGACGGAGTCTAGATCGCAACTCTGAGATGATCATGTTCCCGCAGTGAGAACATGAATCATCCACCAGCGCTGCCTCAGCGTGCTGAACGCCCAAACACGAGATACAGCGCTGGTGACCATCCCTCGGTGACAGATAACCACCGCATCCAGAAACACACAGAAAGAATGTCATCTTGAAAAAGACGCAAGCTCTTTCTGCGTTGCTCTTTTAGAGGATCGCTGTCCTTGGTGCTGAAGCATGCAGGGGGGAGGGGTCGCGGCGACAAAGTCAGGGAATAGTGCAGCCTGACGTGCACGCTCTCTCTCACCGGACGCTCTCTACCAGCCGTAAGAACGTCTTTTTAGCGCTCTCCACCTGGCGCACCGAACCAGCTGTGAGAACAGAGAGATGATCGTAGAACCACACGACCCGCTGCTGTGCCGTCACACCAACACCGACTGAAGAGCGCTTCCAAAAGGGCAGGCTTCCAGTCAGGACTGCGAAGTAGGTGAGTGATGTCTAGCATAACCAGATACCACTCGGCTCCGAAGCAAAAGGTTGATTTGATGCAAGCACCTGTGTCTCATTTATACCCGCGGTGCGTGGCATGAACACCTGGTGCAATCATTGCATGCCAATGTGCATTGGCTCGTTTAGTTTCACTCGAAGTAGATTGGCTCTCGCGAGCGAGATTCCTATTCGTCGGTACTCCGACGTGGCGTCGAGAGTGACCGACTGAATGGGAACAACGTACCACTTACACTAAACCCCTAAACATACCCGATAGTGTTGACAAAAGCAAATGTGACATAAAAACAAATTTTCTAAAGCAACCATGCCATTTTAGCTTGCTTCGACAAGTCTTTGAGCTCTTTTATCGTGACTCGTGTGTCACGGGACTTGTGTCTGTGTCATGGTACCCGCTCCAAATCACAAGCTGTACCAGGTGAGCTACCAAGCAAGTTTACTATGTTAGAAAGCTACATATATGGAGCTGGTTATGTGAAACTTTGCTGCATTTGTGGAGTGGGTGCTGGTGAACAACAAGTCACCGTTCACCATTGGCCTGGCAGAGGACGACACCAGCCCCACTCCACATCCAGACTGCAGACAAGGAAGACCGGCCTGCCACGATTGACAAGCCCGAGTCTGAAGAGAGGACGGGAAGGGACACCGCCCCGGTGCCTGAGCCTCTCGGAATGTTTGACCAGGTGAGTGAGCCCGCAACATTGTGTGCTGCCGAGGGCGAATTCACGAGTTCACACTACATATCATTTATAGAGAGTAAGTTTAAATGCGTATTTGGTGTGCTGTCCAGGGGGAGGGCTTTGAGCTCGGAATTTGGCCCGAACACAGTACCCCACCGTGTATGTAAGTGGTTAGAACTAAAAGTGTGGAGAAGGGGTGATGGAGGGATGCTGAAAAACTGATAGCAAACGGAGGCAATACTGCTGCATGTATATACCTCTTATTGTTGATTAGCTGAGTGCTCTCCACTTGTGTCAATTATCTGAATGTGCTCTTCCCGAACCAAGTTAATAAATCATTTATTGGAGTTACTGAATCTCCAGTTTCCCCACTGATTCCGTCCAGTCCAGAATCTCCTGTGATCCCTCTCAGCCTCCCAACAGCCAGTTCCTCAGCCCCAACTCTGCTGGTTCCCTTCAGCCTCTCTGCATCTCCTACACTTTCCAGTGAGGATCTGCCTCAGTTCCTCAGGCCACCAGCACCAACTAGCTCAGAGATTCTCTGGCTCCGCCTTCAGCCTCTGAACCCATCACTCCACTGTGTCCCGTCAACGCATCGCCTCCACCTTGGCTCCTCCCTCCCTCGGCTCCAACGGAAACCTTCAGCCTTAAGACTCCACAAGGCTCCCTCATCCCACAGGCTGCACCTTCGGTTCTGTCTGGCTTTGTCTTCCCCCTGGCTCCGCCTTTGTCCCACCGGTTCCGCTTCAGTCTTCAGGTTCCTGTGTTCTAACTCAGATGCTCATCGCCACGGCTCCACCTCGGTCTCCACTTCCAGCAGTGACGTGTGGGCTCTTCGGCGTGTCAGCTCCACTTGGGCCTCCATCTCCATTGGCATCTCCATCAGTCGTCCCCATGATGCCAGGTGATGCCTGTCAAATCTCCACCATGGCTTCTCCCTCCTTCGACTCCACCCTGGGGCCTCGTCATGGCTGCTCTCTGAACCAACATCTGGCTCCTCCTGCTCCAGGCTCCTCCCACCCTTCACTCCCCCATGGACTTTGTTTCGTCTCGCCCCTTTCCAGTTCCTCGTCCTCCTCCAGAGCCCCCGCCCTTCCTCCTCAGTTGGACTATTTACAGCATGAGGACGTGCCTTCTCAGGAGGGGTCATTCTGTCAGGGTAATATTATTTTCATTGTGTTCAGTTGCTATTTTCCTTTGACACAGTTTTTCTGTTTGTCTGATTGATTGATCTCATTCACCTGTCCCTCATTAATTACTTTGTTATCTATACCTGTTCTATTCTGTTCAGTTCTTTGTCTTGTCTTGTTAATGTTAGTGGTTTGTTTCTCCAGTGATTCCCTGAGTTTTCCCTGCCTGTACAGTGAGTTTTTGCATGAATTCAATTCACATTTATACAGCGCTTTTCACAATGCATATCGTTTCAAAGCATCTTCACAGAAAATGCATGCATCTACATTACAATTTAAAGTGATTTGTCCATGTTATGTATTTCAGAGATGCACATATACAAAGCACACAGATTAGCTAACAATGTATCATTAAAGACTGTTCCAGTGATTTCATTGTCTTCATACGCTTCCATTGTACAGCCACTTGTGACAGTCTGCCATAACATGGTAAATGTCCATTAATCGGTTTATTAATATTAGTGTTTATCAATGTGTTTATATTAATAATTTGCCCCTGTAATCATAATTTTATGTGAAAAGGAATAAAAAAGATTTGACACTGCAGTGATGTGCATGTATTGGTAATGTTTTTTGAGTTTTGCAAAATTGTAAGTAGAGATAAGAAAAAGAATGTGAATGTTTTTCTGTCTTTGAAAATTCCACTGTGTTATTCCACAGGAATAAATTACATTTTAAGATATATTAAAATGGAAAACTGTTATTTTAAATTGTAATAATATTTCAAATCAAATAAATTCACCCATGGTGAGCATAAGAGACTTACTTTCTTTTTTTTTATTGTACTGAACCCAAATTTTTGAACGGTAGTTCAAAAAGTTAAAAATTAATAATTAAAAGAAAATGCAATGGTAATCATCTTCAAGAAAACATGCAAAATAAATATTTGCCAAACATGTTGATTGCTCTTGGAAATTACTTTGGAACTCTGATAACTACTGTATTAAATAAGGGAACTAATTTTCTTGTTCCAGAATACATAGTATTTTTCAGATGAATCCATCAAGGCACATTGGCCCACTTTACAGTCAGAGTTGAAAACTGATAGTTGTCCCTTTACAAATGGTGCAGGCTCCCTTGCCAAGCCCCATGAATATTCAGAGGGAACAGGGCCTTAGGGAAGCACACTAGCACGGAACTGTTATCAGACACTTCTCTCGAGCCACGGTAGGCTACTTTCTCTTTCCCCCCTCTTTCCCCATTTTTCTCTCCGAACAGCTCTGCATTTTCAGAAACTGGATATAATAAAAGAGGAAAGGAGGATTTCCGTGCGACTGGTGTGATTAATTGAGCTTGGCAAACAGAAAATAAAAAGTCAGTGGAGCCATATTGTTCAGTAGCTTGTTTAGTGTTTGTGTGCCAGAGACGATGAGCTCACATGATCTGCAGCCACGATGTTCCGCTCTAGGAAGTTAATATTCCCACTGGGAAAGCTTCGTATAATTGACTTTCTGGACTTGCACGCTTAACAGTCAGCGGCCAATGAGAAATCGGAAAATGGCCGCATAACTAACAATTTGTGCTTGCATAAACAAATGCTGCCAGCCTTAATCAAACACACAAACTTCCACACAAATGGTGAAAATGTCAACCTCTGAAACCCCTCCAAGAACAAAAGGTGCCGTGAGATCAATTAATAAAGTAAGCAGCAGTAAAAAGTACTGCAGTGGATTCAATACGTGTTGGTGCACCTTTCGAGTATCAAATGATGTCAACCTTTAGCTGGAAGCCTTAGAGCCCAATAAAATGCTAAAAGCTGACAGTTTCTCATAGCTGCAGGGGAGCGCAGGTCGCATGGGATAATATTTAGCGGGGCCCTGACCTCACTGGGCCGAGTGCCATCATGACTATGAATGAGATGCGGACGAGTTCAGACATTCATGGGGAACTTGGCCTCATGAATGCTGGAGAGAGAGCTTTGATAAAAAAAACGAATGGCAGATTCAATCCTGTGACACTGCGGTATAAAAATCTGACAGAAAGCGTTAAACTGTCTCAAATAAAAATCTAATATTTTGAATTTGAAGCTTGATGGTGAGTGGGAATATCTAACACATTTCTATAACTGGATAAGGAGATATATTAGTGGTTATACAGTAGGTGGGCAATTGACACAATTTTTGTTGTATCTATTAATAGATATATTCATTAAAAATATTTAAAATGAGACTTAGATGTTTTTGAAAGAAGTGTCTTAATGATAAAAAAAAAAAATAGCAGTCCTTCCAGAAAAATGCTGCTTTTTTTTTGTGATTGTTGAAAAATCCAAAAATCCTTGATTATGCTGCATGTTTTCTTAAACAATGCGATGAAAAATGCGGGAAAATGCAGGATATTTATGCAATTTTATGCGATGAAATTGCGGGAACTTGCAAAAACTGCGGTTTGATGAAAAAGAGAAAAAAAGCACTACATCACAGAAAGTGCTGGGAATATTTAAGTTCTCATCTTGTTTTATTGAAGACCTTAATAAACACATGCCTCAAATTTACAAAAACATTGAGCCAAACAAGTTCTGTAGCTTTACAAAAGGAATATGCTACAACTTGAAAAATGAATAAATAACTTCCTGTTTTACAGAGGTGGCTTTACAAAACAGACATTTGAGTGCTTCCAATGCACAAAGTGCAATCTCTTAAAGGGTTAGTTCATCCAAAAATATAAATTCTGTCATTAATGACGTCCCCTCATGTCGTTGGACACCCGTAAGACCTCTGTTCGTCTCTAAATAACGACTTATATAGTGATGACCGATTTCAAAACACAGCATCATGATGCTATGAATCAGCGAGTCGAATCATGATTCCGAAATACTGAAATACGTGACTTTGGCGATCCGAACCGCTGAATCAACTCATTGATTCATAACGCTTCAAAGCTTCATGATGCTGTGTTTTGAAATCGGTCAACACACCGGGAAACTGCTTTGCGCAGTCTTTTGCTGTTATTTTTGTTGGCAAATGGGAGTTTGCGCTTCATCATGGTTTCACCGATATCTATGGTTTCACCACGGGGGTTTGCAGCTTTTCGATGATGTTCACGTCGGGTAATTACATCACTTCAAAACGTTCCCATGGCAATAGGCTGAAATGGCGGCTCTTGTGTGAAGTAAACGAACATTTTTCAACTTTCTGCTAATATATATATTACTTTTTTTGCAACGAAAATGATTATGAAATCATGCTAGCCCCGCATATTTTGCACGTGGAAATAGGCCATTTATGCGGCGAAAGTGCGGCGTATTTGAAAAAATGCAGCCCCCGCATGAATATGCGGACTTTGGCTGATTATGCGTTAAATCACGCGATCGCATAATCACGTTTTTCTGGAGGGACTGATACAGTAAAAACTAATATTATTACAATTTTAAATAACTTCTATTTTAATATATTGAACTAATATATTTTTATTAAAAAAAAACTTAGTGACTCCAAACTTTTAAAGGTGAGTGTATGCTACTGTTTTTTTTTACTTTACTTATATTAATTACAAGATTTACTGACTATTGCAGATTAATATAATTAAATCACGTTTCCAGAGAAATTCCCCCAAAATCAATAAATTATTTATTTTCATATAACTGAACACAAGACACTGGCCATTTTGCAATCAAGTATGTGAATCTGTCCAAGTTAAAAAAATATATATATATTTTGTTTTCAGTATCAACCGATTAAAAGCTCTTTGAACTTGCTGTCACCATGTCACAGCAAAAGCCATGGTGGTAAAATATGAATTATATACAACAATTTTCGACATTTTGATTGAACTACATACAGGTCCAGAGGCAATACTGTAAATCTCACGTAAATCCTTCACCTTTATGTGACATGCTAGCGCGTTCCTGCAGCATGTTCAGGGATATCCCATTAACCTCCTGTACTCACAGCCCCGCAGTATAAGTTCATTTTTACGGCTAAATGGATGTAAGGATTAGCAAGGGAATAATAATAAAGCACACTGTAGGCAAGCCATTATGAATGGACGGGTAAAGAGATGAATGTTGTATGTGGTTAAATTGAGCATGGGCTTTCCAGCTGCTGGGCCTGAAAGTATAACACCACACAAAAAAAGAAAGAGAAAGAGAGGCAGTACAGTCACACTCAAAAGTTTACACACCCCTTGCAGAATCTGCAAAATGTTAATTATTTCAACAAAATAAGAGGGATCATACAAACCACATGTTATTTTTATTTTATTTAGTACTGTCCTGAATAAGATATTTAGCATAAAATTAGCTGGATTTATAAAAATTACCCCATTCAAATTTTGTTTTTTTTTTACCCTTGATTCTTAATAGTGTGTTGTTAACTGAATGATCCACGGCTTTTTTTGTTTTGTGATGGTTGTTCTTGAGTCCCTTGTTTGTCCTGAGCAGTTAAACTGCCCAATGTTCTTAAAATAAAATCTTTCAGGTCCTGTAAATTCTTCAGTTTTCCAGCATCTTTTGCATATTTGAACCCTTTCCAGCAGTGAATGTATGATTTTGAGATCAATCTTTTCACACTGAGAACAATTGAGGGACTCAAACACAACTATTAAAAAATATTCAGTGATGCTCCAGAAGGAAACACGATGGCATTAACTCTTTCCCCGCCATTGATGGAAGTTTGTGTAATTTGTGAGAAAACGCTTCCCCGCCACTGTCTAACACTCAATGTTATGCGGTAGGGGGGTGCTAGGGGTGGTTAATCTGTCTGATTTCCCGATTCGATTCGATTACGATTATTGAAGTCCCGATTCGATTACAGTCGATTTTCGATTATTACCGATTCTCGATTAGCGATTATTGATTTTCCATTTCACAACAGTAAACGAAAATACACTACAAAGTGATTGCAGTATAAAAAAAAAGTCAGCTACTGAATTACTTAACTCTTTTATTGAGTAACAACAACTCAAAGCACTTGTCGTGTAGTGTCTAGTTACACAGAAATGAATACATCACATTGTGTTGTGACTCATCAAGTTGAACTAAACAATAACAAATAAATTAAAGGCTTATTTCCTTTAGGAAGTAGATCAGAACCAACATACTGTAGAAATTGGACAATTTTCTTCTAGAAAGACAACGTGTTCAGGTGGAGGAAGACTGCAGGTTGCAGTCGAAACATGTCAAGGTAAAGAAGAAGTTTTTTCTCCAAACACCTTGTCTTTCTAGAAGAAAATTGTCCAATTTAATCATTAAGAAGACAAAATGAACATTTTTGAACAACTTACTGTAGCTTCAGCTTATATACTGTACTGTAGAACACAGTGACAAAATGTCAAGAGTGATGGATGCGGTGCGCGCGTGAGGGGGGCGGGAACGCGTGGAACGCTCGAGCTCCTCTCGTTCGTTTCCTGACGTGAGAAAGACAAAAGGGGAAAAAACGACAGAAGAAAAACGGGTTCGTGTCGGAGGAGTGTCGAGGCCCGTTCGGTTCCGTGAGCGGGAGCCGCGGGTCGGTGCAGCGGAGCGGCTGTGTGTTTCCAGCATCAGTCCGGCTGTGTGTGTGTGTGTGTGTGTGTGAGATCCGCTCATCGCGTCCTCAGGATCGCCTTAATTCCCGCGAATGTGCGCGTCGATGTGTGTCGCGCTCGCTCATCTGAAGCGCTCATAAATCTGCGGATTGAAGACGTTTATTCGGTGTTTGTGCGCGAATCTGAGCCGTGCTAACGCGCTAATGCTAATGTGCCTGAGCTCCAGAGGAGGCGAGGAGGGAGGATTTCTAGAGTGTTCCCTCAGAATCATCTCAGCATTAACGACAGATTTACATTCATCTAATGAACACACACACACACACACACACACACACACACACACGGTGGTAGAGTCAGGTTTAGATAAATAAAAAAATCGATTTTTGAAAATTTAATAATCGATTCATGCTCGTCCATAACATACTCGCGATTAATCGATAATCGATTTTTTTCACCACCCCTAGGGGGTGCTATGACACATCTTCTTAAAGAGTACTGAATCTCCTAATTAAAACACATGCGAAGAAGATGCAAAAACAAGTGATCCATAGGTAATCATATCATGTAAAGGTTCATCAACATTAAACAGCATATAAATCAAAACGGTCTTATTGAATGAAATTTCGACACATGATGACTTATAGGACTGTGCAAGCAGGGGTGTTGATGAACTCAATCTACTCCATCTAAGTTTTGATCATTGTTCTGAATACGATCTGGATTTAGTCTTTGAAAAAAACTAGCTTTTTGCTCAAAAATGTTGCTTATTTTATGAAACTTCCCCACATTCAAGTGTTGATTAAAAAGAATGCATGAAGCTAGAATAAAACAGGTTTAAAAAAAGAAGGGGAAAAAAAAGCAGTTGGTCAGTTATTTCTTTTGATATTCATTAAAACAATATTCTGGGCCATGACATTTTTGTGAAAATGATTAAAAAAAATGCTGGGGGAAAAAAAAGAGCTGGGGGTGAAAACTTTTAAACAGGATGAAGATGTCCAATTTTTTCTTATTTTCTTTTTTTTCCCATTTAGTACTGCCCTTTGAAAGCAACAGAAGATACTTACATGATATTATCTCTGTTTTATCCCGAGGTTTACAGCAGTCAGCCGGATCCGGGCCGTATCCAGATCAGATGCTGGACCTGCACCCAGAGAAGACCAACGCATGACCCTGAAGTGTCTGCAGAGACCATGATTGGACTCCCCCTGGGACTGCCTCGTCGACACGGCATCCTCAATAAACCCGTCTCCAGCGTGTTGCCTCCGATCATTTGAATATTGCACTTTAATAATTATTTAATCAACATCATCCTCAATAAACCCGTCTCCAGCGTGATGACTCCGATTGTTCGTATATTACAATTTAATAATACTTAAATCGATATGTCATCCGCAATAAACCCGTCTCTAGCGTGTAGCCTCCGGTCCTTCTAATATTCCGATCTATTATGACCTCTGACCTGTAAAGTTGCCAAAATAATAATAATAATAATAATAATAATAATAATAATAATAATAATACGCTGTTTGTTAATTGGCCAGAGGAGAACTGGCACCCCGACTGAGCCTGGTTTCTCCCAAGGTTTATTTTTCTCCATTAGGTTACCTAATGGGGTTTTGGTTTCCTTGCCACTGTTGCCTCTGGCTTGGCTTGCTTAGTTGGGGACACTAAATTTTTCTAAATTTTTCAACTAAATATCAAAATAAATCTAATTATTAAACTAAATTATCCATATAAACTAAATTATTGATCTAATTACTGATCTAAAACCCACACTGCCACTGTATGATAATTGAAATGAACAGATGACATCATCATTTTCTCCAGAATGGCTATACGGCTAAATAAAATTATGCTGCATTATTTTCCTGTTTAACACTGTAAAGCTGCTTTGAAACAATCTGCATTGTTAAAAGAGCTATATAAATAAAGTTGACTTGACTTGACTTAACATGTTTCCTGGAAGACAAATTAAGTACAATTTACCTTGATATTTAAATTCAAAAAGTTTTAATGCATCGTGTTTCCTTCTGGAGCATCAGTGAATATTTAAACCTTTTTTTAATAGTTGTGTTTGAGTCCCTCAATTGACCGTTCGCAAAGACCCGCCCCCTTTAGTTGCTGTTGCCATGTCCGACAAGCCGCACTCTCACACCACACACACTAGAGGTTGACCGATAGTGGGTTTTACCGATACCGATAACTAGGTTGGACCGCACTTGCTGATAACCGATTAATCGACCGATAGTTTTTTTAAATGGATACTGGATAAAAAAACATAAGTAAAACAGTGCTGAACTTTATAACAAGAAATTTAAAAAACTGTACTGATCCATGAAAATGTGCTAAATTAAAAACATAGGGACTTGTAATGAATTTGAACTTATTTAATGAATATTAAAATGATTATTTCTAACAGAACAAATCCTTCAGAAAATAATTTAAACATTAAAATATTACAGGTCAAATTTGTTTCTTTACCTTTAACCTAGAAACATGCATGTACATTTCATGCACGTACAAGTCCCTATGCAACAAGGATGTATAGCTTACATGAACTATATGGATTAGGCATGCATTTTTACAGCATGTATTAATATGAGCAATACAATTGTACCTTGATCATTCATGTTAGTTCATAGTGCATTAACCAAGGTTAACAGATACAAATAAAAATTCAAACTCAATTTAATGTTGAAATTAACATACTAACAATGAACAATACTTCCACAGCATTTATTAACCTTAGTTAGTTACAAATGGAATCTTATTGTAGTGTTACCATTTCATACAAATCCAAACAGTCTGCTTTTGTAAATCTTTTTGTAATCTAATAAAAAATGAATGCGCTTCTGCTTTGTTTATGTTTCTGTCGGCAGCATGACAATACAGTTTGCGTTCTCACATCACTAATTTTATATATGCAACATTTAGGTCTGACTTGCGTGTGTTTTTATCACATTGTTTTAACCATAGATATACATAATAAAGGCTAGATGTCTTACGGCGGAGTCTCTAACGTCATCACTGGCGGCCATCTTGTCACAGGCAAGCTTTCTGGCGGGCTCTGTGGTACCTGATGTAAGGCTAGCAATCTGCATGAACACAAATACTCTTATCTCGCTGAAATCTTGACGGATTTACAAATGGTTTGGTTTCGTACAAACGTTATTAACGTGGCTATAATTCTGGATCATTGAAAAAATTATGAATAATTATTCATAAGTATGCAGTGTCATAACTACATCTCTGATGTTTATAACAAACCAAACAGTTTGAAAATCGGTAGGAAACTGAGCAAGTTATGGTTATTTAAAAAGTACATGCACCATTACAACACAATGTTACGAGTGAGCGAGCTGACTGTGACAAGATGGCCGCCAGGTGCGGACGTCAACCTCCATTGGCCAGCAGCGGGGACGAGACATCTAGCCTTTATTATTTATATCTATGGTTTTAACTGCTTGAGGTACTGCTAATGTTAGCGTCCTCTCAGCCTCGTTGACAAACATACACACTGCTGTTATTTACCTGTTAATGCAGCATCTAGTCAAAAAATGAATTACTTTATAATGATTTGGAAACAAGTACTGTAGTGTTCTGTATTCAAACTGTTTCGCTGTCGTGTTTTAAATGGACATCTGATGTGTCAGCACTCTCCCTTCAGCACCACGTGTAGCCTCACGTGTGAATGTAAACACAAGGCGTCAGTGAGTTTTTATTTCACCTCTAGAGGCCGCTCTCGTGCTATATAATGCCAGCAGAGCTGACCCTTCTCAGAGCTTTTGAACTGTGTGATGACAGCCGCTCCAGCAATGGACGCAACACGGAAAAACTATCGGTGTGGATTTTTGCCGATAACCGATTGTTCCACCAATCAACTATCGGTGCTGATTAATCGGCAAAACCGATGAATCGGTCAACCTCAAACACACGTTCTCATGCAGTGATCTTAACACATCGCAGAGAAAAGAGGATACTGACAACGCACTGACAGACAGGACAGAAATATGAAACAAAGACTCAACTCTTAAATAAACTTAAATAAATGTAAACAATAAATACTGTTTTGTGGCTCTTTATGTGTGGTGACAGGTCGCTGTAACGCCTTAGTTAAAGCAGCCCAAATGGCGGATTATGATTGGTCAGATCGCATGTCAATCAAACTCCCGGGCGAAGGGTGAATTGTGCTCACTGTGAAAAGATGGATCTCAAAATCATACAGCTTCTGGAAAGAGTTCAAATGTGCAAAAGATGATGGAAAACTGAAGAACTTGAAGGACCTGAAGAATTTTTCTGAAGAACATTGGGCATGTTAACAGCCCAGGACAAACAACGGACTCAAGAACAACCATCACAAAACAAAACAACATTGTGGATCATCCAGGTAAAGGCAAACAGTATTAAGAATCAAGGGTAAATAAACTTTTGAACGGGGTACTTGTTTATAAATTCAGCATTTGTTTGTCTTGTGGACTATATGTAAACATATTTTATGTAAAATATCTTAATCAATAAAAAAAATAACATACATTTTGTATTATCCCTCTTATTTTGTCTACAAGGGATCTGTAAACTTTTGCGCACGACTGTATATTCTTCCTCTTCTGAGAAAACAGGCAAAAATTATCAAATGTCATCTTGCACTTGTGGGTGTAAAATCTTTGCCCAGTAAAATGCCACTAATACCACATTCTTATTTTATTTATTTATTTATTTTTAAGTCTGCTGCATGAAATTGAAGTTGAGATGGTCTTTTTCCCTATTGTGATTTGTGTCCGAAGAAAAAAAAGGCCTTTCAAATCCAATGGGAATTGATTGGATGGTTGGATGGTTGTGGTTTGCTATTGCTGTGATCTCATGTGAGTGACATGTTGTCCCGTCTTCACGCCAGTAAACACATCATCAGAGAAGAGATGTCATTGCAACAGGGAGGGGAAGTTATTTTCATTAAAGATTACAAGGGCACATTCATTTTAAAAATGAAGTAATGATGTGCGCAGATAAATCGTTTATACAGCAATATTTCATTAAAAAAAACATTGTCCATTATGATATCATGGTGACTATAAAAGGGACAAGCCCCATCTCAACTTCCTGTATGAAATATGTAAACATATAGGAAAGAAAACTGCACTCGTCAAGTAGATTCATGGGGTCTTCAAGAGCTCTCTCTCTCTCTCTCTTGCTCTTTCTGTCACTCACTCTCTCACCATCTGACTGCAAGCACAGTTAGTCCACATATTGATTTGGAGGGTAATTGGCTTTGGTAGAGTGAGAGAGAAAAAAAACAGGTCAGGAAGGGAGATAAAAATGTTGGCGGCTAAATAACGTTGTACTATTGGATTCTTTAGGTTTTGGTTGGTGGCTGCGATAAACACGGTAGATCTCCCTTGAGTGAAAGGTAGGGTTCGATAAGCCTGTGCACATTCTGTGCTTGCAAACGAGGCCAGTGCTTCTGGAGCGACCTCTGTACTGCAGCTAGTGTGTAATGTAACACAGTCCATTGAGCTCTACTACAGAGCACCACCACATTATTTCCACATTAGCCTATATTGTTATGTTAAAAAAATCCACATTGAAAATAAAAACCTGACAAAATTGCTCATTCATAATACAATTTACGAAGACAAGCATTTTCCAAGCATTTGCTCTTTAAAACCAATTCAATGCTTCATTAACCAGTCTAGAATGCACCTGGCTCCCCGTTACCGAAACGATGCAAACAGCCAAATAATTCTGGAGGAGATAAACAACACGAGCAGGAGCCCCAGCGTTCTTTTCCACCTTGTCCATGTGCACTTGTGCCAAACAGCTCAGTCTGATAGCATTACTTTAGCAAATTAGATCTGCTCCAGGCATCTCCACACTCGACTGTGTGACATATCTGGATTTTTCATGACAAGGCAGAATGAGGATTTTGATAAGCACCCAAGATAAACAAGCTTTTTTCTTACACCTAAAATACATGTGTGTACACCTCCTAATCACTATGTTTTTAAAAACACTATATTGCAAAAAGTTTTGGGACGTCTGCCTTTACATGCACATGAACTTTAATGACATCCCATTCTTAATCTGTAGGGTTTAATATGGAGTTGGCCCAACCTTTGCAGCTACAACAGCTTCAACTCTTCTGGGAAGGCAAGGTTTAGGAGTATGTTTATGGGAATATTTGACTATTCTTCATGAAGCGCATTTGTGAGGTCAGGCACTGATGTTGGACGAGAAGGCCTGGCTCGCAGTCTCCGCTCTAATTCATCCCAAAGGTGTGCCCTCCACATCAAACTTGCTCATCCATGTATTTATGGACCTTGCTTTGTGCACTGGTGCACAGTCATGTTGGAACAGGAAGGGCCATCCCCAAACTGTTCCCACAAAGTTGGGAGCATGAAATTGTCCAAATGTCTTGGAATGCTGAAGCATTAAGAGTTCCTTTTACTGGAACTAAGGGGCTGTAAGGAACGCAAAAATCTCGTTCCAAGGAAGGTAACGAGCTGCGGTCTGAAGGTCGTTGCACATTCGTGTTTCAGCTGGGCAAAAGGACGCTGTGCTGGTGTGACGGCATTATCCAGCGCGACCGCGAGACTCAGCTGCCTTGAAGAGAAACAACCGCTGTTCTCACAGCAACCTGTCGGTTCGGTGGGCGTTTCCATTGAGTGCAAACACAGACTGCACTATCTCCTGTGTGTTGCCGCGGTCTTCCTTGCGTGCTTCAGCACTTCTAAAAAAGAGTGTTTCCTCACAAAAAGAGCAACACGGTGTGACCCTGCGTCTTCTTCAAGATGTCATTCAAACCGTGCGTTTCTGGATGCGGTCGTTCCCTCTCGCCCGCTGACGGTCACAATCGCTGTCTCACGTGTTTGGGCGTTCAGCACGCTGAGGCAGCGTTTGTGGATAGTTCATGTTCTATCACGGCGCTTAGGTCGAGACTCACCTACCTCCGGGAAGGTGGAGTCCCCCTCCCCATACCTCGATCCAGAGCTATCCCCCAGGATAGACCTATTTCGACGGATGACCTGAGGATCAAGTTCAGGGCAAACCCACCAAGCATACCTCCGCAGGTCCCTGAACCCTCACAAGCGCCGCAGCCGGTGGTGGTTCCGGAGGAGGTCGCTGGTCCCTCTCGTGGGCGGCCGGCGATCTCCTTCGGGGCAACCGCGGACAAGCAGATGTTGATCGCTGCATCGGAGGGGGAATTCCAGTCCTCGGAGGATGATGATTCATCTGCACTACCTCCCTCTGGGAGAGTGGCTGGGGTTGAACCGGACCCCGAGTTGACGGATATGCTTTCCCGGGTCGCCGAAAAGGCCGGGCTTGCGTGGAACCCTCCACCACATCCCGAACCTTCTAGGTTGGATGATTGGTTTCTGGGGGGCGGGGGCGGGGGTGGGGGGGTCGCGCTGGTTCTCAGCGTCCCGCCCCAGTTCCATTCTTCCCGGAGTGCATGAAGAGCTTACCAGGTCGTGGACGACACCCTTTAGTGCCAGAAACAGATCTGGTGGCTCCTCCCTCCTCGCTACCCTTGACGGCAGGCAGGCCAAGGGATACGAGGGGATCCGTCGCAATACAACTGTGTCCGGCGGCCGCGTATGCGATGCTACCATGCCTCGTTCACCTCGGACGCCTCTCCCTTCGCCAGCAGGGGGCGTTGGCTGTTGGGACACACTCAATGTGCCTCCTCACACTCGCCCGCCCCCCCCAGCGGATGCAGGTTTGTGTGTCTCTCACCCAGACCCCTCCACAGACCACTCCCATGTCATCCACGGGTCCCTGCGTTCCGCTACGCTGCCCCGCTGCGGGTACGTCTGTGGTGCCGATGACCCCGCTTGTACGGTCTCTGGGGGCCTGGCTAGCGCTCCCCAGCCCGTCTCGCTGGCTCATCCATCAGACTAGGCTATGCGATTCAGTTCGCCCCGGCGTCTCCCCAAGTTCAGGGGCGTTCACGTCTGTGACGAGGGAGAATGCTCTTGTGCTTCGGGGGCGGAGATCGCTGTCCTACTGGCAAAGGACGCGATAGAGCCGGTCCCTCCAGCCGATATGAAGTACGGGTTCTACAGCCCGTACTTCATTGTACCCAAGAAAGGTGGTGGGTTACGACCGATCTTGGATCTGCGATACTTGAACCGCTCCTTACACAGGATGCCGTTCCGAATGTTGACGCAGAAGCGCATCTTCACGTGCGTCAAGATTGGTTTGCAGCGATCGACCTGAAGGACGCGTACTTTCATGTCTCAATTCTCCCTCGACACAGACCGTTTCTATGCTTTTCATTCGACGGACGAGCATACCAGTACAAAGTCCTGCCCTTCGGGCTGTCCCTGTCGCCCCGTTTCTTCACGAAAGTCATGGAGGCAGCCATTGCTCCCATGAGAGAGCGTGGTGTTCACCTTCTCAACTACCTCGATGACTGGCTGATCCTTGCTCAGTCGCGGGGTCAGTTGTGCGAACACAGGGACATGGTGCTTCGGCACCTCAGCCAGTTGGGTCTTCAGGTCAACCGGGAGAAGAGCAAACGCTGTCCCATACAGAGGATCTCTTTTTTCGGGATGGAGATCGACTTGGTCGCCATGACAGCGTGCCTCACCGAGGAGCATGTCCAGTCGGTGTTGAACTGCTTGAATTCATTCAAACGCAGCACAGCGGTACCACTGAAACAATTTCAGAGGCTCCTGGGGCATATGGCAGCAGCAGCCGCAGTAATGCTGCTAGGGCTGCTCCATATGAGACCGCTTCAATGCTGGTCCCGAGATGGGCGTGGCACAGCGGGTCCCTCCGTGTCCAAGTGACGCAGAGATGCCGCCAAACCTTCAGCCCGTGGTCGGACCCTTCATTTCTACGGGCAGGAGTTCTCCTAGAACAAGTGTCCAGGCATTCTGTTGTCTCCACGGATGCCTCATCCACCGGCTGGGGTGCCACGTACAACGGGCTTGCAGTTTCGGGTCTGTGGACGGGGCCCCAACTGCACTGGCATATCAAATGCCTGGAGTTGCTGGCAGTTCGTCTTGCTCTCAGCCGCTTCAAAGCGCCGCTCAAAGACAAGCACGTTCTGGTCCAGACGGACAGCACTGCGGCCGTTACGTACATCAACAAACAGGGTGGTCTACGCTCCCGCCGCATGTCCCAACTCGCCCGCCATCTACTCCTGTGGAGTCAGAAGCATCTGAGGTCCCTTCGTGCCATTCTCAATCGTGCGGCCGACGAGCTGTCACGGTTACTGGTGATCCCCGGAGAGTGGAGACTCCACCCCCAGGTGGTCCAGCTGATCTGGAGTCGCTTTGGGGCCGCACAGATCGACCTGTTTGCCGCCCCCGACATGACCCACTGCCAGTTGTTCTATTCCTTGACCGAGGGAACCCTCGGCATGGATGCACTGACACACAGCTGGTCCCGGGCCTACGCAAATATGCGTTTCCCCCAGTGAGCCTTCTTGCACAGACACTGTGGCGTTTTCCAAAGGGATCCCAATTCGTCGGTATAACCGACGTACGTCGTAGTGACGGACTGAAAGGGAATGTCTCAGTTACGTATGGTACTCAGTACGTCCCGTCGCCACAGTTCCTTACCATCACTGTAGGGCCGAGTCACTAGTTCAGCTCCTCAGTGAAAAACGTCAGTGCATTGCTCTCGCTTCCTATTTATACCCACGGTGCGGGGCGGAGCGCGAGATGCAAATCTCGCACGCTAATGGCCCATTGGCCTGTTCTCTAAATCTCGAAGCTGATAGGGGTTCTCTGAAGTGATCCCAATTCGTTGGTATAACCGACGTACGTCTCCGTTCCCTCCTTCAGGGAACGAGGGTTACCATACGTAACCGAGACGTTAATCATACATTTAATCATTCCGTTTTAACCCTTTGTTGCAATTATACCGTTCCGTACTGGAGGTAGTTAATAATTACAGAGTAATTCAGAAAGGATCAAAATGTGACAATTTATTAACAGTCAGGTAAATGTTTAAATGTCAATTACATGATCAATTCAAAGATAATTCGTACATAACATCAAATACTCTGTAGAAAAGAACAAGATATCGATACCTGATTTCTGAATACACTGTTAGACATTTCTGTAATTTGTACAGTTATTTACTATATATCACCCAGTATAATACTGTAAATTCTCTTTACAGTAAATAACTGTAATTCCCGTTGCATCATCAGAATTTTTTATGACGTCAAACACCAAATACAGTGATTTCCTGTATTTTTTTTAAATAAAGTATAATACTGTATTTACCACAACGGCCTCTTTGGCACAATTGGGATCGACAGGATTTGCTTTAGATTTATATTAGGGACCATCAGTGCAGCGCTGAAAGTTTCACCCGAGGAGAGAGCTCACGGTTCCAGAGAACATTATGAGCTGTGTCCGGACACCCTGCAAAGATTTTTCATCCCCGTGAGAACAGGAAACAAGCAAGGTGATTTGTACTATCCGCGGTTGTCTGCACCCCAATTTTAGCTTGTCTGCATTGGTGCTAAAAACTGAGGTAAACATAACGTTTTACTTTTAAAAAATTAGTCTATTGAATTATAGATTAGGAACCAGTGCAGCATTGTAAGTTTTGCCCGAGGAGAGAGCTCACAGTCCGGGCAACATATACTTTACACAACGTTAGGTTATCATTTGAAGCAAATGGCTTTGGTGCTGAAAATTGAGGTAAACCTAACGTTTTATTTAAAAAAAATGAGTTTATTGAATTAGATTAGGAACCAGTGCAGCGTCGTAAGTTTTGCCCGGGCAGAGAGCTCACGGCCCGGACAACATACTTTACATTACGTTAGGTTATCATTTGCTTCAGCTTTGGTGCTAAAACTGAGGTAAACCTAACGTTTTATTTTTAAAAAGACTTAGTAAGTTTATTGAATTAACTTTACCAATAAAGTGAAGATTTTGTTTATCGAGCATATTAAGTGTACATTAGGACGATGTTAGTAAATTAACATTGGCCACTAGTTGCGAAAATAACGTTGTTAACAAGCAAAGTTTACATTAACATTAAGTCAAGTAACTTGGTTAATGAGATATTATCGGTAAGTAACGTTACCCCTCTTTGTTTCTCCACATATTACTGTTAATTCAATGTTTTCTTGTATGTTTTAGTTGGGTCTGTTTAACTGAATCACAAAATTATTACATTTTTCCACTACTTTTTAGCTGTAACTAGCCATGTTCCATGTTTTTTCATAAATTATATTATACTAAAATAATCCAAAACTGTGTTTGTCCATTTGGAATTTAAGCAGTAAATTCCATTGGAATTTAAGCAGTCCTGGACAATTTTTGGATGATTTTGGCAGATGAAATATAATTTATGAAAAAAAAAAAAACATGGCAAAACTTTAGAATAATGTTGCTCACGTGCAAACCTGAATACCTTTCTGAACACAAAAGAAGATGAAGAATGTTTTTAACAGTTTGAGGCACCATTCACTTCTATAATAATTTTTTCCTACTATGGAAGTGAATGGTGCCTCAAAATTGTCTTGAGGGCGAGTAAATGACAGAATTGACTTTTTTTAGTTTAATGACGGACCATAATTCTAAAGTGTTACCAAAAACATTTAAAGCAAAGGCACTAAGGGTGATGAAATTTAAAATTCTTTATTCTCTCACTTAATTTTCTCTTGCTTAAAGTTTTTTTCGTGAGGAAAAACCCAGAGGAGGGAACAAGATGCACCACCAAAACCAGAGTGAATCGGAAGACCGGGGAAGTTGTTAACAGGAAGACAATTGTAATCAACAACAGAGTGTCATCCTTCCTTCGCCACCTAATGGAGTTTGAATGGAAAAACTTGGACTAGGTGAGACACTTTTTTAATAGGATATGTAATGTACACAGACACTTACGCTGCATTCACACAGGGTGTCATGCCGGTTAGAAATTTTGTCTGACTTGAGACAGCGCCGACGCCACGTGACAGTGGTGTATGGCATCAAAGTACCGCGAGACGGCTAATACAGTCGGTGCAGTTTCTCCAGAGCGACTGCACAGACTTTGATGATGACACAGCTGTTCCACGATTGGCCAGATTCTCTGCATAACAGCGATCACGTGTTTCGTGTTTATTCTAAAACCTTCAGTTCCACTAATGCTCAAAAATCTGTTTTTTTATAACAGTTAAACCTCTTTTCATGTAGTCGCGATGTTATATTGTCATGTTTATCAAAATAAAACTGATGAAAATCGTAGACCCCACTTCATTGATAGTTTAGGCTTGTATGTTAACTTTATTCTTGTACAAACACATGCTGTATTAAGCAGTGCATAAAGTATTACATGACAAAAAATGTCTCTGAAACATCTGTGTATTGACAAATATTGCATTTATTTCACTTCAGCTGTGATAAAGTATGCAAACACAGCGAGAGCGTCACTGCGGGAAGCAGAAAGTGTCCGACTTCATGTCTTTTTGATGTCATGTCGTTTGCAGCTCCTCCCCGCCTGACTCTCGCCGATTGGTTGCATCCAGCCACAGCCGATGTCGAACACACCTTTCAACTTCTGCCGCTTGCAACGCGATGCGACGTGACGGAACCCACAATTCAGTTCAGCAACGCATGACGTCGCCTATGGCGTTCCGATGGGTTCTTTAATATGACTTTGCAACATGCACTCGTCTCAACGAACGTCTCACTCAACGTCTTAACTTTTTTTTTTTTCTGCTATTTATTCCATTCAATTTAAGACGCAGACGAGGCGTAGACGTGACGTAGACGTCACGCAGACGTCACGCAAATCACGTGTGGCAGTGAAGCGTCCACTCAGACGTTACGCGTCATTCACGTGTAGCAGTGAAGTTATAATTTAATTTTTTCGCTAACACGTAGTATAACACGCTACTCAACACGGCTCAGTGCAGTGTGTCAGCGAATGCACAATTTACTTTCACTTCACTCATTCCTGTCAATGAACGTGACATTTGCGTCTGCTTATACCGTGACGCCTGCGTCTGTGATTTTATTTGAGTGTGTAAATGCGTGTGTGAATTCTTGTTTAATCCCACAAACATAATACGTGGGGAAACGTTTTTGATAGCCTTTATAGGCCTATATAAATATATATATATATATATATATATATATATATATATATATATATATATATATATATATATATATATATATATATATATATATATATATATAGATATATAGATATATATATATAGATATATAGATATAATTATTATTATTATTATTATTATTATTGGGGTTGTTATTGTGTTTTTATCATGTATAATTTAAATGTAGCCTACTACAACACTAGTTGGACAACAGTGATCGCCAACTCGATCAGGATTGCATTTACTGGCAAATAAAGAATAGAATAGAATAGAATAGAATAGAATAGTATGTCTGATATCCGAGATAATAGCCTACATGCAATAACTATTATAAACACAAAACAGTTTATGTCCTATGCCTCGCTATTTTACTGTAGTTCGTCGATTATTTCTTTAGGCCTATTTCTTTATTTCATTTTCGTAATAGCTGCATAATTAACCATTTGCCATGTTTCGTTATGCTATATTGTTTAGTTATCAGCATATTTTTATTCCTAATGTTCAGCTTTACATATTAGTTATTGAACAGTTCATTTATTTAGCTTATTGTTCAATTGCAGTCATGAAGGTTTTACTAGTATTATAATAAGACTTTTTATCATGCAAACATTCCTGGCTCCCATGGCCCACTCATAATGTTTCCATTTGTGATATTAAATTTATATAATCCATATAGACTAAGTCCAGTCTTGTGCATTTTCAATAATTGTTATAGTTTACATCAGGTATTGGTAATACTGAGTTTACTGTTATATTGACAACGTGGCTAAACATTTTTACTATTTTGTGAACAAGGACTTGTTATATAGCACAGATATGTTTATTGACAAATACATTTGAAATTAAAGGATTTTGAGCAAGTTGCAGGCCCTTGCAGGTAATTCATTGTGTGATGCTGTTTGTAAGAATTTTTTTTGAGCAAAGCACTTTCTGGTAGGCAAATAAGGATGTTCTTGAATTAAGTGTGAACTACATTTTGTTTGAGTAGCATGGTGCTATTACAAAAATGATTTTTAAAAAATGTATAATAATAATATCTATTAAGTTGTATAAACTATAAAGTTCTATTAGTATTATTATAAAGTTAAGTCCTATTTACAGTCATTTTATGGTTTTGGATGTTTCCATAAACACTGATATCACCCTGTGCAGGTCTTAAATACCTTAAAATAGATTTTTAAAAAGGTAATGTGTAGGTGATTAATAAATCATTTTGCATATTTTTAATGCCTAACAATTTATATTATAAAAAAGAAAACTAAAACCAGTGTGAAATAAATGTTAAAAGCAGGAATAAGAAATTCAATGTAGCCTACATGATTCCCTGCTTTTCCTGCAGGGACTAAACATCTGCAAGGTTTAGTCTGGTGTCCACAAATGACAACGGACCTTTTGCAAAGCAGTAGCCTAGTATGAAACAGAGCTTACAATTTTTTTTTTTTTTTTTTTTTTTTACATTTTAAGAAACTCAATCAATAAATAGACTTTATAGCCTATAGTCTTAGTTCAAGCAGTAGGCTACGTGCACTGATCGATCATCTCTGCTAAGTGTGATAACAACCATGGCAGAATTGAAAGAGTATCCCTGGCTCTAAAATGTTAATTCTCTGCTAAATTATATGCTAAATAATAATAATGAACTGCTCGTCTTTCTCTTTTACATTTACATGTATTCATTTTGCAGCTTTTATCCAAAGTTTGAGGAATAAGGCATAGGGAGGGATTTGGAGGTGTAACTGTTTTTATAATTCTGTTAACTGTCAATCAAACTTCGGCGAAACTCTAAAACTAAATATTACAACTATAAAATTACAAATTATAAATATTATTTATGTTAGCTAAATCACCCCAAATGTTTACTATATTATTTTGTGTTGGTCAAGAGACTCCAAGTGGTGAATACAAACATGAACATAAAACATAAAAACTTTTCTAGCATGAGTTCTTCATAAGTATCTGTGGATATGTTGACAAGAAACAACGGCAAACAAAACTTTTAAATATGATAATTTGTGTAAATTAAAATTTGGTATTTGGAATAAAAAAGCTATAGCTACACAAGCAAGGTAAAATCACCTAATTGCTAATAAAACACAATTGAAGATCAGAGGGAAAAAATAATAAAGAATTAATTGTGTAGAATGTACTGGAAACCCCCTTAAGGCAGACGCAGACGTCACGTTCGGCAGACGCAGACGTCACGTTCGGCAGACGCAGACGTCACGTTCGGCAGACGCAGACAAGACGTTCGGCAGACGCAGACGAGACGTTCGGCAGACGCAGACGAGACGTTCGTTGAGACGAGTGCATGTTGCAAAGTCATATTAAAGAACCTATCGGAACGCCATAGTCGCCCATTCAAAGTAAATGGGAAGCGTTAACGCCGGCGCCCCGTGTGAATTAAGTTTGAGGATACCTTACTAAAGCTAATGCAGTATACATGTAATCCATCCTGCAATAAAAGGTTACATTGTTGTTTTTGATTAAATAGTTTGTGAAATCGTGTTGAGGTGATTCAGTAATATAACTTTTTGGGAGCATGTAGTTTGTGCTGCTACTATTATGTATTGACAGTTTTCTTTAGCTTTTTACTCTATATCAATTTTGTTAAGCTAAATAACAGAAACACCTCTGTAATATGCAATCAGGTTCAGCATCACTACAAAGTACATTCTTCAAAATATTCATAACAATGAATCACCAACTAAAACAAAAACTGAACATTTCATTTCACATCTTCATGAAGGCATTGCAGGACTGGATTAGACAGCATACGTAGCTAGTTGTACCTCAAAGTGTTAACTGTGTATAAAATACTATTTTACCATTATGATGAATTGTAATGGGATTACTATTTTTTATTAAATTCCAACAGAGTAAAAAGTTTGTGTATACTCAAATTGTATGACTAACTTTATATAATTCTTATCTAGAGGGACTTCTTGCCATAATGGAGCAGAATCCTGGTTCCTGTTTGAAATCATCAAATGTGCAAGATGGCACAGATCGGTACAGACATGAAACTTGTGTATACTTTCAGAATTAATTTGCTTTTTATGTTTATATTTTATTCATGTATATGGATATTTTGCATCAAAGTTACAGTATTCTTCAACTATTTTCTGCAGAGTTTTTAAAATTGTACCTCAAACAATAGTGTGGGGCGCTAGCAACGCCAAGGTCATGGGTTCAATTCCCAGGGTAAGCAAGAACTGACAAAATGTAAAATGTGTATCTTGAATGCAATGCAAGTCGCTTTGGATAAAAGCGTCTGCCAAATGCATAAATGTAAATGTAAATAAAATGTAAAATAAGTGACATTGAATGCACTCTGATTGCTTTTATACATGATTTTCTGAAAATAAGATTTGATTTGAGGATGTTTTAAAGTGAACTTTTTCCACAAATTTACATGTTTAAGTTAAAGCACTTACAATGTTTTAAATAAAGAATTTTATATTTTATAATAATTGTGTCTGTTTGGATTACTTCTGTAGGATAAATTGATGTAAGAATTAATGTAATTCATTAAGAATTAATGATTGAATAGGATTAGGATTAATGCACTGTAAACACTGTAAACTGAAATGTGGTTATTGTACTGTAAATCTTGCCAGTAAGTTACTGTAAAATCTCTTTTAAATGTCTAACAGTGTATTACGCAACACACGTCAAGACACTCTGGGCCCTATCTTGCACCCAGCGCAATTGACTTTGTACACCGACGCATGTGTCATTCCTATTTTGCACCCGCGCAAAGCGCGCTTTTCCCTCCACAGAAGCACGTCGCTAAACTAGTGAATGAACTTGCGCTCCCTGGGCGGTTCAGCGCAAAAAAGGAGGCGTGTTCCGGCGCAAACAATCCCTGGTGCTATTTTGCTGTTCCATTAAACAATTGCGCCACTGACCAGAAAAAGCCTAGTCTAAAGTCAGTGGCGCGTTGCGCGTTGTTCATTATGCTATTTTAAGGGCGCATGCTTGACCATAGCGTGCACAACGCGCATACACTTTGCTCATGTAATCTACACAGATGCAACAGTTATTTTTGCAAATCATAAATTGTTACACTAAAAAAATATTAACACATGAGATGACGGAAATCATTGTGGTGTGCCACGAAGATGTGAAAAAATAGGCATAAATCTAGCTTACAAATTATTCAGGCTAATTATTTATTTAACCGACGCTATTTTGGGTGGGTTTCTCCCATCCCCATACAACACAACTTCTCTGTCTTTCACTGCTCTTACAAGAACATCAGTCTCCTCGGCTGTGAACCGCTCCTGGCGTGCGCCTGGTAAATACGCCATAATAATAGCAATCCATAATGTAACTTGCGCACCTGCTTTTAAAGGGAATGTTGGATGACGCTCTGATTGGTTTATTCACGTTACGCCCAAACCACACCTATGAATAATGAAGCTACTTCAGACCAACCCATTTTAGATTTGCGCCGGGCGCAAGAGCCATTTATCCCGCCGGGAAAATAGCAACAGCGCCGAGACCCGCCCACAAAGTTACTTGCGCTTTGCGCTTTGACACTTGCGTTTCAGATCGTTAAAATAGGGCCCTCTGCGTTACAGGCCAACCTCATTACAGTATTGCGCCCTAAACTCGCTTTAAGTAGTTCAGACCAGACCGAAACCTCTTTCAAATGGAAACATCTGATAACAAAAGGAATTTCAATTGAGTCAAGCTCCCATTTGCCTGGATTGTAAGAAGAGACCAAATGGCTTCAAAAGCCACACCCACCATCATGTGTAAAATATCTCTAAGCTCTAAAAACTCTTGTTAACTTCTTGTATACTTGTGTGATTATAAGATTTTTGTACCAGTCGCACTGAGACATTTCAAACAATATCAAACACTTATAATATTGTATAGTGAGAACTGACATTAAATCCAATAGATTTTGGGTGAATTCTAAGTGATCTCTCAACATGAAGTGGAATAAGATGGGGGAAGTTCGGGGCAAGGTAAATACATGCAAAATAAGGCCATTCTCAGTTGATTCACTCAGTGAGACGTCGGCTGTGAAAAGAGTCTTCTCAGTGAGTAATTGTCTTTCGCCAGACAATCTGAAGTTATGCAAGTCTTTCAGTCCACCTTTTGATCCGTTGGGTCAAACCTAGGTGGATTCCATGGGATCATAATTAGACGTTGGTTTGTAGTCTTTAAGATGTAGCTCAGAACTTGTCTTTGAACAGTTAGCAGCTTTAGAGACCTTGTAGGGGGCTCTATGTTCACTTGCTGGACACCCCGTCTCACCAGGTGTGTGTAGCTTGAGCTCAGTAGGTGGATGAATGTGTCCAGGTGTTCTACCTGTTGTTCAGCACAGCATGTGGGCACTGTTCATAGAGTCAGTCTGGGACCTTGTGACTTGTTCAGTTGACGTGTCACTCCTTCGTGAAACTTCTGCTTCTGTGGCACCCTTCTGACGATAATCTGACCAAACTTTACATTTGGCACAATGCAGTCCTGGCAACCGCCAAGCCCAGACTCTTCCTTCAGATTTTCAGACAGAGAAGCGTGATTCGTCACTCCAGAGAACACGTCTCCACTGCTCTAGAGTCCAGTGGCTGCATCCAACACTTTGCATTGCACTTGGTGATGTAAGGCTTGGATGCAGCTGCTCGGCCATGGAAACCCATTCCACGAAGCTCTCTACTCACAGTTGCTTCCACTTTATTATAAAGCCACTAACAGTTCAAGTCAACTCAAGTTTTATTTATAGAGCGCAAGTTTAGTTGACTATGGAATGTTTAGTAGTGAGGAAATTTCATGAATGGACTTATTGCACAGGTGGCAACCTATCACGGTACCACGTTTGAATTCACTGAGCTCCTGAGAGCTACCTAGTCTTTCACAAATGTTTGTAGAAGCCGTTTGCATGCCTAGGTGCTTGATTTTATACACCTGTGGCCATGGAAGTGATTGGAACACATGAATTCAATGATTTGGAGTGGTGTCCCAATACTTTTGGCAATATAGTGCATCTTGCAAGATAAAAAAGTAATTTGAAAACATTTTATGAATTATTCATTTATAAATAGTATTAAATTTTTTAGGGAGTCTCACCACAGGATTTTTCAACCCGAAACTGCCCTTGCCATAAAAATGTCAAATTATATGTTATTTCTGCAATATTTATTGAGATTGAATTACCTTTACACAAAGTCACAAGGGTCTGATTTTGGTGGACAATTTAAAATACAGGGAGTGCAGAATTATTAGGCAAGTTGTATTTTTGAGGATTAATTTTACAACATTAATAATTAAACAACAACCATGTTGTCAATGAACACAAAAAACTCATTAATATCAAAGCTGAATATTTTTGGAAGTGGTTTTTAGTTTTAGCTATTTTAGGGGGATGTCTGTGTGTGCAGGTGACTATTACTGTGCATAATTATTAGGAAACTTAACAAAAAACTAATTTATACCCATTTCAATTTTTTTTTTACCAGTGAAACCAATATAACATCTCAACATTCACAAATATACATTTCTGACATTCAAAAACCAAACAAAAACAAATCAGTGATCAATATAGCCACCTTTCTTTGCAAGGACACTCAAAAGCCTGCCATCCATGGATTCTGTCAGTGTTTTGATCTGTTCACCATCAACATTGCGTGCAGCAGCAACCACAGCCTCCCAGACACTGTTCAGAGAGGTTTACTGTTTTCCCTCCTTGTAAATCGCACATTTGATGATGGACCACAGGTTCTCAATGGGGTTCAGATCAGGTGAACAAGGAGGCCATATCATTAGATTTTCTTCTTTTATACCCTTTCTTGCCAGCCACGCTGTGGAGTACTTGGACGCGTGTGATGGAGCATTGTCCTGCATGAAAATCATGTTTTTCTTGAAGGATGCAGACTTCTTCCTGTACCACTGCTTGAAGAAGGTGTCTTCCAGAAACTGGCAGTAGGACTGGGAGTTGAGCTTGACTCCATCCTCAACCCGAAAAGGCCCCACAAGCTCATCTTTGATGATACCAGCCCAAACCAGTACTCCACCTCCACCTTGCTGGCGTCTGAGTCGGACTGGAGCTCTCTGCCCTTTACCAATCCAGCCACGGGCCCATCCATCTGGCCCATCAAGACTCACTCTCATTTCATCAGTCCATAAAACCTTAGAAAAATCAGTCTTGAGATATTTCTTGGCCCAGTCTTGACGTTTCAGCTTGTGTGTCTTGTTCAGTGGTGGTCGACTTTCTGCCTTTCTTACCTTGGCCATGTCTCTGAGTATTGCACACCTTGTGCTTTTGGGCACTCCAGTGATGTTGCAGCTCTGAAATATGGCCAAACTGGTGGCAAGTGGCATCTTGGCAGCTGCACGCTTGACTTTTCTCAGTTCACGGGCAGTTATTTTGCGCCTTGGTTTTTCCACACGCTTCTTGCGCCCCTGTTGACTATTTTGAATGAAATGCTTGATTGTTCGATGATCACGCTTCAGAAGCTTGGCTATTTTAAGACTGCTGCATCCCTCTGCAATATATCTCACTATTTTTGACTTTTCTGAGCCTGTCAAGTCCTTCTTTTGACCCATTTTGCCAAAGGAAAGGAAGTTGCCTAATAATTATGCACACCTGATATAGGGTGTTGATGTCATTAGACCACACCCCTTCTCATTACAGAGATGCACATCACCTAATATGCTTAATTGGTAGTAGGCTTTCCAGCCTATACAGCTTGGAGTAAGACAACATGCATAACGAGGATGATGTGGTCAAAATACTCATTTGCCTAATAATTCTGCACTCCCTGTATATATATTAATAAGCAGTGAAGCTTTTTACACCCAATAACTTAACTTTTTATTTTATGCCCACCCGAAATATCAAAATTAATTATAATTCTGAATTTAAAAAACATACTCATCATATAAAAGCTGTATCCAAGTACTTTAGAATAAATGTATAGATATTCATATGCACACATGACCAGGCCAAGATCACCAAAGTACAACCAAGGTGCTTTTTATTGTTCAGGGTGATGTTTTTAAAGATACATGATTTCATCTACAACATCTCATTCAGATTCCTCACTGTGTTTGCACTCTTAAAATGAAATTTATGCTGTGCTGACTTTAGGTTCTTTCACAGTGGAAAACCCATGTTTTTTATGCCTTATACTCAACCACCCAGAGCAGAATCCATTTTCTGAAGGGAGCAGCATTATGTGTGCCTCTCTCTGATTTTTCCTCGTTGTAACATCTGAAGTGAAACACAAAGCATGCAATTTTCAACCCCAAGCTTCCAAGACATCATAATGGGTATTAAATGCTGCCATATTAAAGTGCACGCTTCACGTGTTCTACGCATTGTGGGAAAAGCATTTGACTCCTGTAGTTTTCTGCATTTCTGGGACATTATTGATAATTTACATTGGATTGTCTTTAGACCCGTGCAAAAGAGGTATGCTATAAAAATTGTGAAATCACAATTAGAATTGATTACTTGTTTACCTTCCTTCAGCTACTACAAGTAAACGCAAAATCAACATTAATTTGTTACTCTGCCTTCATTTGTTTAATTTTTTGGCTAATAACCATTCCTTACGCTCAACTTTAATAGAGGGGAGGATGTGAACCATCCTGAGATAATAATGACTGATTATTGTGCCTCGAGATGGAATTTTGCTATGTCAAGGACTTCAGTAAATCTATTCAACCTTCCAGAGCCTGAAATGTCGATTGCACAGAGGACTTCTCAAATCCCTACACTTTATCGGGCCTGAGAAAATAAAGTAGATCGTGGTGAAATGTGGCCACCTGAATGTCCCCAAAGTTCATTCCCTGTGTTCAATTTTCAATTTTTCGGTTTGAATCCATCATGCCTCAATAATATAGCGGGGTCCTTGTGCACAGAGGAGCCATATATCTAGCTCCCTTTTCTAATCTCAGATGTCGTTAGAATGATTTAAATTCAATACGATCTTGAGTCCACAAATTAGAAGATTAAATATCTCCACTGCATCATGGCCTTATCAGAATTATTGGACTTGGGATTAGTTATTTCTGTTTTGCTACATCCTCTACATCTGCAAATAGAGTTGAATATTATTTGTTATGACCAAGAAGGATGCAGTTATGAGTGCTATGAATGCAAATCATATTTGAGTATACAGCAACATGCACAGCATAGCAAATGTAACCATAATGGAGATTCAAATACAGACAGAAAGACTCTTGTACTAACGGAGGTCATATGTTCTTCTTTGATTCTTGCAAAGTTCAATGTAATATATCAACAAACTAAAAGTTTCAGAACAGAATAATATTGCTTTTATGTACAGTTCAATAAACATGAAGTTAATATTGAGTAACTTTATTTTAGACACATAATGCCAGTCCATTTTTGCTCTGCCAACGGAAACAATTCCAAACAATCACAGTAGCTATGTTTCCATCCAAAGTTGTGAATGTAACTTATGCGCAAAATTGCAATATCGCATAAAACATTTGCAAATAAAGTACCGTTTTCATCAAGTGAGTCGAAGAGAACATAATCGTCACTTCCTGATAAACTACTGCTAAAAATTCACTAAGAAACATAGGAGAAGCCACCATATATAATAATTTTCGTATATATTATACGATTTATATAATATATATTATACGATTTATTATATCTCAATAAACTTGTTGTCTTGCTTTCAGAGGCAGATGCTGCTGTTTGGGAACGCAGTCATGTAAGACAGTTCTAGGAGGGAAATATACTGAGCATCTTTAAAAGACTTCTGAATGACCAAAATAGCATTTCAGATGCGTTGCAAATAAGATTTTTCTGCTGGTTAGTACAGTTATGCTGATACATCGCGAAAGTCACATGATTTTTTTTATGTGCATCGAGGAATTTATCCGGTAAATGCATTTCCATCGTAGTTTATGGGCATGTTTTCGTATCGGATAGAAAATGTATCTGACTCAGATGAGCGCATACGTTTTTTTATGCGCATTTTTAGAATTTATGCGCATCTTGGCATTTCCATTCAGCATTTTTTGATGCGATATCCCAAAATGTGCATTAAAATAGGTGGATGGAAACATAGCTACTGTTGCATCTCAGAGCAACACACAACAGTACTTTTTTTTTCTTTTTCTGAATGAATCATTCAGTGAATGATTCATTGAATCATTGAGTGAATGATTCAATTAGTCACAAATGAATACATGTTTGCTTCATTCTTGCATGCATCAGTGGTTTGAACAAATCATTTGATGAATGATTACATGATTTATTTATAAAGACAGACACTTGTCGCCACCTACTGGTGTATCAATATAACCTGCAGAAAGAGTAGCCGAAAAATCACCACCACTGTTGAATAGACTACACACCACTAAATGTATGTTGCAACATGCTAGCTTTTTGTGAAAAGTAAATAAATCCATACAGTACTGATACAAATGTCATGCACTTCTTTCAGCAGCTATATCTCGGCTGGACTAAATGCATGACATTTTTTATCAGCATTGCATGTTTTTTTTTATAATTTTCACAAAATGTTAACATGTACTGTGATGGTTGTGAGGCCCTTTAATTACTGGTCTTGTATTTGGCCCTACATCTGTCAACAGTTGCGATATGGAAGTTAAAATTGTTTTTTTATGACTTCAAGGCTCATGCTACGCCTCAGTGCAGTGAAAATCAAGCCGCACCAGCAGCAGGGCAATCGGGTCTTATTAGAGCAGAGGAGATAATGATGACCGGGATCTGCAATCATTATTTGTGTCAAATCCTGGATTTTATGCACTGACAATGGTGGATATCTACAGGAGGCCAAATCTCCATCAGTTTCTTAGAAAAGGGTTGTTTACACTCAATTTGAAGAAAGCCCTAAGCTAAAACAGCTTTTTAGTGAGCAAGCCCCTCCATTCCAAACCAAAGGCTTTGTCCAGGTATTATAAACCAACTTGTTCTACCCAAACCCTTCATAAAACCTCTATCAATGACCCGAACAAAGGGATAGTTCAGCCAAAAATTTACTCTCACTGCAGTGTGAACAAGTGTCATAGCAACCGCCGAGCGAATGCACAGAGTAACGTCATAAAATCATTTTCAACACACTCAGATGTATCTAATATGATAAACAGAGCTGCGTTACCTCATACTCATGAAAGTCCCGCTGCTCACGAGGCTTATTACGTTCATCTTATTAACAATCGCTCCAGCGGCCTTGCTCAGCTCCCACAACACTCGGTCCTGCTCTGCTTCATACTACAGTAACGTTAATAATCGCATCCATGATTGCAACATGATTTCTGCCCGAGTCCTATCCCGATTATTTTCCACCAGCTGTGAGGTGAAGACCACATGTCCCAAGATTCTGTGCTCAAACTTGGCGTCATCAAACTACGCCTTTGTTTTGAATAGGCGACCTCTAGCGGACAGAAAAGTTACATAGTGCACCTTTAAAGTGGTTCCCCTATGATTTACGAGCCAAAAAACCACTTTTACTATATGGCACCAGAGTGTAGTTCCAAACATAAAAGGAGATATTACCCCCCCAAAAAAATATATATATTTATAAATATTTATATATATACCCCAGCACACAAGTAAGCGACGCACAAGCACCTGGCCATCCATGTGATGTAAAAGAAAATGTGATTCATCAGACCATGCCACCTTCTTCCATTGCTCTGTGGCCCAGTTCTGATGCTCACGTGCCCACTGTTGGTGCTTTCAGCCCCATACACAGCAAACTGCGATGCACTGTGTATTCTGACACCTTTCTATCAGAACCAGCATTAACTTCTTCAGCAATTTGAGCTACAGTAGCTTGTCTGTTTGATCGAACCACACAGGCCAGCCTTTGCTCCCCACGTGCATCAGTGAGCCTTGGCCGCCCATGACCCTGTGTCAGGTTCACCACTGTTCCTTCTTTGGGCCACTTTTGATAGATACTGACCACTGCAGACCGGGAACACTCCACAAGAGCTGCAGGTTTGGAGATGTTCTGACAGTTTTCTAGCCATCACAATTTGGCCCTTGTCAAACTCGATCAAATCCTTATGCTTGCCCATATATATACTGTATATATATATATATATATATATATATATATATATATATATATATATATATATATATATATATATATATATATATATATATATATATATATATATATATATATAATTTATTTTGTGAATTAATGATATATAACAACCATATTTCATGTCAATTTTTTTTTTTTTTTTTTTTTTTTTTTTTTTACTACTTCAGCTTACTTTATTTCAGTTATTTGCAGAGGTAACGTTTCTCATTTTCATTTAAGAATACATTTTTCATCTAATTATTATATTTTATTTTATTTCAGCTATATTCATTTTTGGGTGAACTATGCCTTTAATATCCATCATTTTACCTGGCAGGTCACCTTATTGTGACAGCAAAAAAACATACAACACAAAACATCAGAAGGCATATATTTCTTAATTGGCCCTGACTGTGTTTCGACATTTGGATGTGAGGGACCGCTCTCAGCTCCTGCATTCAACTTCCTCTTTCCTTTCCCTGCATTCGACAAAGCTATTGAAAATGAAAAGAGGAAAAGGCCACATGAGGCTTCCCCAAACAAGGTTATTAAATGGCCACTGGATCAAAAAAGCAGTCCCTGGAATGCTTTTTAGTCCATCTTGCTTTTCTTATTACTGCTGCGTCTGTTTACAGCTGGGACAAAGGCTTCAAACAGCCAGTGGCCTGGGGAAAGACACACGAGGGAAGCAGCTCTCCCTGTTATTTTACCCAACCAGATCTTGTCTGGTAACACAACTTTATCTCTTAGAAAAGAAGAGGGGTAATAAGGTCAGTCAAGCCCAGGAGACAAGGAAGTGAGACTCAGGAGAATGAGCGTGTGAATTTTCTAGATAGTCAGAAGGAGAGATGTAGAGAAGGACAGAGGGACAAAGGGAAGGTAAGAGACAAAAGACAACAGCCACAAAGTGTCGTGCTTTTACGGCTTAATCCAGTTAGGTATATGGTAGGGTTATGAGAGGAAGTGACATCACAATGCTCAGTCTGTCTACACAGACAGCAAGATCTGACTACTGGAATTAACTCATACAACGTATGCATGATAATTGCATCTGAACGCTGTGAGTGACTGCACACAATCATTTTTATTTTCACACGATATCAGGAAGTAATTACACACAGTGTGCACATCATTCTACTTTTTAAATCACAGAGCCATCCAGCAATGGATTATGCCACGCAGCTGCAATTTCAGATGAAAATAACCTTGAGTGAAAATACCTTTAATTACTTTATAACCCAATTGGGAAACTCGAGCATTAAAACCATGTGATGTTCGAATATCTTACCTACAACTGGATGCTTGTTGCCTAGGTTCAAGATTTACAGCGGCCTCCAGCATTCCCACACCTTCTGACCAACAATTTTTCCTTATCATTTTAGAGCGACAATTTGACATGAATTGCTTTCATTCTGAGTATAACCAACTGAGTTTATTATATAAATGACTTTTTAAAGATACTAGTACATTTAATTTACAGAACACAAAAAAAGAATAGTTTTTTTTAAATCCTGCTCGCACTCGCATCCATACAATGACAGTGAATAGGAACCAGCAAAAGTATACAAAAGTACCAGAATGATTCCAGAAAAACTGTGCTGTATTTCCAAGTATTCTGATGGTATACAAAGAAATTTAAATAAATAAATAAATATGTGGAATGTTGACAGATGTGAATGTAAGAACTCGCTTTGTTGTTGCGACAACTGGAACAAAACCGAGATATTTACCTCAAAGAAGAAAACGTGCATTATTGTTTATGAGCTGTGTTTCGTGACATGTTTTATTAATCTTGATTTCTCGAAATGGTGCGCTTGTGTATCAGTCTGTGATATTTTGCAACTGTTCTTTAAAGCCTAAAGGTCTGAGGAATAAAGAAAATTACAGCATTAGAACAACACCAGGGTGAATAAATAATAACTGAATTTAAATTTCCGGGTGATCTATGCCCTTTAAGAACAACATAACATAGGCCCTGTCCCATATGGCACCCTAAAACCTTGCGGTCTTCCTACGAGTCCACACTTTCATGACGTAAGCCCCTTTGACTGTCGGGAAGAAGTCCACTGCGGTACCCACACCAGTGAGGGCTCAGCAGAAGTGTGCATCGCGGGTGCATATCGACCGCAAAGGGGGCGCTCGCAAGCACCCTTCTGAGACCTAAAATGACAAATGGGACACCCTACGGTCTTGTGGACTTAACGGACATGTGCACGCAGCAGCCATTGTAAGTCCACAAGACTGTAAGTGCATATGAAGTGTGCCATTTGGGACAGGGCTATAGTAGTAGTTCTTGGTTTATGGAGTCAGTCAGAATATATTGGTCAAGTGTGGCAAGCAGGGCGGGGCCAAAAGCTGTGGGAACGGAGCGAGTCCGGTGCCGGGAGTGCTAATGAGGGTCACATGCGCACCACACCAGTCTCGAGTCTCACGGAGGAGCTCCAGAATGATAAAAGAAGGAGTGACGACAGTGCAAGACGAGATAGGACCAGGTCTGGATTTTATGTTGTTATTTTGTTTTAATGTATGCGGCAGTGAGGGGTTGCCGATTTACTTTCATTTTGTTGTTTGTTTATTTTTGGACTAACATTCGCTGGTTCCCACATCCATCTTCCCTGAACATTGTTACATCAAGCTTTATTTTTTTTGATTAACTAAAAAAGAATCTGCTCAAAAGTGTTATTCTCTTGAGAATCAGAATGCGGTAGACACACTGTTTGTTTTTGATCCACTGTATGGAACCGATTCACTATTTTGATCTATTAAGCAGCTCATAATAGTCATTCATTCACACAGAACTGGAATTCATTGGCCCAGGCCTGGTTTTACATGAGTTCTAAGCACTCACAAATGCAATAAAGAGCACCCTAAGTTGATACTGTAGTAATATACTGGCGAAAATCTTTTGGCAAAAGCTCCACTGCATTTGTGTTTGCGCCCTGGAAAACATCAAATGTATCTATTCACAACGCGTTTTTGCAGCGGTGAGCAATGTAGCCATTCACAGACATAGTTGTTGATCTCTTGAACGCAATGGCCAATCAGAGGTGTTTAAAGGCCAATTCACACCACACAGACAAACGGCATCAAACACATTTGTTGGGTTTTGTCGGATCAGTGTGTTACCCCTGTCTGCGTCTGTTGCCGTTGGTCAGAGTTTGTTTTCACCCGACTGAACATGTTCAATCAGCGTTTGACAGTGTCTTTTGGGGCAGTGTGAACATGAACGTTATTTTTCCTAAAATTCTAAATCCAACGGCCAACTTGTTTGTTGGTGTTTGTTGGCGTTTGTCTGTGCGGTATGAATTGTCCTTAAGTTAGTCAGAATCCACTCACCGCTCAAAAAGTTTTTATTCAGTGCTGAGTTATGTAGTCTCATGAAATTTTTCATTGAAAAACTATTGTTTTTCATGCTGCTAAGTGGACCAACAGACAACTGCATGCTGCAAAGGTTTGGAAGTGACATCTACATATAAATGCTGGATTCACTCTGCATAGGACAGTAATATGATATGTTAAAATAGTAACGTATTAAAGCAATGTAAAGGCAGACTAATAGAAAAATATTTGTAGCAAAATATTTATAGCAATTCCTTTACAATTACACAGCTATTGCTTAGCCTACACTACACTAAAGCACCCTCAGTGATTTGATTCTGGAACTGCATTGGCAATTTAGAACTGGACACTGGACAAAACTGTATGTTTTTGATTCAAAAGAACCAGCTCATAAAAATCATTAGCTCAGGACTTTGAAGAAGAAGAAGAAGAAGAAGAAGAAGAAGAAGAAGAAGAAGAAGAAGAAGAAGAAGTTTTATTTATATAGCGCCTTTCCACAGCTCAAGGCCGCTTTACATAGTGTTAGACAGTACATTTGTCCATATTCACAATTGTACATTAACACACCCACATATGCAATACAAGCACAGGTCTTATAAGCCACATTATCCAAAATACAAATTAAATAGATACGTCTTTAGCTGGGTCTTGAAGGTAGACAGACATGAGGTATTTCGTAGAGGTAGGGGAAGTGAATTCCATAATTTAGGAGCATTAACACTAAATGACCTACCACCTACAGTGGACAAACGAAAACGAGGAGTGGACAAAAGACCAAGCTCAGATGATCTGAGGGACTGAGCAGGAGAGTAGTGGTGGAGTAAGTCAGACAGATATGGAGGTGCAAGACCATTTAATGCCTTAAATGTTAGAAGTAAGACTTTAAAATGAATACGTGATGCAACAGGTAGCCAGTGAAGATCATGCAGTAGAGGAGTTATGTGAGCAGGTTGAGGTGAGAACTCTGGCTGCTGAGTTTTGAACATACTGCAACCGTGCAATGAGTTTTTTTTAGGAAGACCAAGAAATAGGGCATTGCAATAATTCAGCCTGAGTGAGAGAAGATCGGAGACGTGCAATATTACGAAGATGGAAAAAAGAGTTTTTAACAACAGAAGAAATGTGGGATGCAAAAGATAGAGATAGGTCAAATAAGACACCAAGATTACGGACAGATGAGGAAGGCCTAACATAATCCCCATCAATTTCAAAGGACAGATCTATCCTTTTTACTGAGGTTGCAGAGCCAATAATCCGTATTTCAGTTTTGTTATTATTTAGTTTCAGGAAATTCAAGGACATCCAATGCTTGATATCCCTGATACATGCATTAAGTGAGTCAGGCAAGGATGGCCTATCAGAGCTGGTGGTGAGGTAAATTTGAATGTCGTCAACATAGCAATGAAATTGAAGTCCATGACTGAGTATGATGTTACCAAGTGGATGTATATAAATGATAAACCGAAGTGGACCAAGAACTGAGCCCTGAGGAACACCCTGTGAAAGTGGAGCAGTGGCAGATTTATAGCCTTTTATGGTGATATAATATTTTCTGTCACTGATGTAGGAGTAAAGATTCTGCACTGAATAATATATATAATTTGTTTAGTACAGTGTTTTGTCCACATTGTCAGAAGAATGTGGAATGCGGAAATAGTTACCGGAAACAAATGTTATAAAAACATTTATGTATTATAGTCATTTTTAAACAATGATTCGCAGTTTCCAAACCCCTCTTCACTGATTTGTCCAGCTCTTTAATCACACCTTTTTTTAAGTGTTGTGTCATGTTTTGGGCCATTATTGGATAGTACAATAGAGATTTGACAGGAAAGCATGGGGTGGAGAGAGAGGGGAACAGGATCAGCAATGGACCTCGAGCTGGGAATCAAACTCGGGTCGGTGGTGGCGCAGTTAGCCAGTATGTCACCGCGCTAACCCATGCCGACATCTCGAATCACACTTTTAAACTAATTCCATTTTGAGTTGATCACATAGCTCTACACTAAAAAAAGTATTTGCACTTGACTACTGATTTGATATGAAGTAAGCAAGTGCAGTCTTAATGAGGTCTAATGCAGAGAATTTCAGAAGTTGTGCTACCAGAGCTCCAGCATTATGAAAATACAGTAGACTAATACCCCCTCTCTCACAGCAGACTGACAAGTCTTTGATTGAATGGCCATTTTGTGATAATAAGAAGCATACATTTCTGAGCTAAATACAGTAATGTTCCTTTCTGTAGCGATAAAATGTTAAAAACAAAAAACAAAAAAAAAAAACAAGGAAGATGAATACATGCAAATTCTATCCTTCCTCATTCCCTGCTTTTCATTCATCTGTTGTACCTTCTGCATTAGCATTGGCTGCAGCAGAGCAGATGCGCTCTCCACTTTTTTTGGGGGAACATCAAGGGAAGTGAATTCAGGGACTTTTATCTCCTTAATTATGTAAATTATATGCTACTGATATTCCTTATCAAGAATAGAGGAAGCTGTGTTTCTTCCCTGGCAAATTGCGAAGCACGAGTCTGAATCCATTCATGCTGAACAGTTTCTCCAAACTTGGCGAAAGAGTTTCCTCCTGACTTACAATAGGATGGAAGAATTCTCGCCTCATAACTCATTTCTCAGATACGACTCTAAATCAGTGCTGCCTTCAATTGTGTGCTGCTTTCTCTTGCACCCAGTGCCACAGCTGTGTAATTCATCTCGAAGGCCCTTAAAGCTCGCCTGCTCTGTGAAATTCTTCGGCATTTACAACTGTAGTTGCAGCTTTATTCAAATATTGCTTTTAGCATTCTTCACACAATATCTATCACTGTTCAATTTGCACACCATTTACACAAACATCTCTCACTTGAACTCAGGTACGGTATTACTTGCCGTTCACACTCACTTCAGAGATTCAATTTTAAATCAAAGCGGATGATCAGAGAGCAGTGAATTTGAACACACTGACAATGAGACTTCTGATAAAAATTAACTGTTTTGCAATGTGCTACATATTTTCCAAGGATTCCTTTGAGGGTACGTGCAATCAATTATATGCAGAATTATGTAGTTGTTACCACTTAGCATCTTAATGGCAATCTTTAAGATCTGAAGCAGGTCCTGGGAAGGATTGTCAGCATTCATTGTGGTAAGAACTGATCAAAGTAAACAATTAAAAAAGGTTCTTTATTGCAATAGAATGACTAATAAGCTCTAGGATCATTTACAGAACCAACATGGACCGACATAATTGCTATATGAATCAGCGGCTTGGATTTTGAAGAGTATAGTTACTGATTGCATCAGGAATTCAAGTCGACATGCAGGGGATAAAAAATAACCCGAGGTTACTGAGGTTACTCAAATCCGGTTCCAGAACTCTTAAAGACCCTCAAGGAAAGCCAAAAACTCACTGGTGTAATACTTAATCAATCTTTCACAATCGTCAATATTACTGACACTGCATAAAAGAGCATAAAACAGTATGTACCTGCTGTGAAATTGTAGCTCGCAGAAAATCCCATGGCTTCCAATTCACCATCCGCAACAAATTTTATCCATAGGTAGCGGCCGCTCGATCTGATATATGGAGGGCTCTGCTGCCCACAGTAGCGTCCAATTATTGGAGAAAAGCCAAAGGGCCCATCCCGGACTTCAATGTGGTCAAATTTACATTCCCATGAAGGCTCTATTGAATACTTTTCATCAAAGAAAAGATCAATGCATTGTCTCGGGGGAGCTGCAAAGGGAGAAAAAAATCATGAAGACTGACAGCTGTAATTTATGATGATGAATGATGTCATATGTCTAACATACTCTCATGGCAATGCGTAACTGATTTCGATTTTGGCAAATTGCTCATTTGTATGAATTTGTATTATCTCATTTATACCTTTTTGTAAAATCTACTTATGCCCCTCTGATGGTTAGGTTTAGGTTTTCTAAAAAATTGTACAATCACATCGTACAAATTCAAAAGAACTTGTTAAATAATTACCTTTTTGGCCCCACTTTATATTAGGTGGCCTTAAGTACTATGTACTTACATCAAAAAATAAGTGCAATGTACTTACTGTGTTCAAATTGTATTGCAAAACACCTTTGCTGATATTGAGGTGGGATACGGACAGGTGTGTTGATATGGGTAAGTTTAAGGGTAGGGTTAGGTGTAAGTTAAGTGCTAACTGTGTAATTACAAATGTAACTACAGAAATTAATTACAACATGTAAAAACATGTATGTACACAATAAGTGCATTGTATCAAATGATTAATTAAAATGTTAGTACATAGTAGTTAAGGCCACCTAATATAAAGTGGGTCCACATTTTTTCATGAGATTGGGTTGGGTATGTCTGCCATTATTAGTATATACAAATGCAGTTTGTGAGATTAACTACATGCATTTATTGCTATTGAGAAAAAGTACAGTAACATCACAATCATAAGGAAGGAAGAGTGGGAAAAATATACTTAATCAAAAGAAATTAGCTCCAAACATTGAAGACCAGATGGGTTTAACAGTGGTATACTAATACGATCTCATAACATTTGTAATCTTATTATGACAGTAAAAGATTATCATGTGTAAACCATCAGATTGCAAGACAATTGCTACTAGCTTCTTAGTTCAATCTGATTATCAGCTAGCAGCAGCACTGCAGCATACAGTCCAACAAATGTGACTGAAATACCTATTTTATTTATTTTTCACTGAAATCTAATTGCGATAATCAAATTGAAGTTCAGATATTGAGAGATTGTTGATCTATCTATTATGAATGCAAATGAAACACTAGTAGCACAGTGGTGCTGCATAGGATTAACAATCAACTGATTGCTCCTGCATCTTTCAGGCAACTGCGCTACTGAACAGTTTTAAACAACCCCCACCATCCAAGTGTCACATGACAGATTTGTTTGTGAGCTGCATTTACTATTCAAACAAGGTTTTTTTTTTCTTTTTTTCTGTACCTTCAATGATGTAGATGCATTCTCGCTCTGGGGGGTATTTGTTTGGGTAATTGGGTGAGGTGAAGAGGCCTCCCTCTGGTTCTTTCACCCAGGTTCCACACTGCCCTGCCGGCTGCACTCCTGAATTGTTTTTCACTGAGAGAGAGCAGTCAAATGTCAGAGATTGCCAGGAAACATGGAGATGGAGAGTGGGTGGGTATTCTGTGACAAAACATCATTACCTGCTTCCTTCTTTGTTGCCCCAGACAACCCAAGCATGAGAAGACCTGCAACAACTGCGACAAAAGATTTACATTTACATTTATGCATTTGGCAGATGCTTTTATCCAAAGCGACTTACAGTGCCCTTATTACAGGGACAATCCCCCTGGAGCAACGTGGAGTAAAGTGCCTTGCTCAAGGACACACTGGTGGTGACCACTGGGATTGAACCAGCAACCTTCTGCATATCAGTTCAGTGGTTTAACCCACTGGACCACCATCTTTGATCTTATAAGATCAAAACAGCATAGAATCACGTGGACTCATTATAAACATGGATATTCTTTCCACATATATTTATGTTGTACTAAATCACAAAACAGAAATACTTTAAGGAAACCTGAAACCTTTTCCCTTAAGGAATTTGATCTATAACTTGGAAAAGTTACTTATTTATATTAGTTTTTAGCACAGTACTAAAATGAATGCAAAATAAATAACTACATTTATTTATTTCGGTATTTATTTGCTATGAGTATACTGTACGTTTGGGAAACATTTTTTTAAAATATAAATTCAGCTTAAGCTAACTGGTAATATGTTAGAGGCAAGCTGGTTTACTATCCACAAACCACCTTAACCAGCTTGACTAGCTGGTAGCCGCTTTGTTTCTTCTCCTTAATGCTCTACCAACTTCAACTAGCTATAATGACCAGCTTGTGATGACCATCTTGGGCAAGCTAGAAACCAGCTACAAAGAACCAAGTAAAAAACAGCCTAACTTTAAGCTGGTATGACCAGCTCAGCTGGTTTGTTGTTGGTCCAAACTGGTTTACCAGCTCATGGACCAGCAAAACACCAACTTGAACCAGCTAATAACCAACTTGCACCAGCTAATGATTATCTTAGACCAGCTAGAAACCAGCTACCATCTTAAGCTGGATTTACCAGCATGGAACAACACTTGGAATATATGATATACTCTATAGAGTATATCTCCATAGCATAGATGCTATGTCATGATGCATTTGCAGTTGCATCACTTAATATAACCCCATAAATTGTAAATCAGCCTACAATTACACACAAAGTTCCTAAAGGAAAAAAGGGCACACCGGTAAATGCAGATAGACCTCATGCATAAAATGAAACAGAGAGAAGAGTGAAGTTAACTGGCAGCTAGACTCACCGTGAAGGAACCTGTTCCCATGTACCATGTCTATTCCTTTCACAAAGGGCTTTCTCAACTAATTCCATTTAGATAGGAATACTTTCAGAAGAAAAGATGGATATTTCCAAAAAAAGAAAAAAGAAAAAAAAAAGAACAAAAAATCACAGTATTTATGTCAACAGCCCTGCATTCATTTCACTATATGAATCAATGACAATGGAGATTCCAGCGGAGATCCACAACTATGCATTAGTAGTTTCGTATAAAACCAGAAAAAGATGTAAACGTTTCAATCCAAACGTTTCCAAACCCCTCTGGTGCTTTTGATGGATTAATAGGTCCGTCATTAGCTTTTCCTGATCGCTCCACCTTTCCAGTCACCACGAAAAGATTCGTAAAAGGTTGGAAAATCTTCCATCCATCTCTAAGGAACACTTATCAGAATATCCATTCCAATTAATTTTTCCATGATTGAGCGAAGCCAACTTCAACAACAAAACTCACAGCGACAAGAAACGTGTTTAGAGCCTCATTCCAGTGTTTCCTCGGCAGTAAATGCAGTACACAATCCCGTTCCAGCTCCCCTTTACATCAAAGAGTTAATTCATATCATCGCTCCTCTCCGGTCATTCATTATTTTCAGTTCTTCAGCAGAGTTATGTCAACATGATGCGGCAGCACACGGAACTGCTCGTCATATCCACTAAGATAATGTTGTAGATGATGCTCTTGAAGAAGCACCGCAAAGCCGGTCAGACTGCAGGAGCCAATGAATCCAACACCTCACACGGCAGCACTAGAGCAAAATCTAAATGGGTAAGCAGAAAAAAAACCTTTGTGTGAGGAAAAGAAACAAGCAAAGAGAAGGATATCTAGCCAGAACTACTATCAGCATCTCCGGTATTAACTGCAGTGCTGGATTGGCGAAGAGCATCTGCAGCCTGCGGACATTTGGAGTGAAGTAGCGAAGCATGCAGACACTATAAATTCATTCGAGGGTTTATACGGGGCTCGTGTGAGCCAGCCAAATCTCTTCCAGGAAAAATCACTCTGTTTATCTGGCTTTAGAAATGTTAACTTCATTCATCAATAAACTTGACGCGATGTAAACATGGAGGAATCACTCGCTCTATAGCTTTTCTCTCCAATGAATACATGTGCGCAATGTTAAGCTATGTTAACACTAGTTTGTTTTTCAACATGTGGAATAATGAATCGTCTTTATTAAATGATATTTGAAAAGAAGAAAAAAAAATTCTACAGTACCCATATTTACAGCTGATAAAATATACACTTAATCACAGATCTATCTATCTATCTATCTATCTATCTATCTATCTATCTATCTATCTATCTATCTATCTATCTATCTATCTATCTATCTATCTATCTATCTATCTATCTATCTATCTATCTATCTATCTATCTATCTATCTATCTATCTATCTATCTATCTATCTATCTATCTATCTATCTATCTATCTATCTATCTATTCTTGACCCAACATAAAAAAAGCATAAATCTAGCAAACCATTGCCTAAAATAATAATACCACTATTTCCCAATGGGTAAGAAAAATGTATTCTTGGAAAATAAGTTTTGGTATTGTTTATATATTTCAATACAAAACTGTCAGAGAGATATTATTCTCTACAGGGAGTGCAGAATTATTAGGCAAGTTGTATTTTTGAGGATTAATTTTACAACATTAATAATTAAACAACAACCATGTTGTCAATGAACACAAAAACTCATTAATATCAAAGCTGAATATTTTGTGGTTTTAAGTGGTTTTTAGTTTTAGCTATTTTAGGGGGATATCTGTGTGTGCAGGTGACTATTACTGTGCATAATTATTAGGCAACTTAACAAAAAACTAATTTATACCCATTTCAATTATTTATTTTTACCAGTGAAACCAATATAACATCTCAACATTCACAAATATACATTTCTGACATTCAAAAACCAAACAAAAACAAATCAGTGACCAATATAGCCACCTTTCTTTGCAAGGACACTCAAAAGCCTGCCATCCATGGATTCTGTCAGTGTTTTGATCTGTTCACCATCAACATTGCGTGCAGCAAGAACCACAGCCTCCCAGACACTGTTCAGAGAGGTGTACTGTTTTCCCTCCTTGTAAATCGCACATTTGATGATGGACCACAGGTTCTCAATGGGGTTCAGATCAGGTGAACAAGGAGGCCATATCATTAGATTTTCTTCTTTTATACCCTTTCTTGCCAGCCACGCTGTGGAGTACTTGGACGCGTGTGATGGAGCATTGTCCTGCATGAAAATCATGTTTTTCTTGAAGGATGCAGACTTCTTCCTGTACCACTGCTTGAAGAAGGTGTCTTCCAGAAACTGGCAGTAGGACTGGGAGTTGAGCTTGACTCCATCCTCAACCCGAAAAGGCCCCACAAGCTCATCTTTGATGATACCAGCCCAAACCATTACTCCACCTCCACCTTGCTGGCGTCTGAGTCGGACTGGAGCTCTCTCCCCTTTACCAATCCAGCCACGGGCCCATCCATCTGGCCCATCAAGACTCACTCTCATTTCATCAGTCCATAAAACCTTAGAAAAATCAGTCTTGAGATATTTCTTGGCCCAGTCTTGACGTTTCAGCTTGTGTGTCTTGTTCAGTGGTGGTCGACTTTCTGCCTTTCTTACCTTGGCCATGTTTCTGAGTATTGCACACCTTGTGCTTTTGGGCACTCCAGTGATGTTGCAGCTCTGAAATATGGCCAAACTGGTGGCAAGTGGCATCTTGGCAGCTGCACGCTTGACTTTTCTCAGTTCACGGGCAGTTATTTTGCGCCTTGGTTTTTCCACACGCTTCTTGCGACCCTGTTGACTATTTTGAATGAAAGGCTTGATTGTTCGATGATCACGCTTCAGAAGCTTGGCTATTTTAAGACTGCTGCATCCCTCTACAATATATCTCACTATTTTTGACTTTTCTGAGCCTGTCAAGTCCTTCTTTTGACCCATTTTGCCAAAGGAAAGGAAGTTGCCTAATAATTATGCACACCTGATATAGGGTGTTGATGTCATTAGACCACACCCCTTCTCATTACAGAGATGCACATCACCTAATATGCTTAATTGGTAGTAGGCTTTCCAGCCTATACAGCTTGGAGTAAGACAACATGCATAACGAGGATGATGTGGTCAAAATACTAATTTGCCTAATAATTCTGCACTCCCTGTATAAATTGCAAGGCAATTCCTATAAAATTAAATTTATACAAATGTGAAGCTAATTTATGACAGAAAACGTCTCGGTTACGTATGTAACCCTCGTTCCCTGAAGGAGGGAACGGAGACGTACGTCGGAACTGACCGACGAATTGGGATCTGTTCTCAGAGACCAATCTACTTCGAGTGTATTAAAAACGAGCCAATGAAGATTGGCATGCGATCACGCATTCCACGCACCGCCCCGCGTCCGCGGGTATAAATACGGAAGTGGAAGTGCCGCATACCGTTTTCAACTGAGGAGCCGAGAAGTGTGGCTTGGGCCTTCAGCTGAAGCACAGCCCCTGGCGACGGGACGTACGTCTCCGTTCCCTCCTTCAGGGAACGAGGGTTACATACGTAACCGAGACGTTCCCTTTCAGTCGGTCACGTTCGACGTACGTCGGAACTGACCGACGAATTGGGATCCCTACCAAAATGCCAGGGAGCTGGCCCTTCCAGCGCCCTGCCTGAGCTCGCTGAATCACTCCTCTGTTGGAGTGGAAGTCAGGGCTCCGGGCAGGGAAGGACAGTCACTGCTGTTCCTGCAAGACCCACTCAGCATGACTATTGGATAACGCTGGGAAAGCGTGCCCGTCTCGGGAGATGGTACGCTGCGGAGCCACATCCTTCAATGGAAGGAGAGGTGGAAATACGCATCAGGACTAACCTAACCTAGGGTAGTGCAACTATGGAAATCTCTGGGGTGGACCCAACCTGACCCCAGGGGGGGAAGAACACGCCCAGAGATGACAGAGCGGGCTCTGTCGAGGGAAAGACACGGGGCTAACCGAGTAGGGTAGCAGATACCGTGGAGAATACACATATGGGGTAGCCGTGAGGGGACCGCAACATATGGAACCCAGCCTACACACACGTTCCACAAGCATACAGGTGCAGGCCTGGCGTCAGACGGTCCGCAACGTCTGACTCCGCAAGGGTGACGGAGGAACTCGACAGGGTTAGCCGTTTCCGGGGAACACAACTGGAGCAAGAATAGACGCACGTATCCGGCCCGGAGGCGGGAGTGGCGTTTGCAAGCCGACACTAGAACGGGTACTTAGCGCTACTGGCCCCCGGGGGGCGAGGATGCAGGAAGATACCGGCTCTACACGGAGGCTATAAAATCTAGCGAACGTGTTAGGTGTCGCCCAGCCCGCAGCTCTACAAATGTCTGTCAGCGAGGCACCTTGAGCCAGCGCCCAGGATGAAGCAACACTCCTTGTTGAGTGAGCCCGCACCCCGAACGGGCAAGGTACGTCTTGGGACTGGTAAGCCAAGACAATGGCATCCACTATCCAGTGGGCCAACCTCTGCTTGGAGACAGCCTTTCCCTTCTGCTGACCTCCGTAACAGACGAAGAGCTGCTGTGAGGATCTGAAGCTTTGTGTCCGGTCAACGTAAGCGCGAAGAGCGCGGACGGGACATAACAAAGCTAGGGCTGGGTCTGCCTCCTCCGAAGGCAGCGCTTGCAGGTTCACTACCTGGTCCCGGAAGGGAGTGGTAGGAACCTTGGGCACATATCCAGGCCGGGGTCTCAGGACAACGTGAGAGTTGGCCGGCCCGAATTCTAGGCACGATTCGTCGACCGAAAGCGCATGCAGGTCCCCTACCCTCTTGATTGAGGCCAATGCGGTCAGGAGGACTGTCTTCATGGACAGGATTTTTAGCTCGACTGACTGCAAAGGCTCAAATGGAGGACCCTGGAGTGCTCTAAGCACCAGGGCTAAGTCCCAAGAGGGTATCGAGGTATAACGAGGAGGATTTAGTCTCCTCGCACCTCTGAGGAACCTGACGATTAAGTCGTGCTTACCTACGGATTTACCGTCTACTGCATCGTGATACGCCGCTATTGCGGCGACGTACACTTTGAGGGTGGAGGGAGACAGCCGCCGCTCCAACCCATCCTGCAGGAAGGAAAGCACGACGTTAATCGAACACTTCCGGGGGTCTTCCTGGCGGGAAGAGCACCAAACGACGAACAGGTTCCACTTCAGAGCATAGAGGCGCCTCGTAGAGGGGGCTCTAGCTGAAGCGATGGTGTCTACCACAGCTTGTGGTAGGCCATCTAGAACCTCCGCGTCCCGTCCAGGGACCAGACATGGAGTTTCCAGAGGTCTGGACGCAGGTGCCATAGAGTGCCCCGTCCCTGAGAAAGAAGGTCCTTCCTCAGGGGAATCGGCCAGGGAGGGGCTGTCGCGAGGAGTGTGAGTTCGGGGAACCAGGTCCGGTTGGGCCAATAGGGCGCAACTAACAAGACCTGCTCCTCGTCCTCCCTGACCTTGCACAGAGTCTGTGCAAGAAGGCTCACTGGGGGAAACGCATATTTGCGTAGGTCCCGGGGCCAGCTGTGCGCCAGTGCATCTGTGCCTAAGGTACCTCCGGTCAGGGAGTAGTACCACTGGCAATGAGTCGACTCCGGGGAAGCGAACAGGTTACCTGTGCAACCCCGAAGTGGTCCCATATCAGCTGGACGCTCCGGGGGTGGAGTCGCCATTCGCCCGGAGGTGTCGACTGACGAGAGAGCTCGTCGGCTGTCTGGTTCAGCGCACCTGGAATGTGAATAGCACGAAGTGACCTCACAAACTTCTGACTCCACAGGAGGAGATGGCGGGCGAGCCGGAGCATGCAACGGGAGCGTAGACCACCCTGACGGTTGATGTACGCAACGGCCGCAGTGCTGTCCGAACGGACCAGTACGTGTTTGCCCTGGAGCGGTTTCTTGAACCGGGCCAGGGCAAGACGTACCGCCAGAAGCTCTAGGCAATTGATATGTCAACGTAGTTGGGGTCCCGTCCACAGTTCCGAAACTACGTGCCCGTTGTACGTGGCCCCCCAACCCGTGGATGAGGCATCCGTGAAGACCACAGCATGCCTGGACACCTGTTCTAAGGACACACCGGCCCGGAGAAACGAGGGGTCTGACCACGGGTTGAAGGTCTGGCGACAGTAAGGAGTCACTGGGACCCGGTACTGACCGCTGTGCCACGCCCATCTCGGGACTCGGTCGTGTAACCAGCGTTGAAGCGGCCTCATATGAAGCAATCCGAGCGGCGTTACCGCGGCTGCAGATGCCATATGCCCCAGGAGCCTCTGAAAAAGTTTCAGTGGGGCCGCTGTCCTGCCATTGAACGTATTCAAGCAGTTCAACACTGACCGGACGCGCTCTGGAGTGAGGCGCGCCGTCCGGTTGACCGAATCCAACTCCATACCGAGATAAGAGATCCTCTGCGTGGGACAGAGTTTGCTCTTCTCTCGGTTGACCCGAAGTCCCAACAGGCTGAGGTGACTGAGCACCATGTCCCTGTGTTCGCACAACTGCTCCCGAGACTGGGCGAGAATAAGCCAGTCGTCGAGATAGTTGAGTAAGCGAACGCCGCGTTCTCTGAGCGGAACAATGGCTGCCTCTACGACTTTCGTGAAGACGCGAGGCGACAGGGACAGCCCGAAGGGCAAGACTTTGTACTGATATGCCCTCCCCTCGAACGCAAAGCGTAGGAACGGTCTGTGTCGAGGAAGGATAGAGACATGAAAGTACGCGTCCTTCAGGTCGATTGCTGCGAACCAATCTCGGGGACGGATGCACTGGAAAATGCGTTTCTGCGTTAACATTTTGAACGGGAGCTTGTGCAGGGCCCGATTCAAAATGCGCAGGTCCAAGATTGGTCTTAACCCACCCCCTTTCTTGGGTACAATGAAGTAGTACCCAAGAGACCACGCAAGCGGGATCATCGGCACCACAGACGTACCAGGGGTGAGGCAGCGAGTTGGAGCACTCAGACCCGACCCGGGAGGCCCGGAGGCGGCCCGGAGTGTTGTCTGAGTACTCCAGGTGGGGCAGAGTATGCGGCACTTCCACTTCCGTATTTATACCCGCGGACGCGGGGCGGTGCGTGGAACAGAGCGTTGTAAGGCGCTGTCCACGACTTCGTGAGCTCCTGATGCACTTCCGGAAAGAAAGGAACTGGGGCGGGGCGCTGAGAACCAGCACGATCCGCCCCGAGAAACCAATCGTCCAGCCGCGAGGGTTCGGGACACGGTGGAGGGTTCCACTCGAGCCCGACACTCGCGGCGGCCCGGGAAAGCATAGCCGTGAGCTCCGGATCAGATGCGGGCAACGCTACCACACCCGAAGGGGGCAACGCAGCCGCATCTTCATCCCCGGAGTCCATTAGCTCGTCCCCCGATGCAGCTATCGATAACATATCCTCAGCAGGAGCCCCAAAAGAAACGGCCGGCCGGCGTTTCCAGCGCGCTCCAGGACCAGCGCGCTCTTCCGGAAGCTCTACCGGCGCAGCTGAGGGGGGAGGGGCCCGAGGAGTCTGTTGACCCGGCGGGGGTGCCCTCACAGTAACCCTCAGATCTCCCCCAAAGGCATCAGCCAAAGTAGCAGCCCTCTGCTTTGCAGCGGGAGGACCACTAGATCGGGGGATGCACAATGGGACTCCACCCCGTTTGAGGTATTGGAGACGAGACCGTAACACTGCGATGGTCATGTTCGCGCAGTGCGAACATGAGTCATCCACGAAAGCCGCCTCTGCGTGCTGAACGCCCAAACACGAGAGACAGCGATCGTGCCCGTCCACTGGAGATAGATACCGACGGCATCCAGAAACACACGGTTTGAATGACATCTTGAAAAAGACGCAGGGTCAAACCGTGTTGCTCTTTTAGTGATAGGAGAGAAGAGAAAACCGCTCCGAAACGTGCCGAGGCACACAGGGGAATAGCCGCGGCTTACAGTGGTTTTAAAAGGTGCAAGCCCACTGTAAGCACTCAGAGGAAACGCCCAGCGAACCGACAATTTCTCTCAGGAAGCGACCACTGCTGCACAGCACCGTCACACCGACACCGGAACAGGTAAGCAGATCTTCTCTCGTAGAATCTTTTAACTCGTTCGTAGAACACTCTTCGTAGGAACATGAAAGCTCGGCTCCGAAGTTGAAAGCGGTATGCGGCACTTCCACTTCCGTATTTATACCCGCGGACGCGGGGCGGTGCGTGGAATGCGTGATCGCATGCCAATCTTCATTGGCTCGTTTTTAATACACTCGAAGTAGATTGGTCTCTGAGAACAGATCCCAATTCGTCGGTCAGTTCCGACGTACGTCGAACGTGACCGACTGAAAGGGAACTCATTATACTGTACATGAGTTTTGCATGAAAGAAAATCATATTTCATTCTGAGCAGGTAAATCATATTACTCTTGCTGCTCTCATTATAAAGAAAGCTATATGCAATAAATGCCAGAATCATTTTTGTTGCCTAAAATACTTGCATGGTCATCACAATATTTTGGCATCCTCTCTTCATTTCATACCAGAAAGTACTGGAAAGTGCCATTACACACATTGCCGTATTTGATTAAATGTGTCTTTCAAGTTACAAGCATCTGAAGTGATTTTTATACTGTAAATATGCCTTTGCATTAATATTCTTTTCCCTGATGCTATAATTTTATCAAACACATCTTGTCCGAACATCAGTATCCCTTAACATAACATAACACAACACAACACAACACAACACAACACAACACACACACACACACACACACACACACACACACACACACACACACACACACACACACACACACACACACACACACACACAAAATCCAAACCAAAATCTTACTGAAAGCTCATTTCTTGAGAAATGAGAAATTAACCTCACATTTAGAGCACAACTTGTTTAGATTTATGGATTTGATTTTCTCGCAGTTTAAGAGTAAAATATGTTTTGGGAAATTCAGCAATAATCTGCCATTCTTTAAAAAGTCTTAAGTGATCCAAAGCATTCAAGATTTACGACAGTTTAAATTCCTTGAGTTCACACATACAAATCATAATTTAGAGTAAAGGATTATGCGTATTTGGCGTGCGGTCCAAGGAGAGGGCTCCAAGCTCTGTATTTTTACTATATATTTTATTCCTGGCTGTGTTAGGAACCAGCCAAGAGTGAGGAGTTGGGGTGTTGGAGGGATGCCGAAAACTGTAGCGGAACAGGTGAGTCGACTCCGTATATATATGTTCTGTACGGTTCTTGCTGTTGTTTTTTTAATCGTTAACACTCCAGAAATTTACTTCAGCATATGATATATAGCTTAATCATCCACAATTTAGGATACAGTATTAAAAAATTGTTATATCAGGTAGAAGTTGTTTCCTAACTGGCTGTCTACCGAGTCCGACACATTGGCGTAACATTTTTCATGTTAATCATGTCAATTTTGATCAGAACAATGCACTGTGGCTTTAATTCAGCTGACCTGATTAACAAATTACACCATGAAGTGTTCCGTGTGTTTCACAATCACCATATGATATCCAGCACTGTGAAAAAAAACAAACAAACAAAAATACACGAAAACACAACACTGCCAGAGGTTTTTGCCCAAACTTCAAAGGCATGTTTAAATGATTAAAACTAGAAGCATATCTTAACTTTTAAATGTTACATTTATCATGTGAACTACTTATATACAACATGTTATATGCATGTGTGTATGAGACAGAGGGGAACACGGTCGAATTTGCAGCAGATATATGCTGCCCATCATAAATCAAAGCATGAGACAGACAGGGGTCGGAGGAGAACACCGGAAAATGTGACAGAATGAATAATATTTGTTTGTATTTGTAATACACGAGCTGCGCGAGACAAACACTGCCAGTGTGTGAATGCATAACGGGCGCGCGCGGTTCCCGCTCTCCATACGCACTGCATCTGCCCTGCCTGCTATACGTCGCTGGTGCATCCTCCAACTCCGGGCAGCCTTCCTTATCTCTCCCACTTGCATTTCTACACGTGACGTGACCTGCAGCACTCCACTTTTACTTTATTTTACTCTATGTCCACATACACACACCTCTTATTTTGCGCGAAAAGGACACCCACTGTCTGAGGTAACATACGGGCACGAGGATACATTGTGTATGCGTCGAAACCGTGCAAAACACACACGTTCCGAACCGAGACAAGCGAACCGAACCGAACGGGTACCGTGCCACCCCTAATATATATATATATCTTCTTATGCTGAATAGATCATTATGCTTGTATAGATCATTTAAACGTGTTCCTCCCGAATTTTGTTAATAAAACAATTTTATTTCACTTTCAGGTCTATGCTCAAAATGTGTTAACAGGGTAATAAATGGATCATAACTATTAAATAAATATAATTTAGTACTATAAAATTACCTAAAAATCTAAAATATTAAATTAATAAATAAAAACATTATCCATATGTTACCTGCAATGTGTGAAATCCGGCATTGTATAGAATTCCTGAAGTTTCTAGGCAAAGTATGAAATGGTTTATATTTCACACATTTCTTAGGCATTCTATACAATGCCAAAGGGCCAGCCGGCAGAGTATAGAAAACGTCTCGGGTTATGACTATAACCCTTGTTCCCCGAGAAGGGGAACGAGACACTGCGTCATCGTGACGACACTTTGGGGAACGCCCCTCGCGTTACGCGTCTGAAGAAACAGTAGAATCAGCCCAATCCGATTGGTGTTGCGTGATGACGTCGTATGTGACGGCACACCCGGAAGATACAAAGAGACGTCTGAACGAAACAGAGATAGCGTTCTTTGCGATGAAGCGAGCGCTCTGATGATTGGGTGGACACGAGACGCAGTGTCTCGTTCCCCTTCTCGGGGAACAAGGGTTATAGTCATAACCCGAGACGTTCCCCTTCGAGGGAACTCGAACTGCGTCATCGTGACGACACTTTGGGGAACGAGTACCAACTATCCCGCACCAATCATACCCACCCCAGTGTGAAGCTGAAACCAGGCACAACTAGGGGGCGAGCACTCTCGCGCCAGGCGTCTCAGGGAGATGCAGACTATAAAAACGAATGAAGGTGTGAGGCGTGGCCCACCCCGCTGCCTCGCAGATGTCTAGCATAGAGGCCCCAGAAAGGAGGGCTACCGAGGAGGCCATGCTCCTGGTAGAATGGGCCCTCACGGCTAAGGGTGAAGGCAGGTTGCGCACCCGATAAGCCATGGCTATAGCCTGGACAATCCAGTTACTAATCGTCTGTTTTGACGCAGGCAGCCCTTTCTTGGGTGAACCAAAACACACCAACAGCTGGTCTGACTTTCTCCACTGAGCAGACTTCTCCAGATAAATCCTCAATGCCCGCACGGGGCAGAGGAGGTGAAGTCTGCTCTCTTCCGCCGTCACGTGAGGTGGAGGATGGAATGCCTGGAGAACCACTGACCTTGCCCTGTTAGATGGCACCTTGGGCACGTAGCCCTGGCTGGGATGCAAGATGGCTTTAACCATGCCAGGGGCAAACTCCAGGCAAGTCGGCGTGACCGCCAAGGCCTGGAGGTCCCCCACTCTCCTCAGAGAAGTGATGGCAAGGAGAAAAGCCACCTTGAAGGTCAGTATTCTCGCCTCAGCCGACTCCAGCGGCTCAAAGGGGGCCTCAGCCAGCCCTTCGAGCACCACTGCCAGGTCCCAGGTTGGGACCCTGGAATGAGCCGCAGGCCTCATCCTCCGAGCCCCACGGAGGAAACGTACAACCAGATGGTGCCTTCCCAACGTCGCATCACCTAAAGGTGCGTGGAAAGCCCCAATGGCAGCCACATACACCTTAAGTGTGGACGGGGAAAGACCGGCGGAGAAGCGGTCTTGAAGGAACTCCAGCACTGAAGCCACTGGGCAGTTAACTGGGTTCACCTGCCGCTCTCTACACCAAGTGGAAAATACATTCCACTTTAGGCTGTACAACCTCCTGGTGGATGGAGCTCTGGAACTGAGTAGGGTCTCCACGACACCTGCCGACAGGCCCTCTGCTAGGCACTGAGCCCCCTCAGGGGCCAGACCCAGAGATCCCATACCTCTGGCCGTGGGTAGAAAATCGTACCCCCGGCCTGAGACAGCAGATCCCTCCTCAGAGGGACCTGCCATGGGGGACCGTCCAGCAGGTCGATGATGTCGGAGAACCATACCCGAGTGGGCCACCGGGGTGCTACTAAGAGAAGGCTGACGCCCTCCCGGCGGACACGTTCCAGAACTCCCGGGAGCAGAGCAATCGGGGGAAAAGCGTACAGACGCAGCCTCGGCCACGTCTGCGCCATGGCATCCAGCCCCAGAGGGGCCGGATGAGTGAGGGAGAACCACAGCGGGCAGTGGGACGTCTCTCGAGACGCAAATAGATCCACTTCCACCGGGCCCAGCCGCTCGCACATAGCCTCCACCACCTCGGGGTGGAGCCGCCATTCCCCGGGCCTCAGCCCCTGCCTCGACAGGATGTCTGCTCCCTGATTTTGGTCCCCGGGAATGTACATCGCCCTGAGGGATGACAACTTCCCCTGGGACCACAGAAGGACCTGATGCGCCAGTCTGCAAAGAGGGCGCGACCTCAGGCCCCCCTGGTGGTTTAGATACGACACTGCGACATTGTCGGATCGTATCAGGACATGGTGGCCGCGGAGGTCCGGGAGAAAGCTCCTCCGAGCTTTGTAGACCACCAGCATTTCCAGGCAGTTGATGTGCCAGGAAAATGCCGGGTCTCCCACAGACCTCTGAAAAAGCGGCCTTCCATGACCGTGTCCCAACCAGTGAGGGATGCGTCTGTTGAAACGGTTTCCCGACAACCTGACGCTCCCAGCACCGGCCCCCGGGACAGGAACCAAGGTCTGTTCCATATGACAAGGGAACGAAGGCATCTGCGCGTTACCCTGATCATACAGAATGAATTTCCCCTCAAGGAAAGCCCCCTGGTTCACTTACGCATCAGGACATGGTGGCCGCGGAGGCCCGGGAGGAAGCTCCTCAGAGCTTCATAGACCGCCAGCATTTCCAGGCAGTAGATGTGCCAGGAAGAATGCCGGGTCTCCCACAGACCTCTGAAAAAGCGGCCTTCCATGGCCGTGTCCCAACCAGTGAGGGATGCGTCTGTTGAAACGGTTTCCCGGCAACATGATGCTCCCAGCACTGGCCCCCGGGACAGGAACCAAGGTCTCTTCCATATGACGAGGGAACGAAGGCATCTGCGCGTTACCCTGATCATACAGAATGGTCTTCCCCTCAAGGAAAGCCCCCTGGTTCACTTACGCATCAGGACATGGTGGCCGCGGAGGTCCGGGAGGAAGCTCCTCAGAGCTTCGTAGACCGCCAGCATTTCCAGGCAGTAGATGTGCCAGGAAGAATGCCGGGTCTCCCACAGACCTCTGAAAAAGCGGCCTTCCATGACCGTGTCCCAACCAGTGAGGGATGCGTCTGTTGAAACGGTTTCCCGGCAACATGATGCTCCCAGCACTGGCCCCCGGGACAGGAACCAAGGTCTCTTCCATATGACGAGGGAACGAAGGCATCTGCGCGTTACCCTGATCATACAGAATGGTCTTCCCCTCAAGGAAAACCTCCCTGGTTCCCAGCCACCACTGTAGGGGTCTCGTGCAGCAGGCCAAGAGAAATTCTGTTGGACGCAGCTGCCGCAAGTCCCAGCAGTCCTAAACTGCTGTACAGTGATGCCCGAATGGAGGAACCTGATAATGATACGCTTCGCCCCCGAAAGCGAACCTCAGGAATCCCCCGTGACACAGAAGGATGGAACATGGAAGTATGTGTCCTCTTTAGATCCACCGTGACAGACCAGTCCTCAGACTGGATCTGAACCACGACACTCAAGCATCTTGAATCTGAATCTCCTCGGAGAACGATCCAAGTACCTCCGATCTAAAGTTGGACGCAACTGGCCATCCTTCTTAGGAACTATGAAGTACCGGCTGTAGGACCCGGACTCCCTGACTGGCGGAGGAATATGTTCAAAGCCTCCTTAACCGACAGGGAGTGTACTTCCTGTTCCATTACCCGCACCTGCTCTGGGCCGACCACAATCCAGACCACCCCGTTAGACTTCGGGGGAGGGAACTGAACTGCGGCCTGTAACCCGTTCTACAGTACGCAGGGCCCATGCAGATATATTCGGAGGCATAACCATGCGCCGAGATAATCTGCTAAGGGAACCAGCCTCTCGAGGCCGGCCTCGGGTGTCAACCGAGCCTCCTCCCCGACCCCCTGAAGCGGCTAACCGGCAGGGCGAAATCGAGGAAGATTTTCGGTGAGCGTACGCGTTTGCTGGACCGCCGCAGGTCTTGCTAGAGGCGGCTGGTGCAGCGCGCGTGCGCTGAGAAACGATGTGGCCCGAAACGTACTAGACGGCGGGAGCACAACATCGATTCCCAAAAGCTCCTCAGGGGAGGCGACCTCGATCGCTCCCACCCGGGAGAGGGGGCCGGCCAGCAGGGGCCTCATCTAAGGGAGCAGCTCGCCAGGGCCGCAACCTCCAATCTTAGATGGATATCCAGACAAGTCAAACACGCTTGGGCGACAGACTGATTAAGTATCTAACTTAACAAAGTCAGATAACATGACACTCAATTCCTCAGAATTAAATGTCATCATAATCACCCAACCGTGCAACCTGGTCTGAATGATAGGCTGAGTAAAAAATACATCTAACTCTTATAGTCAGATAATATTTTAATTTAATTCCTCGGAATTAAATGCAGCCATAGTAAGGTGAAAGCGAATACTGTTCGATTATATTATATACGGCTCGAAAATCACACGTTGCCTCAGCAACGCGGCTCAAGCAGTTATAATACAATTGGCCTTCCTCCCTCGAGAAGAAAGCCAAACAGTATCACATTTCACAAATACGGTGAACATGGTCTGAATAATAGGCTGAATATCTAACTCCTCAAAGTCAGATCATATTTCATTTAATTCCTCAGAATAAAACGCAGCCACAATTATCAGACAATACTGCTTAATTGTATTATATACGGCTCGTAAACCACACGTTGCCTCAGCAACGCGGTTCAAGCTGTTATAATACAACTGGCTTTCATCCCTCGAGAAAAAAGCCAAACGGGCGCGAGGCTGAAACACCCGAAGGCGCACGGCAGTACGCGTCGCGATATTTCTGAATGAAAACAGCCCGCCCCCTCAGGAGCTGACTGCATGCCTCGCACCCACAGTATCCCTACTCACCGTGTCACGTTGTATCACTCTAATAACAGACCCAAACCTGCGCGCCGCCTCGGCAACTCGAGGTTGAATCTGCATTAGGAAAGGCGAGCCTCGATACGGAGCCCATCTAATTCCTCAGAATCAGACAGCTCACGCATCGGGTCCTCCACCCCGGGGGAAGAAGCCGCAGCGCGGGGCCGCGGGCTTCCACGCGGGGAAGGAGAACAATGGAGCTGTCACCGGGAAGGAGAAAATGCATAAGCACTCTCAAGTTCCCCTGACAGACCCATCTGCGAGTCCATGATAGATCAACCGTGCTGCCTCAACAGCACGGGACCGGCCATGGAATTCGCGAGCCCTGTATGCTTGTGAAAACAACGTTAGTAGATAACAACACCAAATACTCTCAGACTGGTAACACAGAGCGCTAACGCTGAAGAGCAAAAAAGCTATCTCTGTTTCGTTCAGACGTCTCTTTGTATCTTCCGGGTGTGCCGTCACATACGACGTCATCACGCAACACCAATCGGATTGGGCTGATTCTACTGTTTCTTCAGACGCGTAACGCGAGGGGCGTTCCCCAAAGTGTCGTCACGATGACGCAGTTCGAGTTCCCTCGAAGGGGAACTCCTGCTACTCACGCTTGGGTCTTTGTTTGGTGGTGGCTTGCCGGTAGCGAAACACATGAGCTTCCACTTCCACCACCAAGGCTCGCCCCTATTGTTCCTGGACGGTTGTTGTGTCACAATGTCGGAACAGGAAGAAAGTGTAGTGCCATTCAAAATGCCATAGCCTTCCTTGCTGCAACAAGTAGCTCATTTTTTTTAAGAACTTCCTTTACTTTATGTTGTAGTTCTTCGTTAATTTTCAAAAACATGTTCAATGCCAATAAAGGCGTGTTTTAATACTTTGCCTATAGTGTACTTGTCATTTTGTATAATATCTAGGTAATGTATAGAATGCCTAGGAAAAGTATGCAACATAATCACAAAAACCAGACATTTCATACTTTGACTACAAACTTCACACATATTCCCTAGGCATTCTATACAATACCTGCTTTTCACACATTGCCGGTAACATATACATTCATTTCATAAAAAAAAAACAATAATTCATTTTCAACATCCATGCAAGCAGGACCAGAGGGTTAAGTCAGCACAAAATCAAAGGCTTTTGTGTATACACAGACAGCCACAGTCACAAATTGAGTTATTAGAAGGAATTGCCCCTTTTCAATGATCAAAAAAACTTGAAGAACTCAGAATTTGCTTGCACAGTTTTTCAAGATTTGGATTTAGGCACATTTGATGGCTCGAAATTGTATCTTCGACTCAAATAGGCTGTCTTACAATAGGCTGTGTATTGATGTTGACAGTAAAAAAGCAGTCTGCCTTGCCCTACCAGTCCCCTCACTCAGTGGCGGCTGCCTTAACAGAGCTAATGATGGGCCACTCCATTAAAACACAGCTCTGAGAAGCAAACTCTGACACGGAATGTATTAATCTTCAGAGTGATACAGTCAATTTAATGGAAAAAAGGGGAAAAAGGGTTGAGATTGAATGTGGGTTTTATGTTGAGATATTAAAGATCGGTTTCTTTATTAAAACATAGTCCCCTTGTAGTCAATAATTGTATCCCTTAAAACTCATCTTTGATCACCAAAAATTACATATTTAAAAGTTTTTTTCCTTGAAAATAAATTCTTCATGCCTTAAAATAACTTGAATGTAACTCTACACCCTTGCCTCATTTAATATATGCGGTTCTATGAATATGCAAATGAGCCCCACCTCCACTCACTCGCACCAGCTCAGACATCCACTCATTGACGATCACACGTTGACGTGATTGGGTAGGATAGTTGAAGGTAGTTTGTGATGTCAGAAACACCAGCGATTACAAACCACGTTTTTGAGACTATCTTTGGTTCACTGCAGTTTGAAGGAAAAAATATTCAGCAATGGTGTTGACTTATGAATTTGCACCTTTTTATTTTTTAATGCATATTCATAATCATATACAAAATTAAAAACTTGATTTTCGCCACATGGGGACTTTAATGTCAAAAGTTAGCAAATAATATTACAGTCACCAGGATATCGAAATTGACAAATCTTTATTTTTTTTATTTTTTATTTTTTAATTCCTGTGCTTGTAAGCTTTAATCAAAATAATTTCCCCTTTCTATTGTAACATCTCTTTTCTCCAATGATGTTTACTGGGATGACAGCGGGACAACCTGTCACTCACATGACACCACAGCAATAGCAAACCACAATAATCCAACATTTTTTCTTGTTCGAATCTGTATATATGTCATTGCTAGGAAATACATCGATCAGGCATAACATAATGACCACTGACAAGGGCCAAATTGTGATGGCTAGACGACTGGGTCAGAGCATCTCCAAAACTGCAGCTCTTGTGGGGTGTTCCTGATCTGCAGTGGTCAGTATATATCAAAAGTGGTTCAAGGACCGGTGACAGGGTCATCATTGATACACGTTGGGAGCGAAGGCTGGCCTGTGTGGTCTGATCAAACAGATGAGCTACTGTAGCACAAAATGCTCAATAAGTTGATGCTGGTTCTGATAGAAAGGTGTCAGAATACACAGTTCATTACAGTTTATTGCATATGGGGCTGCATAGCCGCAGACCAGTCAGAGTGCCCATGCTGAGCTCTGTCCACTGCCAAAAGTGCCAACAGTGGGCATGTGAGCATCAGAACTGGGCCACGGAGCAAGCTTTTACATCATGTGGATGGCCGGGTGCGTGTGTGTTGCTTACCTGGGGTGGAGTCTATCACCAGCAGGGTGGACTATTGTAATGGTCTTCTCACCGGCCTTCCCAAAAAGACCATTAGACGGCTGCAGCTCATACAGAATGCTGCTGCCAGGATCCTGAGCAGAACCAGAAAATATGACCATATCACACCAGTTCTCAGGTCTTTACACTGGCTTCCAATTACATTTAGGATCGATTTTAAAGTACTATTACTTATATATAAGTCACTCAATGACCTAGGACCTAAATACATTGCAGATATGCTGATTAAATACAAACCTAACAGATCACTCAGATCATCAGAATCAAGTCAGTTAGAAATACCAAGGGTTCACTCAAAGCAAGGAGAGTCTGCTTTTAGCTATTATGCCAGCCGCAGCTGGAACCAGCTTCCTGAACATATCAGATGTGCTCCAACAGTAGCCACTTTCAAATCCAGACTCAAAACACATCTGTTCAGCTGTACATTTACTGAATGAGCACTGTGCTACTGTACATCCGACTGATTGCACTTTCTATTTTATTTCTTTATTTTTTATTTATTTTAATTCCTATTATAACTGTTATACTGCGAATATTTTAACTTAATTTCTGTGTAAAGCACTTTGAATTGCCACTGTGTATGAAATGTGCTATACAAATAAACTTGCCTTGCCTTGCCTTGCCTGGGGAACACATGGCACCAGGATGCACTATGGGAAGAAGGCAAGCCTCTGGAGGCAGTGTGATGCTTTGGGCAATGTTCTGCTGCGAAAACCTTGGGTCCTGCCATCCATGGGGATGTTACTTTGACACGTACCACCTACCTAAGCATTGTTGCAGACCATGTATACCCTTTCATGGAAACGGTATTCCCTAGTGGCTGTGACCTCTTTCAGCAGGATAATGCCAAAAAGCAAAAATGGTTCAGGAATGGTTTGAGGAGCACAACGAGTTTTTTGACTTGGCCTCCAAATTCCGCAGATCTCAATCCAATCGAGCATCTGTGGGATGTGATGAACAAACTAGTCCATGGAGGCCCCACCTTGTAACTTACAGGACTTGGATCTGCTGTTAACATATTGGTGCCACATACCACAGCACACCTTCATGGGTCTAGTGGAGTCCATGCCTCGACGGGTCAGGGCTGTTTTGGCAGCAAAATGGGGACCGACACAATATTAGGAATACACTGATCGGTGTACGTCACAATAGGGAAGAAAAGACTATTGCAACTTCTGTTTCATACCGACTTTAATAACATACCATAAATTGTAATCACAAACAGATCAACATGGTGATTAGTAAGGAGCATTTGGTAGATCTCCTGCAGGTTAGTATTGTTGGAAAATTGTTAGAAAATGCCAGCAGTTACGAACACTCAGTAAGTTTTGTCTCACGGCAATGGCAGTATAAAATTTAAAAGAAATTGATTTATTTCCTTAGACAGATAGCAAAAGAAAAAACTAACAGATCCTTTTCATCAGTATCAGCCAATACCTGATAGGAAAGCACAAGAAAGGCCAGATTATTTTTGTCGAGTGGTAGTGCTTCTTGAAAATTGGAATTTCCCCAGGAAAAACTCTGCAAGAATATCTTGCACTGGACCTTACTTATGAAAAAGATACTGTGATTTATCCAGCAGTCTATTATCGTAATCATCCATAACTGTCCATTAAACACAATCAAAGGATTTAAGACCTGTTCACATCAAGGGCGATAACTATCATTATAACCATAAAGATGGTTTAAAAAATCACTCTAAATATAAAACAATGAAGAACTATAACGATAACGGCCACCCAGCTTGTGAACGGTAAAAAAAATGGCAGTCAATCAGAATCCATCCTGGTTTAAAAAGCTCAAGCATTTAAAGCGACAGGTGGGAAAACTTTACAGTTAGCTTTCTTGTTTAGTCAAAGGTTAAAAAAGCCTTTTAAAAAGTGTCCTTAATGAATTAGGATTCAACACTGTGTAGCAACCAGTGAAGTTTTTTTTGTCTATAGCTTCAACAAGGCGCTGTCAGAAGGATTTGAATGTAAATGTATACACACTAATCCTATTAGAGATCTTTTTGTTATATTTCATAAGATGCTGCGAGACTCTGCAAAACCAGTTAAATATTTGGTGACCAAATCACTCAAAATTCAGCTCACCGATTGGTTATTTTAGGGATGACTAATGACAAAATGGCAATTATGTAAATAAGGGCTTATCTTGCTTGCTGTATGCAACACCACAACTGCAGAGTTCAGTTGCTTCAGTTCATGTGCGTATATATATATATATAGGTTGAGGAAATATATAAATATATATGAGGAAATATGCAACCAATGAAAGCAATTCATTCTTCTTCCTTTTAAAAGTAACCTATTAATAAAAGGTGTGAATCTCTATCATTTGAATTGAGATAAGCAGGGTTACAGTTCTGCTGCTCTGAGTTTGTAATTAAAAAGCTCAGGGGAGATGGGACACCAGTCATGTATACACATAAACACTATATTCATGAGCTAATGACAAACAAAAATGTGTGTGGGTATAGCCTCCCACTGAATTGAATTAACCTTTTCTGATAAACCGATGCATATATGAGCATTTACCAATGTTTAAAACAATTAGGGGTGGGGCATTCTCATTCTAGAGTGCATTTGATTGGACAAAATTATGGAGCGCAGGATGAGTCATCAAAACCTTTCCCTCATTTTACAGACTGTACCTTTATATCTGCTAAAATAATACTTTTGTCAACTTTTAAAAGTATGGATGGCCTCGAAGCTAATTCTTTTCTAATATCAACTTGTGAAATATAGTATATATATATATATATATATATATATATATATATATATATATATATATATATATATATATATATATATATATATATATATATTCTTGTCAATAAGATTAGATTTACTTATATGTTAAACAAAATGGCATTTCTTCAAGCAATTTGGCTTGACTGAAAGTCCGAAAAGCTTTGTTTTTTTAGGTATATTGTAAAGCACAGGATCAGAAACCTTGTCTTATCCTTATTCCCCGCTGATGCCTGCCAGTTTCAGGTTGCATTTTAAGAAAGGATCGAGGTTAAAGGAAGGTGAGTGCTGAGAGGCTGTCAGTCTTCCATGTAGTGCTTAACTTATCACTGTGACACACATTATTCACTATAAGGCTTGTGTGTAAAGCTGCCTTACCACATTTTCCCACTAGAGAAAATATTGTTTATGAGCTTAAGGCATTCTTGAGTCAGGTACACAACATACATTTAAATTTGTTTGTATTTCTTATATATGAACACTAGAAATATGTATGAAGTCTCCAATGATCGATAATGTAAGAATGCAAAGATGTGCCATACATCAGATAACACCAAAGCCTGTCATTGGGCCTGCCCAAAAACCCACACTTTTTGCTCAGTCTTCGCACTTCATCAATTGTTTACTTACATGATGTATTTCCTGTGTTTTGGCGCAAGTGTTCAAGCGTGTAGAACTTTTGATTACCTGATGGTACACACTTATAGTGTTGTAAAAATGCAAGTATTTTCACATCTTTATTTTGATGTTCAATAAATTTCTCTAATTTGCATTAAAATCAATAACATAAACTTCTAAATGTCTGTTCAGTTGTCCCTATGTACCAGACTACACAATTTAGTAATTGTGGTGCTTATAATTAAGTGATAAAAGTTGCAAATGTTGCACAAAATACACTTCGAAGTGGTATTCAGGGGTTTGGTATGTGTTGAAGGGATAGTTCACCCAAAAATGAAAATTCTGTCATCATTTACTCACCCTCAAGTTGTTCCAAACCTGTATGCATTTCTACTTCTGAACACAAAAGAAGGCATTTTGAAGAATATTGGTAACCAAACAGTTAATGGGCCCCATTAAAGGGGTCATGAACTGCATTTATTTTATTGTTTTATGATGTTTCCTGGGGTGCACTTATAATGTTAGAATGCTTTTTACATCACAAATTGTCATAATTTATAAATAAAAGGTATTTTTCCTACCCTGATGTTAGTCTTCTGCTCTGAACGGTCTGTTTGAAGGGGCGTGTCCACTGGGAGACTTCAGTGTAAACCCACTGCTGTGATTGGCTAATGTCTTTGCATTTGAAATAGAATTACTCTCTCTTTTAGCGCATTTTTACTATTACAGCTCTCATGGTTAACTAATCGTGAAAAGTGTTGCATTACATTTAGATCTATGGCATTATATTTAGATCTATGGCATTATTTTAAGATTGTGGCATGAAAGGTTGCAGTAATGATCATTGTAGCCGATCACACAGCATGAAAGCAGTGATCTCGTCATTGCAACTCAGTTTCTGTACACTAATGAATGCTTTCATCTTCACTAGTTAAGAGATTCGTTGAATAAAACGGGAGTCACTGATAAACGCGTCACTGATAAACTCTCCTGTTTGATTGACAGCTTCAGCACGCACTGCTCAAACGATTGCAAAGGGAGCTTTCTTTTGATCGCTTTCTTTATAGAATTTAATCACCGTTAAATAATCATCATACTAAGAGAAACAACGCAAGTTGATGTTTAGTCACTGGTCTGATTTACTGACACACAGACAAAGAACGTCTCTGGCCTGAAGGAGGGAACAGAGATGCCACGTCGGAGTACCTGACGAATAGGAATCTCGCTTGTGAGAGCCAATCTACTTCGAGTGTAACTAAACGAGCCAATGCACATTGATTGGCATGCAATGATTGCACCAGGTGCTCATGCGACGCCGTGCAGGTATAAATGAGACACAGGTGATTGTATCAAATCAGCCTTTTGCTGAGGAGCCGAGTAGGTAGACAGGCACCCCAGCAGGGTACAGAGGACATGGCGATGGGACGGAGTACCAACGGATAGTCCATCACTACTGTTCTGCATGACCCGCTCAGTGTTAATTGGATAGCTTGATTAATTGAAAGCTCTAGAGAAGGGACGCTGCGGAGCCCACATCATCCCCCGAAGGAGTTATGTGGAGTACAATGCTGAGCCGTAGCCCGCAACGGAGGAGGGGGCTCAGTCCCACTGACGGGAAGGCTCTCCCAAGGGAAAGACATGGGCTTCCCGTAGGAACGACCGTGGGAAGATATAACCCATATAACCGAGCCCAATACTGGTTCTCAAGGATTCAGAGGAGAGGAGGAGGAGATGGCGGGCGAGTTGCGACATGCGACGGGAGTGCAGACCACCTTGTCGGTTGATATACGCAACTGTTACAGTGTTGTCCGTGCAGACCAGTACATCTTTGCTCCGTAACCGCCCTTTGAGGCGGCTCAGAGCAAGATGCACTGCTAGCAACTCGAGGCAATTGATATGCCAATGCAGGTGCGGGCCCGTCCAAACCCCTGACACTGCATGCCCGTTGGAATGCAGCGTGCCTGGACACCTGTTCCAGGGGCTCTCCAGCCCGAAGGAACGAGGGGTCTGACCATGGACTGAAGGACTGGCGGCAGGCCGGTGTGATGCTCACCCGATGAGTGCCGCGTTGCCACGCCCATCTCGGGACTCGGCCGTGTAGCCAATGCTGAAGTGGTCTCATATGAAGCAGGCCGAGCGGTGTTACTGCCGCAGCGGCTGCCATATGCTCCAGCAGCCTCTGAAACTGTTTTAATGGAACCGCCATCCTGCCTTGAAACGTGTTCAGGCAGTTCAGCATCGACTGGACACGCTCCTCTGTGAAAATATCCACACTCCATACCGAGAAAAGAGATCCTCTGCACGGGGGCGAGTTTGCTCTTTTCCCAGTTGACCTGAAGACCCAACTGGCTGAGGTGTCTGAGCACCAGGTCCCTGTGTTCGCACAACTGATCCCTGGACTGTGCTAGATTGAGCCAAGATAGTCGTCGAGATAGTTGAGGATGCGAATGCCCTGTTCTCTCATGGGCACAAGGGCCCCCTCCGTGACTTTCGTGAAGACACGGTTGGACAAGGACAGCCCGAAGGGCAGGACTCTGTACTGATATGCTCGACCCTCGAATGCAAAGCACAGAAACGGCCTGTGTCGAGGAAGAATCGAGACATGAAAGAAAGAGTCCTTCAGGTCGATCGCTTCAAACCAATTTTGGAGACGGATGCATTCGAAAATGCGTTTCTGTGTGAGCATCTTGAACGGTAGCTTGTGGAGGCTCCAATTCAGGACTTGCAGGTCCAAGATTGGCCGTAACCCACCGGTTTTCTTGGGTACAATGAAGTACGGGCTGTAGAAGCCGGTGTTCATATCGGCTGGAGGGACCGGCTCTATCGCATCCTTCGCCAGTAGGACAGCGATCTCTGCACGCAGGACATGGGCATTTGCGGCATTCACCGAGGTGAAATGGACGCCCTTGAACCTGGGGGGGGGGCGCCGGGCGAACTGAATCGCATAGCCGAGCCTGATGGTCCGAATGAGCCAGCGAGACGGACTGGGGAGCTCTAGCCAGGCTCGCAGAGACCGTGCAAGCGGGACCATAGGGACCACCGGCGTACCCACCGTGGGGCAGCGAGGTGGAATGCAGGTACTGGGCTGGGGCGGCTGTCTCGTGGAGGCGGCCCGCAGCGAGGTGTGAGTGTGCTGTGCAACACTTACCTGATTCCACAGGTGGGCAGGAGGAACGTGAGGAGGTCGTCCACTGCTGCCCGCTGGCAAAGGGGGAGGAGGAGTGTGGTCCAGCGCTTGACCGGCCACAACTCTCCGAGCCCCCTGAGGACCCGGAGATGGAGGAAACTGCTCTTTTATTGAAAATTTGGGTAAAATTTGGCGGAACAGAAACAAAACAGAACACAAGATTCTCCTCCCGGCCCTCCTCCGAGGGATGGAGCGGTGCGGTCACCGTCTCCAGAAGAGCAGTCCTCCCCATCTCCAGGTCGCCCATTTCAGGGCCGCCTGTCCTTGCCACCCCTCTTGGCAGGAGCCTGGATGGGCGGGGCGGCCTGCTTGCGCCCAGCTCCATGAAGTCACTTGGCTGGAGGCTGCTGCTGCGACGTGGGAGCGGAGGCAGAAGCAGACGGCCACCCTCGGCGACGAGCAGACTGAGGTGCTGCCGGCGGGGTGGAGACAGCTGCTGACCGCCGTGGCAGGATGTGACTGATGGCCTCAGTCTGCTTCTGTGCGGCCAAGAACTGTTGGGCGAAGTTCTGGACCGCGTCGCCGAAGAGGCCGGTCTGGGAGATGGGGGAGTTAAGGAACCTGATCTTGACGGTCTCCCTCATGTCCGCCATACACAGCCAGAGATGGCGTTCCTGGACCACCATAGTGGACATTGCACGACCCACGGCCCGCACCGTAACCTTCGTCGCACGAAGCGCGAGGTCCGTTGCGGTTTTCAGTTCTTGGAGAACTGTGGGATCGTGATCACCCTCGTGCAGGTTCTTCAGTGCCTGGGCCTGATGAACCTGCAACAACGCCATAGCATGTAAGGCGAAGCCTGCCTCTCCACGAGCCTGGTAGGCCTTTCCGATCAGATTGGAAGAGTACCTACAGGCCCGGGAGGGGAGACACGGGTTCCCCCTGGATGTGGAGTTAGGGTACAGTTGCATAGCAACGGCCCGTTCCACGGGAGGAACCTGTGTGTATCCCTTTGCAGGTCCGCCATCGAGGGTGGTGAGGGAGGAGGATCCACTGGGCCGGTTTCGGGCAGTAAAAGGTGTGGTCCACGACCTAGTGAGCTCCTTGTGCACCTCCGGGAAGAAAGGAACCGGGGTGGGGCACTGAGAACCAGCACGGGCCACCCCGAGAAACAAATCATCCAACCTTGAGGGTTCGGGACACGGTGGAGGGTTTCACACGAGCCCAACTCTCTCGGCGGCCCGGGAAAGCATGGCCATCATTTCTGGATCAGTATTGGGCACAGCGAATCTTCCCGAAGGAGTCCCCTGCGCTGACACGTCATCTGCTGAAATATCTGACCCTTCTGCCGATGCAGCGATGGACATCTGGTCCTCGAGAGGAGCCCAGAAGGATACCAACGGCAGCTCTACTGGCTGCGGAGTGCGAGAGGGATGAGGGTTCCCCGGGGGTTGGTTCCCTGGGGGAAGCGCACTCACCGCAACCCTCAAATCACCCGTGCTACTGCCTGAAGTAACCCTCTGTGGAGGGTTAGATTGAGGCAGAGGCACCGGGACTCCACCCCTTGCGAGATGGAGTCTAGACCGCAACTCTGAGATGGTCATGTTCCCGCAGTGAGAACATGAGTCATCCACCAGCACTGCCTCAGCGTGCTGAACGCCCAAACACGAGATACAGCGCTGGTGACCATCCCTCGGTGACCAGAAATACAGAAAGAATATCATCTTTAAAAAGACGCAAGCTCTTTCTCTGTAAGCTCTTTCAGAAGGACGCTCTCCTTGGTGCTGAAGCATGCAGGGGGCGGGGTCGCGGCGACACAGTCAGGGTGTGGGTGCAGCCCGACGTGCGCGCTCTCTCACACGAAGGCGCTCTCTTACCAGCCGTAAGAACGGCTTTTCAGCGCTCTCCACCTAGCGCACCAAACCAGCTGTGAGAACAGCCTTTGTGATTGCTCTGACGAACAAAAAGAAAGATGATCCGAAAACCATGTGACCCGCTGCTGTGCCGTCACACCAACACCAACTGAAGAGATCGCTTCCGAAAGGCGGCTTCCGTCTTCAGTCAGGACTGCAAAGTAGTGAGTGATATCTGGCGTTACCATCTACCACTCGGCTCCGAAGAAAAAGGTTGATTTGATGCAATCACCTGTGTCTCATTTATACCCGCATGGCGTGGCATGAGCACCTGGTGCAATCATTGCATGTGCATTGGCTCGTTTAGTTACACTCGAAGTAGATTGGCTCTCGCGAGCGAGTGACCGACTGAATGGGAACATCTGACTACATCACTGTAGTCTGTAGTCTGACTGTACACTGAATGTAGTACATGAATCATAACGTTTCAGATCAGGCATTAGAATGAACACAGTTACTTTCATGTTGCATTACTGTTGAACCAAGGCACTGCACAATAATTGTAATCCTCAACGGCATGTTTATAGCTTTGTAGCTCGATGGTTTAAACACTAGGCCTGTTACATGCGCAAATCGGTGGGTGTAGCTAAACAGGCAGTGATGAAGTAGCGTCGATCTTCTTCTACAGAGGTGGTGTTTCACCACACGATGACGTCAAGGTGTGGCATATTCTGAAATCGATCGTTTGCTGGGCCTGGTGTCTTTTCTTTGACTAACAAGAAAGTTTTCAGCTCTGAAACTTAAAGGATATTCTTACATTACCATGATCTTTTATATATCAAAAGCTCAAGAGAAAGCTGATTTCTCAATTCATGACCACTTTAACTTCCAATTTAGGAAAAAAAGAAAAAGAAAAAACCATGGAAGTCAATGGGCCATTAACTGTTTTGTTACCAACATTCTTCAAAATATCTTCCACCAACAGAAAACTCGCAGGAGACGATTGACGAGACCAGACAAAGGAACCGAGGAAACACAGGAAAAAGGGGAAGCACAGAGAAAACTAAAACAAAACTGATAATACATTACAAATTTATTTATGTATTTATTTGCTGGATAATGACTGTCCGACTAAAGTTGCCAGTTTTAAATTTAAAAAATGGGCCTATGCATATGGGTTCTAAAAATGTCAAAAGTAAAAAATAGATCCATTAGTGAATCTTTTTTATTTGTTTTATTTTTTAAAGGTAATACATTTAAATGATTCCATAAAAAAAAAATAAAAAAAAAAATAGAGATTAAATGAAGTAGGTTACAAGGTTCTCATTCAACAATGCATCTCTTTCAACAGAGTATGGAGCCCTGACTGGAGACTTACTGCTTTATTAGTTGACGGTCATTGTCAGCTCACAGACTTGGATGAGTTTTGATCCTATGGCATGCTTGGCCATTTTAGTGCATGCTTGTCAGTAAGTGCACGCCTGATGGCACTGAAGGAATATTCTGTGATACCAGCATATTTTTTGTTGATATATTTAAAAAAATGCCCTCAGGATTTTTCCCTTGACGTCTTAGATTTTTTAAACTAGGAAAATATATGTTCTCTGTGTCAATCAGAATTTATCTGACATTCTAGAGAAAAATGCAATATGACTCAGCTTAAGCTTGCTAAATGAAAACAACTAGATTTTGATAATAAAGACCACGATGGAATTATATTTAATTGCCTCTGGGTGTCTTGCTTCACCTCATATATTTTCCTTTTCTTATCTAATAAAGACTATATCTTCCTGTCAGTTATTGTCATATTTTCCATCTATTTCCTTGATGTTAGCCATTTTGATATCCGTCATATAGGTTGGTACAGATAAGACTGCATTGTGAGGCCCCTGGGCACAAATCTTTGGGGGCTCAAACCTCTGTCCCTAAATAATAAAAACATTGGAAGACTGAAAACGTCTCGGTTATGACTGTAACCTTAGTTCCCTGAATAGGGAACGAGACGCTGCGTCACCGCTTTGGGAATGCCTCTGCATGATTGCGTCGTGAAGCACTTATGTCATCAGTCCAATAGAGAGACGGAACATCATAGGCGGGTGACCCGGAAACTATAAAGCACACCGGCAAATACACGCCGTTAGGGGGCCTGAAACAAGGCGCTTGCGGGCATGCGAGGAGTATGGCAGGGTGATGCAGCGTTTCGTTCCATATTCAGGGAACTAAGGTTACAGTCGTAACCGTAACCTTTCAAGGGAACTCGTGCTGCGTCACCGCTTTGGGAACGAGAATACCCACGTCCCCATGCGAGTCTGGATGCCCGCCTGTGGCATGAGCTAAGAGGCGAGCACCCGAGACCCCGGAATAGCGTTTACATCCAGTTCGTAGAACCTGATGAAAGTATGAGGCGAGGACCACCCCGCTGCATCACAAACATCTTGCAGGGAGGACCCTGCTAAAAGAGCCTGAGAGGCAGCCATACTCCTATTGGAGTGGGACCGAACAGCTAAAGGGGAGGGCTGTCCGGCCGCCACATAAGCAAGTGAGATGGCCTCGATCACCCACTTGCTCATTCTCTGCTTTGAGACTGGACCCCCTCTCGAGGGATGTCCGTAACAAACAAACAACTGATCAGTTTTCCTCCACAGGGCAGCTCTGTGGACATAGGCGTCTTGTGCGCGAACGGGACAAAGCAGATTACATTTTTCCTGGTCTGACGTCGTAAAAGGAGGAGGAGAAAAAGCCTGGAGCACAATAGGTCTCACAGGATTAGTGAGAACCTTAGGAATATACCCAGGCCTCGGAGAGAGAAAGGCCTTAGCCATACCCGGGGCAAATTCCAAGCATGAGGGTGCAACAGAGACAGCTTGCAAGTCCCCTATTCTTTTAAGAGAAGCTATAGCAAGAAGAAATATCGTTTTTAGAGTGAGAAACTTCTCAGAGACTTCCTCGAGCGCTCAAAGGGAGCATCGGAAAGGCCTTGAAGGACAATGGATAAGTCCCAGGTCGGCACCCTGGTGCGTGTCACAGGTCTCAGCCTCAAGGTTCCACGGAGGAAACAGGTTACTAGCGGGTACCATAAGGTGAAGAGTCTCCACTTTAGATAGTAAAGTGGCCCCTCAGAGGCCAAGCCCACAGTTTACACAGCTCCGGGCGGGGGTGTACGAAGACTCCACCCGCCTGAGAGAGAAGGTCCCTCCTGATCGGAATCTCCAGGGGAGAGCTGTCGAGGAGAGACACCAGGGCCGAGAACCATACCCGGCCCGCCAGAACGGGGCTACTAGCAGAAGACAGATCCCGTCCCGACGCACTCTCTCTAGAACTCCCGGAAGCAGAGGAAACGGGGGAAAAGCGTACAGGGGCAGCCTCGGCCACTCCTGTACCATTGCGTCCAGTCCGAGAGGAGCTGGAGGCGACAGGGAGAACCTCAGACAACAATGCGCATTCTCGTGAGTGGCGAACAGGTCCGCTTGGGCCCTGCCGAACTTCTCCCAAAGGAGCTCCACCACCTCGGTGTGGAGTCTCCACTCCCCGGGCCTCAGCCCCTGCCTTGACAGGATGTCTGCTTCCACATTCTGGCTCCCTGGGATGTACATTACCCTGACTGACAGCTATTTTTGGTAACACTTTATAATAACTACACGCTATGAAGCATTAGTTAAGCATTAGTAAATAGTTAATTCATTGTTTATAAAGCATTAATAGACATTACTAAGCAGTTTATAAATACAGCTATAAATGCTTTATTCTTGATTTATAAGCATATATATAGTGTCTTTAATAATTGTATTTTCACACTTTATAAATGATCAATTTATCATTTCTAAATGAAGTATTACAATATTTACCAACCAGTTATTTAGGAGTTGTCAGTGGTTCATCAGATCATTTAGAAAGTGTAAGTAAATGATTAATAAACTATTTAAATATACATTTATACATCTTATTATTTATACATATAGTAATAGTTACTCAGTGTGTTAATACATGCTTTATTAACATGTATTCCTACTGTAATTCATGATTAATTCAAGTAGTTATAAAACATTTAGTAGTTGTCAGTTAACTATTTTTGTGCTGCTCACCCAGACAAACAACACACATCAAATGTGTATTCCCGCTCGTGATGTATCGTGAGCAGGGAGGAACACGTTGTCTGAAGTGCTGTTCGCTCACCATAATCTCTCTTAAATATTTTGTCAGTGTGAGTGCAAACTTTGTGGAGAAAATAAGAAAGTCTGAACTCAGACACAACACAGAAATGACAGGAACAATGACACAGAGCGCTTGTTGAAGGCAGCAGAAGCTAACGGCGTGTGTTTGCCGGTGTGCTTTATAGTTTCCGGGTCTATGACGTCACCCGCCTATGACGTTCCGTCTCTCTATTGGACTGATGACATACGTGCTTCACGACGCAATCACGCATAGGCGTTCCCAAAGCGGTGACGCAGTGCAAGTTCCCTTGAAAGGGAACAGTAACATACTTGAATTTTAAACAAAAAAAATTTGTTAACAAAAGTAATGTGTACGCATTTTGAGTAGTTTGATGTTCTAATGTTGAAAACTATCATACTACTTAATATGATACAGACTAGGGATGAATTTGACAGGATGCTTATTATTTAGCACTTTCGCACATTGTTCACCACAAATGACATGCAAAAAGCATTAGTGGTAAAGTTCTAATTGTCAAAAGTTGATTTGTAAAGCTGAACAAGCAACATATTTTGCTATTGAGTGGCGCAGTACATACCAACAATATAACATGGTAGATAAATATTCAGGCAAAACCGAATCAATTTATCCAAATATTGTTGTGACAATTTAAAACATACAGTACCAATGTCAAAACCTCAATTTCAAAAGTTTAAACCTGTAATGTAATTACAACATTTATGAGGTTAAATGAATTATCACTAGTGTTTGGGTCAAAAAAGTCCAGCTTGTCCTGGCCACTAGCTTTTTGTGTGCTCTCTTCAATCTGGTCCTCGTACATTTTGCCCCTGTAGTTTGGCTCTGCAATTCATCACTTGACCTCATTAACATGATGGTGGGGGAGGTAGAACCGACTGCCGAGTGTCGCTCCTCGGGCCCCATCACCTCCACAGGGGAAAGGGACAGCCACTTCCCCTCTTAACCACAGGAAGCTGGAGCTTCTGGCTCTTCCTGAAAAAGGAGAGGAAAAAAAGATTGAACAGCCATTGCACGTTTCCCGTTGCCCCATCCATCTTGCTTATAAGGTACATTCAGAGGAAAATATACTCCACTATCTCTGTGCCAAACCCTTCCTCACTTGACCCTGTTCTCCTATAGCTTTCCTAAAGCTATCTGCAGGTGGTACTTTACTGGATATTATTTAACTTATATGATTCATCTGAAGCACACACTCAAGACACAGATTTCATGACAACTAAAGAAATCAAATGTTCCTTGAGCTTTTGATATATAAGAGGTCATCATACTTTAAGAATATCCTGTAAGTTTCAGAACTGAAAACCAAGCTTTTATTGTAACTTTTATTGTAACCAAGCCCAGATAACGACTCATTTTGGAATGTGCCTGGTGAAAGACCGCCTCTGCAGAGGAAAATCAATGCCTACTTCATCATTGCAACTTTGGCCCCACCCACTGGCGTGTTAGTGAGATGACGAGGAGAGAAGAGCAATACAGGATGGACTACAAATAACATTACCTTCCAAAGGATCCTAATGCTAGAAATGTGGTTATTTATTTTCAACAATGTGAATGTCTCAGTTGAGCATTATTTATTTGTATGCGGTACATTTCACTGTGTATTCTTTGGTAAATCAGTCACAATTTCGGCACAGATATGGACTCGACAGTGATGCGACAACATGTAAGTAACTGTGTTAATTCTAATGCTTGATCTGTGACTAGTGATTTCTGATATGTAATGGTTCATGTACATTCAGATATTATTTGTCTGTGTGTTAGTGAATCAAACCAGTGACTAAATGGTCAACTTCATGTTGTTTCTCTTAGCAGGATGAAAATAATCTGTTATTTAAAATGTGATTAAATTATATGTAGAAAGCGATCAAAGAACATTCCCTTTACAATGGCTAGAGCTGTCAATCAAACAGTGTGAGTTTATCAGTGACTGAACTCTTGCCAAAACTCCCGTGAAAAAAAAATATCTCTTAATTATATTGTGTTTGCACTGTTAGTTATGATGAAAGCATTCGTTAGTGTACAGAAATCGAGTTGCAATGAGATCATTGCATTCATGCGCCTGTGATCGGCAATAATGCTCATCACTACAACCTTTCATGCCACAATCTAAATATAATGCCATATCTAAATATAAAGCTATAATCAACATGTTTCATGATTAGTTAACCTTGAGTTCTGTAATAGTAAAAATGTACTTAACGATTACGAGAGAGTTCCACATGTAATACTTAGCTATTTAATTTGCAAAGATGTTAGTCAATTACAGCAGTGGGCGTTTACACTGAAGTCTCACAGCAGATATGCCCCTTCAAAATGTCCTACCGTATATATATATATATATATATATATATATATATATATATATATATATATATATATAATAAATGGTGTGTTGCTAAGGACTTGGATTTTCTCAATATTTATATATTTTTTTGCCCTCCAGATTTTCAAATAGTTGTATTTTGACCAGACATTGTCCTATCCTAACAAACCATACATCAGTGGAAAGCTTATTTAGCAGCTTTCAGATGAAAAATTGACCCTTATGACTGGTTTTGTGGTGCAGGTTCACATACAGTTGCAAGAAAAATTAGGCTACGCGAACCGCTTGCAGATGCTGTGAAAATGTGAATAATTTTAACAAAATAAGAGATATCATACAAATGCATGCTATTTTTTTTATTTAGTACTGTCCTGAATAAGATATTTTACATAAAAGATGTTAATATATAGTCTGCAAGACCAAAAAAAAAAAAGATGAATTTATTAAAATGACCCCGTTCAAAAGTTTATGAACCATTGATTATTAATAATGTGTGTTGTTACCTGGATGATCCACGGCTGTTTTTTTGTTTTGTGATAGTTGTTCTTAAGTCCCTTGTTTGTCCTGAGCAGTTAAACTGTCCAGTGTTCTTCAGAAAAATCCTTCAGGTCCTGCAAATTCTTCAGTTTTCCAGCATCTTTTGTATATTTGTATTTTGTATATTTCTCAAGCAGTGACTGTATGATTTTTTCACACTGAGAACAATTGATGGACTCAAACACAACTATTAAAAAAAAAGGTTGAAGCATTCACTGATGCTCCAGAAGGAGAAACAATGCATTAAGAGCCGGGGGTGAAAACTTTTGAACAGGATGAAAATGTCCCAATTCGTCTTATTTTGTTTAAATTGAATTTTTTTTTCATTTAGCCCTTCGGAAGCAACAGAAGATACATGTTTCCCGGAAGACAAATTAAGTACAACTTACCTTCATCTTCAAATTCAAAGTTTTCATTGGGACCTTTTTTATAAAAGATTAAAACCTAAAAAATGGTTTGTAAAAGGTGTTTGTATGCATGTTTTCTGCTGAGTTTTCGCTGCATTTACACTGTTCTGACCAGGTTACCAGCGTGTGGCATTTTGAGCACTTCGAAACAGTGAATCATTTTGCAAAGTTTACATTTGAAGTTTCGAAACACTTTGTTTTTCCCATCAATAGGCACATGATACAACCATCAAAGACAACACCAAGAATAGGAAACACTGGGGTTTAAATAGCCAACACAAGATAACAAGTGCAGGAACAAGAAACAGGTGTGGGAAATGCTATGGAGACTAACGTGGGTAACTATGGGAACAAACAAGGCAACAATGGAAACAAACAGTGCGTCCCAATTTGCATAATATATGACCCAAATCCTAGTATGTTGAAAAGAGTATTCCAAAGATTAAATATTTCCAGTTAGAAAGTGCAGATCTGTGCACACTCTAATATTGCTGTGGTTAAATTTGTGACTAATATTGCCTACAACCCATTGCAAGTTGGATGAGTATTCGATTAAAACTACAAATGCAAATAAAAAGTGTTATTACTACAAACATGGCAAGCTACAAACATGGCAGATGTGCGAGTCTGACGGGTAAGCAGAGAGGTTTAAATAAAAGGGTTATCTAATAATCAGTATCTAACCTGACGAAAATATATTTATTCAGTGTTATCTACATTATATTTAATCTGCAACAGCATTGAGAACTTTTGTAGTGAAACGTTTGGCCATTAACTTTTAAACACATCATCATATTCAAATTGCAAACACGTGAGGGGAGTCTCCACATGAAATACTGGCCGGCAACTACAAATCTCTTTGATATGGTAGGAAATGCAATGAAATTAACTTTGACAAGATGATTGACAGGGCAGTTTAAACTGTGACAGAATACACGTTACTAAGCGACAGAGATGTCCGTTAAAGATGATGAAGCAGTATGTCCCAAAGCTTGCCTACTTTTCTGCTACACACTCAAACTTTTTCTTCACAAAAAGAGTACATACTTTTAGGATGTATAAGTAGGCGAATTGGGACACAGGAAAAGAAAACAGCAACTAATCGCAGGAAGTCAGAGCAGGAACAATAGGAACAGAAATACACTTCAAAATAAGAGTTCTAAGACACAAAAAAGGGAAACACTAATTGTAACACTTCACTGAGAAAACACCCTTTTGGAACATTTATTTGTAAAAGTGGTGGTGGCTGCCCTTAAAGGATTAGTTCACTTTTAAATAAACTTTTGCTGATAATTTACCCACCCCCATGTCATCCAAGATGTCCATGTCTTTCTTTCTGCAGTCAAAAAGAAATTAAGGTTTTTGATGAAAACATTCCAGGATATTTCTCCATATAATGGACTTCAATGGGCTCCAAACGGTTCAAGGTCCAAATGACAGTACAGCTTCAAAGGGCTGTAATACCAGACGATGAATAAGGGTCTTATCTAGCGAAACGATCAGTTTCTGCGAGAAACCAAGCAGTATTTATGCTATTATTTTACGTGATAATCTCTGAGCTCCACCTTAACTTCCGCTAAGTGAGGTCAAAATACGAGCCTGGTCATAGAGGTATTCATAGATGCCTCATTAGCGCCTGCACAGATCAGTAGAATGAGGCATCTACGATCGATATATCTATAACCACGCTCGTATTTTGACCTCACTTAGCGGAAGTTTATCTTAGCTCAGAGATTATCACATTCGTCTGATAAGAGGAAAAATAATAGCATAAATACTGCTCGGTTTCTTACAGAAACTGATCGTTTTGCTAGATAAGACCCTTATTCATTGTCTGGTATCGTTTGGTATCGTTTAAAGCCCTTTGAAGCTGTACTGAAACTGTCATTTGGACCTTGAACCATTTGGAGCCCATTGAAGTCCATTATATGGAAAAATATCCTGGAATGTTTTCATCAAAAATTTTTATTTCTTTTCGACTGAAGAAAGAAAGACATGGACATCTTGGATGACATGCATGGGGGTAAGTAAATTATCAGCAAAATTTATTTAAAAGTGAGCTAATCCTTTAACTTGAAAAAATTGTTTCTTTTTTACTAAACATTCGGGCACCAGACAGTTTTTTTAAAACTGACAAAAACCAAACAACCCAGGATAGCAAAGAAAACGGCTCGGGTTACGTCTGTAACCCTGAGCACTGCGTCGGAATACGACACTTTGGGGATACTCCCTAAGCACTAGCGAATCTGAAGTCCGTATAGAAACTAGCCCAATCTGATTGGCGTGCGTGATGACGTCATCGTGACGGCGTACCCGGAAGTATAAAGGGAGAGCCGGCGCATTGAAACGGCAGCTATTGCTCTGAAGCATGCACTCCAGGCGTGCCGAGGTGTGGTGACGCGACGCAGTGCTCGTTCCCTTCTCAGGGAACAAGGGTTACAGACGTAACCTGAGCCGTTCCCTTTCGAGGGAGCTCTCACTGCATCGGAATACGACACTTTGGGGAACGAGTACCCACTAGCCCACACCGAGGGTAGCGCCTGCCCTAGTGTGAAGCCGGAGACCGGGCACAACTAGGACTTGAGTACCCTAGCGCCAGGCGCCGTAGGGAGATACTTCTCCACCCCTTCCTTTTCCGCGCCCCAGCCGGTGAGGGAGGCGTCTGTTGAAACGGTTCCCCGGCAACAGGACGCTCCCAACACTGGCCCCTGGGACAGAAACCAAGGTTTCTTCCATATAACTAAGGAACGAAGGCATCTGCGCATTACCCTGATCACACGGAAAGGATTCCCTCTGGGGGAAAACCCCTTGGTTTCCAACCACCACTGTTGAGGTCTCACGTGCAGTAGGTCAAAAGGTATCACCTTGGACGCTGCTGCCATGTGCCCCAGCACTCTCTAAAAGTGCTCCACAGTGAAGGTCTCTTCTTCCGCCATCACGCGAGGCGGGGGATGAAAATGCCTGAAGAGCCAAGGACCTGGCCACCCCGAGTTCCTTGGTTCATCCGACTCCAATAGTTTGAAGGGGGCCTCAGCCAGCCTTCGAGAACCACTGCCAGATCCCAGGTTGGGAGAACTGGAAAGAGCCACAGGCCACATCCTCCGAACCCCACAGGGGAACTGCACAACCAGCTGGTGCCTACCCAAGACCATCACACAGTGTGGAAAGCCCCATGGCAGCCACGGACACCCTGAGTGTGGACGGGATTAGACCCGCAGAGAAGCGATCTTGGAGGAACTCCAGCACTGAAGCCACCGGCTAGGGGCACCGGCTAGGGCCAGGCCAGTCTCTAGGTACCTGACCCCCTCAAGGGCCAGACCCAAAGGTTCCAAACCTCCGGCCGGGGGTGAAATATTGTGCCCCCTGCCTGAGATAGGAGATCCCTCCTCAGAGGAATCTGCCATGGAGGACCTGCCAGCAGGGCTATGATATCTGAGAACCAAACTTCCAACGGGGTGCTACCAGAAGTAGGCTGACCCCCTGTTGGCGGACCCTCTCCAAGACTCCCGGGAGCAGAGCGATCGGGGGAACTGCGTACAGACGCAGCCTCGGCCACGTCTGGACCGTGGCATCCAACCCCAGCGGGGCTGGATGCGTGAGGGAATACCACAGTGGACAGTGGGACGTCTCTCGAGACGCGAATAAATCCACTTCCACTGGGCCGAACCTCTCGCACATGGCCTCCACCACCTCTGGGTGGAGACGCCACTCCCCGGGCCTCAGCCCCTGCCTCGACAGGATGTCTGCTCCCTGATTTTGGACCCCCGGGACATACATTGCCCTAATGGACAACAGTTTCCCTTGGGACCACAGGAGAATATGATGCGCCAGTCTGCATAGAGGGCGCGACCTCAAACCCCCCTGATGATTGAGGTACGCTACAACAGATGTATTGTCTGTCTGTACCAGGACATGTTGATCGTGGAGGTCCGGGAAAAAGCTCCTGAGAGCTTTGAAGACCTTCATCTCCAGGCAGTTTATATGCCAGGAAGAATGACGGCCCTCCCACGGGCCCCTCGCGAAGCGGCCATCCATGACCGCGCCCCAACCAGTGAGGGAGGCGTCTGTTGAAACAGATTTCCGGCAACAGGACGCTCCCAACACTGGCCCCTGGGACAGAAACCAAGGTTTCTTCCATATGACTAGGGAACGAAGGCATCTGCGCGTTACCCTGATCATACGGAAAGGATTCCCTCTGGGGGAAAACCCCCCTGTAGGGGTCTCATGTGCAGCAGGCCAAAAGGTATCACGTTGGACGCTGCTGCCATGTGCCCCAGCACTCTCTGAAAGTGCTTCACAGTGATGCTGTGGCCTAGCTTTATTCTTGAGACCATCGCCAGTATGGTCTCGACTCGCGTGGGAGACAGTTGTGCCCGCATTGTCGTTGAATCCCATACTATCCCTAGGAACGTAGTCCTTCGGGATGGCGTCAACACACTCTTCGCTGCGTTGAGTCTCAGCCCCAAGCACTTTATATGGGCCAGAACGACATCTCGATGCCGAACTGCCATATCATACGACTGGGCCAAAATGAGCCAATCGTCGATATAATTCAGTACACGGATGCCCTGGAGTCTTAATGGAGCCAGAGCTGCATCCATGCACTTCGTGAATGTGTGTGGGGAGAGAGCTAGACCGAAGGGAAGCGCTCGATATTGGTACGCCTCGCCCCCGAAAGCGAACCTCAAGAACTTCCTGTGACATGGAAGGATGGAGATATGGAAATATGCGTCCTTTAGGTCTATCTTGACGAACCAGTCCTCAGACTGGATCTGACTCACGATGATGGGAACCGTGAGCATTTTGAATCTGAACCTCCTCAGAGATCGATTCAAATACCTCAGATCTATAACCAGACGCAACCCTCCATCCTTCTTAGGAACTATAAAGTACCGGCTGCCCAGCCGCAGGTCTTTCTAGAGGCGGCTGGAGCAGCATGCGTTCGCGGGAAATCGATGTGGCCCGAAACGTCATAGACGGCGGGATTCCACATCGATTTCCCCAGGGTGCCGCAGAAGAAACAACCTCGGTTGCCCTTCTGCTGGGGGGACCGCCCGCAGAAGCCCAGCCACAGCTAGGGCTTCTTCCCAGCAGCCTTCCGCGCCTGGAGTACGTCCCTTAGATCGCCTCTAGGAGTGGAAGGCTGCTGGCGAGTCTGCTGGAGAGAGCGCCGTCTCTGTTGCCAAGCTCCCGGAGGAGGGGCTCTAGAGGCGACGCTCTCCCTCTGCAGCTGACGGTGTGAGGAGCTAGTGGACGGCTGAGGCTGCCCCCTAGGGGCCGCCCTCCCCGGCTCTGAGCGGCGAGGGACGAACTGTCGGAAGGCCGCTGACTGACTTTTCGCCTCCCGGTACTTGGCGACAATGGCCTCAACCGCGTGGCCAAATAAACCTGAAGGCGAAATCGGGGAGTCTAAGAGAAAGGACTTGTCCTTGTTCTCTTTCATCCCCGACAAGTTCAGCCATAAATGCCTCTCCACAGTCACACTCAGTGATGCGGAGAGACAAATCCGCAGCCTTCCTCAGTTCCAAAATATCCTCCGGAGAGGGTCCCTCGCCCTCGTCAAGCTCTTTGAGGAGATCTGCCTGGTAGGCCTGCAAGATGGAAAGGGTATGCAGGGAACTACCAGCACGACCAGCCGCCATATAGGCCTTGCCCACCAAGGATGAGGTATCCCGACAGGGCTTGGTGGGCAATACCGGGGCTTTGAGGGACGACGCAGACTCGGGCGAAAGATAACTCGCGAGAGCCTCCTCCATCGTCCCATACCCTGCCTCACGAGCCCCCAGAATGTTAGAATAGTCCAACACTGGGGGATTGGAAACTCGCGAGGAGAAGGGTTTCTTCCAAGATCTACACACCTCGGTGTGCAGATCCGGGAGGAAGGTTAAGCCCCGGCGAGGCGTTTGAACCCGGTGAGGAAGGAACTGGTCGTCCAGCCTACTGGCTGGCTGAACTTCCAGTGCCTCCTGTGGCCAATTGATGTTTAACTTGGCCACCGCACGGGTCAATACCTCGACCAGCTCCTCTTGGGCGGGTGGATGAAGCAATAACACACTTCCTGCTTCTCCACCCGCCACGATGCCACCCTCATCCGGCTCCTCGAAAACAGAGAGGATCAGCATCGGATCCTCCACCCCGGGGGAAGAAGCCGCAGCGCGGGCTTCCACACAGGGAGGAAGATCATCGGAACTGTCAGAGGAGGATCAGGAAAGTGCCGCAGCAGTCCCAAAACCCTCTGACAAGTCCCGTTGTGAACCCCATGATCTGCGACGCCGCGCTGCCTCAGCAACCGCGCTCCCTCGAGAGCCGCCCGAGCATTCTCCACGCCCAAACAATGCACACAAAGCAGGTGTGCATCCGAGCCAGAGATATAGCGTGGGCACGGATGCACACACTGCCTATAATCACTTCCACTCATTTCTCTCTTTTCTCTTTCACACACACACCTTTGGGACAGACAACAATAAATAGACAGACTTGTCATACAGAGCGCTATGCTGAAGAGGCATAACAGCCGTTTCAATGCGCCGGCTCTCCCTTTATACTTCCGGGTACGCCGTCACGATGACGTCATCACTCACGCCAATCAGATTGGGCTAGTTTCTATACGGACTTCAGATTCGCTAGTGCTTAGGGAGTATCCCCAAAGTGTCGTATTCCGACGCAGTGAGAGTGAACTACTGACCACTGTCACACACACACACACACACACACACACACACACACACACACACGCACGCACGCACACACACACACACACACACACACACACACACACACACACACACACACACACACACACACACACACATATATATATATATATATATATATATAAAGCTTAACGTAACATAAAGATTCACACAATCACGTCACACTACTAATTTTGCTATTCATATCAGACAAAAACATCTAACAAATGTACAAATGTAAAAGAAAAAAATACAATATTTATCAAAATATTAAATTAAATAATTAATTTTAATATATAGTACTGCATATTAAATAAACTCTTGAAATAAAAATCCAGTTTAAACATGACAGGAAATGTATGCTCTTATTTGCACAATTAAAAGCCAAAGCCCTCAACATCTAAATAATAGAACTATAATTTTCTAATTAAAACAAATGAGTGACTGAACTCTTTCTAGTTCTGTTAATAAAACTTACATTAGAACGGCCTGACATATGGATCTATGCATTTGTAATGAGCACAGTGCACATACGGCAATATGTGGCAGCTCAATAATTTATACCAAAATGGCCTTCACCAATCTTCCAGATTTCAAATTCTGTTAATATATTGCTTCCCCCCCCCCTCGCCCCCACCCCCCCTTCAACACAATTTCACATTTCACAATACGGCCTTTTTTGTGAATGAAACATTAGTATTGTAATTGCCATGGAAGCTGACAGATTTGCAAATACAATTAGTTGTGAGCCTTTCAGATTTGAATGTATTTTGAAAATGTTCAAGTGCAGAGTAATATAAGTTCAACATAATGGGCATTATTTATGAAACAAAAGCAGAAGAAAAATCCATGTAAATCCATTCGTATGTAAATTGTCACATTCAATTCAATGGGGCTACTTACATTCAAATTGTGTTTACTTACAATTTACACAGAAATTCATTCTGCTTGTGTTTCACGAATAAGGCATGATTCTTTAAAAAGGAAGCATGACATGAAATAATGCTGATCATTTTAACATGTAGCAGTGAAAAGCCTCATAAAAGCAAAATATGTATCAGTACAGAGTATGGAAGTACAGAGAGATCCCCATCACCTATATGCTGGAAGTCAGAAATGATTGATTATGGTTGTGAAAAAGATGGTCAAGGTGGTTAGTGAAACTAAAAGGATCTTCCCTGGCAGAGGACCTGGTAGACCAGATGGCGGAGGTTCATGCACTATACTGTCCTCCAGCTAAACTCATACTGTGTGTGTGTGTGTGTGTGTGTGTGTGTGTGTGTGTGTGTGTGTGTGTGTGTGTGTGTGTGTGTGTGTGTTTGCATGAGGAGGAATCGGGAAGAAGGAAACTAAATTAGATTGCTCTCTATGTAAAACATTAGAATTTTACTACTCAAAAGAACATTTTAACCCTACCCTAGTACATATGCGATTGCATTTTTTTAAACTACTTGTTTTATAAATAAACTTTAACTATAGATTGTGTTTAACATCAGATTGCTCCAGGTTGAGCCTATCATAATAAATATACTATAAATTACATTTAATAAAATCTGCAAAATGTTGTAATAATAAGTATTATTACAATTTAAAATAACAATTTAAAACTTAAAACTGTTTTTTTCATTAACTGAAAATGTTAATATACCTACTTTGACTACAAAAATCTGCCTTTTTACTTTTTACCAAAAATATACCAAAACAATACCAAAAACCACATCAATAATTTAGGTGGCCCAATAGAAAGACACTTGATGGACACAAAAGCAGTCTGTTCATAAAACATGTTCAATATACTGTGCACAGGGTCATACATGCACAACACCGGGGTAACACACAACACTAAAATAATGCAATAAACTATAACTAAATAACATAAAATGGAACACGAAAAACACAAATGCACATTAATAAAAAAAGTAGAAACAAAATTATATGGTAATTAATAGTTCCCTTTCGAAAGGGAACTCGCGCTGCGTCAGCTGACGCTACGGGGAAACGCCTCCAGCGTGAGAGGTGCCTGAAATCACAATAAAAAAAGGTCAATCCTATTGACCGGCGACAGCCTATGATTTGATCATAGTGCGACCAGGAAGTATATAAGGGCGCCTTGCCAACATGACAACATCTTTTCATTTTCAGGTTTTGCCTGTCTTCACGTAAAGCGTCTACAAGAAGGAAAATGATGAAGTGTGCTGAGAAGCAACGCCACTTCCGCAGGTGTGTTGACCCGTGTACCAGGTATCTTACACCTGAGGATACACACACACTTTGCGTTTACTGTCTGGGGGAAGAGCATGCACGGGAAGTTCTCGAGGGAGCCTCCTGTGCAAACTGCGAGCGTTTTCCCCTGAGAACGCTCCACTCTCGTCTGGACCTCTTCTCGAGGGGTGAGGTTTCAGCATCTGGGAATGGCCCCACTCGAGGTGAGGCTGAGCGGCGTCTAACATCATGGGGTTCCCAGATGGATCTGGCTCGCCGCCTGGAGACAGGTGTGGTTCTTGCGGAGGACGATCGCGGACGGAGGAGGAGCGGGATTTAGGTTCCTCCCCCTCGTCTGCTGCTCTTCCACTCGAGCAGAGGATGGAGGAGGAGGCTGGTGAGTCAGTTGAGGCTGAAGCCTCTCAACCATCCTGTCCCAAGTACAGGGAGTTGCTAGAGGTGATGGAACGCGCTGCGGGTAGACTGCAGCTGCCTTGGCGGCGTGTGAGGAGAGAGGCTGAGCGTCCAAACAGATTGGATGATCGGTTTCTCTCCGCCCATGACCTCCCAACTCCTGGGAGTCTTCCATTCCTTCCAGATCTCCATCAGCAGATCTCGAGGGGATGGAAGAAACCATACTCAGCCCGCATCTATCGACATCAGCGAGCTAATTTCGCTGATGTCGAGGGATTGCCCGAGGTTGGGTATGTGTCAGTGCCGCCCGTGGACGAGACGTTTGCGAACTATCTCGCCTCTGGGCGGCCGTCGACACTGAGGGCTCCCACCCTGCCGACGAAACCACTTAGAACGACTTCTCGTCTGAATGGCAGGGCGTACATGTCAGCGGGTCACGCTACGGCGGCTTTGCACACCACAGCAGTGTTGTAGGCTTACCAGACGGACCTGCTGAGGGACCTCAATCAGGGGGAGGGACTACCCCCTGATGCGATGGCCGAGTTGCGCCGGACCATGGATTTCGCTCTCCGGGCCACCAAACAAATAGCGTTCTCCATCCGTCGTTCGATGGCGGCGATGGTGGCCACAGAGAGGCATCTGTGGTTAAACCTTGTGGACATCGGGGAGAAAGAGAAGTCCTTTCTCCTTGATGCCCCGGTTTCGCCATCTGAACTTTTCGGCACCTCCGTCGAGGCGGTGGTGAGAAAGTTCAGAGAGGCTAAGACGCGCTCGGATGTCTCTGGCCCGTCACGGTCTGAGGGCTGGAGGCGGGACCAGCGAACCAGCGTCGCCTCTCGAGCGCCCCCTCCGCGAAGGACTGGTGTGCAGAGGAGGCGAGACACCCGCAACAAGAAGAGGAAGGAAGCCGGAGCTGGAAACCGGAACCAACGGAGGCAGCGCGATAGGACTCTGCCCCCAAGGGTGCGCAGATGAGCGCTGCTTTTCCCTTCCTCTTGCCTCTTTCCCCGGGCACTTTACATCAGGCCGGTGGGCCTATGATGAGCAGATAAGTAAGATCTAACGGCCCGCCTGGCTTGTTTGGTGAGAGCACCCCCCCTCGGGATGGTGGTCGAACACTGGCCTGATGGCTGGTTTTCAAGGTTTGAAGCACCAGAGGAGCGAGTGGTGAGTCCCCCTCAAGTAGGGTGAAACATTATTTTTTATGTTTTCCAGGACCCTTTTTCGCTCTCCTGAGAGGGTTTGGGGGATTATGGAACATCGTTGGACATCGCAGGGCCCCCGTGAGTAGCTAAGAACGATCTTCTTTGCAACTTTATATGTTTGTGGATATATGCTATACTTTGGCTAGTAGAGTTTTACCGCCTCTCCATGTTATCTCTCTCACTAATTGTGAGTGGTTATATCTGCCGCTCTTGCTCGCGGGATTGTGGCATGCGGGGGAGAGTTTGTTTCCTAGCTTTAAGTATAAAGTAGCCATGACCGGGTAAGCACTAATGCATGAGCTGTAGTGTGTTTCCAGCCTTGTGGATAATATTTCTTTCCCAAGCCCTGAGTAGATTGAGTGCAGGTTTAGCAACGCATCACTTGGCCTAGGCTTTGCTAAGGATGGGGGGCGTTTCCTTTAAAGGCAGGTATTGTTGCCCCGGGCCTGTTTTTTAAAGTATAATAACAGTGCTTTGTTTTTCTGCATCCTTGATTCAGCCTCCTCTTATAACAGAGTCGTCCGGCCAAGGCCCGCCCCCTTCTCTGCGTTCTGGGGTTATTTAGTAATGCAGTCTAGGTGTTGCAGCAAGGATAGCGACTTTGCCAGTGGTCGTGGAGCGGGGATAAGCGTCCTTCGCTTGTGTGCGACTAGACTTTATTTTACTGTAACCCGCCTTCCAGAGTTTGTGTGGCCGCCATCTTCTGGCGGCCCCCGGCCTCATCCTGGAGGATGGCATGGCCGGTGGGTTGCATATTTGTATGATATTTTCACCCTTGCTCTATGTCTTCTGCTCCACCTTCTTTAGGACTCGGGTTGAGCTGAACATCGCAACCTTCTGCATGGCGGTTTTGGTCGGATGCTCCCCTGAGGCCCGAGCATTGTCATTGGCTGATGCCCTTGCATGATCGGCAGGCCGCTGTATGGGAAAGTGAGGCGGCCGCCTCGAAGCAGGCGACGTAAGTTGTACTCCCCTTGCTTTAGAGGGTTTTTAGGCATTGTTCGCTGAGTGCACTGCTTTGACAATGTGATTAGGTTCATGTCTGTAGGCACTGCCCGTGAGACTGCGCCATCACGGAGGCCCTCTAGCCTCTGCGATGGAGCCAGCCCCAGGTGCGGGCGTATGAAGGCCAGCTGGTTGTGAGCAGCCAGCTTGGGCAGTCTGGGCAGCAGACTCCAGGACAGGTGGTAGGTATCATCAGGCCTCCTTGCAAGAGAGTCTCGACGTCGCGGCCCGTGTGGACCTAGGAGGATTTTCTCCGTCGATGTCGACTTCAGCAGAAACCTCGTCAACTAGCAGGCCCTCTTTGGCCTCCTTGGGGACGAGTCCCCAGGTGATAACTGGATGTCCAGTTCCAGATGTTCAGCTACCGTCAGCCCGGGCACAGCAGCCAGCCTTCCTCTAACTACCGCAGGGTTCATAGAATCTGCAGGCCTCCTATTTGGAGGTAGGCCCTGCCAGGCCTCCCTGAGGGGTAGGCTCCCATTATTGGGTCACCTGGCTCAGGTAGTAGGCCCCGCCAGGCCTCCCTGAGAGCCTGCTGTGAGTAGCAGGCCTTGCCCGGTCTCCCCCGAGGTGGTATTCCTGGGCATTAGTCCCTCGACGGCTGGCACGAGCTGCTAGTAGGTGTTAGGCACTACCAGGCCTCCCTAAGGGCCTGCTGTGGGGTATGCAGGCTCACTTGACCTCCCCTGAGGGGGCGCTCCCGGGCACCAGTCACTGGATGGCTAGCACGAGTTGCTAGTAGGGAGTAGGTCTCACCTGGCCTCCTCTGAGGGCATGTTCCTGGTCACAGTCTGGACAGGTCCAGTCTCGGTGTAGAGCTTTAGCCAAGCACACCTATCATCAGGTGGCAGGCCTAATTAAGCCTCCCTGGAGGAACGCCCAAAGACTAGCAGGCGGTAGGCCTCACTAGGCCTCCCTGAGGGCGAGTGCCCGGTTTCCAGTCTCTGTGGCGGTGGGTGTGGAGTGCTAGCGGGTAGTAGGCTTCCCCAGGGCTCCCTGGAGGTGAGCTCTGAGCTTGCTATCAGGTGGCAGGCCTTGCCAGGCCTCCCTGAGGGCGAGCTCCCAGTTCCCACTCTCTGTGACGGTAAGCGTGGAGTGCTAGCAGTTAGTAGGCCTCACTAGGCCTCCCTGGAGGCTAGAAAGTTCTGCTATCAGGTGGTAGGCGCCGGGCCTCCCTGAGATCGTTCCCCAGTTTCGGTAACGGTTGGTAGCATGGGTTGGTAACAGGTAGCAAGCTGCACGGGGCTTCCCTGTGGGATTCGCCATTGGGTAACAGGCTTCAACCTGGCCTCCCCTGAGGGCACGTTCCTGGTCTTCAGTCACTGGACACCTAGCAGTGGATTGCTGTCAGGTAGTAGGCTTCACCAGGCCTCCCTGAAGATTTGCTTCTGGGTTGTAGGCCTCAGCGGGCCTCCCTAACGGTGAGCTCTGGGACCTCAGTCATCTCTGATGGTTCGCACGAATGGCTAGAACAGGTGGTAGGCCTCGCCAGGCCTCCCTGAGGGTGAGCCCCCGAGCTTGGACACTCGGGTTAGCTGGCTTAACGTGCTACCAGGTTGTAGGCCCCCACTAGGCCTCCCTGAGGGGGTTCCGGTTCCAGTCACTGTGACAAGGAGAACTGGCCAGAGGAGAACTGGCACCCCGACTGAGCCTGGTTTCTCCCAAGGTTTATTTTTCTCCATTAGGTCACCTAATGGGGTTTTGGTTCCTTGCCACTGTTGCCTCTGGCTTGGCATGCTCAATTGGGGACACTAAATTTTTCAACTAAACATCAAAATAAATCTAATTAATAAACTAAATTAACCATATAAACTAAATTACTGATCTAATTATTGATCTAAAGGCCACACTGTCACCGTATGGAAATTTAAATGAACTGATGACATCAAATGGCTATACAACTTAATAAAATTATGCTGCATTATTTTCCTGTTTAACACTGTAAAGCTGCTTTGAAACAATCTACATTGTTAAAAGCGCTATATAAATAAAGTTGACTTGACTTGACAAGCTAGCTGGACCGTTAACAGGTCTCACGACCAGGTGGTAGGCCTCGCCAGGCCTCCCTGGGCGAGCCCCGGAGTCGGGACGCTCGGACAGCTAGCATGGTCTGCTATCAGGTGGCAGGCTTCCCCAAGCCTCCCTGAAGTAACGAGTCCCGATGGCTATCAGGTGGCAGGCCTCACTAGGCCTCCCTGTCAGAGCGAGTCCCATCTTCCAGCTACCCAGCTTGACTGCTATTGGGTAGTAGGCGTCATTAGGCCTCCCCGAGAGCGAGTTCCACTGTTTGGAGGCAAGCGCAGTCAGCACAGGTTACCAGGTGGAGGCCCCTTCTGGCCTCCCTGGGGAACGAGTTCCCTAGGAGGGGACACATAACTGGCTTTAGGCTGACAGCTAGTGGTCACCTGCTATCAGGCTCCGGTTTCTAGCCGGTAGTACCTGAAGGCGGTTTTCATTCCCTAGCATGACGAGACGACACTGCTGCTATGTGGTCCCTACAGGACCTGGGACTTGCATAGGTCACCTACAACATGGTTACCTACCAGGCAGGCTTAGGAGCTCCTCTCAAGTGAGAGTCGTCTGTGAGCTTACAGCCGCTTGGCACTGATCCGTCGGTTGTAGGCCCCTCGAGGCCTCCCAGCTAGGATCAGCCTGTAGGCCTGTTCGGCCTCCTGAGCACGTTTTAAAATAAGTGCTTGGCAGATCCTAGGATCGAGCAGCTAACCCCCCTCGCTAGCAAGGGTTAGAAAGCACTCCGCTGAGCGCTGCTCTCCAGGATAACCCGTCTCTGAGGTCCGGCTGGTGGAGGACACTTCCTTTTTGCAGTACCCTAGCGGGATGTCTCTTCGGAGGCGAGTACCAGAGACTCTGTACTTAACAGACAAGGTTGACCGAACCTGTGTGTCCCACATAGAGGTCGCTAGGTCAGGCCTCCCTGGTGGCATTTGGTGGAATTCTTCCCAAATAGTGACTGGCGTGGGTTCCCTCGGGTCCCCTAGCCACGTTCCCTTCGAGCGGCCAGGGTAGGACTTCATATGGTATGCGAAGGTTCCTTCTCAGGTTTATAGCTTGGGCTTTGACCGTAGGGAGCGCTGTCACTGACAGCCTAATGTGACCAGAGGGGGAGTGGTTCAGGCATTTCAGTTGAATTTGCTTGTCCTGACAGTTGTCACTGCCAGTGGGCATGCACTCCCTTCGGCATGGCGGCGTGGGTATATCGTTCCCCGTAGCGTCAGCTGACGCAGCGCGAGTTCCCGAAAGGGAACGTCTCGGTTACGTATGTAACCCTAGTTCCCTGAGAACAGGGAACGAGACGCTGCGTCTCATTGCAATGCCTCAGGGCGTGCCTGCCAAACAGTCCCTTCAGACGATTAGATGCTGTCATGTTGGCAAGGCGCCCTTATATACTTCCTGGTCGCACTATGATGACATCATAGGATTGACGTTTTTTGATTGTGATTTCAGGCACCTGTCACACTGGAGGCGTTTCCCCGTAATGTCAGCTGACGCAGCATCTCGTTCCCTGTTCTCAGGGACGTTTTTACTTGCAAAAACCATAAGTTTTATAGTATTTTACAGTAAAATTACATAATATGTGCTGTTAAACCATTTACAGTTTTTCACTATATATAGTTACAGTTAACCAATTAACATGTTTTTACTGTAGCATTTTTTCCAGTATTTTTCTGTAAAAGTTATTTTAAAAAAAAGATAGATAGATAGATAGATAGATAGATAGATAGACAGCACAGTATACACTACAATAAACAGTAAATAATTTACACAATGTGAGTGTAGTTCTCACAGCTTTAAACAATATACACATACTTACAATATACATATATTTTAAACAATATACACTAAACATACACTAAACAATAGTGTATTCGGCCATCGAAACCGCGGGGTTCTCCGTGCACCGAATGGACAGAGAAAAAGATCTCTCAGGGAAAAGCAAAGGCGGGGGTGTATGTTTTATGATCAATTTATCAGAGGATACTAAAAAAGTATTTAAGCACATTTAGTAATACATCAATGTAAAATGCTTAAGAAACGCATTCAGTCAGCAACTGATAAGCAGAAAAGTACATGCAATTGTTATCAGCTTCAGCTACTGATCTGATAAAGTCAAGAGGCTGGTGTGTGTTTATTCAAAGAGAAAAGTGCCATTTTACATCATGAAAGTGCAGGAGAGATGGTGGAAATATGCGGTACTGGGTGTGTCCGTTGTGTTGCGTGGCACCAGGTGGTTTTGTTGACAACTGGGTAATGACTTCTCAGAGCCAGGAAATTACCACGGATGCCAAAACACTGCATATAGCACCAGCCGTACTCACTGGGGAATAGGAAGGCATGATTAGCATGCTGTCTTCAGAGTGCTTGGTTTGTAATTAGAATCTTTATCTGTAAACAAACAACCTGTTTATGTCTTTCCCTCCTTGAACTCCATGCTTTCTGCACTAGAGGAAAAACAAACTCATATGTCATGTTCAATCCTTGGCTCTATATTGACCTAGTTTATCTTCAGGATATAAATGTAAAGAGGGGATCCTTTTCATATTTAGAAAGTGCTCAAACACTTATTCCATCAATACCCAACTTACCCAAGGTAACAATCTATTACCTCCAATTATATTCCAGACTGGAGGGGCCACTCTATTGCAAAGTAACCCATGACTCATCTTAAGTTTTCTTATTCGATCTTAGTTCCAGCAGGCAAGTGTTCTGATGCTGCACCTTCACCTCCAGACTGTCTATGTTGGAGGGGGACTACCCATCCTTGCGAACCTCCAGGAAGCATGCTAACATAAACATAACACAATCAAAAAAGTCTACACCCTCGTCTCCAGACTTATTGTGCTAGAGGGAGTGACATATATGTGGGACACTAATAACGCTGATACAGTCCATTCATCTACTCTGCTAATACACATTCCTAGCGAGTCTTCAGGAAGTGCTAACATAGTTCTATCCACGTCTGCAGACATACAGTATCTTGTACATCTGCACTATTCCCTCCAGACCTATCTTGCTAGAGGGGGCTATACAGTTAAGAAAGTGGGATGCTAATGGCGACAAAGTTCCCTCTTCTCTTGGTGACACCTACATAGCTCTACTAACATAGCTCTAACTATGTCTGCACTATTGCCTCCAGACTTATTGTGCTGGAGGGGGCTGACAAATAAGAAAGTCTACTCTTTCTTTTTCTGTCAATTCCTGGTGAAACTACAGGAAGCCTGCAAACATGGCAGTAACTGCATCTGCACTGCCACCTCCACCTCCAGGGGACGATAAATAAAGGAGTGGGCTACTAATGGCGACAAGTCCACTTATACTCCATCATTCACCTATTCATTTAGAACTAAAAAAGGGGAGCCAACTCTCACCTTCATACTTCAGACAGAGAGTGGAACGCTAATTGTGCCTCAGTCCAACTTCTACTCTATCAACATTGTCCTTATGCTTACTTGTACCAGGGAAGACTTACATATCTAATCTATAACTATAATCGGAAGGGGCAACAGACAGGAGAGTGGAACGCAAAATGTGATCTAGTCCAGTCCCGGTCTGCCAACAGTTCCCCGGTCCACTGCAGCAGGAAACTAAAGATGTCCTGAAGACCCCTCCTTAACTACCATGTCAACAGCAATGCCATAGAGGCAAGAGGGCAAGACCTGAGCATTGAGGAGAAAGGATTACTCCTTCTCCTTTATCACCGAGAGGTTCAACCACAGATGCCTCTCCGCAGTGACCATTGTCCATATAATGTCAAATAGTGCTGGTCACCTGTTTGGTGGCGCAAAGGGTGACATCTGTGGCTCTGAGGACTTCAAGGATTGCCTCTGGAGACAGTCCCTCCCCTTGATTTAGGTGCTTCAGGAGGTCAGCGTGGTAAGCCTGCAACACTGTCATAGTGTGCAGGGTGCCATCAGATTGACCTGCTGGTGCGTAGACATTGCCCACCAGTCTAAATGTCATCTGACATGGTTTAGAGGACAAGACTGGAGACTTCAGAAAAAGCACCAGAGAAGATGCTGCACCAGAGGAAAGATATCTTGTCAGCGACTCTTCAAAACGGGGCATCTTCTCATATTCATGCTCATGCAGTTTCTCCACATTCAAGTAATTCGAAGCAGTAGAGGATACTACGTGAGTCAGTTTCCAGCATGATCACAACACCTCAGCATGGAGATTGGGGAGAAAAATGGAGGAATGGTCTCACTGTGTCGAACTGTGGCGCAGGTCATGAGCTCAACCAGCTTCTCAATTGCGGGGCTAATGGATGGTGTAAGCTCACTGTCAATGAATGAATGAGGCATTTATAAAGCACTTTACTATATACTACTGTATACCCAAAGCACTTTACAATCATGTCAGAGGTCTCTCCTCAACCACCACCAGTGTGCAGCATGCACTTGGATCACTCATCACACACCAGCTAAGTGGAGAGGAGAGAACGTGATAGATCCAATTGAAAGCATGGGAATTATTATTAGGAGACCATGATTGATAAAGGCCAATAGAGGGAATTTGGCCAGGACACAAGAGTTTCACCCCTACTCTTTTACGAGAAGTGAAATGGGATTTTATTGACCACAAGAGTCAGGACCTCGGTTTAATGTCTCATCCGAAGAAAGGTGCTTGTTATAGTATAGTGTCCCCATCACTATACTGGAGCGTTAGGACCCACACAGACCACAGGGTGAGCACCCCCTGCTGGCCTCACTAACACCTCTTCCAGTAGCAACCTGGTTTTTCCCAGGAGGTCTCCCAGCCAGGTACAAACCAGGCTCAAACCTGCTTAGCTTCAGTCCCTGCCTCAACTCCTACCAATAATAATCCCCTTGACCAGATCGTAAGAAGAAGCCACAGAGAGGGTTTTTGGATCTGGTGCGAGAGCCTTTCTCAAACTCCTCAGCAAGCTCCATCTGCGACCCCTACAATTAATGTTGCGAGGCGCTGATGCCCAACTCAGGTGGGAGTGGCGCTTCCTCAATGTGAGGTGATCACAATGAGTGCAGCCAGCTCCCTCTAGAGCTGACTGAGCATGCTTTGCTCCCAAACAAATGACACAGAGATTATGTGTGTCATCTCTCATAATAAAACAGGGACATGACGAAGCACAAGCTTGCAATTAGAGGTGTCGCAATATACCGGTATTGACGATAACCATAATATTTCAAATGAATAGTACACATATGATAATATGGAATATAAATTATCTGTTTGACTGATTTATTTATTTTTTCAAGATTTCTATAGATATCGATATATATCGTTATTTTGAATTATTTTGGCCACGATAACCGCGTGGTGAAAAATCTGATATCGTGACCGATCATATATTTAAATTCTAAAGACAATAGACAAACACACACACACACACAATATAATATAATATAATAATATAATATAATATAATATAATATAATATAATATAATATAATATAATATAATATAATTAATATAATATAATATAATATCAAGTTCACTGGTTCAATTCCCAAGAAAATAATGAAAATGTGTATCTTGAAAAGCAAACATATTGCAAATGTTAAAACATCTGAAAAGGCATCAATGTTTATGTAAAAATAACACTAGTTTAAAGTAACAGTAAATGGTGAAAATTTTGGGTTTAAAAAAAGTGATCTGTTGAAGGTGCGATCAGACTAAATTTAGAGATGAGAATGAGTAATTTCTGCCACACTGTTTTAAAAACATTTTTAACATGCAAAAATAATCGTAGGTAAAACCTGACTTACTGAAATATATGTATTAAAAAAATAAATAATAAACAATTTTTTCAGAAGTTGAATTCAAAATCCACTTCGCTCAAAACTGGGCCATTTTGAGTGAGCATGACACACCTGCCTTTCGTCCTGCCACAGTAATTCAGCCAATGCTTTTGATTTTAGTAGGATGTGTTACTATGGGTGGGTTGACTGTATCCTTCACTCAAGATGAGAAAAAAGTTTTTCTGCCAAGATACACGCCATAACCCACAGTTCAATTTTAGACACATTCACATTCCATCAGTTTCCCTCAGGCATCTGTGCCTTATCAATGAATGTCAGAGGCTTTGTTGGTTGGCGTACTAATGTGCATTAACCATGGTGACATTGCCTTCAAGAAGACTGCTGCTTTGTCTCCGTCTCTCACTCTCCCAGAGCTCCCATATATCTCTGCACATTAAAACACAAGTCATCCTTTCATTTGTCTCTGGTTTAGAGGCATCCATCAGCACAGATATGAAGCAGGCTTCTAGGTCTTTTTTCTGAGCCACACTATATAGATTGATACCTCAAAATGGTCACAAACTGGCAGTGCTTATTCAAGCTGGCACTGATTGAATGACATTCAAGTCTCACTCAAAGAATTCACAGAATATGTAAAGTAAAAAAAAAAGACCTGACAATCCACTAGCTGGACAATAAAAAAGAGAAAAGAAACACTTTAAACTGGCAGAAGTCATTAGGGTAACACTTTACAATAAGGTACTTAACATTAGATAATGCATTAGCTAGTTAATGCATTGGCTAACATTAACTAACAATAAGCAATATATTTTTAGAGCATTTATTATGTTAATGTTACTTACTAAATATGCTACCAAAGAAACTTTAGGCTGTCAAACCCTGTGCAACATGTTACAACTTATGTTAAATTATATGAATTTTCAAAATTGTACTCTTTAAATATAACATTTTTTGCTGACAAATATTTTAAGCCTGTTGGTTGGTCTTCGAGGCCCAGCCGGAGACCAGGAAGTCTGTGACGGAAGCAGAGCAACAACTGAATGAGGCTGAGCCGGCTGATGAACCACGGCGGAGCCGAGGGAGCACAGAGTCGGGGCGCAACCAAACGGGTTGACAGGCCAAGGTGGAGACATGGGCCTGGAGGACTGAGGTGAAGCTGGGAAATCCGTAATACCGTGCTGAGCTGGGGATCGGAAGCCCAATGCAGAGCTGAAGAGTTGCATAGGAGCTGGTAACACACAGCAGGAAAACTAAACTAAACAGAGCAGGGAAACAGGAAACAAAACAAAATATCAAAATAAGAGTCTGTAACCGTAACAATATAAACAAACCTGCAATGTATAGCACTTCCACTCTGGAGAAGAGTCTCAGGAAAATCACAAAGAAATAAAATTGCTGAAAAATTATACACAATTATATATACTGTATACACTGATATGGCATAACATTATGACCGGTGAAGTGAATGACACTGATAAATCTCTTCATCATGGCACCTGTTAGTGGGTGGGATATATTAGGCCGCAAGTTAACATTTTGTCTCAAAGTTAATGTGTTAGAAGCAGGAAAAATGGGCAAACGTAAGAATTTGAGCGAGTTTGACAAGGGCCAAATTGTGATGGCTAGACGACTGGGTCAGAGTATCTCCAAAAGTGCAGCTCTTGTGGGGTGTTCCCGGTCTGCAGTGGTCATTATCTATCAAAAGTGGTCCAAGGAAGAAACATGCTGCCCCTGTCCACTGCTGAAAGCGCCACCAGTGGGCATGTAAGCATCAGCACTGGACCATGGAGCAATGGATGAAGGTGGCCTGGTCTGATGAATCACGTTTTCTTTTACATCACGTGGATGGCCGGGTGCGTGTTCGTCGCTTACCTGGGGAACACATGGCACCAGGATGCACTATTGGAAGAAGGCTTGCCGGCGGAGGCAGTGTGATGCTTTGGGCAATGTTCTGTTGGGAATGTGCCTGCCATGTGCCATCCATGTGGATGTTACTTTGACTTTGAGTCTCAGTCAGCAGACTGTAAGAAGTAACATAAAGCCTACTTTTCATTACATAACATAACACTTACTTTTCATAAAATAATTATAAACATATATTATAAATATAATTTAAAAATATATATTATACAACACTATACGCTCAATTTTTTAATTGTATCCTGAATGTTATATGCTTTTGACCTGGTCGACTCTTGTCTTTGTTCTACGCGTATCACTGCACACGAGCCCGTTCTCCTGAATAGCAACTTGAGATTAGTGCAAGGCCAGCAGAGTCCTTGACTGTGTCTGAGGCACTATCAGCTCCGCTCTACCTGGAGAGGAGAACAGCTCGATGGGAGCCTGCCTGCTGCAGGATGGATGACCAGCCCCTTCTGCATCTGTTTTACCTGCAAGAGCAAGGTGGAATAGTTCCTGAGAGAACACAACTGGGGCAAAGAGACCAGGCAATGTCACCCAGAGAAAATTTATAGAAAGAAAATGTATAATGCACTTTTCAGCCAAGTTCTTCTTATTATCAGCACTTTATCAAAAGGGCTTTGTAAAAAGCTTCATTAGCGTTAGCATTTGCACAAAAAAAAAAAAAATATCTCAGCTTCTATGAACTGGAACTCCACTTACAATGCTAGATTACAATGCTCTCTCTCTCTCTCTCTCTCTCTCTCTCTCTCTCTCTCTCTCTCTCTCTCTCTCTCTCTCTCTCTCTCTCTCTCTCTCTCTCTCTCTCTCTCTCTCTCTCTCTGCGGTTACTCAAAAGAACAGAACAGCAGCCACTAAGAATTTTGTTGAATATGATTCTGCTTAATTAATGACTCATTCCTTTACAGTTGTTCCATACATAGTGGGATGGTTCTCCTTTTGCTCTCACAGTTCTTAATTTGAGCATGTTTGGTCTTGTTTATGCTGGGTTCAGGTTAAAAGCTTTATGACCCACAATGTGATAAGGGGCATTGAAATCTATGCAGTGCAGTGTTACAGTTCCTCTACATAGGCTAATTCCATTAAAAACTACACATTTACTTTCCCTTGAGCATTTTACCAAAATTCTGGTTAACATCCCATTTGCAATGGGATCCTACAGAAAGCCTGATACTTTTTTTTTTTACTGTTTGTACCACTCTACTTGTCCAGGTTTTCAAGTTCCAGAAAGATTGCATATTTGACTAGTAGCAAATAGCGTCTGGGCTGACTTATATTGGCCACTGTATTTGACCAATATGCATTCCTATAGTAGACAAAAAATGAATTCACAGTATTCATAAAACGGGTATAGGTACCCGGATGACCTACTACTTCCAGTGAGATTCTAAAGTGTACATTCAATGGACACTTTACTATCTCACAAGGCCACATGAGAGGATTTGTTAATGGCAGAGAAGTGACACAAATGGTACTATTATGTCAACATGACAAATCTAGTACATCTGGATTACATTCCTACACAAATACTATATATATATACTATATATAACATACATTCCACGTGCAAACTCTATGAGTGAGTCATTGAATTCTTCACTCAACCAATTCGTTAAAAAAATGCTGATTCAGGAACAAAAGAAGTGTCTTTATAAGTGTGACATCACTTTTATACAATAGTTCAATACACAAGAAGTTAATATTGAGTCACCCTGCTGAAAAATCCAGCATAACACAGCATGAATTCCAGGCTGGTTTATGCTGGTTAGAGCTGGTATAGTACTGATCTTGCTAGAGACCAGCACACCAGCATCCCATGTTGGTCCTAGCATGCAAAACATACCTTATGCTGGTGAACAGAAATGCTGGATTTTCTAGCAGGGAACTTACTTTTTAACACACAATACAGTAATTTCAGGCTCATATATGATACTAACATAAATTCAGAACTTGTGACCTAAAAAAGATTATGCTAAAATAATTAAAAATTAGTATGTAATGCATACATTCTTCCTCTTGATTATAAATTGATGCGTGATGCTCAACGAGGCAAAAATATTACAATAAAACTTGACTAATTAGATCATGCCAGACCTTTAGTTAGTGACACAGCTGTAGAGTGGAAGGTTTGCAGAATGCACCTTACCTCTAAGCTGACAGAGTGCTCTCCTGGCCACATCATTATAGTTCGATGGGCTTAATTAGCAAGTCTATGCATATTAAAGAGCACAATGTAACAGACCAAACAGTCTTGAAGCACAGCATGCGACTGGTGTACCCGAATCAACCAGCAAGTGTTTTTATACAATTTTAAGACATCAGGGCCCGTATTCATAAAGAATCTTAATGCAAAGAGTAGCTCCTAGTGACAAAATTCTAAGACAATTCTTAGAAATGTGGGCGTTTACTCTTAAAATTAACAAAAAAATCCTAGTAAAGAAAAAAGTAATTCAGAAAGCATCTTAACCCTTAAAAGAGGTCTTAAGGTCAAATTTGTTAGGAGCATGGACGAGGACTTTTAAGAGGCTTAAGAGTTTCTTTAGCAGCGGAGAAAATGGCAGAAAGACGAAGAGGGAGAAGAAATGTGTTGCAGACAATGGATGACAGTGACTTAATAACACTATAGATCGTGCAGGGATCATGTTTGTTGCATTAAACCTAACTTTCAAACCACCAATTAAATAGACATGCCAGCAATCAGTGTAATTGGAAAGAGTGGAACAATATTTATAATTCTAAGCCAATCAAATACCTTATAGGAAATTAACATCATGGTAAATAATAAAATGATGTATATACATATACATGTGTGTGTGTGAGTGAGTGAGAGAGAACGGTAAAATAGGACAATTTGCGCTTATAATTTCAAAGTGAAGGCTTAGTATAGACCCTATACTTAAATGCGCTCCTTTTTTCCCCTTTTTGGACAAACAACCAATCACAGTCTTCAAAAGACTGTGTCATACGTAGCAACGGGGTCAGCCCCGCCTCTTCACTAAGATAAAAGTTTTTGTATTTTCCTTGCTCAGAGTTGCTCTCAGATCGGTCCCGAATAGCTCTTAAGCTAAGACTCCTATGTAAAAGTTTTTAAGCTAAATTAGGAGTTTTCTGAGAGGACTCTTATAATCTTTATGAATACGAGCCCAGATTGTCATTTATCTTAAAGGGGTCATGATCTGCATTGTTTTATTGTTTTATAATGTTTTCTGGGGTGCACTTATAATGTTAGTATGATTTTTACATGAAAAATTATCATTTAGAAATAAAACTCATTTTTCCTACCCTGATTTTAGCCCTCTGATTTGAACGTTAAATTTGAAGGGGCGTGTCTGCTGTGAGATTTCAATGTAAATGCCCTCTGCTGTGATTGGCTTACATATTTGCATATGAAATAGCTAAGTATTACATGTGGAACTCTCTCGAAAACTTTCAGCACATTTTTACTATTACAGCACTCAAGGTTAACTAATCATGACAAGTGTTGATTATAGCATTATATTTAGATCTATGGCATTATATTTACATCGTGGCTTGAAAAGTTGTAGTGAGCATTGTAGCCGATCATATATGCATAAATGCAGTCTCGTCATCTCGTCATTGCAACTCGATTTCTACACACTAATGAATGCTTTCATTATAACTAACAGTGCAAACACAATGTAAATAATATATTTATTGATTATAATGGGAGTTTTGGCAAGAGTCCAGAACTCAGTTACTGATAAACTTTTTGATGACAGCTCCAGTGATTGCAAAGGGAACATTCTTTGATTGCTTTCTATATATAATTTAATCACAGCTTAAATAACATTATTTTCATCCTACTAAGAGAACTTGACCGTTAAGCAATGTGAAGTTGACCATTTAGTCACTGGTTCTGACACATAGACAAAGAACATCTGACTGTACATGAATCATTACATATCAGAAATCACTGGTCACAGATCAGGCATTAGAATTAACACAGTTAGTAACATTTTGTTGCATTACTGTCGAGTCCATATCGTAAAAGTCTGTATGCAAAGCCTGCGCCGACTTATTTACCAAAGAATCCATAGTGAAATGTACCAAATACAAAAAATAAAAAATGCTCAACTGAGACATTGTTGAAAATAAATAACACTTCGGTTACTTACGTAACCTCGGTTCCCTGAGAAGAGGGAAAGAGTATTGCGTTTGCTAAACGCTAGGGAAATTTCCTTTCCTCGAGATTTTGAAGCAAATTTTTAAAATACCATGTAAAATGCAGTACAGATGCACAGCTCTCAGAAGGAAGCAGCTGCGCGCTGATTGGCTGTGTTGCTGCAACTGCAGGAACCTATGGCGAGACCGCTGGGCGGGAAGGACCAATCAGGTCGCTCTAATATTCCCGCCACAGGGGGCAGCAGAATTTGCATAGCCAAGGGTATAAAGAGACCCTGTCTCGTCAGGTTCGTCAGGTTAATCGACTGAAGCGACTCCCTGAGCAAGCAAAGCACGGCAAGCAAACGCAATACTCCCTCTTCTCAGGGAACCGAGGCAACGTAACTAACCGAAGCGTTCCCTTTTGAGAGTACTCTTGTATTGCATTTGCTAAACGTTAGGGGACCCAATGCAAAACGCCGTGCTCGCTTAACGGCTCTGAAGCCTGGAGACACCATGGCCATATATATATATAGACCAGACATATTCGGGTCAATAAGAATATTGAACGACCAGACAAGTCGAGTCATGTAAGGAATGTGCTTGTGACTAATACAAATACTTAACCCAGACCGGAATGTCGGGCCGTAAGGGGTCAATATGTATTACACAGCGAGAAGCCCAGCCTGTAAGGCAGGGACATCCAAATTATAAAACCTGATAAAAGTGGACGGGGAGGCCCAGCCTGCCGCCGCACAGATATCATCCAGTGAAATGCCAGTAGACCAAGCCCATGACGAGGCCATGCCGCTAGTAGAATGGGCTTTGCTGCCTATAGGGCAGCTGAGATCTTTGGACTCATAAGCCAGCGAGATAGCATCCACTATCCATCGTGACAAGGTCTGCTTTGTAAACGCGCACCCGCGGGTGCGGCCGCCAAAGCACACAAAGAGCTGTTCAGTTTGCCTGAAAGCAGCAGAACGCTCTTTGTATATTCTCAGCGCACTGACAGGACAGAGCAAATTAGCATCTTCCTCATCTATCGATGATAAGAGTGCTGAAAATGAAATGACCTGTGCTCTGAACGGAGTTGAAAGCACCTTAGGTACATATCCATGTCTTGGTTTGAGGACGACTTTAGAGTCGCTTGGCCCAAATTCCAGACAAGAGGCGCTCACTGAGAGCATGTGCAGATCACCCACTCGCTTAACTGATGCGATTTCTAGCAGAAAAGCAGTCTTGAGTGATAGGAGCTTTAAGCTCACCGAATGCAGAGGCTCGAATGTTGAGCCTTTCATAGCATCCAGGACCATGGACAGGTCCCATATAGGGACTGAAGGGGGGCGAGGTGGGTGAAGCCTTCTAGAGTTCTACAGTTCATCTGTAGTGAGTCTAACACTGTTCCCAGAAACGAAACGTTCTGTGTGGGAAACAATGAGCTCTTTGCCACATTGATTCTGAGGCCCAAGCATTTCAAATGATTGAGAAGTCAAGATCTGTGGTTCAATAACTGTATCTCTGACTGAGCTATTAGCAGGTTAGCAGGTCAGCAGGTTAGCGCCACTTCCATGCACTTCATAAACGTGCGGGGAGCCAGAGATAGAATAAAGGGTAGCACCCTGTATTGGTAAACTTTCCCCTCGAAGGCGAATCTCAAGAATGGCCTGTGATGAGGGGCTATTTGTATGTGGAAATAGGCATCCTCTAGATCTACTGTGAAGAACCAATCAGTGAAGAACCAAAGTCGCTGAAGAAGAAATAATCTGACAAACCTGGCGAGACAGGGTCTCTTTATACCCTCTTTATACCCAGGATCCTTTGGAAGGTAATGTTATTTGCAGACCATCTTGTATTGCTCTTCTCTCCTCGTCATCTCACTAACACACCATGCATTATAGTATTTTTGTAATGTACTCACATACTCAAGTACATTTTAAAACATTTAACAGTAAAATACTTTAAGTGAACAGACACCTTATAACCCTAGTGAAAAATAAATATACCAAAATGTATTTGAAATACATTTATTTTATGCTAAGTATACTGCAAATACAATACCGTATAATACACAAATTTTGTACTTTAGTAATTTTTGTAACTAAAAATATACTTAAGTATATTTGATTGTGCTAAAACGGAACTATTGCATTGCACGTATATTTTAGGAAAAGTTTAAATATCTTGCATTTAAATATATTGCAGTGATCATATATCCTTACTAATAGTGATATTAAAACTAATTTTAGGCTTAATATTAAGAGATGTGCATTTGTTGGATTTTTAAAATACATATTATGAAATGAATGCATTTTAAATACATTTTGGTATAGGTTTTTTGAACTAGGGAAATTAGTGTTTGCCTCTATGTTGATGTTCCAGTCATGTAGAAATACATTGTCAAAATTAATTTTTATTGGGGGTTAGACTAAAAACTATGGTGTGACTTTGGAGATGGGGCCAGTGTGATTGGTCAGTAAGGAGGAGTGTTTGGAAACACCATAATTATTTTCTGCTTAGTGATGATCATGATGGATAAAATATATATATATATATATATATATATATATATATATATATATATATATATATATATATATATATATATATATATATATATATATATATATATATATATATATATATATTATATATATATATATATATATTGCAATATTCCAATTGTGGGATTATGCACAGTAGACATTTCGCAGAGTTTTTGCAGAAGTAAAGTGTTTGTGTGCATTGAAGAGTGGCATATATCTGCTGAGGCAATGGCATTTTCATTTGTTGCTTTAAACTGTGATATGCCTTTCCATGTTATAAGTCTTTCTCGGAGCAACGATTCTGCCTCGTGTCAGACAACCAGACTGAAGGAAATCGGAGGCCAGAGACATCGGGGGAGACTCCTGAACCTATCTTAGCCTTTTTGAAATTCACAGCGGAACAGCACACTCCAACATAAACTCAGATGGCTGAACTGTGTCTGAATCTCATGGCAAGGACAAAAAGACATTTGTCACAAATCTATCTATCTATCTATCTATCTATCTATCTATCTATCTATCTATCTATCTAACGTTTTTTAGATAGATAGATCTGTAATGGCATTCAAGCAGAGGTGTAAAGTAACTAATTACAAATACTTTTGTTGTTTACTTTCTTATAATTAAATTGTAGTACTTTTACTTTTACTGAATAAAAATAAAGTATTCAACTTCACTACATTTATTTTTCACCAACAGTACAAAGCAGCCTACTTTGACAAAGGTGCAGATGGAGCAATAAGGCGAGCTGGCACTTTTCAAACTACTGTGGTGGAGCCCTGCACTCCAGCCAATAGGCTTTATGTCGGATGTCACATGAACAAACAGGAAAACATGGCTGCGTTCAGCCCCGACAAAACATTGCACAACGTTTTTTAAACGGAAACAGTGGTGCGTTGAACACCCTGTTCTGATGAGTTGCAGAGTCGCAGCTGAGAAGGCCATTCTTTGTGTTTTTTTTGAAGAATTTTCAGAGCCTGATTAAACGGTATAAATACATGTTTAATACTGCAAAATATGTTCAATGTTACAGTCACTGCCCTTGCCGTCCAGAATAAAAGTCAAACATCCCAATCAAGTGAAGAGATTTGTGGAAACTGGGGTTCCTAATTATTGTAATTCACATTTGCCTTGCATTTCAGGGTGATAAGGCTTATAATATCTTCAATTGTTGCGTATATACAGAGCTGCAGCAAACACATTTGTAAATGACTTTACTTGGACCCATTGTGCGAGCTGTCTCTTTAACACTGCGTGGTTTATATACATGTTGCTGCTGATTGAGCTGACATTTTTGACACAACCATCAAACAAGAGAAAACGTATCTCAAACCTGTTGCACACCCTTTTCCAGGAAACATGTCGTTCAACTCAGAAACCGTAGCAAAACATTGTACACCGGTTTGAGCTTGAACGTGCCCCAGGCCTCATTGTTGAAGAAAGTGTTAACGGCAGTACAAACTGACGCCGATATCTATGGACTTTTAAGATAATCAGCTAACCTAGCTAGTTATTTTTATTGTTGCTGCTTTATTCGATTCTAAATGTAAGTGGGAAGAAAAATTAAAAAAAACTTTTAGATATCAATATGCGATGAACATTGGTTATGTTCATCTTTGCTCGCTCCTTTGAAGGAGGCTCTATAAAACAAAAGACCTAAACTGGAAGCAATGAGACCTGTTTTACAGAATACGGAAGTTTGTTGCACATAACTCCTATAATGTTCAAACCGTTCTTTGACATTCAATCACTGGCACTAGCGTTTTGAATCTGTATTGCTAGCGTTTCAATATTTTAGAATGTAAGTGAGGTTTTCGCATATTCCAATTTTAAATTGTAATTTTGGTAGCTCCTGAAATGGGTCATACCATTGATATTACCAGAGCACTGAGCAGTTGAAGTAAATATAAAACTCGACTCAAACATGGACGGAGCAAGAACAATGTAAGTGTCTGAAATGCATGCACATAGTTCAGTTTAATGGTAAATCTTGCCCTCTTTAACAATGCAAATGTATGAAGCAAACTTTGTACGAAGCTGAAATAACCTCAACATTAGCAACAGTGAAATAAGATTTATCTGTCCATCAGATGCACGTAAAAGTGTGGTTCGTTACTATAGCAACAGTGTTCTCCCAGGAAATTTTTGGTAGAACGAAAAAGAGCATTTTTTTTTTACATGTTAACCCATATCCCATTTTTCTAGTTTATTCATACTTGCATTTGATCAGACCTCTCACTTACCCTTCTTTGCTTTTGCTCTTCTTCAAATGTGGACTTACTTTTCAAAATTAGTAATAAAACAGACATAGATGAATGATGAAATCACATTTAATAAACACAAGGAATTATCACAAGAAACACCAGCCCAAAACATTAACACAAGACAATGGACAGAAGATGACTGAGGGTTTAAATACACAAAGGAATCGTGACAATATATTTTGCAATAGCCAATTTTTAATGAGAATTTGCAGTTCTGTATATCTCAAATTTAGACCCACCATGCAAAGTTGATCTCTAGACCTCTATATTTAAGTCTCATTGAAAAGAACAGCAGATATGTTTTATGCATAGGATATATGTATCTCCCAGCAATCACACCCTAGAGACTATGCAAGAGTTTACAAAGCTCTTCTTCACACAGACTCCACACAGGGATTTCAGCAAGATGGACTGTATGTGGGCAATGGTTTGACTGATAATTAGACAACATCAGTATTCATTCCAAGTTGACAAATAGATCACAGCTGTCCCTTTAGTGCTGATATAAAGCCCTGCTCACATGTTATAGATGTGTTTCTTTTCTCTTTTATTATAGCAGGGGATAAATAGCCATAATTAATGAGAATTGATTATGTTGGACTAATAAAAATTTCCAGATTTTACAGTTTTTTTTTTTTTTTAATTGTTCAATTCAATACGTTCCTCTTCCTGTCATTCCAATTCAGAATCTTGCCAGTTCAGTTAAAATTTACAATCGTGAATTACAAGTCAACACATTCTAAATTCCAAATGTGTGTTTAAATGGCAGTAGGTTATTACTGAGGTTTCCTCAGAACAAAAGCTGACCAGAACTGTGGGCAGTAACTCAGATTAAGTATGGCTGAGATGAGTCATCTGAGCCAGAGTTGAAACTGCTCATTATGATGTACACAGCAAAACCCTGAGGCTTTATACTCACAGCCAGACTGGCCTTTTATGCTGGAGCCTAAATGCTCTTAGCTAAATACATAGCCTTTATACCTGGTATCTAATGAGGGACAAACTCACTTCAGTAGCTCTCTTACAGAGTTCTCAAAAAAGGAAGTCCTCTTAACCTGTCTGCTGTTTGTATACCTAGGGCAATCTGACCTTTAAAGGGAAATGAACACTGGTTTGTGTTTGTGGCACACAGTGTGTGTGTGCCAAAGGGATAAAAACATATCACATAAAATAGCTCTGATCTAATTCCTAGTAAGCTGCTATGAGGACAGAATCTAAATCTGATACTTATAAGGTTCCATGTCAATTACAATAATGCTAAAGTTCTTCCCTACTCAATACCAACATGACAATAAAAGCAAACACAGTATAATATTATCTTAAAGAAGGCACAATTTTATTTGAGGAACAAACATCAAGCTCAGTCATGAAATTCTAGATAGTTCAGGTTGATAGATCCTTTACATGCAATATGCAAGCAATCACACCATTACCACATGGCACAAGCAGATTGGCCTCTGCTGATTCGGCAGCCAATGAGATTGCTTTTAAATATTCATTTAAAAAGTCTGGTTTGCTGTAGGCTGGTAATGCAGGGCACAAACAGAGTTTCTCTGAAACCCTCCACCTCCCCCAGCTCCACCTGCCTAGATCTGCTATGTGATTTATTATGCCTAATTAAGCAGCAGCAGCAGCATATTTTACGCTCACAGCAGCGTGTCAGTAATATCAATTGCCAGTAGGAAGTCCATACATGCCAAACATGCCACAACTACTTTGAGAGTTATCATGATTAAGTGAAGTTACTAAACGTAATTTCGTGAGGAAGTACGCCCATCTAATCTTCCAATTAATTCCAAGGTATAAAACCAGCAGCTTACCTCTTCCCATTGTTAGTTCTTGCAGCATCCCTCCTCCTCCCCGGCTCCTCCCTTTTGAACAATTTCTCCTGTTATAGGGGGGCAATCGGAGCTCGGGTAGAATATCCTCTCCGAGCCCCTCTATAGCAGACAGCACGCCAAATCCGTTTACCACTTTTACCAAGATTATATGGGCACACAAACTCATGAAAACACAGTCTATTGTCCAAACTACATTAACCTTTTACATAGACCCAGGAGAGATGTTCTTCTAGAAATATTACAGAAACTAAACATTGTCTGACCCACAATGTCTTTGCTTATAGGGTTTGTTCACCCAAAATGAAAAGTATCCCATAATTGACTCACCCTCAAGCCATCCTAGGTGTATATGACTTTCTTCTTTTAGTCAAACACAATCTGAGTTATATTAAAACAATATCCTCGCTCTTCCACGCTTTATAATGGGAGTGAATAGCACCTTGTTTTTTGAAGCCTAAAAAAGTGCATCCATCCATCATAAAAGTAATCCATATGGCTCCAAGGGTTTTAAAGGCCTTCTGAAGCAAAGTGATGCATTTTTGTAAGAAAAATACACTACGCCTAAAGGCCAAAGAATACTTCAGCGTACAGTGCATGTGATGCGAATTTCGTCATCAAAAGAGTATGCGCGTACTGAACGCGCACCGCTGGATTTTTTTAACCACTAGATTTTTTTCAGGTTGCACATACGTTGTACACAGCCTTCTCTTTCTGCACAAGGGAAAGATGATTGTGTTGGTTCTTTACTGCGGCCAGCCACCAGGGTTGCCAGGTTTTCACAACAAACCCCACACAATTGCTACTCAAAACTAGCCCAAAACAAGCCCAATAGCATTTCAGAGGGGCTTCTCCGGTAAAAATAGCATTTGGGGGGTGAAATATATGTGTTTTTTGGCATGGTTGCCTACTAAAATTCGCATTCCCGGGGCTATATATCACATAATTGGGGTCGCTTCAACCCGCGGACATGAAAAACAGCGGACTTGGCAACACTGAGCCACGCTTCCCTTTGAGGGCGGGGGCAATAACAAAAGAAACAGGCCTCTACTGCATGCTAGAATCTCAGAAAAACAAGCTGATTTCAACCTCAAAGTGTATGCTTCTGCAAAAAAGTTCTGCAAAAAAGCGAAAAACACCCATTTTGACAAACCCATTCTTTCTCATTTTGCTCGAAACCTGTGCTGCCGACTTGTGTCCCTACTTTCCTTGACTGATCACATTTAATTTTTGTTGCAGTATTGACATGGGTTGTAACTCGTGACGAGAGATTTCTCAAAACTGAACATACGTCGAACGCCTGTGTACGAGTCAAAAGAACTATACTTTGCAAGGCTGTGCGTATGCACTTGCGTACGAGTAAAAAGTCCTACATCATACGGCAGAACTCGACTTTCTTGTGAATGCGCGGACGGACGTTACCGGAAGCTAGTGATTACAGTTTATAAAGTTATAATTATGGATATGTTTCTTACAAAGACGTATCGCTTTGCTTTAGAAGGGCTTTATTAACCCCCTGGAGCTGTATGGATTACTTTTATGATGGATGGATGCGCTTTTTGGGCTTGAAAAAGCAAGGTACCATTCACATTCAGAGCCAGGATATTTTTAATATAACTCCGATTGTGTTTGGCTGAAAGAATTAAGTCATATACACATAAAATTGCTTGTGTGAGTTTATGGGATCATTTTCATTTTTGGGTGAAATAACTCTTTAAGATTCAAGTTGGCTGATATTTTTATACATCTAAAGCCTCATTCACACTAACAGCAATTTTATTGGTGGAGGCCAGCAGTAGCTTTTTAAAAATCTGATCACAAATGAGATGCATTGTTGGTAAAAATGTCAAGAAATAACTTTTCTAGTGTCTAAAAAAAGAACATTGTCCAGGGACGAGCATTATAAATCGCAGCAGTGCATTATCATATATTATATTATTAACGATATGAACGATTATCATTCATTGATTATCATAGCGGGGGTTTGGGCCTCTAAAGATGTGTGCCTGGCCTGGGGTCTTTGTCAATTGCTTCTCATGCAGATTTGACTGTGATGCTAATACTGACATTTACCAATTATTACATGTCATTATATTACAAGAAAATGGACAAATATGCCCTAATCATGTAATCTTAAATAAAATTGATTTGATTGATCAGCACCTTTATTAATACAAACAGAGTGGTCTTACTCTATCTATTGATATACGGGCTCCTTCATCTGTGTTTCATCCATTAGAATTTCCATTAATTGGACAAATAACAGGTATGATCACTCAGGAAATACCTCATCCTAATGAATGGTCTTTGGCTTGAACCTGAATTAGACAGCATTTGGCTGTACATGGACTGAGCAACGGAGTAGCTGAAAGGCAATCAATGAGGCGGAGGTTCTATATTTACTAGTAATACCCTTCCTGAAATCCCTGGATCACACAAATTGATGCTCTTGAGTTATTATGCCTTCTGGCGAACATAATTGCCAATAAAGCATGATGTGAAATCTGAAAATCTGGGATGAAGTTCAGACAAGATTGATTCCTTTTTTTAAATGCATTTTAAATGCAGTCTGTAATGTCTTGTAAGAGACGGATCAGAAATGATCATGCTGTTGGAAAGGATATTTCACTACTATCTATCTATCTATCTATCTATCTATCTATCTATCTATCTATCTATCTATCTATCTATCTATCTATCTATCTATCTATCTATCTATCTATCTATCTATCTATCTATCTATCTATCTATCTATCTATCTATCTATCTATCTATCTATCTATCTATCTATCTATCTATCTATCTATCTATCTATCTATCTATCTATCTATCTATCTATTAGGGGTGGCACGGTTCACAAAACCCACGGTTCGGTTCGTATCACGGTTTTAGGGTCACGGTTTTCGGTTCTGTCCGGTTCTTGTTGTTGTTTTTTCTTTTAATCCTTAACACTCCATAAATTTACTTCAGCATGTGATATATAGCTTATTTATCCACAATTTAGGATACAGTATTTAAAAAAATGTTTATATCATGTAGAAGCTGTTTCCTAACTGGCTGTCTCCTGGTTACTCTGTCTACCAAGTGCGACACATTGGCATAACATTTTTCACGTTAATCATGTTAATTTTGATCAGAACAATTCACTGTGGCTTTAATTCAGCATGAGCAACTGACCTGATTAACATGAAAAATAAAAATTTCACTATGAAATCATGTAGTGAAGTGTTCCGTGTGTTTCACAATCACCCTAACATCCAGCGCTGTGAAAAAATAATAAAATAGCCTACACGAAAACACAACACAACCAGAAATTTTTGCCCAAACTTCAAAGGCCTGTTTAAATTATTAAAACTAGAAGCATATCTTAACTGTAATGTTACATTTATCATGTGAACTACTTACTTGTGAACTGTGTTATACCTATGCATGTGTGTTTGGGACAGAGGGTAACACGGTCGCATTTGCAGCAGATATATGCTGCCCATCATAAATCAAAGCACGACACAGACAGGGGTCGGAGGAGAAGACCGGAAAATGTGACAGAATGGACAATATTCTTCTGTATTTGCAATATACAAGCGGCACGAGCCGCGGTTCAGCTACGCAAGACAAACGCTGCCAGTGTGTGAATGCACAGCTCTCTATACGCACTGCTTCTGCCCTGCCAATGCACTGCTTGCGCGAGCGGTGTGAATACGACGCTGACGCATCCTCCAACTCCGAGCAGCCTTCCTTATCTCTCCCAATTGCCATTTCTACAAGTGATGTGACCTGCAGCACTCCACTTGTACTGTCTTTTACTGTATGTCCACACATATTCTTATTTTGCGCGAAAAAGACACCCGCTGCTGTCTGAGGTAACATACGGGCATGAGGCTACATTGCGCATGCGTCGAACCGTGCTGCACACACGCTCCAAACCGAGACAAGCGAACCGAACGGTTCGGATGTTTTTTCATGTACCGTGCCACCCCTACTATCTATCTATCTATCTATCTATCTATCTATCTATCTATCTATCTATCTATCTATCTATCTATCTATCTATCTATCTATCTATCTATCTATCTATCTATCTATCTATCTATCTATCTATCTATCTATCTATCTATCTATCTATCTATCTATCTATCTATCTATCTATCTGGTTATCTAAAACTGTTTCAGCTATTTCAGATTGGTTTCTTGAAAAAAAAGAAAAAAAAGAAGAGGCACTGAATAATGCACTGCCCATGGACATTCAATCAGAGTTAGTCCTTGCAAATCCCCTGCGGTATCGAGTGACTGCTGGTCCGGCTGTCCCTTCACCTCCCAAGCACCCCTGGGGCTTTTGACATGCTTTGTAAGCATCTTTGACTGACCTGATGTTCTCTACAGTTCTTCTATCAGTAACACAGTCTCACTCAAAATGTCCAACCAGACTTCCAACTATGTGCAAATAATCCTGAGCGCCGCAATTATGATGCAAGGATAAAGGATGCATGCCTCAGAAAAACAATCTAACACACCTGCTCACAGAGCAAGAGGTCTGAGCCTGGTATTCAGTTGATGGGAGAACACATACTGAGTTAAGCATGAGTAAAGGTTACAGGTGTGTTGCACACTGTGGTCTTTGTGATGTTTGTCACAGTGGTGATTCAGATTCAAATTTATTTTTGTAGCTAATTTTCCCTTACCGTTTTTTTAATTGCTTTGGTGCCATTTTTTTTTACAAGCAAATTTTACCTTTTCAAAAAACTTAGTCCTATCACAGATCATCAAAAGTGCACTTTTTCCAACATTTCAGAATTTTCTCAATTGTGTTAGTACAATAGACACAAATCACAAAGTATCCTTTTCACTACACAAAATAAGTGTTTCATAATAATTTCATTCACAGTAACTGCTTTTCATAAAGCTCTTACTATCACACTTTTCATTTGCATCTCTTCCCGTTCAGTTTACAGTTTTTCTCAGTCGCTTTGGTACATTTCTCGAATCATCCTCGACATTTGCAAAACACCATGGATTACCTGCAAAAGCCAGTCTCTTGCTCAAAATCCTTAGTTCATCTCTCAAAAGTAAATATCTGTCAATGAACATGTCAGTGCCATCAGAATGACAAGTCCTCAAGATGGTCGAATTGCTTAGTCATGTTGTCAATATAACAGTGTACTCTGGAGGAATGTTCTGATGTAAACTATGGCGAAAGTTTTGATGACAATTATTGTAAATTTTAGGTTAAACCTTAGTGTATGTGGGAGTTTGATTGCAAGAGACTGGACACTGGATTCACATTTACGCTTTTACTCTTTGTACTGTAATTTGTTGACAGAAGATGTCATTGCGATATAGAAAGAAAAGGACAGCACTGCATAGCGCAAAGAACAAACAAATAAAAGTAGAAATGTGAACGTCTTATGGAAATGTATAGAAATATGCTTGCCATATTATGACAACTTGCTCATCCATTTTGCATGTAAAGACTTATGCTATGAACTAATGCCTAAAATGTTGTGGGGGGTGAGACTATTCAACAGAGATTATAATACATTTTGATCAACATGACATAAGCAACTGATAATGTAGGAAACAGCAGAGAATTGTACATAATCATTTGCATTGATGTACCAAAGCATTTGCAACTTGTTCAAAGAAATGAGAAACTGATTTTTTGATGTGCACAAGTGACACGATGACGTGAAGATTGAACAGGTAGTTTTGAGAATTTCAATTCTGATCTGAGAAATGTACCAAAGTGACTGAGGAAAAACTGTAATACAATTGTCTTTTTTTTATTCCATCCTGAGAGAATGCTTACCATAATTAGACGTAGTTCCCACATAACACCCCTTCTCCGTGATCTTCACTGGTTACCGGTTGCATCACATATTCATTTTAAGGTACTATTGTTAACCTTTAAGGCTCTAAATCAGGGGTCTCAAACTCATTTTACCTGGGGGCCACTGGAGGTAGACTCTGGGTCAGGCTGGGCCGCATCAAGTAGGCCTATTACACATAAAAAGTGTTTCAAGTATTCCAAAAAAAAGGAGCACAACTGATCCAATCTTCTCAATCTTTATTATTAACAGTTCTTCAACATGAATGTTTCTTCTGAACATGAACTGTTCCTCTGAATTTGAACTAAATATAGCCTATAGAAATTAAATCATGTAATATGAAATAATGAATGATTTTAATTTTATTTTAAATAATAGACTAATTCACAGCAAGGCCGTAACCAGGTCAATCAGAACAGTGAGCGAAATTCTAGGTCTAATTCTAGTTGGGAAATAATCTTTTTGGGACTATTTGTAAACAATATTTGCATTAATTTGCGTCAAATATATTATTAGTCCCGATATTCTTCGCATGAGTGAGTGAGTGAATAAATACATAGATCTGCGATTGACTTATGGATTCCCTAGTGGTCTGGTGGTAGAATTTTACAAAGGTTCTGGGTTCTAATCCACTCTCAAATAGTTTTTCTTCATTAAAATCAAAGATGTTCATCAATGATTGTATAATAAGACCATGGACACGTTTGCATTTTGTTTTGTGATTTCACCGGAAAGAATAGTCTCTCTCAGCAACGGCATTAAGCGATAGATTGACGTACTCGTCTGTGTGTGGAGAACGTTAACCCCGCATACTTTGATTTGATTGGCCATCTCAATCATTTTGACGTTGACGAGCGCTGTTAGATCACATTCGTTTCAACTGTCTGATCAGCTTCGTTCGTCTGTTTCTGTCAATCACGCGGTGTCAACCAATTATACTGCACGAGGGAGTGGCGAGCCAACACACACACACACAAAGGAGGCAGCAAGCGCTGCACACGCAACGATTCAGCAAAAAGGTGCTTTTCAGAGCAACGCACGGGCCGCACTAACACTAAACTTTGATGCCAAGAAGGGGGCCACAAAATATCATCCTGCGGGCCGCAATACCTGCCCGGCTTTCAACTATAGATGGAACACTATAGGTGTTTGAAACAATGATTATACAGACTGAAACTGTAATGAAAGCATGAGATCAGGTTTTGAAAGCATGCCATGACTAGCTGTGTTACAGTGTGATCAGTTTGGAGTTTTGAAAATGTACACCTTACTTGTGAAAATAGTACCAAAGCGAATAAAAAAACTGTAATATAAAGTAAAAGCATGTCCAATATCGAATGTCTCAGTTCAACCTAATGCTATAAAGTAAAAACTTGTGGTAGGGGAGATGGGTAGTTTAAAAACATTTAGGAGTGTAGTGCCAAACTCTTTTCAGTGTATTTTGCTGACAGGAATTTCTTCAGGCTTAGTCCTTGACTTGTCACATTTAGGTCCCTATTTTATTGATCTGAGCGCATGGCCTGAAGTGCATGGCGCAGGTGCACTTGTCTGCTAGTTTAACGATGGAAAAATTGGTTGGCGCTCTAGGTGCATTGTCCAAAAGGGTTGAACCTAGTCTCTTAATGAGTCATGGGTGTGTTTTGGGTGTAACATGCAAAAAAAACAATCAGAGTCTCATCTCCAAGGGGGTAATCCAGCACCCGGAAAGCGTACCTTCCATAGGGGCAGCCATTGCTAACCAAGCCATCACCTGCTGTTAGCATCCCATTGACTCCCATTGATTTTGGCGTCACTTTGACAGCGAATATCTTTACATCTGAGGCGTTTAAAGACTCCATTTGTCCATTGTTTATTTCTAAAGAAACACACTATCACCCCGTATAAGCCATCCATCCATCCATCTTCTTCCGCTTATCCGGGGCCGGGTCGCGGGGGCAGCAGTCTAAGCAGAGATGCCCAGACTTCCCTCTCCCTAGACACTTCCTCTAGCTCTTCCGGGGGGACACCGAGGCGTTCCAAGGCCAGCCGGGAGACATAGTCCCTCCAGCGTGTCCTCGGTCTTCCCCGGGGCCTCCTCCCGGTTGGACATGCCCGAAACACCTTCCCGGGAAGGCGTTCAGGAGGCATCCGGAACAGATGCCCGAGCCACCTCAGCTGTCCCCTCTCGATGTGGAGGAGCAGCGGCTCTACTCCGAGTTCCTCCCGAGTGACTGAGCTTCTCACCCTATCTCTAAGGGAGCGCCCAGCCACCCTGCGGAGAAAGCTCATTTTGGCCGCCTGTATCCGGGATCTTGTCCTTTCGGTCATGACCCAAAGCTCATGACCATAGGTGAGAGTAGGAACGTAGATTGACCGGTAAATCGAGAGCTTCGCCTTACGGCTTAGCTCTTTCTTCACCACGACAGACCGGTACATCGACCGCATTACTGCAGAAGCTGCACCGATCCGTCTGTCAATCTCCCGTTCCATCCTCCCCTCACTTGTGAACAAGACCCCTAGATACTTGAACTCCTCCACTTGGGGCAGGAACTCTCCACCAACCTGAAGTGGGCAAGCCACCCTTTTCCGACTGAGGACCATGGCCTCGGATTTGGAGGTGCTGATCCCCATCCCAGCCGCTTCACACTCGGCTGCAAACCGTCCCAGTGCATGCTGAAGGTCCTGGTTAGAAGGGGCCAACACGACAACGTCATCCGCAAAGAGCAGAGACGAAACCGTGTGGTCCCCAAACCTGACACCCTCCGGCCCTTGGCTGCGCCTAGAAATTCTGTCCATAAAAATTATGAACAGAACCGGCGACAAAGGGCAGCCCTGCCGGAGTCCAACATGCACCGGGAACAAGTCTGACTTACTGCCGGCAATGCGGACCAAACTCCTGCTTCGGTCATACAGTGACCGGACAGCCCTCAGCAAAGGACCCCGGACCCCATATTCCCCCAGCACCCTCCACAGGACGCCGCGAGGGACACAGTCGAATGCCTTCTCCAAATCCACAAAACAAATGTGGACTGGTTGGGCAAACTCCCATGAACCCTCCAGCACCCTGTAGAGGGTATAGAGCTGGTCCAGTGTTCCACGACCAGGACGAAAACCACACTGTTCCTCCTGAATCCGAGGTTCCACTATCGGCCGAATTCTCCTCTCCAGTACCCTGGCATAGACTTTCCCGGGGAGGCTGAGAAGTGTGATCCCCCTATAGTTGGAACACACCCTCCGGTCCCCCTTCTTAAAAAGAGGGACCACCACCCCGGTCTGCCATACCAGAGGCACTGTCCCCGACCGCCACGCGATGCTGCAGAGGCGTGTCAGCCAAGACAGCCCCACAACATCCAGAGACTTGAGGTACTCAAGGCGGATCTCATCCACCCCCGGTGCCTTGCCACCGAGGAGTTTCTTGACCACCTCGGTGACTTCAGCTTGGGTGATGGACGAGTCCTCCTCTGAGTCCCCAGCCTCTGCTTCCCCAATGGAAGACGTGACGGCGGGATTGAGGAGATCCTCGAAGTATTCCTTCCACCGTCCGACAACATCCCCAGTTGAGGTCAACAGCCGCCCATCGCCACTGTAAACAGCGCTGGTAGGGCACTGCTTCCCCCTCCTGAGGCGCCGGACGGTTTGCCAGAATCTCTTCGAGGCCAGCCGATAGTCCTTTTCCATGGCCTCACCGAACTCCTCCCAGGCCCGAGTTTTTGCCTCCACAACCACCCGGGCTGCAGTCCGTTTAGCCTGCCGGTACCTGTCAGCTGCCTCAGGAGTCCCACAAGCCAGCCAGGCCCGATAGGACTCCTTCTTCAGCTTGACGGCATCCCCTACTTCCGGTGTCCACCACCGGGTTCGGGGATTGCCGCCTCGACAGGCACCGGAGACCTTGCGTCCACAGCTCCGAGCAGCCGCTTTGACAATGGAGGTGGAGAACATGGTCCACTCGGACTCAATATCTCCAGCCTCCCTCGGGATCTGGTCGAAGCTCTGCCGGAGGCAGGAGTTGAAGATCTCTCTGACAGGAGACTCGGCCAAACGTTCCCAGCAGACCCTCACAGTACGTTTGGGTCTACCGAGTCTATCCAGCTTCCTCCCCCGCCATCGGATCCAACTCACCACCAGGTGGTGATCAGTTGACAGCTCCGCCCCTCTCTTCACCCGAGTGTCCAAGACATACGGCCGCAGGTCAGATGAAACGACCACAAAGTCGATCATTGACCTACGACCTAGGGTGTCCTGGTGCCATGTGCACTGATGGACACCCTTATGCTTGAACATGGTGTTCGTTATGGACAAACTGTAACTAGCACAGAAGTCCAATAACTGAACACCACTCGGGTTCAGATCAGGGGGGCCGTTCCTCCCAATCACGCCCCTCCAGGTTTCACTGTCATTGCCCACGTGGGCGTTGAAGTCCCCCAGTAGAACGACGGAGTCCCCAGTCGGAGCACTCTCCAGCACCCCTCCCAGGGACACCAAGAAGGTCGGGTACTCTGCACTGCTGTTTGGCCCGTAGGCACACACAACAGTGAGAGACCTATCCCCGAGCCGAAGCCGCAGGGAAACGACCCTCTCGTTCACCGGGGTAAACTCCAACACATGGCGGCAGAGCTGGGGGGCTATAAGCAAACCCACACCAGCCCGCCGCCTCTCACCATGGGCAACTCCAGAGTGGTGAAGAGTCCATCCCCTCTCGAGGAGTGTGGTTCCAGAGCCCAAGCCATGCGTGGAGGTGATTCCGACTATCTCTAGTCGGAACCTCTCAACCTCACGCACAATCTCAGGCTCTTTCCCCGCCAGCGAGGTGACATTCCATGTCCCAAGAGCCAGATTCTGTGTCCAGGGATCGGGTCGTCTAGGCCCCTGCCTTCGACTGCTGCCCGATTTTCTTTGCACCGGCCCCTTACGGTCCCTCCTGCGAGTGGTGGGCCCACGGGAAGGTGTCCCCACGTCGCTCCTTTGGGCTGAGCCCGGCCGGACCCCGTGGGGGAAGGCCCGGCCACCAGGCGCTCGCATACGAGCCCCAACCCCAGGCCTGGCTCCAGGGTGGGGCCCCGGCTGCGCCGTACCGGGCGACGTCACGGTCCTCGTTTTACTTGTCATCATAAGGGTTTTTGAACTGCTCTTAGTCTGACCCGTCACCTAGGACCTGTTTGCCTTGGGAGACCCTACCAGGGGCATATAGCCCCGGACAACATAGCTCCTAGGGTCATTCGGGTACTCAAACCCCTCCACCACGTTAAGGTGGCAGTTCATGGAGGAGTATAAGCCGTTCATGGACCCGTATAAGCCGTTTTTGTAAAAATAGGCTAACGATTGCTTCATACCCACACAACAACCGGCGCAGTAGAGAAATTACTGTATAGACAGGAGAAGAAGCTTGCAGGCAATCTTTTACTGTATATGAGGCCATTTATTAAAATAAATAAATACTATGCAAAATGACAAACAAATTAATCAGAATACTTACCAAAAGTTGCTCCTGCTCACGCTCTCCGTTTCTGCAAGATTCGGTGATTCAGATTTCACTTTGCACAACTACTAGAAGGCTTACAACTGTCAGACACAGGGCCGTGCACAGGCATTTTGAGGCGCAGTGGCCCAAACCGAAAAAAGGGGCACTGGGGTGGAGTGGCATTGGGGGTGAGGATTGGGTGCTTGTCCATATAAATTATCCGTCTTACTAGTCAGTCAAAACAGTTTTGATCTAATTTTGTGTCTATCGAAAATAGTGATATATGACATTGTATTATGTTGAATATCAAAGTTTTTGTGTCTATTTGTTAATGAGGGATTTGTGGACACAATGTTTTTGGCTTTGTGGAGTAAATGTTATAGCTTTTATTTTGAAGAAAAAGATTAAATTAGACTCTTGGGGTAAGATGACCCAGCCATATTTGGCACAGAAGGCCCCAAGTGGCATGTTGTTAATGGTGTTATTGTTTTTAAATGTAATACTTATTAATTAACGGGGCTATTATTTAATATTTTCATGAATTATATGTATATTTCAGGCATCTTCACTTTCATTAAAACTTATAGGTTAATTGAGTGAATTCTATCATGACAAAATCTATTATGTTTTTTTATTTTTTATTATGACATATCTTCAATTAGAATATGGACAATTAAATAAGTAAATATTGATATGCTAGTACATAAGTAATAAAAAATTTACCTTTCAGATGATTATCTTTTAATGGGATTAGTTATTCAATTATTCTACGAAATTGTCAAAATAAAATTTTAAGTAGAATATTTTTAGTATTTTACATTAATGACACGGAAGATATATAAATAGTAATAAGAATTATATAAAAAGTAATTTATACATTCTGATAGTTTATGGGTTATTATATGAAATTAGGCCTATATATATTCTACAAGTGTGCCATCAACAGCAAAGTTGGTGTTATTTATATTAGGTCAGATCGGGTACAGAAACTTGATTAGACAAGAATTATAATTCTCTTCCAAGAACGTGTATTTTGTACAAGTTTTTAGCACTATTAGAAGATCAGGAGCAAAATAACACAGACAGAAATACAAAAACAAATTACTAATTCTGCGGATTGTAATGCCTACTGTTAATGCAACGACATACTGGAACTGTCGTCTCCGCTTTCCAGATTTCCGCGCACAAACTCTGTGTGACGCTGGGGAGCGAGCGGAAAAACACGGGAGCGGATTTTGGAATCGGTGGATCTTTAGCGGAGGGAAAACAGAACACTTTTAGTGGGGATGGGTAGTGACCATAGTGACTGCGAGAGGGGCACCTTAGCTGATGAGGGCAGAGGGGCAGTGGCTCTAGCCACCGGGACACCCCCCTGTGCACGGCCCTGGTCAGACAGGTTGCTCATGTCACATCTAGTCTACTTCGTCAAGCTCAGTCTGAGTCTGCGCAGTACGCTCAGCCATCAGGAAGTGAGTGCTTCTAACCAACTTCAATTTTCACCGTGGAAGGGGTCGCTGTGTCCATTTCTTTTACTGTCTGCTCATCTCCCATTCCCTTTAAAAGCCTTTGTACCATATAGGGCATGGCGGAATTTGCGTCTGCTTTTTAAATGTAAATATGAACAGTAATGACCAGTCAAAAACAATAAACATAATTTTTAGACCTATTTATTGTAATCAACAGGGCAAAAGGCCTTCAAATCAAGCAGTAGTATAGTGTCCAGCAGCAGCCAGCGTTCCCTCGGTGCAGCTGGGAGAGTATACTGGGAGAGTTATGGCCTTTTTACACCTGCTCACTTCATTCGTTTTCTCTGACCAGATATCTATCCGATTGTGAAAAGACCAGAAGTAAATGCCTTCTGAGATTTTTTGGAGACGGATTTAAATCCGATCACTCAAACAACCAATTCCGAAGGTGCAACACGCGCCGCCGCAAATGAGTAAGCAAGCCAACACGCAAACTGCCGCAAGTGAAACTGAAACACAATCATCTTCATTAAAACTAATGAGACTAAATGATCTTAGCAGTGCTTAGTTTGCTGTTTCTCATGCGGACTTTGATCTTTTAACTGATAAATAAAATGCAGCTCATATCTTTTGATTTTGTTGATGTGAACTCTGTTAAATGTGCATATTGTGAAGGAATTGAAGTTCGGATTATATTCGTTTTGTGGAGACAAGTCCGTTTTGTCGGTTACAAGACGTTTTGTCGGTTACAAGTCCGACTCTCTAACCATTAGGCCATGACTGCCCCATTTGCTTTTGCTTATTATTTATAAAATCTGGGCAATTTGATTGATAAAACATTCATTAAAATTAAGATACAATTTCTACAAAATGAAATTCACTTTAAATAAAGGCTTTCAACAAAACAACACTTATTGTGCTTAAACTTATTGTGTTAAAGTGTTATTGAACTTACTGAAGACCCCCATGTCTTCTGACATATTATGCATCTTATGTGTCCTGTTCACTGTTCAACGTAAATTAAATAATAAAAATAACATTATAATATTTAAACTGAAACTAAATATGTGTTTTAATGGCTACAAGTAAAGTAGGCTACAGTACAGAGAAATATCATGTTGGAGCGGAATTTGCGCACGTCATTTTGCCGGTGAGCAGTTCATGAGTGAAGCTCCGCTTTGCTTTGCTGACATGCTCTGGTAAGGTAGGCAGATTTTTTGCGTTAATTTTTATTTCCTGTCACTGTGCAGGCTCTTTTATTGTATATGACTGTGTAAACAGCTCAGTAAACCTTTTATTTAAAAAACATTTAAAAAAAAACCTAAAACATCTTCCCGCGCCCCTGTAGGCAAGACAAGTCAAGTGTTGATTTGAGATGCTAAAGCGTTGGGTTAACTCACTGTCAGCCGCTGGCCGCTTGGTCGTCACTTTGAAAAACAAAAACTTTTATTTAACAAACAAAAAGTGCTCCAAACATCTTTCTAAATTAACTTAACAAAGAAACAAATTGTTATATAACTACTTTGACATTAAAAACAAAACGGAACTATTTTAATGGCAGCAACAATGTGTAATAGGGAGGATAAAAAAGAAAGAAAAGAAAAAAAAAAACACGGGCCAGACTAGGGCCTAGATCTGAGCTTCATGTCTACAAGCGTTTATTTTTCTCAAAAGACAGTAACGTGAGTAACGAACTCATTTAAATTTCAGTAATTGTAATTGGGTTACTTGATTAAAAAAATATTTAGTTACTTCTGCATTACTGCTAAAAGTAGAGGAATTACAGTAACGTGTTACTTTGTAGTGCGTTACTCCCAACACTGGTAATAAGCAGAGTGTACATGAGTTTTGCGCCCGTCTATAGGTGCACCCTTTAAATAACACAAAAAATACTGTGCTATTGACTTTAGACCAGGTTTTTGTTGGTCAATGCCGCAGTCGTTTTCAGTTAGCTCAAAATAACAACACGCCAACAATTCGCCTGGACACATGGGCTGTTCGCCCATGGGCATGCTGGTCGATGTTCGATGGGTGCAACTGCATTTGCTATTTAAACAAAGTGGTGCTGGACATAATAAAATGATAACTGCATTGGGCTGAAACTAGCAAAAAACACTGACGTCGCATTGTGCTGAGTGTAAGATAGGGCCCTTTCTACTTTCAAGATACAGTTACTTATACTACATTCATCTGGCATGTAAACTAGTCAAACAACATTTTACATACTCTTAAGAAAAAAGAATGGCTATGGAACAATTTGTGCATCAAGCGCATTTTTTTTTCACTATGGCAGTCAACCCAAATGTTTTTATATACAAGTTTTTGTTCACCCAAAAAAGCATTTTTTCTAGATTTACGCATTTTAATTAATAGTTAAATTCTACCAAATGTAATTGAATAATTGATTAATCCTTAATATTTTTTACATGATGATTATTCTATTTAAAGGTTCCGTTTTTCGTGTTTTTTTGAAGCTTTGATTGTGTTTACAGTGTGCAATATAACATTTGTTCATGTTTCGCGTGTAAAAAAAAACTGTATTTTTCACACAATTTACTTATCTGTATACCGCTGTTTTCACTGTCCTAAAAACGGGCTGATGAGTTCCTTGTTCTATGAAGTCCCTCCTTCAGAAATACGTAACGATTTCTGATTGTGCCAGCGGTTCCCGTGTTGTGATTTGACCGCAGCCTAGCGCATGTTGCCCGGTTCCTGTGTTGTGATTCGATAGCAGCTTAGTGCACGTTGCCCGGTTCCTGTGTTGTGATTCGACAGCAGCTTAGCGCACGTTGCACAGAAAGGTCACGCCTCTTAACGGGGAGATGTATGCGCTCAATGATCTCTACAGCGTCCCTGGGAAAGCCAAACAAAGGTGATTTGACTCCGGGATGAAAATAACAGCGTTTCGACGACATGGCGACAAACACACTCAAACGCAACACTTCCTCTTCTCCACGCAACACTTCCTCTTCTCCACGTGGGAGAGCAACAAGACCACGGCCCCTTTTTCGCGTATTCTTGTGGGCGGAGGTTAGTCAACAAACTGTTCTACTGACGTCATTAAAGCAGGCTGTACCAGGATGTAGTCCAAGCCAGCCGTTCGCTGTAGGCTTTGAAAGGGAACTTCTGTTAAAAATTCGCTTGGCATTGAACTTTGAGCTTTATAATTTTACAGGTATTATTTATGCTCTAACAGCAACATTACACACTAACAATGGGATCACGAAGAACGGGACCTTTAATTTGTTTGAATTTTACTATTAATTTAAATGTGTAAATCTTGAAAAATAAAAGTGTACATTGTGTACATTTTTGACATTGACAGTTAGTTTTGTCTAGGTGAACAGTAGGTAAAAGTCAACTCGGAAAAGTCAAAGAAGCACACAGAAGAAGAATATGCACATTTGCATGTATGCAGTACATATATCTTTGTAGCAATATGTTGCATGCAAACAGAAAACCATAGATAATGCCATAGATAATTATGGAATATGCATGTATGTCTGACATTAAGACAATTGAATTGATCAATTTGCATGTGATGGCTCACACGATGAAAGAATGTTTAGAAGTCGTGAAGAGTATGACAATTTCACTGAGAATCAACTCATCAGTTTTGATCAGCAAGCCATGTGCATTTAGTAATTGATCTGATCTTTTGAGGGAAAAAAAATCTCATTCAGGAACAGAGCCAAAGCGGTTGAGAAAAACGGTAATATTACAAAGCAAGAAATAATAGGCTCTGCCATGCATTCTGTGAAAAAGCAGACTGAATTAAAGTTTAACCTCTGACATTGTTTAAACTCCTTCCTCTGCATGTACTACACTATGGTTTTAAGTCCTTGTGTTTATGGATTTAATTGGTTAATTTCTGGTTAAAGCAAGCAAATATTTGAAACCAAATAGCGTGAATGCTTTTTTTCACACCACCAGCCAATGAGAAAAGAGTAACATGTGACCATAATCACTACCTCATGGCCATGGGCGTCAGTTTGGTTTGAAATGTGCTGGGGACAGAGACGCATTCAGAAGTGCATTTTCAGAAGTGCTGGGTACATGATGCATTATTTTTTTCTCTTTAGCGCAGGTCATGTTTTGAAAGACTATGTCCTGTAGCTTACTAATGTAAATAAATAAAAATGTCAGCTAAGAGACATATTGTGGGTCTGCTAGCCTATCTTACTCATGCCGACGAAAGCGTCCCGCAAATTCTTTAATATTTTTCATTTTTGCAATTTTTTTTACCACTTTGTTATCAGAGTCCCACTGGAGCCCGTGTTTTTTTTTTATCCTCCCTATTACACATTAGTTGCAGCCATTAAAATAGTTCAGTTTTGTTTTTAATGTCAAAGTAGTTATATTTCGTTTTGTTTCTTTATTAAGTTAATTTAGAAAAAGGTTTGAAGCATTTTTTTGTTTGTTAAACTAAAGTTTTTGCGTTTTAAAGTGACGAGCAAGCGGCCAGCGGCCGACAGTGAGTTAACCCAACGCTTTAGCCTCTCAAATCAACACTTGACTTATAAAATCCATATAAAACACTTAAAGCGTCGTTTAAACGTTTAGCCTACTATCACCACCATCACAGTAAAAAGGCATTTTTGACAAGATGAGGCAGGCAGATTGCAACGGCGCGCACAAACGGGCTACACAATCGAAACAAATAATTAAAAAAACATGCTGGTTGTCTTACCCTAGGCTACACCTCTCCGCGAAATGAATATAAATCCAATCTTCAATTCCCGTGCAATATGCACATTTAACGGAGTTCATGTCAACGAAAGCAACAGATATGAGTATTTTATTCATCAGCTCATTTCAACATCAAAGACCGCAATATGAGAACGAGCGACCTGAACACTGGTCAGAGCCTTTAGTCTCATTAGTTTTAATGAAGATGATTGTGCTTTTGAGCATCTTAGTTTATTTTCAGCTTCACTTGTGGCAGTTTGCATGTTGGCTTGCTTTACTCATTTGCGGAGATGCGTGTTGCATAGCGCCATCCTATAGCCTAAAAAGGCCCGAAGCCCGGCCCGCGTCTGAGGTAGGCTATGACTGGAAAATTGGCCCGAAGCCCGGCCCTAGGGCGTAAAAAAAACGGGCTCGGGCAGAAATGTAGGGCTCTACTTTGAGTAAGGCTTCTTTTTAATACATTTCTTGAATGTCTTACTTACAGTAGGCCTATAGATAGTTATGATATTTGTGGCTGCACCGGGGTCCGTCATTACGCTAATCATAAGCGGTCCATGGCACCTGCTACCCATGGCTGTTAAGAACTGTAGGCTACACCAATACATTACAACAATTTCGTGCTGTGGGCACTGCCACTGATACAGGCAGCGGAAGAACCTGTTTTATGGAGCTTGCTTCTGCTTTTCAAACGTTTCTACGACAAAAGATGTCGTTAAAACGACATAAGATATCGTTATTACGACACAATTGAGTGGAACAAAGAATATGTTTGTGGCAGCAATGCTTCACCGTAAAATTGGTTTAAAAAAAAAAGAAAGTGGTGGTGCAAAAGGACTCATGACGAAATCTGGTGGGTACGCGTCCCCCCCGTCCCCCCCGAAATCGACGCCTATGCTCATGGCTGTTTCTTCCTCTGGAGGTGGATCCTTCAAGCTGCCCCTGAATCCGGTTAAGTGCAGTCAAGCCGATGTACAAGCAAGCTCCTAAGCGAACAAATAATAAAAGGATTCTGCTCATGGAGTACTGATCATGTAGAACTGATCTCATATTGCTGATATGTTTTATTTATTGGAAACATCACTGTGCATGTTTTACAACCCATTTGCAGTTTCATTAAATTATAGCATTAGAAGAGGAAAGGTGTTTTTTTAGAAAACGTAGGCTGTGCTGTGTGAATATGCTGTAATAGGCTACATTGGGCTATTCAAAAGCTTCTATCCACTTTAATTGTGCTTTGAAGAAAATAATATGGTACCCATAAAAAGTATTCATTCCAGTGTACTTTTTCTCATTTTCACTAATCAACACAAAGCACTCTACATTTCTTAAGTCCTTATAATGGAAGAAATCCGGGCATCTTCACTAATTGTTAAGCTCTGAGAACCATGTTACAAATCCAGTCTGAATCTGGTCTACACTGGAGCTGTGTTTCCATGGAAATCCATTAAGCATAGATGTTTCAAGATTCAAATATGTATGCTTTAATTAAGACATGATATTTTGTGAAACATGTGACAGCTGGTTACTTATGAAATTATTTAAATGGGCAAAGCAATGGCATGAATACTTATGCATTCATTATTATTTGTGTAAAAGGGCACATCGGATGAAATTTTCACTTTTTTTTATTTTTTTTGCATTTATTTAGGTTTCTGGCGTGTCTGCCAGCTCAGAAAAGATTAAAAGAAAACACGCAGCCAGTTTGTTATAGGCTGCCTGAATCTGAAACTGTCATACAGCGAGCTGTTTCAATTTGCAGCCGGTTTCTACATAGATAGCTAGCTATTTGAATAACCCCACCCAAGATTGCTAACAGACTCTGCCGTTTCAGCATACACGCCATCCTGAGTAAGAAATACACTGTCCGCCATTTTCTCCAGGCCAGAGCAGCTATAGCGACAAGAATGTCTCGTAGGCAAATCAGGTGTTTTGTTGTTGGTTGTAAGAGTGAACATAGAAGTCTTCATGTACTCCTGACATCTGAGCCGCTGAAGACACAGTGGATTCGTTTTATTTTGACACCAGACAATACAAAGGGACAATACAAAATACAAGTGTTGCTAAAAAGTGTTAACTCAAGGATGCATCAATACCAAGAGAGAGAGAGAGAGAGAGAGAGAGAGAGAGCGAGAGAGAGAGAGAGAGAGAGAGAGAGAGAGAGAGAGAGAGAGAGAGAGAGAGAGAGAGAGAGAGAGAGAGAGAGAGAGAGAGAGAGAGAGAGAGAGATGGATAAGACTTGAACTGTGTTTTATTCAACTCTTACAGTGATAAACTTCATAAAACTTCATAAAACAATATTCGGACGGGGTCCGCTGCTACCAGCTTGTGCAAATAGTGGATTTAAGATGACAACACAAGTTATAACCATAATTAAATTAAACTATAGGCTACCTGTTCTATCTCCATGCAGCATATATTCTCTGGCTCTGTAGGCATCATTGTCCGACTCTAGTTGGAACTGAACATCGCTACTGACATGTCTCGTAGAAAGTACAAAAACTGACATTTCTGAGCTATATGTGTTTAAAAGTACACATTGCTCAGTTCAACGTGTTGGGAAATCGGACATTTTGTCCCGCATCCGCATTTATTCAAAAGTTAATAACGCTGAACATTCAAAAGGTAAATAAGGTTTTACGACCGACCGCTACCCGAATATCATTACAGATATTTTTGGATGACTCGTAACCGCGGGTATAACATGTTGGATCAACCCGCGCATCACTGTTGGACCTGTCCTGTCAAGCATTTACCAATTTATATTCAATAATCTAACAATGTAAAAAAATTGTTTTAACATTTAACATTAATTATAAAAATTATAAACTCAAAATGACTTGTCTAATCTTTCAAGAAATCCTTGATTTGTATATTAAAGTACAACACACTTTAGTAAACATACCTCCATCCATTCATGCTTCCATCCAGCCATCATAAAATCATACAATTTCAGCAGATATCATACTTTACTCTATTCCAATATATTTTGTTTTTTTTTTCCTTGAGTGACTCACTCGCAGACTGTGAAAAGATTCATTCAGATTTTTCTCTGTTGTTTGTTTCTCAGAATCTCAAAGTAATAAAATGTTCCTCCTTTTGTGTTTGTTTGTTTGTTTGTTTGTTTGTTCGCTACGCTGCGAAATAGGCATTCTCAGGTGGAAATGGAAAATATCAGGCAAAAATGGAGAGGAAAACTGAGCAAATGCAGAATAAACCACCATTATGGATTTTCCTTTGAGGAACAAGAAAGACGGGAAAGCCTTTTACACATCTCCTTTGCCTCACTGTTCTTTCCAACTCATCCACTGGCATTTCAAATGTCAAGACGTCTGGATCTTCACCAATCACACACTGGGGTGCCAGACCAGGCTGTCTTTGAGACACTGATTAATAATCAATAAGAATCAGGGCCATCTAGGGTTATGCTCTGTGCTCCAGTAGAGGCTGAAGACTTGATGAACCTCTATAGTATTGAATGTTAGATAGTAATAGAGTGACTTTATGATGCTGCCTTCCTATGGATGACACCATTAACCTTCCATAAGTACATTCTAATGGTAATTCCCAATGGCTCAAAATCACTTAAAGATGGTTTTATGTGTAAAATGTGGCTTGATGTCAGTAGCACAATGAAAAGGAGATTTCTTTATTCTTTCATTACACAGTTTTTTTGACCTTCAGCCAGAAAACCATCTGCTGAGATTTTTCAAAGAATGGTGCCGTTTGTTCCTAAGATTATGCACTTGTCGTGAACAGCAGGCAAGCAAGATGGCTTTCCACACCTTTCAGAGTTCAGATTTATATACTTCTTATTTTTTCATACATCTTCCTGGATTGTACTTTACTGTCAAGGTGGAACTCCTTGGCTGGTGCCCTGTAAACTAAATAGTCATCTGACACTCTCATACTCACCGACGTGTGACCAAACCTCACAATATTAATTCGGTCCCATCTGTGAGACCCACTAAATTCTGATGCCCGCAATAAGAACATGTCAAATTAGTGTGAGCAAAAATATTACACACTAATGACACAGAAGCAATCAAATTGTATTATATTTTTATCATAAAATGATCTTGAGGTTCTATCTTTTCAAGCTAATTATCGACTTTTAAAAATGTCCCCCTATGCTTTACATGACACATAAATTTGTAATGATAATGCTTGTTCCATTTTGCCCAATGATACTTAACAATGTGTAAAGACAAACCTCAACCTATGTCAGTCGAGTTTGGTCGCTAAGCAACAAGATATGTAACAGCATAAAGACTTGTGCTTACAGTAAAGGTCATCTTTTTTTAACTGAAAATACCCCACCATATCAAATAAGGCATCCCTTATGAAAATAACGTCTTGACAAGCATTTGTCAGTTTGTTCATTCTTTTGATGATATGATATTTCTTAGTATAATGTAATGTACATTATACATAAGATAAGGCCCAATTTAATACATTACTGAACTCACCCGTGCAAATGGGGTAGAAATGTTTCTGAAGCAAAGGTATAATGGTCCATGGGCGATCACACAGAAAGATGAGGACACAGTGAATTGGACATTATACATGCTACATTAAATACATTCTTCTATGAATTCACTGATGGTGTTAAAATGATTTACTGTTTCATCACAAGGACAGGTAATACTAAAGTTCCACTAAACCTAAACCTCATTCTTTGCATGTTGCTTATCCTATAGGTATAATATGATGCATGCCACTAGACAAAATTATTTTTATACGGTACAAACAGTATATTATATCCCATAACCCTCAACCTACCCCTAAACCTACCAATCACAGAAAACCTTCTGCATTTTTACATTAAAACAAATTCACTCAGTATGATTTATAATGGTCATGGGGACCAATAAATGTCCCCACAAGGACAAGGATTTCAGATATTGCCATCCTTGCGGGACATTTTGTCCCCATAACATAGGGTTTACCAGGACCACACACACACGTCTGGTTCACTATTGTAAGATTACAAATTTAAGAAAGTACATTGTATTTAGCATTTAAGGTAAAAATTATGATATCAGATTAATTAGTCTGCTATGCAAATCTTCCAGGCCAGTTCCTGTTTCTCTTCATTGTAAGTAAAATGAGCACCATTTGTCTTTAATGGCTCTTGGTGCCCCTGAGTGATTGGATTAGCATCTACCCATTTGAATGACACTGTTATGCTGATTGAATCAGGACTGATGGCAGGAACGTTTGGGGTGTGTCCCTATTTCCTATACAACATTTGCATTGCATTGTTCAGAGTGTCACCTCCCCTGCTGTATAATCCCTCCCCCTGAAATGTAGATAAATTACAGTGTTTGGTACTGTTAAATTAGACTTGTTGGAACCTCAGCCAAAGAACAGCACGGTTCTCAATAAATGAGTAACGTCTGCTTTAAAGATATCCCAACGTCTCCTGGTCTCTTCTTCAAACGGAAAAGGAAATTCACAACACTATCTTTGTGGAGACTCGCCATAGACGTAATGGTTTTTATACTGTACAAACTGTACATTCTATCCACTTACACTAACCGTAAACCCATCAAAGAAAACTTGTCCCCATTAGTCAGTGTACAATTACACAACAACGATATACTTAAAACAGATAATTTTTTCCTTTGAGTTTTCCGCGTACAGACAATACCACTGTCAAAACGATCCCCATTCACACAGATCCGCGAAAAAGGCAAAAAACGCTATATTCTGCTGCCAGGCCAATAGGTGGCGATGAAACACTATAGACTGCATGTGCATGACATCATTGTTTTCACAGATTTGCGTTTTTGTTGTTTAGATGGAGACCGTTTTCAAAAACGTGCACTTTGAAACCTGTTTTAAAAAGTCTGCCTTTTTGTAGGGCTGTACGATTAATCTGAAAAAAATCGAAACCGAAATTCAGAACCTCTAACCAACGTATTTTTCCCACCTTTAATAGTATAAAATATTTAAAGTATAAAAACCTTATCAGGAACTTATTCAAAAACCTTATGAGGGCAAAAAAAATGGAAAGCAAAAAAATAAATAAAAAAATTTGTTCATTAATCGTAATCGAGGTAAAATGTTCAATTAATCAAGGTTTATATTTTTGGTCAAATCGTTACAGCCCTACTTTTTAGGCACCCAAAACGATGTTGTTTAATGAATGGCCAAAACACATGAAAAGTTTTAAGCTTTTAGTTGAAAACGGTGTCGTGTAAACAACTCCTCAGTGTGCATTCAGGTTGAAGTCCCCACTGGAATAGAAGAACATGAACACAGACACACATGGCCCTATCATACACACGGCTCAATGAGGCGGCAGGCACGCGCAAGTGTTTTTTGCTAGTTTCATCCTTACGCAGTTATCATTTTCACTTCTTGCGCCTTGTTGTTAAAATAGCAAATGCATTTGCGCCCATTTGTACACCCATGCGTGCTGGTCCCGAAACGAGGTGTGTTCAGGCGCATTGTTGGCACGTTGCTATTCTGAGGCAACTGGAATAGACTGCGCCATCAACCAACTGAAACCTGGTCTAAAGTCAAGCGCAGTATTTTTTGTGTTATTTAAAGGGCGCATTAATAATGTGAGTGCAAAACGCACATACACTCTGCTTAGTACACACACAGGGACGTGCAGCAGCACACAAACATGCCAAATATTAAAAATAACCCCATAAACCCCATAAATAAAGACCTATTTTTTAAAAACATAAAAATGCCAATTATGTAGTCCTACACAAATAGAAATATTAGAAGAACCACTAACAATAGATGAATTCAAGAAAGCACTATTTACACTCCCAAACAATAAAGCCCCAGGTATGGATGGCTACCCATCAGAATTTTATAAACATTTTTGGCCAATAATCTCACAACTATTCCAAAGAGCGACTACAGATATTAAACTCCAATCCACAATACCACAACATATGAACACGGCGCTAATATCAGTCTTCCTTAAACCAAACAAAGATCCAACTATATGCTCTAGTTATCGTCCACTATCACTTATAAACACAGATGTGAAAATAATTAGTAAAACATTAGCAAATCGCCTAGAATTAATCATGCCAACTCTTATCCATTCAGATCAAACAGGCTTTATCAAAGGACGCCACTCATCCAACAACACACGTCGACTATTCAATATAATTAATAGTTCTGCTAAACAAAAAACACATACGGCTATCATCTCACTTGATGCTGAAAAGGCATTCGACAAGAATGAAAAAATATGGCTTTGGTAATAATTTCATACACTGGATCAAGTTGTTATACAGAACACCAATAGCTTCAGTTATCACCAATGACATTATATCATCACCATTTAAACTGCAGAGATTCACCAGGCAGGGATGCCCACTATCTCCGTTACTTTTTGCACTATTTATAAAACCATTGGCAATAGCTATCAGACAAAATAAAAATATTAAAGGTTATAAATCAAACAATACTGAACATAAACTATCATTATATGCAGACAACATTATACTATACATACAGAAACCACAAAAATCATTGTCAGAAATCATTAAACTTATCAACAACTACTCAAACATATACGACTACTTCATAAATTGGGAAAAATCAGTAATACTCCCATTATATAAAGACTTCGGAAGCACCATTATCTTTAAAAATAATCAGTTTAGGATAGGTAACATTACATATTTAGGAATACACTTCTCCCCAAATATATCAGATCTGTTTGTTCTCAATTTCACCCTGGCATTAAAAACGACAGAAAACGACTTAAAGAGATGGATGAACATACCGCTATCAATTATAGGAAGAATAGCCACAATCAAAATGTCTGTATTACGAAAATAAACTATCTTTTTACAATTATCCCTATACAACCCTCTAAAAAATGGTTTAATACATTAGACAGCATAATAAACAATTTCTATTGGAAAAATCAGAAACCTAGAATTGCATTACGAACATTACTAAAACCTAAAGAACAAGGAGGATTATCAGCACCTAACTTTCAATACTACTATCTTTCAGCACAGTTACAACACCTAACCAAATGGATAAATAACGACCACCACCACAACCCATGGATACAATTAGAACAAACAGCATGCCAAGAAATCCCAATATCTGACTTACCACGTTTTAATAATACCATTAAAAAACACAGTCTGTTTCTAAACACCGCAATCCAGACTACACTAATGGCTTGGTGGAAAACTAATAAAATAACCGGTCAATCTCTATCACCGCACAATCTTTCACCAATTTGGAATAACCCGGACTTCACCATTAATAAAATCCCACTTGTCAATAAACACTGGATGGAGAAGGGCTTTATATATTTACATCATCTATATAAGGACAATACATTTATACAATTTGCAGAGCTATCAAAAAACACCATTACTTTTATTTACAAATAAAGAGTGCAATTCCTACTAAAATCGGTCACATACAACTACAACAGGCACCAGTACTAGACAAAATTGGGACGATTAGCCAATCATTGAAACTAATAAGGAAAATATATGATTTATTAACTTCTGCAGATAATACCTAACTGTTCACCTCCGACTGCAAGCCTGTGTATGGATCTAATTCCATCGTCAAGTTTGCGGAAGACACTACGGTGATTGGGCTCATCAGCAACAAAGATGAGACTGCCTATAGGGAGGAGATCCAGCACCTGGCCACATGGTGCGCTGATAATAACCTGCTCCTCAACACCACCAAAACGAAGAAGCTCATCGTGGACTTCAGGAAAGAGTCAAGAGGCACACACGACACCATCCACATTAATGGAATGGCTGTTGAACGTGTCTCCAGTTTCAAGTTCCTGGGGATCCACATCTCGGCGGACATGTCGTGGACAACCAACACCTCCAGCCTGGTCAAGAAGGCTCACCAGCGCGTTTTCTTCCTGAGGACACTGAGGAAGAATCAGCTCTTCTCGGCTATTCTGGTGAACTTCTATCGCTGCGCAATAGAAAGCAGAAAGTATGGTATGGGAGCTGCTCTGTTGCGGAGCGCAAGGCACATCCAGAGGAAACACTGTCTGCATCGAGCTCGTAGCATCCTTAATGACTCCTCTCACCCAGCCCACAGACTGTTTTCTCTCCTGCCCTCCGGCAGGTCTCTCAGGTGCCTCCGGACCAGGACCAGCAGACTAAAGAACAGTTTTTTCCCCAGAGCTGTCTCTTTATTGAACTCTAACCCTCGCTGATCCACTCCCCTCATATACTGCCAACTCTCCTACATCTCCTCACATCTGCCTTCACTTGTTATTTGCACTACTGGAAACACTGTTTACTTATGCATCTTGCACTACCATACCTTAACTGGATTATGCTCATTTGCACTGCCGACTGTATTCACAGTAGCAACTGTTTACATTTGCATTTTGCACCATACTTCTAACTGTAATATGCAATTACTTCCACTGCACTTTACACTTTTTTTCGGATAGCTTCTGTCCATACTTCATTGCACTACCTTAATCCACTGCTATATTCCTCATCTTTAGCCTAACATATCATTGTATACCTCTATCTGTAAAATTCTGTTTATAGTAATAACCATCTCTCTCTCTCTCTCTCTCTCTCTCTCTCTCTCTCTCTCTCTCTCTCTCTCTCTCTCTCTCTCTCTCTCTCTCTCTCTCTCTCTCTCTATCTATATATCTATATTTCTATATCTATATATCTCCCATATCTCCCATATCTCTATATCTCCATATCTCCATATCTCTATATCTCCTATATCTCCAATATCTCCAATATCTCCATTATCTCCATATCTCCTATATCTCTATATCTCTATATCTCTATCTATATATATATTCAGTACATATCCATGTCCTGCACTTATTCATCCATTGTATATCATGCACTTATGCAACCGTTGTATATCCTGCACTTGCTGCTATTGCACTTCTGGTTAGACCTAAACTGCATTTTGTTGCCTTGTACCTGTACTTGTGTAATGACAATAAAGTTGAATCTAATCTAATAATACACACTCGGTACCAGCCAAAAAATTGGAACAGGTTCTCAATATACACACAGATATAAATTTCTGGAACACAATCTGTACAAATACATTTAGCTTCAGTATAAATAAAAATATTCAATCAATCCAATACAAAGTAATACATAGAACGCATTTAACTCAACAAAAATTGTTTAAAATGGGTATAACTGAAACAGACAAATGCATACACTGTACTCTAAACACTCCGGACTCATATCTTCATGCGCTATGGTTATGTCCGTCTGTCACCCTATTCTGGAAGGAAGTTATCAACACCATTTAAATAGTTTTTAACCGTAACATCCCCATCATTACGCCTGTTAGGTGATACATCAATAATACTCAATACAATAGAACACACAGCTCCACTACTCCTATCTCTAGCCATTGCTAAAAAAAACAATTCTCTTACACTGGAAAGACAAAACAAATATCTTTACTACACACTGGACTCAATTATTAAGAAATCATAACGACTGGACACATTCACAAAACAATTCACCCCCCTTCTTTTAATCTAGATAAGTAGATAGCATCCAAGTTTTTTTTTTTTTTTGTCAATTATTATATCTAAAACTACTAAATTATATAAGTAGATGCTTTATAGGAAAAAGTAGTACAAATGAATTGATGCCCCAATAGTAATAATATTGTCTTGTACCAAGGTGCTATATAAATATTAGCACGTGTGTGTGTGTGTGTGTGTGTAAATATATATATATATATATATATATATATATATATATATATATATATATATATATATATATATATATATATATATATATGTATATGTATATATATATATATATATATAATTATGAACATTTATTAGATATGTAAGCACAATTGTGTGTATCATACAATACAATACACAATATGAATGAACTGATCGATATATCCTCATGTAATAGGTATCTGTATGAAAATCAACATCTGTATGTACTTATGTACATTTACACTTTTTATTTTATGTATTTATTTATTTAGTAATTATTATTATTATTATTATTATTATTATTATTATTTTATTATTAATTTTATTTTATTTCTCTCTCCCCCCCATCATATCAAAATTTTTGTGTTGGTATGCATAAGTATTTACGCATGTATACTTGTTTGTATATGTGTACCTGGGTATTTATGTCTATATGCGGGTATGTATATATGTATATGTGTGTATATATGTATATGTGTGTATATATGTATATGTGTGTATATATATATATATATATATATATATATATATATATATATATATATATATATATATATATATATATTTACATTGACATTTATGCATTTGGCAGACGCTTTTATCCAAAGCGACTTACAGTGCACTTATTACAGGGACAATCCCCCTGGAGCAACGTGGAGTAAAGTGCCTTGCTCAAGGACACACTGGTGGTGACCGCTGGGATAAAACCAGCAACCTTCTGCGTATTATTTCAGTGGTTGAACCCACTGGACCACCATCTCCATATATACACACACACACACACACACACACACACACACACACACACACACACACACACACACACACACACACACACACACACACACACACACACACACACACACACACACACACACACACACACACACACACACACACACACACACACACACACACACACATTTATTATATATACACACACATTTTTTGTTTAAATATATATTAAGTCTACATATTATATAGTATAGCTTTATGTATTTGTTTTCTTTCCCCCCTATTCATCCCCTCTTTTTTGCCTCTCCTTCTCCCTACTCCTTAACAAGGAGGTTATAGATCATGCCTTGTGTGGATATTTGTGCATGTCCCTGGGTGGATGGGAGTGGGGCTGCCACGCGGGGTTCACCCAAAAAGTTCACCCAAAAATGAAAATTCTGTCATTAATTACTTACCCTCATGTCGTTCGACACCCGTAAGACCTCCGTTCATCTTCGGAACTGATTTGAAAACACAGCATCATGAAGCTTCGAAGCGTTATGAATCAGTCGGTTTGGATCGCCAAAGTCACGTGATTTCAGCAGTTTGACACGCATAACGCTTCGAAACTTCATGATGCTTCATGATGCTGTGTTTTCAAATTGGTTCCGAAGATGAACGAAAGTCTTACAGGTGACGAACGACATGAGGGTAAGTAATTAATGAGTTTTGCTGACCGGAAACGGCGAAAGTTTAATCTATCAACTAGCTCCGCTTCACCTTCTTCGTTGCTCTGGTTGGTTGTAGCGCTATCATATTGCGTGCAGAGTGAGTTTGAAAGACAATCGTTTATCCTGCCCCTCGGATTGAGCCCTGCCAATGGTGTGTTCCCAGACCCAACATCTTGATGTGGGTCTGGCTTGTCAGGCTACCCATTTGCAGTAATGACGAATGAAATTGGCTAATTATTTGACCAAACGTGGCAATACACACATGCATTTAAACTGACTTGTCAGGTTGAGGGTATCTATATTCCGCCATGTAAATAGCAAATCCGCCATGGTGCAAGCGCAACTGGCTTTTCACGAGTTTGTGTGCCCATATAATCTTAGTGAAAGTGGTAAACAGATTTGGCTTGCTGTCTGCTATAGAGGGGCTCGGAGAGGATATTCTACCCGAGCTCCGATTGCCCCCCTATAACAGGCAAAATTGTACAAAAGGAGGAGCAGGGGAGGAGGAGGGATGCTGCAGGAACTAAAAATGGGAAGAGGTAAGCTGCTGGTCTTATACCTTGGTATTAATTGGAAGATTAGATGGGCGTACTCCTCCCGAAATTACGTTTAATAACTTCACGAGTTTGTGTGCCCATATAATCTTAGTGAAAGTGGTAAACAGATTTGGCTTGCTGTCTGCTATAGAGGGGCTCGGAGAGGATATTCTACCCGAGCTCCGATTTCCCCCCTATAACAGGCAAAATTGTACAAAAGGAGGAGCAGGGGAGGAGGAGGGATGCTGCAGGAACTAAAAATGGGAAGAGGTAAGCTGCTGGTCTTATACCTTGGTATTAATTGGAAGATTAGATGGGCGTACTCCTCCCGAAATTACGTTTAATAACTTCACGAGTTTGTGTGCCCATATAATCTTAGTGAAAGTGGTAAACAGATTTGGCTTGCTGTCTGCTATAGAGGGGCTCGGAGAGGCTATAGAGGAGAGGATATTCTACCCGAGCTCCGATTGCCCCCCAAAAAACATAAATGCAGAATCTCAGCGAGAATTCTGGGATTTAAACTGATTACTTAAGGAATTTGCATAATTATTTAAATAGTCTATAAGACCCCCCCAAAATTGGAGAACAGAAGGAATGGGAGACTGCACTGCAGCAGCAGGATTTAGGTAGGCAGGTCACTGCTGTGGCGGTTTTAAAATAGGTGAGGTGCTGCAGTGGCAGCATGGATTGAGTGGGGCACTGCAGTATCAGTATCAAATTGGTGGAGAACTGCAGCGCAATATCAGGCGGAGCACTGCAGTAGTAGTATCAAATTGGCGGGGCACAGCAGCGCAGAATCAGACATAGCACTGCAGCGGCAGTATCAAATTGGCAGAGTCTCAAATTTGCCGGCACTGCAGCGGCAGTCTCAAGCGAAGCACTGCAGCAGCAGTCTCAAATTTGGCGGGGCACTGCAGCGGCAGTATCAAGTGAAGCCAAACACTGCAGCGGCAGTCTCGAATTGGTGGGCACTGCAGCAGCAGTATCAAGTAAAGCCAAACACTGCAGCGGCAGTCTCGAATTGGCGGGCACTGCAGCAGCAGTATCAAGTAAAGCCAAACACTGCAGCGGCAGTCTCAAATTGGCGGGCACTGCAGCAGCAGTATCAAATCAAATCAAATCAAATCACTTTATTTGTCACTCTACCATATGCACAAGTGCAACAGTAAGTGAAATTCTTAGGTGCAGTTCCGAGCAACATAGTAGTCATGACATGACATGTACAACATTTAAGCAACATCAGATTACATCATCTGATGCGCACACAATTACTCACAGCACAGTATACACTACAATAAACAATAAATAATTTACACAATGTGAGTGTAGTTCTCACAGCTTTAAACAATATACACATACTTACAATATACATATACTTAAAACAATATACACTAAACATACATTAAACAATAACAGTATACATTAAGCTATAGTAATAATATACAATGTACAGTATACAATATGTTCTCAAATTGAAGTCCAAAGTGCAATAGATGCTGTATGATAAATAAATGTGTATATAATGTGTGTGTATCTACAGTGGGTTGTGCTGAGTGATATTCTGTCCAGTGTGTGTTATGAACTGATGGATCAAGAGTTAAGTAGTCTGATTGCTTGTGGGAAGAAGCTGTTCTGGAGTCGGCTGGTGCGTGTTCTGATGCTGCGGTACCGTCTGCCTGATGGCAGCAGTGAGAATTATGAACATTTATTAGATATGTAAGCACAATTGTGTGTATCATACAATACAATACACAATATGAATGAACTGATCGATATATCCTCATGTAATAGGTATCTGTATGAAAATCAACATCTGTATGTACTTATGTACATTTACACTTTTTATTTTATGTATTTATTTATTTAGTAATTATTATTATTATTATTATTATTATTATTATTATTATTATTATTTTATTATTAATTTTATTTTATTTCTCTCTCCCCCCCATCATATCAAAATTTTTGTGTTGGTATGCATAAGTATTTACGCATGTATACTTGTTTGTATATGTGTACCTGGGTATTTATGTCTATATGCGGGTATGTATATATGTATATGTGTGTATATATGTATATGTGTGTATATATGTATATGTGTGTATATATATATATATATATATATATATATATATATATATATATATATATATATATATATATATATATATATATATATATATATATATATTTACATTGACATTTATGCATTTGGCAGACGCTTTTATCCAAAGCGACTTACAGTGCACTTATTACAGGGACAATCCCCCTGGAGCAACGTGGAGTAAAGTGCCTTGCTCAAGGACACACTGGTGGTGACCGCTGGGATAAAACCAGCAACCTTCTGCGTATTATTTCAGTGGTTGAACCCACTGGACCACCATCTCCATATATACACACACACACACACACACACACACACACACACACACACACACACACACACACACACACACACACACACACACACACACACACACACACACACACACACACACACACACACACACACACACACACACACACACACACACATTTATTATATATACACACACATTTTTTGTTTAAATATATATTAAGTCTACATATTATATAGTATAGCTTTATGTATTTGTTTTCTTTCCCCCCTATTCATCCCCTCTTTTTTGCCTCTCCTTCTCCCTACTCCTTAACAAGGAGGTTATAGATCATGCCTTGTGTGGATATTTGTGCATGTCCCTGGGTGGATGGGAGTGGGGCTGCCACGCGGGGTTCACCCAAAAAGTTCACCCAAAAATGAAAATTCTGTCATTAATTACTTACCCTCATGTCGTTCGACACCCGTAAGACCTCCGTTCATCTTCGGAACTGATTTGAAAACACAGCATCATGAAGCTTCGAAGCGTTATGAATCAGTCGGTTTGGATCGCCAAAGTCACGTGATTTCAGCAGTTTGACACGCATAACGCTTCGAAACTTCATGATGCTTCATGATGCTGTGTTTTCAAATTGGTTCCGAAGATGAACGAAAGTCTTACAGGTGACGAACGACATGAGGGTAAGTAATTAATGAGTTTTGCTGACCGGAAACGGCGAAAGTTTAATCTATCAACTAGCTCCGCTTCACCTTCTTCGTTGCTCTGGTTGGTTGTAGCGCTATCATATTGCGTGCAGAGTGAGTTTGAAAGACAATCGTTTATCCTGCCCCTCGGATTGAGCCCTGCCAATGGTGTGTTCCCAGACCCAACATCTTGATGTGGGTCTGGCTTGTCAGGCTACCCATTTGCAGTAATGACGAATGAAATTGGCTAATTATTTGACCAAACGTGGCAATACACACATGCATTTAAACTGACTTGTCAGGTTGAGGGTATCTATATTCCGCCATGTAAATAGCAAATCCGCCATGGTGCAAGCGCAACTGGCTTTTCACGAGTTTGTGTGCCCATATAATCTTAGTGAAAGTGGTAAACAGATTTGGCTTGCTGTCTGCTATAGAGGGGCTCGGAGAGGATATTCTACCCGAGCTCCGATTGCCCCCCTATAACAGGCAAAATTGTACAAAAGGAGGAGCAGGGGAGGAGGAGGGATGCTGCAGGAACTAAAAATGGGAAGAGGTAAGCTGCTGGTCTTATACCTTGGTATTAATTGGAAGATTAGATGGGCGTACTCCTCCCGAAATTACGTTTAATAACTTCACGAGTTTGTGTGCCCATATAATCTTAGTGAAAGTGGTAAACAGATTTGGCTTGCTGTCTGCTATAGAGGGGCTCGGAGAGGATATTCTACCCGAGCTCCGATTTCCCCCCTATAACAGGCAAAATTGTACAAAAGGAGGAGCAGGGGAGGAGGAGGGATGCTGCAGGAACTAAAAATGGGAAGAGGTAAGCTGCTGGTCTTATACCTTGGTATTAATTGGAAGATTAGATGGGCGTACTCCTCCCGAAATTACGTTTAATAACTTCACGAGTTTGTGTGCCCATATAATCTTAGTGAAAGTGGTAAACAGATTTGGCTTGCTGTCTGCTATAGAGGGGCTCGGAGAGGCTATAGAGGAGAGGATATTCTACCCGAGCTCCGATTGCCCCCCAAAAAACATAAATGCAGAATCTCAGCGAGAATTCTGGGATTTAAACTGATTACTTAAGGAATTTGCATAATTATTTAAATAGTCTATAAGACCCCCCCAAAATTGGAGAACAGAAGGAATGGGAGACTGCACTGCAGCAGCAGGATTTAGGTAGGCAGGTCACTGCTGTGGCGGTTTTAAAATAGGTGAGGTGCTGCAGTGGCAGCATGGATTGAGTGGGGCACTGCAGTATCAGTATCAAATTGGTGGAGAACTGCAGCGCAATATCAGGCGGAGCACTGCAGTAGTAGTATCAAATTGGCGGGGCACAGCAGCGCAGAATCAGACATAGCACTGCAGCGGCAGTATCAAATTGGCAGAGTCTCAAATTTGCCGGCACTGCAGCGGCAGTCTCAAGCGAAGCACTGCAGCAGCAGTCTCAAATTTGGCGGGGCACTGCAGCGGCAGTATCAAGTGAAGCCAAACACTGCAGCGGCAGTCTCGAATTGGTGGGCACTGCAGCAGCAGTATCAAGTAAAGCCAAACACTGCAGCGGCAGTCTCAAATTGGCGGGCACTGCAGCAGCAGTATCAAGTAAAGCCAAACACTGCAGCGGCAGTCTCAAATTGGCGGGCACTGCAGCAGCAGTATCAAATCAAATCAAATCAAATCACTTTATTTGTCACTCTACCATATGCACAAGTGCAACAGTAAGTGAAATTCTTAGGTGCAGTTCCGAGCAACATAGTAGTCATGACATGACATGTACAACATTTAAGCAACATCAGATTACATCATCTGATGCGCACACAATTACTCACAGCACAGTATACACTACAATAAACAATAAATAATTTACACAATGTGAGTGTAGTTCTCACAGCTTTAAACAATATACACATACTTACAATATACATATACTTAAAACAATATACACTAAACATACATTAAACAATAACAGTATACATTAAGCTATAGTAATAATATACAATGTACAGTATACAATATGTTCTCAAATTGAAGTCCAAAGTGCAATAGATGCTGTATGATAAATAAATGTGTATATAATGTGTGTGTATCTACAGTGGGTTGTGCTGAGTGATATTCTGTCCAGTGTGTGTTATGAACTGATGGATCAAGAGTTAAGTAGTCTGATTGCTTGTGGGAAGAAGCTGTTCTGGAGTCGGCTGGTGCGTGTTCTGATGCTGCGGTACCGTCTGCCTGATGGCAGCAGTGAGAGCAGCCCATGGTTCGGGTGGCTAGAGTCTCTGATGATCCTCTGAGCTCTCTTCACACACCGCCTGGCGTAAATGTCCTGGAGGGAGGGAAGCTCACCTCCGATGATGCAGCTGGCCGTGCGCACTACCCTTTGCAGGGCCTTGCGGCTGCGGGCGGTACTGTTGCCGTACCAGGTGGTGATGCAGCCAGTCAGCAGGCTCTCGATGGTGCTGCTGTAGATGCGTGTGAGGATGTGGCGGTTCATTCCAAACCTCCTCAGCCGTCGCAGGAAGAAAAGGCGCTGATGAGCCTTCTTCACAACGGCCTCAGTGTGGACGGACCATGAGAGTTCCTCTGTGATGTGGACACCGAGGAACTTGAAGCTGCTGACTCTCTCCACCGGTGCTCCATCGATGGTGATGGGGCGGTGTTCTCTCTCATTCCTCCTGAAGTCGACCACCAGCTCCTTGGTCTTGCTGACGTTGAGGGAGAGGTTGTGCTCCTGACACCACCGTGTCAGAGTGTGCACCTCCTCTCTGTAGGCCGTTTCATCATTGTCGGTGATAAGACCTACCACCGTCGTATCGTCAGCAAACTTGATGATGGTGTTGGAGCTGTGGATTGCCACACAGTCATGTGTGTACAAGGAGTACAGGAGTGGGCTGAGAACACAGCCCTGAGGGGCTCCAGTGTTGAGAGTCAGTGATGATGAGATGTTACTGCCCATTCTGACCACCTGGCGTCTGTTTGACAGGAAGTCCAGGATCCAGCTGCATAACAGGCTGTTTAAGCCTAGAGCCCGGAGTTTAATGTCAAGTATGGAGGGCACAATGGTGTTGAATGCTGAGCTGTAGTCCACAAACAGCATTCTCACATATGTGTTCCTCTTTTCCAGGTGGGAGAGAGCAGTGTGAATTGTTGATGAAATGGCATCATCAGTGGAGCGGTTTTTGCGGTATGCAAACTGCAGTGGGTCCAGTGAGGGGGGGAGAACAGAGCAGATGTGGTTTCTGACTAGTCTCTCAAAGCATTTACTGATGATGGGGGTCAGAGCAACAGGACGCCAGTCGTTTAAGCAGAGTGTTTTTGACTGCTTAGGTACAGGAACAATGGTGGACGTTTTGAAGCATGTGGGGACCACAGACAGGGAGAGGGACAGGTTAAAAATGTCCGTGAAAACTCCAGCCAGTTGGTGCGCGCACGCGGCCGGGAATGCCGTCTGGACCCGCTGCTTTACGGACGTTCACCCGCCGGAAGGATCGGGTTACATCCGCTAAAGATACGGAGAGTGAACCAACCTCTGTATCTTCAGCCGCGAGCTCTCTCTCCGCGAGGGCGGTGTTAGTTCCCTCAAAGCGAGCATAAAAGGTGTTGAGCTCGTCCGGGAGAGAGGCAGCGGTGTTCACGGTGGAGTTTGTGTTCCCTTTATAGTCCGTGATGGTGTTAATTCCCCTCCACATGCTTCTGGAGTCGGTGGTGTTGAACTTTCCTTCAATCTTGTCCCTGTACTGCCGTTTTGCTGCTCTGATGGTTTTCTGGAGGGCATAACTTGCTTGTTTATGCTCCTCCGCATTACCAGAGTTAAAAGTGAAGGTCCGCGCATTGAGTGCCGCGCGAACATCCCCATTTAGCCACGGCTTCTGGTTAGGGTACAGCCGAATTGTTTTGGTCGGAACAACGTCTTCTTTGCACTTCCTGATGAAACACGTTACGCTATCAGCGTAAACCTCGATGTCGTCATCAGAGGCCGACCGGAACATCTCCCAGTCCGCGTGATCAAAACAGTCTTGGAGCATAGAATCTGATTGGTCCGACCAGCACTGGATGGTTCTGAGGGCGGGTGCTTCCTGTTTGAGTCTTTGCCTGTATGCGGGCAAAAGGAGGATGGAAACGTGATCCGATTTGCCAAATGGTGGGCGCGGGAGGGACTTGTAACAATCCTTGAAGGGGGAGTAACAATGATCCAGAACTCGGTTCCTACAGAACTATGTTGGTGGTATTTGGGTGCGATGCGCTTGAAGTTGGCTTTGTTAAAGTCCCCGGTCACAATAAACGCAGCCTCAGGATGCGCGGTTTACTGCTCACTCACTGTCCTATACAGTTCCTTTAGTGCCCGGTCTGTGTCGGCTTGTGGGGGAATATACACAGCTGTGATGACGACCGCGGTGAATTCCCTCGGTAGCCAGAATGGTCGGCACAGAACCATGAGAAGTTCCAGATCAGGAGAACAGAAAGACTTGATAGAATGTACGTTCCTCTGATCACACCAGGATCTGTTGATCATAAAACTCACACCCCCGCCTTTGCTTTTCCCGGAGAGTTCTTTTTCTCTGTCCATTCGGTGCACGGAGAACCCCGTGGTTTCGATGGCCGAATCTGGAATCTCAGCGGACATCCAAGTTTCTGTAAGGCAGATAATGCAGCAGTCCCTCGTGTCTCGCTGGAAAGAGATCCGTGCTCTCAGCTCGCAGAGTTTGTTGTCCAGAGACTGAACATTAGCCAGTAAAATACTGGGAAGCGGGGGTCGGTTTGCGCGGCGTCTTACTCTGATGAGTACGCCGGCTCTCTTCCCCCTTCTCCGGCTGCGTTTCCACGGTCGGGCTGCCCAGACAAAAGGTTCCGCTGCTGTGTTTGTGAACGGCGGTTCGTCACTGAAGAATTTAAAGTCCGGTTTTCGGTGTGCGATTGCCGAACCAATGTCCAAAAGTGTCTGTCTGTCGTACGTAGTAAGGCAGACAACATCCAAGACAAAAAACACAAAAACTATAAACAGAACAAACAAAAAACTACAATGTTTCAGCAGAGCTCGCGACGTAGCGGCCATCCTCGGCGCCATCTTGACTCACAGTATCAAGTAAAGCCAAACACTGCAGCGGCAGTCTCAAATTGGCGGGCACTGCAGCAGCAGTATCAAGTAAAGCCAAACACTGCAGAGGCAGTCTCAAATTGGCGGGCACTGCATTGTCAGTATCAAGCAAAGCATTGCAGCAGCAGTATCAAATTGGCGGAGCACTGCAGCGGCAGCATCAAGCAGAGCACGGCAGCATCAAGCGGAGCACTGCAGTATCAAGCGAAACACTGCAGCATCGAGCGAAAACCCTGCAGCAGCGGTATCAAGTAAAGCCAAACACTGCAGCGGCAGTCTCAAATTGGCGGGCACTGCAGCGGCAGTATCAAGCAAAGCATAGCAGCATCAATATCAAATTTGCGGAGCACTGCAGCGGCAGCATCAAGCGGAGCAGGGCAGCATCAAGCGGTAATGTTTGGCTTTGGCAGCGGCAGTATCAAATTGGTGGAGCCCTGCAGCGGCAGTATCAAATAAAGCCAAACACTGCAGCAGCATCAAATTTATGAGCACTGCGGCAGCAGTATCAAATTGGTGGAGCACTGTGGTGGCAGCATCGAATCCAGCGAGGTTTGCAGGCATCGGTTGGATTGAGTTTCGTGGGGAAACCATCTTAATAGTATCAAGGAATCAAGGAATCAAGGAATCAAGGAATTTTTATTGCCAAGTACATTTTTACACATACACGGAATTTGTTTTGGTGTTGTGCGAGTCACACCGAGTCGCCATTCTGCGGCGCCTCCTTTCGTTGGACAGAAAATACAGCATAACATGAGGAGAGGTGGGGAGGGGTGAGGAGATGATAAAAAAAACAACCCCCAGACTGTGCTCCTACGGGAGCACAGTTTGAGAACAGTAAAAAAACATCTCAGCAACATGAGCACACATTACAACATGAAACAGGACTTGCAACAGGGGAGAGGAGTGGGGGGTTGAGGTGTCCCAGCACAGCCAGGCGTCCCGGTCCTGCAGCCATTTCAGGCGCTGGTCACAGACCCGCTTGTCAGACTTGGGGTACAAAGCGGCGAAGGCGAGAGAAGGGTGTGTGCATAAATGTGTGTGTGTCTGTAAAGTTCATGTGCATGTTTGTGTAGGCCTGGGAAGACATGCCTGGCACCGTAATCTCGGTGCTCCAGTCCGCAAGTTGCTATGGAGACAACCTTGATCAGATCCCAGTCCGAGTCAGCAGGTGGTTGGGGGATGAATGCAAGAGCGTCTTCCTGCAGTGCTCTCAGGGGGAGTTGTTGTCACAACAGCGGCCTTGGCCAAGGCCGTGCTGGTTGAGGGAGCCGAAAGCAGATAAGATTGGAATTGTTTGGTCTGGGAGCGAGAAGCCACAATTTATGGCTCTCTTAGTTCGTTCTGGTCTCTGAAACGATCTTTTTGCAAAGCAGTGAGCTTTTCCGTGATGATATCCATTTTGCGTTGCAACTCCATAATGTTATCCATGTTGCGGTTGGTAGTCCCAGTTTGAGAGATGACCGCTCTGCCCACTGCTTCAATCATGACGGGCAGCCTTGTGGAGCTTTGAATAGCTGTCACCGCTTCCTGAATTCTTCGATAGCCCAGGGCAATGCCTGATCCAATCAGCAGAAACCCTGTTACCATGAATCCGAATAGGTAGATGTCTTCAATGTCCTCTACGGAAAGTGCCGCCAGACACACAACATGCCACCTCTCCCACGCGTCCATCGTGTAGCCAGCAGCAAATGTTCCGGCAGGGCAGTTAGGTTCCCCCGAACCCAAGCTTCTCGTCGAGAAGATGGTGTCAATTGCGTTGAGAGACCAGCTGATCAAATCCATAATTTGTAGTTCGAGAGCAGTGCGTGGAGAGTCTCTCAAGTTTAAGACAGTAGACTAGACGAGACGAGACAAGAGAAGCAAGCAGGAGAGGAGGGAGGAGGGAGACGAGACGGAGAGAAGAGAGAATGCGACCGCCTTCGCTGAGAGCCAGAGGGGAAAAAAAAAGTAGAGAGTTAGGTGGCTTGTTTGATGAGGCTGAGGTCGGAACGAATGTAAGTTTGAAAGGCATCTGAGGACCAATTGAGAACCATTAATTTGATGGTCTGGCTGTCCTTTTGGCTGCGATGGTGGCTGCTCCTATGTGGAAGGAGTGAGATGAATACAAGTGAGCTTGGATACCAGAGTGGGTGAGGATGTGCTTAAGCTTTTTATGAAACCAATGCCTGATGACAGGAAGGTTGTTCTCATCAATGAACAACGGGTCGAGCTGAGAAGAGATCTGAACCTCCCTGTGTGCAAGGGAGAAAGAAAGATATTGATATGGCTGGATGGGTGTCAGGAGATTGAAGATATGGATGAAATGGCCGTTTTTAAAATGATCAGTTTTGCTGCATTTGATGAGGAAACGGATGGTGTCCTCGTTTAAAACTTGGAGATCGGAGATGGTTGGATGGATGGCCGTAGATTAGAAAAATGGAATGCCGCTGAGATAGACTTGATGGTACTAGGTTGGACGGACTTAATCTGGTTGCGATATGAGATGAATGAAGAATTTGAAAGGAGGAAAAAAGTTGGAAAAACTGGTTGTAGGAGGAATGGAATTGTTTCAAGCTCTCCAAGCTGTCCAAGCTGTTGGTGGCAGTAGTGGCATTTGCACAGGTAGCCTCAAATTTGTATTTATTCCATTGCTAGATGGATTTAACTGAGAAGGAACAGAAATATTGGAAACGTGGACAGAAGAAGCTATACTCACCTGTGGGAGGAGGAAAGCTAACAGTCACTGTCGGAGAGCTGTGGAACTATTGCGAGCCGCCGCGGAACTAACGTCTGCGGCCGCGATAGACTGCCGGCCGGAATGAGCGGCGGACAAGAAAAGCTACGGCGGCGGCTGCTGCCGGCTGAAACTGAGGCGGACCGTATGGATCGTGCAGTTACTTGCGTTGATGTTTGCATGGTGCTGGGAGGACGCTGAATGCGGCATGAGTTTTGTTGAGAGCGCACGAGCAGATCGAGAAGTTGCGCTTTTGAATTCCTCTGGGAGAAATGGATACCTGTGTTGGATAACGCGTGCCTGAGCGCGATTGACGGACCATTTCTCGACAGGAGGTACAGAAGGGCTTGCTGCTGAAGAGGATTGACAATGATATTGATGATGGCCTCGATGCATCACTACGAGGATCGACCGAGCCCTGTGATGATCTACGTTAGATTGAGGAGGAGAGAGGTGCTTTGTGCTGGGCAGTGGTGGAGCGGAGAGACCGGTGACCTGGGCGATCAACAGGTGAAATGAGCAGCGAAGTCAGTCATGCAGATTTGGACGGGCCAAATGCTGCAGGAACTAAAAATGGGAAGCTGCTGGTCTTATACCTTGGTATTAATTGGAAGATTAGATGGGCGTACTCCTCCCGAAATTACGTTTAATAACTTCACTTAAAGGTAATGGGAGATGAGACTCTTACTGGTTTATTGCATGTTATGCCCAAAACACAGCCATTACTCATTAAGAGAATAGTGGCAACCCTTTTAGACCATGCACCGTCGCGCAGACCAAACTAGCTTAAGTGGAATCGGACACGTCCTAAGTGCACTTGCGCCGTGCACTTTAGACCATACGCTTAGATCGTTAAAATAGGGCCCTGATTGTGGTTAATTCTGATATTGCACTTTTTTATAAGTTTTTCTTATGTAATTGAAAACTTTCCTGCTAATATGTAGTGAAAGCCAGCAAAAGAAAGTAAGCAATTCTTAACATTGGCCGAACAAAAAATAAGGATGCTACAAATAACTCAACCTTAAAAGAGCACGGAAACACAGCAGAAAGCAGCCAACATAAGGAGAAAGAGCTGACAAGACAGACAGAACTCTTTAAGTTGCATCTCCTGCGCTGTATAAAACCACCTGCTGAGAAGCAAAGGCCAAGACTGTCTGCTCAGAAGAATTGTACAACTAATGTAATGGTCCAATAAACTGAGAAAATCTCTCAAAACCAAAGCTTTTATGTGACTTGCATAGCCATTTTTATCTAAAGTGCTTGTGCTTTTGTGCCTATGTAAAAGCCAGTAAAATCCTATCAGCAATCTTAAAAGGAATAGTCTATATCTGAAAAAAGATATTTTGAGAATCCCTCAATGTTTTTCTGTTACAACGGAAGTCAGTGATATCCAAAACAGTCCGTCTACCAGCATTCTTTAAAATATCTTCTTTCTCTAAAGAAGAAAGAAAGTCATACAGGTTTGGAATGACACAAGGGTAAACAAATGATGACGGAATGACCCCTTTAAACCATAACCCCATTTGTTTTGAGCCCAGTTTGATGTGATGTTTAAAATCGGACATAATTAAGCTGTCGAACATGAGATCTCACAACAAAAAAAAAACACATTAACTTGTGCCATCCTCGTGTCTCTTGTCTTCTTCTCATTTACGGACATCAAATGCATCACTTGGATTAAGAGCCAGTGGAACGTTTCTTTTCGAGTCATTTTCAGCAAAATGCAATTGAGTTCTGTCATGTGAAATTGGCTATTTGTCATCATTCCTCCACAATGGCTCAGTTATTGTAGTCATAAATGTTGCGTGCATTAAGAAGGGGAAATATCAATTCCATTTTAACTGTAATTTAAACTTTTTCAATCAGAAAAGTGCACCTTCAAATACTAAATCTAATGAAATGACTGTAATAAATACCCTACAAACATGGGCAAAAAACATGTTCATTCATCTTTTTACTCTCAAGAGATCTCACTCAAATCACGCTGTATTTACAAATAAATGCAAAGCACACACAACCTAAAAAATGCCTTTCCCTATAGAGGTCGGCATCATGAATCATGCTATTCTTCTAAACAGAAGATGCAGTGAGACTAGCGAGAGGTCTTCAGTGTACATCAGCCACTTTTCCATTATGCTTACAGTGTAGATATGCCCCTGTCCTTAACTGACATTGCATGGACTAAATATAGCCATCACCAGCATCCAAATTATAGTGGGCTGTGAGAGTGGAGGTTCATGATAGATACAACACGTCAGGAAGGGTGTCAGTATCTTTTGTAATAAGTCATAAGGGTGGCTGAACAGGGGGAATAAAATAGAAACTCCTTATCACACATCTACCTCTCTCTACCTCTCTCTCCAAACCGAGGTGTTCAGAGGTTATCTGTGTGACACTCTGGGAAAATTAATCCACTTTCAAAACAAACTTTTCCATCCCACACAAACCACATGGCAAAGTTTTATGTATGAAAAGTACACTACTATACATATTGCTTCTGTCAGGACTGGATTTTGAACCTGATGGCCCAGGAGCTCAAACTGTCAGGGGCCTCCAAGGTCAGGCTTGGGACTGTCAAAGAAAACGTCTCAGGTTACAAATGTAACCATTGTTCCCTGAGAACAGGGAACGAGACACTGCGTCAGCTTCTGCTTACGCTACGGGGAACGCCTCCAGCGTGACAGGTGCCTGAAATCACAATCAAAAAACGTCAATCCTATTGACCAGCGACAGCCTATGATGTCATCAAGGCGCGACCAGGAAGTATATAAGGGCGCCTTGCCAACATGACAGTATCTAATCGTCTGAAGGGACTGTTTTGGCAGGCAGGCCCTGCGGCATGGCAAAGCGACGCAGTGTCTCGTTCCCTGTTCTCAGGGAACAATGGTTACATTTGTAACCTGAGACGTTCCCTTTCGAAAGGGAACTCGCACTGCGTCAGCTTCTGCTTACGCTACGGGGAACGATATACCCACTACACCATGCCGACGGGAGTGCCTGCCCATAGGCAGTGACAACTGTCAAGACAAGCAAATTCTACTGAAATGCCTGAATCACTCCCCTTCTGGTCACATTAGGCTGTCAGTGACAGCGCGCCCTACGGTCATAGCCCAAGCTATCGCCCAAGAATGAACCCTCACACACATGAGGTCCTTCCTAGGCCCTGCTCGAAGGCCTGGAACCACCCATTCGACTTAGAAGGGGTCCCTTTAGGGAACGTGGCAAGGGAACCCGAGGGAACCCTATGCCAGTCACTATTCGGGAGTCCTCACCGAATGCCAAATGGTGACCGAATGGTGACCCAGTCTGCTATGGGACACGTAATACGGTCAACCCTGTCTGTAGTGTACAGAGCCTCTGGTACACGCCTATGAAAAGGCATCCCGCTAGGGTGCTGCAAGAAAGGCAGTGACATCCACTAGCCGGATCTCAGAGACGGGTTATCCCGGAGAGCGGCGCTCAGCGAAGTGCTTTATAACCCTTGCTAGCGAGGGGAGTTCAGCCGCTCAATCCTCGGATCTACCAAGCACCTACTTTAAAACGTGCTTAGGAGGCCAAAGGCCTTACAGGCTGATCATACCAGGGAGGCCCCGAGGGGCCTACAACCCTAATCAGCGCCAGGCGGCCGTAAGCTCATAACAGACCCTCACTTGAGAGGAGCTCATAAGCCTGCCCGGTAGGTACCCATGCCGCAGGCAAACTATGAAAGTCCCCTCCTGTGGGGACCGCATAGCAGCAGTAACGTCTCGTCGTGCTAGGGTAAGCACACCACCTTCAGGTCTCGCGAACGGCCAGAGACCGGCGCCTGATAGCAGGTGACCACTAGCTGTCAGCGTAAAGCCAGTTGTGTGTTCCCGCCTAGGGAACTCGTTCCCCAGGGAGGCCGAGAGGGACCTCCACCCGGTAACCTGTGCCGACTGCTCGCGTTTCCAACAGCGGAGCTCGCCCTCAGGAAGGCCATACGGGCCTTATACCTGATAGCAGTCGTGCTAGCCCTCGAGGTAGCTGGGAAGACCAGGGACTCGCTTCAACAGGGAGGCCTAGCGGGCCTACCACCTGCAAGAATGTTGGGCATTTCTCCATCACAGCCCTCCGCTCAGTGGCTGGACCTATCCAGAGACCACGAGACAGGAGCGTGCCTTCAGAGGAGGCCCCGTGGGGCCTACTACTCCAAGCGAATCCCACAGGGAAGCCCCGTGCCGCTTGCCTGATAGCAACCCATGCTACGATCCGTTACCGAAACTGGGGACCGGGGAACGACTTCAGGGAGGCGCAATGCCTCCACCTGATAGCAGAACATGCCACCCGTCTCAGAGCGGGAGCCCGCCTTCAGGGAGGCCCAATGCCTACCACCTGATAGCAGACTGTGCTACTCATAGCACTTCCTGCTCACCGCCACAGCCAGGAAGGTCACTCAGGGGGCCGATTGCGGCCTACTACCTACTAGCACTCATGCTAGCCCTCCAGTGACTGGAGCCCAGGAACGCCCCCACAGAGGAGGTCAGGTGAGCCTGCTTACCCCACAGCAGGCTCTTAGGGAGGCCAGGTAACGCCTACCACCTATTAGCAGCACGTACCAGCCATCGAGGGGCTTAAAGCCGGTGGTGCCCCCTCGGGGGAGACCAGGCAGCGCCTGTTGACCAAGCAGGCTCTCAGGGAGGCCAAACGTGGCCTCCACCTGAGCGAAGATAACCCAAACCAGGAGCCTACCCCTCAGGGAGGCCTTTAAGAAGGCTGGCTGCTGCACCTGGGCTGACGGCAGCTGTCTGCTGCTGACAAAGGCCTGGAAATCCAGATATCACCTGGGAACTCGTCCCCAGGGAGCTAGTTGACGAGGTTACTGCTGACGTCGACACCAGTGGAGAAAATCCTCCCAGGCACACTCGTGTGCCATGGCGTCGAGACTTCTTGCAAGGAGGCCGGTTGATGCCTACTACCTGTCCTGAAGTCCTGCTGCCCAGACCGCCCAAGCTGGCTACCAACAACCAGCTGGCTCTTATACCCGCACCTGGGGCTGGTCCTTCCCGGAGGTAACTAGGAAACAAGTTCTCACTTTGCCCTAGGGCCCCCAAGACGGCGCAGTCTCTCGGGCAGTGCCTACAGACATGGACCTAATCACATTGCCAACAGCAGTGTACTCAGCAGAAGTGCTAACAAAAACCCTCTAAGCGAGGGGAGTACAACTTACGTCACCTGCCTCGGGGCGGCTGTCTTATTTCCCATGCAGCGGCCAACCGTAATGCGAGGGCGTCAGCCAATGGCAATGCTCGGGCCTCAGGGGAGCATCCGACCAGAACCGTAAACATCGGTTTATCCGATGTTCAGCTTACCCCGAGCCCTAAAGAAGGTGGAGCAGAGACATAAAGCAAGGGTAAAACATTACTTTTTCATAGAAAAAATAGAACCCACCGGCCGAACCCTCCTCCAGGAAGAGGCCGGGGGCCGCCAAAAGATGGCGGCCACCAAGCTCTGAAAGGCGGAAACAGCAGATAAAGTCTAATCGCAAACCGGCGAAAGACGCTTCGTTCCGCCCCACGACCACTGGCAAAGTCGCTGTCTCCTGCAGCACCTCGACTGCGTTATTCATAACCCCAGAACGCAGAGAAGGGGACGGGCCTTGGCCGGACAACTCTGTAACAAGAGGAGGTTAGGTCAAGGATGCAAAACAAGCCCTGTTTATATCAAGACAGGCCAGGGGCGAACGACCTTCCTTAGAAGGGAACGCCCCCATCCTTGACGGAACCTAGGCCAAATGGTGCGACCTAAGTCTGCACTGGATCCACTCAGGGCTCGGGAAAGAAATATTATCACCTCTAATAATACACAATGAGGCCCCGAAAACCCTTTTCCCAAAGCCCCGCAGAGCTGGGCGCAGATCTCATTACAGCTCATGCAAAAGTGCATACCCGGTCTTCAGCTACTTCACACTTTTACGCTAGGAAAAACACAGCTCGCCCCCGACACTACAAACCCTCGGGCAAGAGCACAATTCAGTTACCCACATCAGTGGGGAAAACATGCACGGAGAGGCAGCAAATTCTACTAGCAAAAGTGAGGCCTACACACACAACCACATAATGTTGCAAAGAAGATCGTTCTTAGCTTACTCACAGGGAGCTGCAGGCCCTGCGAAATCCAGCGATGATCCAAACTTCCCCAAGCAACCCCTCAGGGGAGCGACGGTACAAAAAAGTCCTGAAAAACATAGTTTTAAAAATGTTTCGCCCAATAGAGCGGGACTCACCAATCGCTCCTCGCGGTGCTTCAAACCAGCCCTCGAGCAAGTATCCGCCCACCGCTTCCTGAGGGGGGCGCTTTAACAAACAAACCAGGCGGGCCGTCAGAATCTTGCATTTCCTGCTCATCATGGGCCCACCGGCCTGATGTAAAAGCGCCCGGGGAAAAGGTCAGAGGAAGGGAAAAAGGCAGCGTTCAAGTCCGCTCCCTCGGGGGCGGAGTCCGCTGCCTACGCTGGTTCCGGTCGCCAGCCCCGGCTTCCTTCCTCTTCCGGTTGCAGGTGTCCCGCCTCTTTTGCGTCCCGGTCCTCCGCGGCGGGGGCGCTCGAGAGGCAACGCTGGCTCGTTGTTCCCGTCTCCAGCCCTCAGACTGAGACGGGAGAGGGACACCCGACTGCCTGGGCGCGGTCCCGGACCTCCGCGGAATGCATGTTTTAAATGCCGCCGAGCGCGCCCTCGCCTCTCTGAACTTTTCCACCACCGCCTCCACGGAGGTGCCGAAAAGCTCAGAGGGCGACACCGGGGCATCGAGGAGAAAGGATCTCTCTTTCCCCCCGATGTCCGCCAGGTTGAGCCACAGATGTCTCTCCGTGGCCACCATCGCCGCCATCGAGCGACCGATGGCGAAAGCAGTCTGCTTGGTGGCCCGGAGAGACAAATCCGTGGCCCGGCGCAACTCGGCCACCGCTTCAGGGGTTATTCCCACCCCCTGATCGAGGTCCCCCAGCATGTCTGCCTGGTAGGCCTGTAACACGGCCATTGTGTGTAAGGCCGCCCCGGCATGACCCGCCGACATGTATGCCCTGCCGTTCAAGCGCGCGGTGGTCCTGAGCGCTTCCGTCGGCAGGGTGGGAGCCCTTAGTGTCGATAACCTCCCGGAGGCGAGATAGTGTGCAAACGGCTCGTCTACGGGTGGCAACGACACATATCCAGCCTCGGGCAATCCCTCGACATCAGCGAAATTAGCCCGCTGATGTCGATGGATACGGGCTGAATAAGGTTTCTTCCATCCCTTCGAGATCTCTTGGTGGAGATCAGGAAAAAATGGAAGACTCCCAGGAGCTGGTTGGTCATGGGCGGAGAGATAACGGTCGTCCAACCTACTTGGACGCACGTCATCTCTCCTAACACGCTGCCAGGGCAGCTGCAGTCTACCTGCAGCGCGCTCCATGACCTCCAACAACTCCCCATACATGGGACAAGGTGGTTGGGAAGCCTCAGCCTCAGGCGCTTCATTCGCCTCCCCAACCATCCTCTGCTCGAACGGAAGAGCAGCGGACGAGGAGGAGGAACCCAAATCCAGTTCCTCCTCCGAGGTCCGCCCCTCGCGATCTGGCTCGTCATCAGCCAAAACCACACCAGCCTCTAGGCGACGAGCCAGATCCAGCTGGGAACCCTCTCTTTGTTTTTTTTGTTTTTCTTTGTTTTTTCTTTTCCAAGATTGTATGCGCCGCTCAGCCTCAGCACGAGCGGGGCCGTTCCCAGCTGCTGAGCTCTCTCCCCTCGAGAAGAGAGCCAGACGAGAGCGGAGCGTTCTCATGGGAAAACGCTCGCAGTTCGCACAGGATGCTCCCTCGAGAACCTCCCGTGCGTGCTCTTCCCCCAGACAGTATACGCAGAGTGAGTGTGTGTCATCAGGCGTAAGATACCTGTTACACGGATCCACGCACCTGCGGAAGTGGCGCTGCTTGCTAGCACACTTTGAAGACATTTCCCAACGGTGAAACAGGCAAAACAGTCCCTGAAGACGAAAAGATACTGTCATGTTGGCAAGGCGCCCTTATATACTTCCTGGTCGCGCCTTGATGACATCATAGGCTGTCGCTGGTCAATAGGATTGACGTTTTTTGATTGTGATTTCAGGCACCTGTCACGCTGGAGGCGTTCCCCGTAGCGTAAGCAGAAGCTGACGCAGTGCGAGTTCCCTTTCGAAAGGGAACTGAACACTAGTGTCCTCAGCACATACAGAGTGAACTGTGCGTATAATGTATGTGACGGCAGGAGTAACCTACTCATTTTGTGGACCAAATAAATTATGTAACAAAATGCTGTATTTCATGACAATTTAGTTGCACTTTAATGACATCCCAGACAGCAACATAGTATCTGCCCCAGATCTGGATCTGGGCCGACACTATGTTGCTGTTTGGGCCTTCACTAAAAGGTTTTTGTCCACTGTCAGTCAAACGTTTTGGGGTCAGTAAGGTTATTTTTTTTTCCAATCATGACAAATCTTATAATAGTTTTAGCATATTTTTGAATATAACAATGTTAATGTATTTGGTCACGACGGACTAGGGGTCCTATTTTATCTGAGCACATGTTCTGAAGCGCATGCACAGGTGCACTTAGGGCGTGTCCAAATAAATTTTTGCTAGTTTAAATGACAGAAAAAAAAAACAGTCTGAGTATGCGTGGCTGTCATTAATTCACTGCACCGGTGTGGATATTTGGAATCACAGATTATATGTCTTGGAAGATGATAGAATCTTCATCGGAAAATGTCATCTGAACAAGTAAGAAACATGTCTGCCACTTTTTGTTCTGACCAACTGAGAAAAAAAAGCATTACACTAAATCGTGCTACCAACGGTGATTGAATCTAATGATCGCTTAGCTCATATCACATTAAACCGTGCAAATTATTATTATTGTTATACTTTGTTCTCTAATTGTTAATGTTAACAACATCAGCCTTGTGTGACTACGTGTATTTAGTGTGTATTAGCGTTACCTGTAGATTTCAATTTCTGTACACAGTCTAATCTTTTGCTTTTGACTACGGGTGAATCCCCAGTTGATACTGATGATTGTTGTTTGGTCTTTTCTGGATTACAATCCGTCATCAAAATGATACATTTAATTACTCCAGCTGCTGTGAGAAAAAGGCTATAAATGATCCGCCACCTGCAGCATCCTCACATGCGATTATAGCCTACTACATACTCCTTTATGTATACAGACGTGACGTAATGACACAAAGATGAACAGCGGCATGCTCGAATTTCCCTCGGAAAGCTACCAGTACCAATGAAATTATAACAGATTATTACAAGTTTACTGTTGTGAATCGGGCTACAGTAAGGAGATAGTTTTGAACACTGGCTGGTTATGTACTTGCTTAAACATTGATTTTGGATAATTTTTAACCAAAACAAGTTATGAACTGCAGCTTTAAATAAATTGATATAACTGTAAAGTTAAAAACTGCGTTTCCACCGAAATTACCTGGAACAATTTGTACCAGGAACTTTTTTTCCAGGAACTTTTTTTCCCCCCAGACCGGCTACTGTCTGCGTTTCCACTGCGGTCTAAAGTACGGTGAAGATTAGGCAAATTAGTCTGGTGACGTAGGACTGCGCGCAACTGAGATTCAAGCAGCGCTGCTTTTGCTGGTTATGTATTGGTTTACTAAAGAGGTAATTAACAAAACTGCGGAAAAGAGACGAGCACTGATACTAAAGCGTATTCTGAAAGCTCTTAAAGCTAGATTTAAAATAAGACAACGTATCTTATCAGCTGTTATGGACATCGACCGTGAGATGGCTGAGACGAACGCGCGCCATCAGACAGAAAGAGCAAGACTGATATTTACTGAATGCAGAACGATCCTCACAAAAGACTTTTAAAAATGCCGGTTGAAATAAAATGCTGCGTGAGCTCAACCAATCAGCATGTTCAGTGCTCAAGTCCCACCCCCGAAAGTTCCTGAACTTTGAAAAAGTACTACCTCGCAAGCAGGGACTTTCGGAGGGGAAGATTTTTACCTGGAACTTCATTTAGACCCAGGTTCCTGCGGTCGACACACACAGAGTACCACCCCAAAGTTCCTAGATCCTGGGGAAATTTACTGTGGTGGAAACACGGCTAAAGACAATCTGAGTGTTGCTTTGACAAAACTTTGTTGGGAGGTTTTGCAAAAGCCTTGAAGTTGACTAGCTGCCAAGCCTTGAAGCCAGATAGACAGACAACAGACAGATATAAATATTTGCACAACCCTGCATTTACAACACATAACCTTAAATAAACACAATGCATAGCTGAGTTTCCACTGCAGGAACTTTCCCCAGGAACTAGGAACTTTGGGGTGGTACTCGCTGTGTTTCGACCGCAGGAACCAGGGTCTAAATGAAGTTCATTGAGTCAAACAAGTTCTGTAGCTTTACAAAAGGAATATTCTACAACTTCTGAAAAAATGAATAAATAACTTCCTGTTTTACAGACATTTGAGTGCTTCCAATGCACAAAGTGCAATCTCTTAAAGGGTTAGTTCACCCAGAAATGTAAATGATGTCATTAATGACGTCCCCTCATGTCGCTGGACCCCCGTAAGACCTCCGTTCATCTTCGGAACACAAATGAAGATATTTTAGTGGAAATCTGATGGCTCAGAAAGGCCTCCATTGGCACAATGCACTGTACACTCTCAAGACCCATAAAAGCACTACAGACGTCGATACAAAGTCCATCTCACTACAGTGCAGGTTCTACAATAACTTTATGAAGCAATGAGAATAGTTTTTGTGCTAAAACCTAAATAACGACTTATATAGTGATGACCGATTTCAAAACACAGCATCATGAAGCTTCGAAGTGTTATGAATCAGCGAGTCGGTTCATGATTCGGATCGCGTGTCAAACTGCTGAAATACGTGACTTTGGCGATCCAACCGCTGAATCGACTCACTGATTCATAACGCTTCAAACCGCTGAATCGACTCACTGATTCATAACGCTTTGAAGCTTCATGATGCTGTTTTTTGAAAACGGTCAACACAGGAAACTGCTTTGCGCTGTTATTTTGGTTGGCAAATGGGAATTTGCGTGCTTCATCATGGTTTCACCGATATCTATGGTTTCACCACGGGGTTTGCAGCTTTTTGATGATGTTCACGTCGGGTAATTAAGTCACTTCAAAACGTTCCCATGGCAATAGGGGGAAATGGCGGCTCTTGTGTGAAGTAAACAAACATTTTTCAACTTTCTGCTAATATATATATGACTTTTTTGCAACGAAAATGCGGGGATTGTGAAATCATGCTAGCCCCGCATATTTTGCATGCGTAAATAGGCAATTTACGCTGCGAAAGTGCGGCGTATTTGAAAAAATGCGGCCCCCGCATAAATATGCAGACTTTGGCTGATTATGCATTAAATCATGCGATCGCATAATCACATTTTTCCGGAGGGACTGCTTAGCTAATTCTTGATAGCAGACCACACACAACACGCTGTCTCAACAAATTACTTATTTCCTCCACATGGACACCACTGCTGTGAGTCACAAAACTTAGTTTCTGACTCAACCTACCACTTTTCACCATAGTCATTTTTGTCCCCACCACTTTACGAAATGCCTCACAGCAGGACTGTATCTCCAATTTTCAGGCAGGTGTTTTCATTTTGTTTGTTTCATTATGAGTGCCACTAGAATTTGTTATTTTTGTAGAACTGGTCTATTGCTTTACTGCCATTCAGTGTAATCACAAAACAAAATGTGCATGAAAGTTTGACACTCTTGATACACAGGTTTGCAGGTTTTTTTGTTTATTGAAAAAAAAATATTTTATGGTCTGTTAAAGCACTTGCAATCAAAGCAAAAACATTCTCACTAGACCAACAACTAACTGAAGCTTTATACTGATTCCAACATTCATCCACTGACTACAAATACATCCCGGGACCAAGAGTAACAGTTTATTTAAGTAGGCTACTTCTAACTCACAGCAAAATGTTGCAGTTGATTTCTGTTGTTGTCCAAAACAAATCCATCTCCCCTTTACATAGGAAATTGCCAGCACTCAGTGACAACAGCTGGTGTGTGACAGAGATTGATTGGAGTGCCGCGTATATGTCGACGTCAGCATGTTTTCACTCTCTATCTAGACTTTTTTCAATCACATTGTGATTTTACATTTGCACACCAAGGACGTTCTGGAAATAGACCATCAGAGTCTGTGCTGACCCATTTGTGGAAAACCACAGTATTACACATTACTCTTTGAAAGCAGAGGGACCTTTAAGGTTTGCAGCAGTTAAATATTTCAAAAGCTCATTTGGTCATGCGGGCATGGGTTAGGCGGACAGATCATTTCTTATCCTCCTTGTAACACTCCTAACAAAAGGATGAAAGTGCTGTGGTCCTCTGCAAATTAGACTAGACAAGCCACATGGGAGCACCATCATTTTTAATGGTATTGGGCTCATTTTCAGGTTACTTCTAGATCTATAAATATAATATAATATAATATAATATAATATAATATAATATGATATGATATGATATGATATGATATAATATAATATAATATAATATAATATAATAAAATAATATAATATAATATAATTGTTTACCTACTGAAGCACTGTGTTTTTGAATATTCCCTTTCATGCAGTGTGTAATATAGCTGGTTGTATTGTAAAGTTGTAAAGTGGAAAGTGCACGATAAATAAAGTTATTGTCTCCCAAAATAAATAATCGACCCTGAACCGCCTATTCAAGTCGTTTGTTTTCACTGCGTGAAGGTTCTACATCACTAGAAAATACATTTGCATAATGCCCACCTACACTATATTGCCAACCGTTTTGGGACGCCTGCCTTTACATTCACATGAACTTAAATGACATCCCATTCTTAATTTGTATGGTTTAATATGGAATTGACCCACCCTTTGTAGCTATAACAGCTTCAACTCTTCTGAAAAGGCTTTCCACAAGGTATAGGAATGTGTTTATGGGATTTTTTGGCCATTCTTTTAGAAGCGCATTTGTGAGGTCAGGCACTGAAGGCCGGCGCATTTGGACGAGAAGGCCTGGCTCGCAGTCTCCACTCTAATTCATCCCAAAGGTGTTCTATCGGGTTGAGGTCAGGACTCAGTCAAGTTCCTCCACACCAAACTCGCTCATCTATGTCATTATGGACCTTGCTTTGTACACTGGTGAGTAGTCGTGTTGGAAAAGGAAGGGGCCATCCCCAAACTGTTCTCAAAATGTTGGGAGCATGAAATTGCCCAACATGTCTTGGTATGCTGAAGTATTAAGAGTTAATTTCACTGAAACTAAGGGGCCAAGCCCAACCCTTGAAAAACAACCCCACACCATAATGCCCCCTTCACCAAACTTTACACTTGGCACAATGCAGTCAGACAAGTACCGTTCTCCTGGCAACCACCAAAACTAGACTCGTCAATCGGATTGCCAGACAGAGAAGTGTGATTCGTCAATTCAGAGAACACGTCTCCACTGCTCCAGTGGCGGCGTGCTTTACACCACTGCATGCAACGCTTTGCATTGCACTTGGTGATGTAAGGCTTGGATGCAGCTGCTCGGCCATGGAAACCCATTATATGAAGCTCTCTACGCATTGTTCTTGAGCTGATCTGAAGGCAAAACGCTTGCTCTTGAAAGATGGGTCAGTACCCAGTTTATATGGATTAGCTTGCTGCTCAAAAGCACAACCTGTAACTATGAATAAAGTCTCGGTTACGACTGTAACCGTAGTTCCCTGAATAGGGAACGAGACACTGCGTCACCGCTTTGGGAACGCCTCTGCGTGATTGCGTCGTGAAGCATGTATGTCATCAGTCCAATAGAGAGATGGAACGTCATAGGCAGGTGACGTCATAGACCCGGAAACTATAAAGCACACCGGCAAACACACGCCGTAAGCTTCTGAAGAAGGCCTGAAACAAGGTGTTTGCGGGCATGCAAGAAGTATGGCAGGATGACGCAGAGTCTCGTTCCCTATTCAGGGAACTAAGGTTACAGTCGTAACCGAGACGTTCCCTTTCAAGGGAACTCGCGCAGCGCCATCGCTTTGGGAACGAGAATACCCACGTCCCCATGCGAGTCTGGATGCCCGTCTGTGGCATGAGCTAAGAGGCGAGCACCCGAGACCCCGGAGTAGCATTCACATCCAGTTCGTAGAATCTGATGAAAGTATGAGGCGAGGACCACCCCGCCGCATCACAAACTTCCTGCAGGGAGGCCCCTGCTAAAAGAGCTTGAGAGGCAGCCATACTCCTAGTGGAGTGGGACCGAACAGCTAAAGGGGAGGGCTGTCTGGCCGCCACATAAGCAAGTGAGATAGCCTCGACCACCCACTTGCTCATTCTCTGCTTTGAGACTGGACCCCCTCTCAAGGGAGGTCCGTAACAAACAAACAGCTGATCAGTTTTCCTCCACAGGGCAGCTCTGTGGACATAAGCGTCTAGTGCGCGAACGGGACAAAGCAGATTTAATTTTTCCTGGTCTGACGTGGTAAAAGGAGGAGGACAGAAGGCCTGGAGCACAATAGTTCTCACAGGATTAGTGAGGACCTTAGGAATATACCCGGGCCTCGGAGAGAGAAAGGCCTTAGCCATACCCGGGGCAAACTCCAAGCACGAGGGTGCAACAGAGAGGGCTTGCAAGTCCCCTATTCTTTTAAGGGAAGATATTGCAAGAAGAAATATAGCTTTCAGAGTGAGAAACTTCTCAGAGACTTCCTCGAGCGGCTCGAAGGGAGCCTCAGAAAGGCCTTGAAGGACGATGGATAAGTCCCAGGCTGGCACCCTGGTGCCTGTCACAGGTCTCAGTCTCAAGGTTCCACGGAGGAAACGGGTTACTAGCGGGTGTCGCCCTAAAGAAACTCCACTCAAAGGAGTGTGGTAAGCTGCTATGGCCACCACGTACACCTTTAGTGTGGAGGGGGCTAACCCAGAAGAGAATCTCTCCTGCAGGAACTCCAGCACCATGCTCGCAGGGCATCTCGACACCATAAGGTGAAGAGTCTCCACTTTAGGTAGTAAAGTTTCCTCGTAGAGGGAGCTCTGGAGTGTAGAATGGTCTCAACAACCTCGGTTGAGAGACCGGAACTTATGAGCTGGGCCCCCTCAGAGGCCAAGCCCACAGTTTCCACATCTCCAGATGGGGGTGTACAAAGACTCCGCCCACCTGAGAGAGAAAAGCGTACAGGGGCAGCCTCGGCCACTCCTGTACCAACGCGTCCAGTCCGAGAGGAGCTGGGGACAACAGGGAGAACCACAGACGACAATGCGCATTCTCGTGAGTGGCGAACAGGTCCACTTGGGCCCTGCCGAACTTCTCCCAAAGGAGCTCCACCACCTCGGTGTGGAGTCTCCACTCCCCGGGCCTCGGCCCCTGCCTCGACAGGATGTCTGCTTCCACATTCTGGCTCCCTGAGATGTACAATGCCCTGACTGACAGCAATTTTCCCTGAGCCCAGAGGAGGATAAGGCGCGCCAACTTGTATAAGCGACGGGACCTCAAACCCCCCTGATGGTTGATGTAGGAGACCACCGATGTGCTGTCTGTGCGTACAAGCACATAATGGCCCCTGAGATGTGGCAGGAAGTGTTTCAGGGCCTGAAACACCGCCAACATTTCCAGTCAATTTATGTGCCATGAACGCTGGTGTTCCTGCCACAGACCCTGGGCCGAGCGACCACTCATGGTCGCACTCAGCCTGTCAGGGAGGCATCCGTGGTCAGAGATTCACGCTGACATGGTGCCCCCAGGAATGGGCCTTGGGTCAGGAACCAAGGATCCTTCCACATAACCAAGGTGTGGAGACACTGGGCGTTGCCTCGATTACATGAAAGGGGTTCCCCCTCTGGGGAAAAACCCCTGGTCTTGAGCCACCACTGTAAATGCCAATGGAATCACGTTAGACACGGCTGCCATCAGACCTAACAGTCTCTGAAACTGTTTTACAGTGAGCGGCTGGTCTAGCTTCACCCCTTTCACGGCTGAGAGGATCGACCCTATGCGAGGCTCTGACAGACGGGCCTGCATAGAGACCGAATCCCAGCTCACACCGAGATAAGTGATCTTTTGCACAGGAGAAAGAACACTCTTCTTGGAGTTGAGTCTCAGCCCCAACCTCCTCATATGCACGAGAACAACATCTCAATGCTGAACCGCGAGACGCGCTGATTGCGCTAGTATCAGCCAGTCATCGATGTAATTGAGTATGCGGATCCCCTGCAAACGCAAGGGGACCAGCGCAGGCGTCCACACACTTCGTGAACGTGCTGGGTGAAAGAGCTAGATCGAAAGGAAGCACCTGATATTGGTATGCTTCTCCCCTGAAAGCAAACCTCAGGAACTTCCTGTGCTGCGGAAGGATGGAGATATTAAAATATGCATCTTTGAGATCTATCGTGACAAACCAGTCCTTGGACCTGATCTGAGACACGATCTGTTTGAGTGTTAGCATCCTGAAAGAGGCAACGCCTCACAATGCTCGCAGCCGGCACCCTCGAGTTGTTTTACAAACGTTTATGTTACATCAGTCATTCACATTAGTGCTGGGCTAACGTATGCGCTGTTATTGATACAGTTCCCACATGTGCACCACAATAAATTAGAAATATATGTTTGTTGATGGACATACACTTGTTAATGCTGATGGTGATTGTGACATGGTTCGTTGGGTGTGAAAGGAAGAAGGCAGGGTCGGCGTGACTGGGACTCGTGGTTTATTCAAAACTCTTTTCGGGTAACATATAAAGTCGCGCACATAGCGCTCTCAAACTCAATCAATATAACTTGTTCTCAGTATTCTCTCTCAGCTCCGCTCTCCAGCCACGAGTGCCCAGTCTGTGTCTCTCTCCCTCTTTCCTGTTTGGGGAGCGGCTTTATCCGGTCTCTCCGCGCCAATCACTGCAATCAGACACAGGTGTTTATCGTTATGCACTTGACCTACTTTCTTACCGCTCGTCTCCTCACTCTCTCCGTCTGTGCAGACCTCGCGAAACCACGCCCTCCTCGCCAGCTAAAGCTAGATACCAACGGGTGATCCGGGCGTTGGCATCCTTCATGCGGTGGAGCCACTGCAAGGGGGCGTGGTCCGAACAGAGGGCGAATTCCCGCCCCAGGAGATAATAACGGAGGTTGAGAACGGCCCATCGGATCGCCAGACACTCCTTTTCGATGGTGCTGTACTTGGTCTCTCTCTTCGAGAGCTTCCGACTCACGTACAGCACCGGCTGCTCCTCACCCTCTACCTCCTGAGACAGGACTGCACCCAGCCCCCTGTCCGAAACGTCCGTATGCAACAGAAACAACAGAGAGAAATCAGAAGAGTGCAAGAGCTCCGTCCACTGGACCGTATCTGGTGCCTCTTTTTTAGTGAGGTCAGTCAGCGGGCTGGTGAGGTCCGAACACTTGGGCACAAACCATCTATAATATCCCGCCAGCCCCAGGAACTGCCTCACCTCCTTTTTGGTCTTTGGACGCGGGCAGGTTGCAATGGCTGCTGTCTTGCTAATTTGGGGACACATCTGTCCTAAGTGGAAGCCCAGATACTTGACCTCCACACGCCCAACCGCACACTTCTTCGGGTTGGGCGTCAGCCTCGCCCCTCTCAGCAAGTTCAGCACTGCACGCAGATGCTGCATATGCCGCTGCCAATCATTACTAAAGGTGATTATATCATCCAAGTAAGCAGCGGAATATGCAGTGTGCGGCCGAAGGATTTTGTCCATCAATGGCTGAAAGGTGGCGGGTGCCCCGAACAACCCAAACGGAAGCGTGACGAATTGGTGTAATCCCAACGGCGTTGTGAAAGTGTTTTTTTCTTTGGATAATGGAGTTAAGGGGATCTGCCAATATCCTTTCGTTAAATCCAGTGTCGAATAAAAACGAGCCGAACCTAGCCGATCAAGCAACTCGTCAATCCTCGGCATTGGATAAGCGTCGAACTTCGACACAGCATTCACCTTGCGATAATCCACACAGAACCGCACAGAGCCGTCCGTTTTGGGAACCAAAACTATCGGGCTCGCCCAATCGCTGTGGGACTCTTCTATTACCCCCAAGTCCAGCATCGCCTCTAATTCCGTCTGAACCACTTTCTTTTTGTGTTCAGGTAACCTATACGGCCGGCTGCGAACTACCACGCCCGGCTCGATATGGTGCCGTATGAGATAAGTTCGACCGGGTAGGGACGAAAACACATCCGCAAAATCAGTTTGATCTCCACCTGGGTCCAGAGCGACTGATTGGCCTTTGAGGCTCGCTTCTGGCCCGAGATCATCCTCGTTAGTAACCACTGTCGCCAGCAACACTGACTCCGCCTCATTCCATTTTTTAAGGAGATTGAGATGGTATACCTGATGTGCCCCGTTCCTATCCGTTCGCACTACCTCATAATTGAGATCCCCCACTCATCGTGTGACACTGCATGAAAAAAGGTGTATCCGGACCAGGATACTCCTGTATACACTGCTGAAATTCGGAAGAATCCAGGAGTATACTGGCCGGATAGGTCAAATTCCATGGATCCGTATATGTCCGTATGTTGTGCCCGTATACTCCCATGCTACAGCCATTTGTTGCCATGGCAAATAATCCCATCAAGTTTTTCCCAGGAGACATTTTCACACCTCTAAAGCTTTGCCTTCCACCCCCTATTGGTCCTTCATCTCAAACTGGATTGGTTGTTTTTTTTTTAAAACCACTCCCAAAACCCAGACTGCTATTGGAGGACAGGACGCATTGAAAACCCAGTCAAGTGACTTTATTGGTTACTTCTAAGGCTAAGGGTGGGCTAGGTTTTGTAGCATAGGGACTTGATTGGTTATAGGCCAGCTATGCAGATTTTGCTCATTAATATATAATATATATAAAATAATCCCCTCTCCCTCCCAAAAGAAAAATACACACAAAACAATTTGAGAAAGTCTGAAATATTTATTAAAAAGGTATAAAAAAAATAATTAAAAAAACATTCTTAACAGCATTATAAACGAACATTAAAACAATGGTGAAACAAAAACAAGTGAACTAAATGTATTTAAAAGGGATGAAAATGTAAAGGAACAAATGTAAAAATATAAACAGTCAAAAGAACATAAACATACGTTAAATTGAATTGGTAAAGAAACAAAAAGGGGAAAAATAACAAAATGCATTTAAAAGACAGATGTAAAGGAATAAAATACACAGTGAACATAAAAAGGAAAAGAATAAATATACAAATTAAACAATATAAAATGAGAACAATAAATTTATAAGACAAAAAAAAGTGTATATAAAATACACATAAATATTCCAAGTAAACAATATAACCAAGTAAAAAGAACAAAGAGCATTATAAACATACATTAAAATTAATGGGGGAAAAGATAAGTGAACAAAATGTATCTAAAGACGTAAGAGGAACAACAATACAAAACGTGGAGATCAAAAGCAACATGGACATCTAAAAAGGAACAAACATACAAAGTATTCAATATAAAACGAGACAAAGAAATCTATAAATTAAAAAGTGTATATAAAATATATGTTAATGTTCTATATATGGGAACCAATAAAAGTATAAGTATATAAACATAGGAATAAAGAAAATATAAAATAGAACAATTGAATATTAAAATTATAATTATAAAATAATTGTGACCAACTCTAACACAATGTTGTTTGAGTTTTGAACATTTTTTCAAACTGGCATGATGGGCTGGTGATGTGACACGTAGTGTGGGTCAGTCTAGTCTGGTTTGTAGTAGCTAGCCTAACCATCCACACTGGCCTTCCATCAACAACAGCATCATCTTCATCAGACATCAGGTCTATAGTTGCGGTCTTCCACAGGTTCTGTGTTGGTTTGTGCAACCCTGGACCTGGTCTCCAGCAACTGCAAAACATGACAGTAAATTAACCACTAAAACTCAGAGAGGAGTATAGTAACATTCTGGGGGGAAAAAGCTTAACCACATTCTTAACTTACCCGTCTCTTTCTCTGACGGTTCTGTGTGATGTTCTTCATAGTGTTTCTTTTCTGGGCCTTTTCAGGCTGAGCCAAAGAATACTTCCTCAGCAAAGTCTCACAAAATAAAACACATCTTGCGACCTGCCAAATAATACATTAATAATATATAGTTAATGCCAATAAAAGTAAGTAAAACAATTCAATTAAAATGTATTTGTATAGCGCTTTTCACAATACATATTCAGGGTTTTTCCTGGGTCAAAAATGGTCTTCGGTGGTGACTGACAGACATGGTCATCCATACACACACATACGCACGGTAAAAAAAAAATACCCTACCCACTTGATCTGCAAGCGCAATACTGACAATAAATTTGAAATAAATTCAAAGAAAGTTTTAACTTTTGCTTATCTTATTTTGATACCTTGATGTTTGTTTTTGTTCCTCATTTTTCCACTATTTACTGATAATTGTTTTGGTAATCATATCAATATTAAAAAAATTGTATTAAAAAAAATGAACAAATAGCCTAATTTTCTGCCATATACAATCAGCTAGCTAACAACAAATTTGTTCTGGGTTCACCTCACTCCAGTCTAAACTAAATGATTATAGGCTATTTATTTTACTACACATTGTCCACATACATAAGCTGAAAGACTGTGGATGATTAAAGCTAATTCTTACTATCCACTCTTGCTAAAGTGGGTAAGCACACTTGTGTTCTCATTTCAGGTGTTGTTCTGAGTAAATTATTTAACTGATTCATGAGTTCAGTGTTGGACAGATCAGTTCTAACCAGTCGTTAAAATGATTCGGTTCAAAGGAGTCATTAGGTCACGAATCGGACATTAGCAGACGCGTTGTGTGTGAATCCCGTCTTTAGAAAATCGCGAAAGATTTGTCAACACACAGAAAACACTTCATAACCGGATAGGATTTGTTTCCTGTTTATTTAAAGTATGCTTTATGTCAGCTGGTCAGAGAATCAGTCAATGTTTTTTGAGCGCATTTCACACCCAGCGGTAATTAAAGGAAGACGTCTGATAGCGCCACGTGCAACATGGATTCGGTCTTCCGACCTTTTGATTTTGATTAACGTAAAATGTGAAACATTAGAAAGCTAAGAATGCTTATTTTGAAGACAGAGAGAGTGCGAACAAGGGATGAGCTCACTGGTATTTCTCTCTGTCACTCAGTTAACGCAAGCGCAGCAGTCATCTACTACATCATTCATACATCACAATAACTGATCAAATAAGGCTTTGGCGGGACAAAAATTTGTTTTGGCGGCCGGCAAAAAAAATTTAATGTAGGAAAAACCCTGATATTGTTTCAAAGCAACTTCACAGAAAATGCATGCGTCTACATTACAGAAAAAAACAGAGAACATTAAAATAATGACAACATTTTTAAGATTACCTTTTACACATTCAGGGTCAACATCTGTAAAAGTTCTTCAGGATCATGGATCCAAAACTTCTGGATCATGAGGGGGGAAGAAACATGCACACACATAAATGAATATTAATTTGTTTGATAAAACATTAATATTAATTATCAACTTACGGACATGGACTTGCAAAACATACTCACCAGGCCCATAAAAAAACTTTACAGTAGATCCAAAATCCTGGTTTTCCTATAATTCTTCAGAGCCCAAGTATGGTGGTTTCCTGTCCTCTCTGTTGAACAAGTGTACATGACAGTGTTCTCAGATTACTCATTCCAAAACTCTGTTACATTTTATGACAAGCTTGATCTTAAAACTAGCTGACAGTAGGGATGGGCATTATGACCATATAATTATACATACATGAGAAATTTTATTTTACAATAACGATATCACAATATATTTATTTTGATGGATATTTTATTAAAATGCTACAGAATAATACTGCTTTAAAAGTCTTCACTGTATGATATTCAATTAATTAATATCACTTGATTCTTAAAGAAGCAGAAGGTCTTCTCTATTCTTTTGTTTTATTAAAATTACGACAAAGCTGCAGCCCCTTTAAGAACGGATGCACAGAATGACACGCATCCGGGTTTCCCCACGTTAACTTGAACTGTTTGACTTTACTTAAGACATAACTGACTGTTTAAATCAAGTGAATACCTCACATGACAAGGTTTCTGAGATGATTGTGTGCATTTTACAGAAAGATAATTGATTTCGGGATCGCATGCTGTCTGAGAGAGTCTTATTTTAACACATGCATGTCCCGTTCATTATTCTACATTCATGCACGTTTCCTTGTCAAAATGTCAAAAAGTTTTAGTACAGTCAGTGCTGCGTTATATACGCTATATTCCCATTCCGCAATATAAAAAGGTAATGTTAACGTTTACAGCAAAATCGCTAACAATAGTCAGTATCATCAGATCGCCATAACACCCAGCCCTATCTTAACAATATTACAACACAACAAAACACAGAAACAGAATATGTAAGTTAATCACGATTAGCATATGACTTTAATGCACTAACGTTATATCTTGATGAGCAGTATAAAAAATATAAAGGGATTTACGTTACCTTCTGCGGTCTGCTGTCCGCCATTGGAAACTTAGTCTGTTCGTATTCATGTTTTTTCGTTCTCAGTCGACATCCCACAATCAAAATTCGTCCAAAATAAGATTTTAACAGGTTTAAATGGTCCATGCAATGCCATTAATAAGACCGACGAAGCAGTCCTGTTGAAGATTAGAAGCCGCGATCGCGTCGCGTCCCCGCGAGCAACTCCGAAGACGACGGGTGTATAATTCAAACTGAAGGCGCGCACTGTCATTGGCCAGATTTCTGGATGACGTTCAGATTGACCAATCACGCTCAAAAGAACACGGAAAGACAGCAAATAGCCTTGCAAATATAGAAAAAAACTTGTTTTAAACAACAGTTAGAAGATGTGTATATTTATTTGTATTTGCTGTTATATTTAATTAATTGGTCAAATGGTGTTTTGTGGTGTGGGCAGAGGCCTGGAAGTTTCAACCTGGAGAGCAGTGCAGATTTGTACTCTTTAAAAACAACTATTGTTTGATATTTAGTTTGCTATATATTTTGTTATATTTGTATCCAGAATTGAATGTAAAACCAGTTTGAATGTAAAAATACACCTTCACTGTAAAACAGAAAATTAAAGTAAAATATCTTAATTTAAATAAGGAAAAATCTGTAAACTAATAGTGTTTTCTTTAAAACGTTTAATGTAAATTTCTGTGAAGTTTTTTAACTTTATTTGAATTTTTGTTTTGCAGCTGTAGCTGCTGTTTTTTTAGGTTTTTATTTTTACAGTGTAAATATAAAACTAAGATTTACTTTAAAATGACAAAGAATAATGTTAAATTGTTAGTATGGACATAAACATAAACCTTTAATATAATGAGCTAAATATTGTATTACAGTTGTTAATTTACAGATATTGTTTGTAATTTTGCATGAATTTGTTATTTATGAAAACAGAAAAATAATACAGTGATGTTCCTGTATAAAAAAATGAGAATTACTGTAATTTGTCATTAATGATATAATCCTTAAAATAACAGTCAAGTTGTTTATTTAGATATTGTTTGTAATTTTACAGCGTTTTAAACATAATTCAAAATTACAAGAAAATACTGTAAAAAAATTAAGTTTTTTTCTGTAAAATTAGGATTACATTTACATTTATGCATTTGGCAGACGCTTTTATCCAAAGCGACTTACATTGCATTCAAGGTACACAATTTTTTTGTTTTTTCCACATTTTGTCAGTTCTTGCTTTCCCTGGGAATCGGACCCATGACCTTGGCGTTGTTAGTGCCATTGCTCTATCATTTGAGCTACAGGAAAGCTAGGATTATTTTTATTGGTTGCCTTATTTTTATTGGTAACCTTATTGGTTGCACCTACATCTTTATTGTGAGTGGTGGATTTCAAACCTCAAAACGCCCCTCTTTTGCAGCGTGTTAAAGTTAAGAATCTTAGAGTGACACTTTTTGTGAACAGTTGCAGAGCTGAAAGATCTGCTTGTTTCTGTGTTTCTTGAGCAAGTGAATCCCTGCTCTTTTTTATTCCACATTTTTATTTTGAGCATATCAGTTTTTGGTGTTTTTAAAACAAACTTTTTAATTTTCCACATTTCATCTCCTTTTTATTTAATTCTATTATTGCCTACAATTTGTAAAACTTTGCAAAAATTGTTTGGGGATAGTCTAAAATGTTTGGTTAATTATCCTTTGTTAATTCCATTACATTTCTTTGTTTATTTCATTACATATTCAGATTTTTTTGTGAACGTATATGTTCAGACAGGGTTTTTATTTTGTACTGTTTTTATAAAAAATATTTGATTAAGAGACTCTTTTCATGCAGTGGTTTTAAGGCCCTGACACACCATTCTGATGGTTTGGCCCAGACCCAGGCAACGTGAACCAACCCCACAGTCGGCTTTAGTCATTGCTAGTTCAGTTTAGTGTTTCAGGGCCTTAAGAATTATTTTTTCCGTGCAAAAAACTTGTTTGCTGTAGCCTACAGTAGACCAGAGATAATTCTCAATCCTGAAGTCCTCCCCTGCCCCCCCTCCCTCTGAGAACAGCCAGCACTAGTGTCAGTCATTAACATATGAAAGGTCTTCTTCACACCTAACAGTCTTCAGTCCTAGCACACCCAGCAGTGTTTCAGCTGTATATGTCCGTGAAATTTCACGGATTCCTGTATACGTCCGCATACGTGAGGTTTCCGGGTTTTTCTGGAAATATACTGTTCCGTGTTACTCTGATCCGCTTTTTCCCACATACATCCGGTAAACATCAAATTACACAGGAGTATACCATGCCCGGATAGTGCCGGATTTCAGTGTTTTCATGCAGTGTGACCTCGAACGGCCCTTGCCACTTGGCGAGTAACTTTGAACTGGACGTGGGCAATAATACAAGTACCTTCTCTCCCGGTGTAAATTCTCGCAGTCGGGTTCCCCTGTTGTACAACCGGCTTTGTGTGTCCTGGGCCTATAGCAAATTCTCCATTGACAGCCGCCCCAGGGTGTGGAGTTTTGCTCTCAGGTCCAGGACATACTGAATTTCGTTTTTGCTTTCCGACGGTCCCTCCTCCCAAGCTTCCCGCATGACGTTAAGGACCCCTCGGGGCTGACGCCCATACAGTAACTCGAAGGGGGAAAACCCTGTGTAGGCTTGGGGAACCTCTCTCACAGCGAACAACAGGGGTTCCAATCATTTGTCCCAATTTTTGGCGTCTTCGTGAACAAACTTCCGAATCATTGTTTTTAATGTGCGATTAAATCATTCTACCAGACCGTCTGTTTGTGGGTGATAAACGCTGGTACGAACAGATTTAATGCCCAATAACTCGTACAGCTCGCTTATGGTGCGGGACATAAACACCGTGCCTTGATCGGTGAGAATCTCTTTCGGGATTCCCACCCGGGAGATTAAGCGAAACAGAGCGTTCGCCACACTTTTCGCTGAAATAGTGCGGAGAGCTACTGCTTCGGGTTATCGAGTTGCATAGTCCACTATTACTAATGCAAAGCGATGCCCCCGTGCGGATCGTTCTAATGGCCCAATGAGGTCCATACCAATTCTCTCGAAGGGGACCTGCACAAGCGGTAGAGGGCGCAATGGCGCTTTTGGCACACCACTGGCACACCACCTGCGCACATTCTCGTGAATGCCCGGCCAGAAAAATCGGGCCATTAAACGATTCAACGTGCCCGTTTGACCCAAATGCCCAGCCATGGGATTACAATGAGCCGCCTGGAAAAGCATACCCTTTGGTACTAACAATTGGGTTGTATCTCGTTTTGTCTGAGTATCTTGGGTTACTCAATACAACCTAGCTTTAATCACGGCAAAATAAGAATAAGAGAGCGGCCGGGCGGGTTGAAGAAGCCGGCCGTCGATCGAACGGACCTGCTCAAAGGCATTTTTGAGCGACTCATCTCGGGACTGTTCCAGAGGAAAATTATCACGCTCCGAAAGGATTAGCCTGTTCACAGCGCTCCGTTCCTCTGACCCAGTTCCCGATGGTCCCGGCTCAGCTTCCCCTAGCTGCGCGACCGCACTCTTTCCCCGCCCTCTTTTCTCCCAAGAGGCATCCGCACATATAAACCCCAATAATTCCTTAAATGCTGGCCAATTCGTCGCCAAGATCAGCGGATGTCGGAGGTGGGGACTAACCGCGACCTCCACACAATGTTTTTCCCCTCGAAATTGAATTATGACTGGCACCAATGGGTACTTCACCTCATCCCCGTGCACACACCTTAGCGTAACCAGGCGGCCATTATCCAATGCGTCAGGTTGTATCAGGCTTTGATGAATTCCGGTTTGGTTACAGCCGGAATCCACCAAAGCCTGATATGTACCGCCCTTAATACTCACAGGTATTTGGTATAACCCGGCTTGATCGGGTGCAGCCTGTGGCGCTTCCGGGACCCGGACCAGAGTCCCCACCTCCATTACCGGACATCTGTCAATGAAGTGTCCCGGGTCCCCACAACGCCAACACGCCTAGTGGCGGGAAGCGGGTCAAGGGATTGGCGCGGAGAGAGCGGCGGGAACTGGCCAGTCGCGCAATCCGGAGCACATGATCCCGGTCCTCTGGGCGGAGCCCCCTGACCGGTCGACGCCTCCCCCAACCTCCAACGGGACACCGGCCACAGTGGCGGGACAGGTCTCACCGAAGAGGGCGAGAAAGAGGGGAGAAGAGGGGAAACAAAAGAGGAGGGGAGAGAGACAGCTGGCAGGGGTTCGCCGAGTCCAGCGATGCGGGACGGTGGCACTGGACCCACTGTGCGGTTTCTCATGGCAAACGTGCCACGAACTGCTCCAGTACCACCTGGTCGATGATATGGTCCACGTCGCTTCCCTCGACCACCAGCCATCGGCGACACGCGTCCCGGAGCTGTTGAGCCAACACGAAGGGCCGGGCACTCTCCGGGAGAGGCCGACCCGCTGGAGGATGGCCCTCCTCAGATCATCATAGATGAGGAGGTTCTGGACCGGGAGTTGCTGCGCCGCCCACTGTGCCTCTCCTGACAGGAGAGGAATAAGCCTCACTGACCAATGCTCTCTCGGCCACCCGCAGGACTCGGCCGTCCTTTCAAACAGGTCCAGGAAGGCTTCGGGGTCGTCCTGGGGCCCCATCTTTGTTAGAGGCACCTGTGCTCGTGGCGTTGCAGCGGCGGCTGGTACCCCGGTCCGAACCCCCTGGCTCAACCAGCCCCGGAACAGCTTGCGGTCCTCCTGCTGGGTGTTGACGAGGGAGTGGAAGCGCCGTTCCTGGTCTTCCCTCATGTCCAGCAGGGCCTGATGATGTTCCTGGTGCAGGACCACGAGCGATTGAACAAGGCTCGCCAATGGCGTGGCTGCCGGCGGAGTTTGCATGATGGCGGCGTCCCTCTTCTTCCTTTCCCGGGTTTTGGCACCAGTGTGACAAGGTTCGTTGGGTGTGAAAGGAAGAAGACAGGGTCGGCGTGACTGGGACTCGTGGTTTATTCAGAACTCTTTTCGGGTAGCATATAAAGGCGCGCACATAGCGCTCTCAAACTCAATCAATATAACTTGTTCTCAGTATTCTCTCTCAGCTCCGCTCTCCAGCCACAAGTGCCCAGTCTGTGTCTCTCTCCCTCTTTCCTGTTTGGGGAGCGGCTTTATCCGGTCTCTCCGCGCCAATCACTGCAATCAGACACAGGTGTTTATCGTTATGCACTTGGCCTACTTTCTTACTGCTCGTCTCCTCACTCTCTCCATCTGTGCAGACCTCGCGAAACCACGCCCTCCTCGCCACAGTGATGAATTACAGTTGCAACATCTAATAATGTACCTCAAAATGAGTGTATCACCGAAAAACATCCTGCTCAAGACGTCCTTGGAATGGAAGTTCAGGTTAAATAACTAGTTATTCCAATGTTTCATCATCAGACTTGCACACGGATTAATTTGGTAAAATCAACGTCATCATTACTGTCTTTACAGTGTGTACACCCTTACGAAACAAAAATATATTGCAATATACTAGAATTTATACATCAGAAAATATATTTCAATGTATCAGAAACTTCCTCATATATTTGAAAATATATAGCAATATATGGATGGACAACCTATTGCTATATATTGATTCATATATTAAAATACATTGATATACAAACAAAACTGTATTACAAACAAACTGTATTACAAAGTATTTATTTTAATGAGTTAAGCAAGCTCATGCATAGGTTTACAGAGAGGTTGATTAAAAATAGTCCAAATCAAATTTTGCATGACATTCATTATATTTTACATTATATAGCCATATGGATGGACCATATTTGGCTATGTATTGATTCATATATTGTAAAATGGAGAAGAGCGTATTATAAATACAATTATCATTAACAGCAGCAATTACTAAAACAAATTTGAGTCCACTTTTTATTCCCCCACATGACATTTCATCCTCAACATTTTATTCCTCCACATGACATTTCATCATCAACATGACATTTCAGTCCTCCACACTGTTCTCAGGTCACTGTCCCTTCAGTGTCAAGGTTCATGAATACATCGTCTCACCTTCTCTGTGTGTGTTGTTGTGTTGGAGGCGTGGTTTCTGATTGCTGAACACTTTGATCACTTCCACCTGCTGTACTCATCACCTGGGCTATTTATACGTGTGTCTCACTCAGACTTGTTGTCAGATTGTTGCAGTTTGTCTGGAGGTTCTTGTCTGTTTTGTGTATTCCTGGTCGTGGCTCTTCGTTCTGCCTGCCTTTGCCTGCTTCAGTCCTGCTTCATTCGTCTGTGCTTTGTCCAGTGATCTGTCCTAACTCTACTGTAAACCTGAGTATAATAAATACCTGTTGTTGAACTCGCTATTGGATCTTCTGCCTTTTTCCTATCACCAGACATAACATTCAGCTGCTGCTTTTGAAATAAACCTCATTCAGTTACTGTGAACATCTCGGTTACGTATGTAACCCTCGTTCCCTGAAGGAAGGGAACAGAGACGTTACGTCAGTTACTGACGAAATGGGGATTTCGCTTAGAAGCCAATCGCCTTTGAGATCTACAAAACGAGCCAATGGCATGAAAATGCCATGGGTCTGCGGAATTTGCATAATGCAACCCCGCCCCACCGCATGGGTATAAAGGGCGACGCATTGCACACTCGCATTATGTTTACCTGCTGAAGAGCTGAGGCATGAGCGCTTGGCCGTTCCAGCGGTACAGCGGTAGTGGCATGGGGACGTAACATCTCCGTTCCCTTCCTTCAGGGAACGAGGGTTACATACGTAACCGAGACGTTCCCTTTCAGTCAGAACACTACGAGTTACTGACGAAATGGGGGTCCCAATTCAATCTCGCCACAATGGCTGTCTTCCAGCGTCCTGCGCTGACCCGAGATCCCTGACGTGAGACTGAGCACAAACAAGGGACTGGGCTCAACGACAATACCAAGGTACACTGGGAAGCATATCCCATGTGGAGAAATGCAACACAATGCCTGCCCGAAGGGAAGGGAGGCCGGTGGGGTGGAGGCAGCAGCTGGCCGCCGGGGTAGAATATGTTTGATTGCCTCAGTCTGCTTCTGTGCGGCCAAGAACTGTTGGGCAAAATCCTCGACCGCCCCGCCGAATAGCCCAGCCTAAGAAATGGGGGAATTGAGGAACCGGGTCCTCTCAGTTTCCCACATATCAGCCAGGTTGAGCCATAGGTGGTGCTCCTGGACCACCGAAGTGGACATCACCTGACCGAAAGAGCGTGCAGTCACCTTCGTCGCTCGTCTCTGAGCACCTTGGCCTGGTAGACCTGAAGGATGGCCATAGTATAAAGGGCGGACACGGCTTGTCCCGCGGCTCTGTAGGTTTTCTCCACCAGAGTAGATGTAAACCTACAGGCTTTGGACGGGTGCTTAGGGTCACCACTCCAGGTTGAAGCGCTCTGCGGGCAAAGCTGCATCGCGACAGAGCTTTCAACCGGGGGGACCCCAGTGTACCCTTTCTCCGTGCCGCCATTGAGAGCAACGAAGGCGGAGGTAGATGCCGAGCGATCGCGAAAGGTCAGGGGAGAACTCCACGATTTCGACACCTCCTCATGCAATGTTCGTCGGGTTGGCCCACACCGTCACCCTCAGATCACCCTGACCACCATCCAAAGTATCTCCTCTCACAGAGGAGATAGATTGGGGTGTGGTAGAGGGGACTCTCCCTCCTTTACGGAGATCACGGAGTCTCGATCTCAACACCGCAATGGTCATGATCCCGCAGTGGGAACAGGACGCATCCACGAACGCGCGCTCAGCGTGCACGAGGCCCAAGTACGCCAAACAGCATCCGTGCCTGTCAAACGGACTAACCAGTCTCACACACCCAGGAACAGAGCATGGGCGAGACATCTTGAAAAAGACGTGCCACATGCAGCTCTTTTAGAGAGGAGTTATACTCTGCAGAAATGCTGAAGCACCCAGGGAGAACACACACGCTGTGCGGATCACTGTACAGACCGACAGGAATGCGGAACTCGCTGGAACGTGCGCCATCACACCAACACTCTGGAGAGAAGCTTGTCTTGAAGAGATATACAACGCTCAGGCAAGTGATATTCGGCTCTGAAACTCCCTTAAAACCGCACTAGTTAAGCCTCTCCTGAAAAAGAGAAATCTGGATAACTCCATACTGATCAACTACAGACCAATCTCAAATCACCCCTTCATAGGCAAGATCATTGAAAAAGTTGTTTTCAGTCAGCTGAACAAATTCTTGAACTCAAATGGATACTTTGACAATTTTCAATCTGGTTTCCGACCGCATCACAGCACAGAGACAGCACTCATAAAGATAATAAATGATATTCGCCTCAATACAGATACAGGCAAAACATCAATTCTGGTACTACTCGACCTCAGTGCTGCATTCGACACTGTTGACCACAACATTCTTCTTGACAGGCTAGAAAATTGGGTTGGGCTTTCCGGAATGGTCCTCAAATGGTTCAGGTCATACTTAGAAGGGAGAGGTTATTATGTGAGTATAGGTGACCATAAGTCTGAGTGGACATCCATGACATGCGGAGTCCCACAAGGGTCAATTCTTGCACCACTCCTTTTCAACCTGTATATGCTCCCACTGAGCCAAATAATGAAAAATAACAAAATGGCTTACCACAGCTATGCTGACGACACCCAGATCTACTTAGCCCTATCACCTAATGACTACAGCTCCATTAACTCGCTATGTAAATGCATTGAAGAAGTTAACAGTTGGATGTGCCAAAACTTTCTTCAGTTAAACAAAGACACAACTGAAATCACTACATTTGGAAACAAAGATGAAATTCTCAAGGTGAACGCATATCTTGAGGCTAAAGGTCTAAAATCAAGTCAGGAATCTTGGTGTGATTTTGGAGTCAGACCTGAGTTTCAGTCGTCATGTCAAAGCAATAACTAAATCAGCTTACTATCATCTCAAAAATATTGCAAGAATTAGATGCTTTGTTTCCAGGCAAGACTCAGAGAAACTCATTCATGCTTTTATCACCAGCAGGGTGGACTATTGTAATGGTCTTCTCACCGGCCTTCCCAAAAAGACCATTAGACAGCTGCAGCTCATACAGAACGCTGCTGCCAGGATCCTGAGCAGAACCAGAAAATATGACCATATCACACCAGTCCTCAGGTCTTTACACTGGCTTCCAGTTACATTTAGGATCGATTTTAAAGTACTATTACTTGTATATAAGTCACTCAATGACCTAGGACCTCAATACATTGCAGACATGCTGATTAAATACAAACCTAACAGATCACTCAGATCATCAGGATCAAGTCAATAAGAAATACCAAGGGTTCACTCAAAGCAAGGAGAGTCTGCTTTTAGCTATTATGCCAGCCGCAGCTGGAATCAGCTTCCTGAACATATCAGATGTGCTCCAACAGTAGCCACTTTCAAATCCAGACTCAAAACACATCTGTTCAGCTGTGCATTTACTGAATGAGCACTGTGCTACTGTACATCTGACTGATTGCACCTTATCTTATGCTTTTACTGAATGAGCTCTGTGCTCTGTCCGAACTGCTTGCACTTTAATTATGTTTCAATTTAACCCTGTTTTTATTCTTAGTGTTTCAATTTAACCCTGTTTTTATTTTTAGTTTTAATTATACTTTTTATTTTATTTTATTTTTTTATATATTTATTTTTTGTTAAGGCTGTCTGGGTGGAAGAGGTTGAGAGATGGGGGAGCGATATATCGAAACCCCTCCGGCGCGAGGACGATCCATTTAGATCTGCTCTGACGGATATATCTGTATAGCCTTGGTAGTAAGAGGAAGGACCGTGTAGATCCGCTCTGACGGTCAAACAAAGTAGAGATAGCCCTGATGTTCCTGTCCAGGAAGATTTGTCTGTAAGGGTAATGTTTAAATGCACAGTTACCTGACACATTTTTTTTTTTTTTGAGTACTCCCTCCAGTGCGAGGAAGACCCGTTTAGATCTGCTCTGACGGGTAAAACATCTAGAGAACGCCCTCAAGTTAGGCCAAGAAGATTTGTCTGCAAGGGTACTGTCTAAACGCACAGTTACCTGACAAATATTGTTAAAGTAAACCTGACTCTCCATTTTCTTCCACCCCAGATAGGGGATCTCATCTTTATTTTTTATTTATTTTAATTCCTATTATAACTGTTATACTATATATATATTTTTATTTAATTCACTTACGAATATTTTAACTTCATTTTTGTGTAAAGCACTTTGAATTGCCACTGTGTATGAAATGTGCTATACAAATAAACTTGCCTTGCCTTGCCTCTGAAGCAGAAACATAATGCGAGTGTGCAATGCAACGCCCTTTATACCCACGCGGTGGGGCGGGGTTGCATTATGCAAATTCCGCAGACCCATGGCATTTTTATGCCATTGGCTCATTTTGTAGATCTTTAAGGCGATTGGCTTCTAAGAAAAACCCCCATTCGTCAGTAACTGACGTAACTCAGTGTACTGACTGAAAGGGAACTATATTGATGTCTTATTCAATCTATATATATTAAAATATATGATAGACATTGTACATTAGATTGTTTCATATTTACCATGTATACATTATATAATATGAATATATTTAAGACATATGTTCCCATATAAATCTGATTATATTATCTTGTACATTGAGGTATATTATCACATATAATTTTATATATATATATATATATATATATATATATATATATATATATATATATATATATATATATATATATATATATATATATATATATATATATACATATACACAATGGCTCTTCCAATATATAATTTCATATAATGAGGGATATATTTCAATATACATAACAATATATTAAATAGTATAATAATATGTATTTATTCAATATATGAAAACGAAAATAATTGCAGTATTGTCCCATATATTGCAATATATAACTTACATATATAATATATAATATGATATATTACTGTTAATCTCACAATATATGGAGACACATGAAATATGTTGTCATGTAAAATATTGAGAAATATATTTGTGTTGCGTAAGGGCAATGCTGAACTTTAGGAAGTCTCCGGACGGAACTGAAGAACAGTTACGTAGTGGGTGTTTAGCTTCTGAAACGCACTGTAAACGGGAGACCAATAACAACAGACTGGGCAATCTGACCAATCAGAGCAGATTAGTTTTTCGGAAATTAGGGGTTTAGAGAGACTGATTCATCCATCGAGTCGTTTGAGAATCATTGAAAAATGTGGTAATGTGCACCACATGTGGTTTTTTGACCTCTGATGTATGTAAACCTGTTGTAGGAGACCTCCAAAAGGAGCATTTAAAAATAGCATAATAGCTGTTTTAAAAAAAAACAAGCTCAAAGTTTTATTTGATTTTAGAAATCCAATCTGATGAATTACTGTAATAATTATGCAAAGCAGACAGTTTTACCTCTGTAATGCATTTATGATGGAGATAAAGTTGCTTCACAATGTGTCAGTGTGCTGTATTTCTGGCCATTATTTGTGGCAGTTTTTGAAAAGTATCAGCTGACGTCAGGGACATGATGAGTCAGTTCTGCTAATGAGCACTTGTTCGTGCAGCATGACATGAATTCATATGGTTCAATATAGAAATATAGCAAACTGATTCTGTCACTATTTCGTGACTGATATAATTTAGGAGCATGATCTAAAGCTTTAGAAATTGGCATATCTTCAACTATGTCATACAAAGCAAATGGCACTGGCAAGCTCTGTCTGTCTACGGCACACTTATTCCTTGCAAGAGGAGTCAGATTAAACTGTTTTGTACTAGAGTTGCACAATCCTGGATAAATTGAGAATCACATTTTTTTTGTATATCCCCAAATATAGATCACAATATCCCACAATTCTGAATAGACAATTAAACAATTTAGACAATAAAGAACATGTAATTTGCTAGAGGTTCTAACAAAATTAATTAATGAAGTCTATTTAAAATGTTTAATTAGTTTGAATTTTTTTTTTTTTATCAGTTTGAATGAATGATTCAAAGACATTTGAATCAGCATTTCTGAACAAATCTCTTGATTCAATGACAAATTATTTTAACAGTCACTTTCAAAAGCACTTTCAAAAGGTGATTTGCTCTATTTTGATCGCTTCCGTAGGCATCAGTGTTTTTGTCCAAACTATAAACTTTATAATTATTTTATTATTATCCCAGTACTTTTCTGATAATTTGAATATTTGCAACATTGTAATAATGATATTGTGTGGTTGAAAAGCCGTTTCATACTGTAGATACACTGTCAAAAAATAAAAACGGAAAATGTACTGGTAATTTTCTGCCAGTACCTTATCCAGTAATTTTACGGAAATTTCCATTAACCCTTAAAACACAAACTAATAAAATGTGTAATTCAAAATACAGGTAAAACACCTGTAAAAAAACAATACGAAAAATTCCTTCATATTTATACAGTTGTGCCCTATTTTACTTTTTTTTGTACTGTGTCGCCTTTCTCTGCTTTCTCAGGTTCCGCGGCAGGGTAAAAGCAAATTTAAATGTGTGCATTGTTTAAAGAGCTTAATAGACACTGCCAAATCGTTGTCATTTAGGAATGAGATTGTATGGGTGTTTGAATCGAGATCACAATCTTTTAACAATTAATCGTCCAGTACTCTGCCCTAAAAAAGGCAAAGGACCTTAAAGGGATAGTTCACCCAAAAATGAAAATTGTCATCGTTTACTCACCCTCAAGTTGTTCCAAACCTGTATGGGTTCCTTTGTTCTGCTAAACACAAAAGAAGATATTTTGAAGAATGTTTGTAACCAAGCAGAGAGAGCAACCATTGACTAGTATTTTTGTCCCTATAGTTAATGGTTGCTCTATCTAAAGATGACGTAAATTTTACATAAATCCAAGCAAGTCCGAATCGATGATGAAACAATGGAAGAACTAATTTTTCAACCTTGAGCAGGACATTTCTCAATGATGCTACTCAGTTTGATGTACATTATGAGACGTTTAAACTGTTCCTTGTCACATGTCTGTCTGTTTAGTTTAGCTTTCAGTTGTGTTTTGATTCTGTCGTATGTTCCTTTGTCTTAGTTTCCCTCCACTTGTCTGTTTCCTTGGTTACCCTTGTTAGTTCTGTTCAGCTGTGTGTAGTAAATTATCTCATTTCTGTTTGCTATTTAAGTTCCTCCCTGTTCATTCATTCTTTGTCCGGTAACCGTTATGGTTGAGTGTGTTTTCCATGTCGTTCTTCTGTGTTCCTGAGAGTTTGCATTAAAGTTAAATTGATGTCTTCTGATTCTTCAGTTTGTTCCTGTGCTACACACTGTGACATTCCTCAGCATTAGCAAGTGTGCTTCCGTGTGTGTGTGTGTGTGTCTAATGTATTGCGGTGCACATGTGGGAACTGTATCAATAACAGTGCATATGTTAGCCCAGCTGATGTCAAATCTTGCTCCATCCTTTATCATTATTCAAAGTAGTAAGAATAATAGACACATTTTTAGGTAATAGCGCAGCCCACAGCATATTTACAGTAGTATTTCAGTAAAACAGTAGGCTAGTAACTTGAGTTAGCCGGTTAGCCAGATACTTACACAATATGAAACACAATAAACACATTGTAGAGTATTATACAGTATCCGCTGCAGTGTTTAAGGTTACCCTGGTCTCTGTGCGGCGTGCGCGTGCAATAAGTGGACAGGCAATGTTAATTTTTCGTCAATAACGTCACAACGAAATGGCTTGCGACTCTTCATTTTTTTTCCAGAGACAACAACTTTATATATGCTGCACTTTCAGATTTAAAATTTTGCAGGATGTTTTCATTCACTTAGAACTATGTTACACACTACATGAAAGGTCATTTTCAAAAATCCACAATAGGGGCTCTTTAAGAGGGCTAACTGCTGAGTTAATCATATAATTTTTAGGTGGACTGAAAAAAAAAACTAGGTTTGAAAGCACCAGAGAAAGATCTAGAATCGCCTGTGCGAGTTCTGTGCGAGAAAGAGTGAGTGAATACTCTCTGTGGCTAGCCAACATGACAGCGGCCGGGTATTTGAGCACAGATAAGCTTTGCAGCAGATGCTGACGTTCCTTTCAGCTGAGTCACCAATATGATTGACAGCTCAGGAAACAGGCTGATGTAAGAACGGGCCTTGTGTTGGGCTGGATTTTACATAATTGTGCACAGACCCTTTCCCTAACCTTTTACCATAGGAGATGAGGTATCAATCACGCATGGCCCCTCAGCATCCTCAAGGGAGAAATGAATGTGATGAATGTGTTGTCCAAGGGTGACTTACATTATGTGTGGCTCTCCAAAACATCCATAGAGTGGAGATTGAATACTCCGAAACAGAATTGTGTCATGGCCTGAGGGTGAAATGGCATTTTAGAGCGCAGAACGTGCATCATAACACATGATCCTGCATTGAAGGGTTACCATGGCTGAATAATCACCAGAATCAGAGAATTTTTATTGTAAGGCATGTTTTACACCATATGTGAAAGCGGCACATATGTATTTTGGTTACTGAAATGAACAGGTACTGTAACAGCAGTATAGTGTAGAGATAATACACTATAAACTTATTTCTCAACACAATATGTTGCAATATAGGCTTATTTTGTATATGGAACAAAATAAGAGTGAACTACTAAAGGTTCAGTTTGATGCAGGCACACAAACTGCATCTCCAAAGCTCAAAGACCCAATGGTTTGGAGGAGTGCTACCTGAAGAATGTTGCTGTCCTTCCCGACATCCGTCCAGCAGCCGCAGTCTCTTCACTGAATGTGTGTCCTCTGTCTCCATCCACAGCTGCAGGGCTACCGGGACATTTACCATTCTCTGGCAGAGCCCATGATGAAGACACACTGTGGTCGGCACCATCCCTACAGCCTTGCGCTGGGACTTAAGATCAAGCAGTGGTTGTGGGAGACACTTAACTGCCCTTCATTTACGGAGACTGAGCAGCTGGATGACGACAACAACATAAGAATTTCCTGAATGGAAGAAAATTGTTGTGTGTAGCATCACTTCCACTCCAACGCTTGAAAAAGAGGCAACCGAAAGTGACCGCGACAGTGATGGGCCAGATAGGGAGCACCGAAAGAAACGGCCCACCCGTCAGGCAGACCACCGTATGGCAATGCAGAGGCCCACAAGAACCAACTGGTGTGCCCGGGCCTGAAGATGAAGGCAGGACCGTAACAGGTAAGTATCACAGGTAGGTAGTTGGGTAAGTAGCTCGGTATGGAACAAACGGTATGGACAACACTGTGATCAGTGATTACCGCAAACTGATGTTTCGCTCCCTCCAGCCAGTGTCTCCATTCCTCCAAAGCCAGTTTAATGGCCAGAAGTTCGCGGTTGCCCATGTCGTAGTTGCGCTCCACCAGGGACAGTTTCTTAGAATAGAAGGCACATGGATGGAGGATTGGAGGCTCACCCTGCCGCTGGGAAAAAACAGCACCTACCCCTGTAAAGGATGCATTGACCTCTACGACGAAGGAGAGTTCAGGATTGGGATGTGCAAGGATAGGAGCTGTGCAGAAAGCTTCTTTCAATTCCTTGAAGGCATTGATGGCATTTAGATTCCAGGACAGAGACTTGGGCCCGTTGCTAATCAATGATGTGACTGGTGAACAGATTTAGCTGAAGATGGTGATACATCTTCTATAGAATTTGGCAAATCCCAGAAAGCGCTGTAGATTTGTGACAGATGATGGTTGTGTCCAGTCTTTAATGACTTGTACCTTTCTCTGGTCCATCTGGATTCCACACTCGTTGATGACATATCTGAGGAAGTGAATGGTGTCACGGTGGAACTAGCACATCTCAAGCTTCAGATAAAGATGGTATTCACTGAGTTTGTGAAGGACCCACGTCATTTGATACCGATGGTCGGTCAGGTTTCAGGAGTAGATTAAGATGTTGTCGATGTAGACGATGACAAAGTGGAGGAGGAACTCCTGGAACACCTTGTTCATGAATCCCTGGAATACGGAGGGTGAGTTGGACAGCCCATATGGCATCACAAGATATTTGTAGTGGCCCGATGGTTTAACAAGTCTTTCACTCGTCAGGTCCAACTTGGTGAAGATGCAAGCTCCACGATTACTGCTCCAAGGCTGCTGGGACCAGAGGAAGAGGGTAAGGGTATTTAATGGTCAGTTGTAGTCAATGCAGGGCTGTAAGCCTCTGTCCTTCTTTCCACGAAAAAAAAAGCTTGAAGCGGCAGGGGAAATTGATGGAGACATGCATTTCTGTCAGGACCACTAGCGTCAAAGATGATTGATTGACTATTAGCATATAGTTTGAATTGCTGGTATGGTTCTGTTCTGGGCAAGAACTCCTTGCGCATCCATGCAGCCTAGCATGGATAAGAGCAGGGAGAGCAGCAATAACCCCCCTTAGGGTAAACAGAACAGAACCAACAAAATGTATTGCAGAGATCATTAATGTTGTTACATGTACAAAGTGATTCAGGAATTTAGTCTGATTCAAGGGAAATCGGAATACCAAATCCTGACTGACAAGAGGAGGCGCTGGGGGTGGAGGAGGGTAAATGAGCTCTGGAGAAATGCGATAGCTGCTGATAGTACTGAGGAGCTATATATATGTATCCAGTGATAGACGTCATATTCCTATAGGTAGACGTGATCAGCTGACAGACAGCTGATGCGAGTTTGACTAATGTGACCTGCCAGAACTGTTAATTCTTGCTTAAGAGCCTCCTTGATGTACTTGAATGAAAGTTTCGGGACTCTCAATGGTCAAGAGTTGATCAAAATGGGCTCTGAAGAAGAGGTTTTTCTGTTGATGGTGTATTGGATGGATAATTTCTTGACAGGTTTTAAACAGTTCTCAAAACAATAATCACTCCACTGTTGAATCACACCATTATTACAGCAAACTGAAGTAGAGTGTTGTAGCACAGGTGTCCCAGGATGACGTCAGCGGTGGAACCCTCCGGCACCATGAATTAAATTCTCTTTTGATGGAGACATCCGATGCGGAGCATCATAGTGGGTTTAGTGTCGAATGTAATCTATAAACTAGTCTCCCGTTATCTATAAGTTAGTGTGCTCCAATGATGACAAACAATGACAAAAATAGCATTTATCAAATTTAAGTATTTAGAAAAATATATTTATCTTTTTTATGCTTCTTTTGTATTATTTCATAAATTAACATTGATTTTGGAGGTTTCATAAGTTGTAAGCCATAATCATCAAACTATAAAAATAAAGGCTTGAAATATCTCACTTTGCATGCAATGAGTCTATATAATATATTAGTTTCACCTTTTAAGTTGAATTACTGAAATAAATGAACTTTTCCACGACATTCTAATTTATTGAGATTCACCTGTATTTATTTCAATAAAATGCATGTAAGGGATGATAGTGGTGATGATTTCCCTTGGATACAAGCAAGAGTGAGTCTGCAGTGAATTTTTGTGCAAAACGCTTGCAAACAGTATTGTGGCGAGCAGCGAGGCTGAGGGACCGTGAGAGCGGGACGATGTCTCACGGAGGAGTGACGGGAGTATAAAGGAGGAGCGACGACAGTGAAGGACGAGAGAGGACCAGGCCTGGATTTTAAGTTGTGTTTTCTTTACATTTCGTTATGTGTCTGCGCGGCAGTCGTCCGTGAGGGGCTGCCGCTTTTACTTTCATTTTGTGTGTATTATTTGAGTAAAGTCTGTTGAACGTTCGCCGGTTCCCGCCTCCTTCTTCCCACACAAACTAACTTTACTACAAGTATATTAATAATAATAATTATGGTAATTTAAATAGTCTAACAAATAAAAATGTAAAAAAATCACAAACATGATATACAATATATATTGTATATATATACATTAATTATATCTAATATATCTGAGGAAATATGAGGAAATACAGTTCCTTGAATATCTCTAAAGCTCTTCTTCATGCTTTCAGAGTTCCCAGTGTTGTCAGTCCCATTTAATTTAGACTGATAAAATGAAAATGAAAATACACTAATAACATTTTGAATGACTTATAAATAAAGCAATATCCATTTCCTTCTAACCAGTAACTGGTAACTCTGGAAACAGAATGAAAATATATCCCAGTGCTTTTGCTCAGAACGAACCAGTTCATTTTTAATTCCTGATTTGATAATAACGGTCTACATTATTGCTTGATTACAAGTTATAAAAAATAGCACTAAAAATGTTGTCATTAATTAAATAAATCAGAAAATGCAATGTGTCTTTCTCAAAAAGAAAACTTGAAATAGAAAAACAGGACTGTTATGTTTAACGTTTCATGAATAAAATCATGGGGTTTTTTTTGCACTGCAAATAAATAGTAGTGGCTGTCTGTTGACATCAATGTTTGTTTCGGTACAAGATCTTGCACAGTTGAGTTCAGCAGAATGGTCTGTCGTGACTCACCAATTGCACCAATTACTCTCCCTCAACGTCAGCAAGACCAAGGAGCTGGTGGTCGACTTCAGGAGGAATGAGAGAGAACACCGCCCCATCACCATCGATGGAGCACCGGTGGAGAGAGTCAGCAGCTTCAAGTTCCTCGGTGTCCACATCACAGAGGAACTCTCATGGTCCGTCCACTCCGAGGCCGTTGTGAAGAAGGCTCATCAGCGCCTTTTCTTCCTGCGACGACTGAGGAGGTTTGGAATGAACCGCCACATCCTCACACGCTTCTACACCTGCACCATCGAGAGCCTGCTGACCGGCTGCATCACCACCTGGTACGGCAACAGTACCGCCCGCAGCCGCAAGGCCCTGCAAAGGGTAGTGCGCACGGCCAGCTGCATCATCGGAGGTGAGCTTCCCTCCCTCCAGGACATTTACGCCAGGCGGTGTGTGAAGAGAGCTCAGAGGATCATCAGAGACTCTAGCCACCCGAACCATGGGCTGCTCTCACTGCTGCCATCAGGCAGACGGTACCGCAGCATTAGAACACGCACCAGCCGACTCCAGAACAGCTTCTTCCCACAAGCAATCAGACTACTTAACTCTTGATCCATCAGGATCATAACACACACTGGACAGAATATCACTCCGCACAACCCACTGTAGATACACACACATTATATACACATTTATTTATCATATAGCACCTATTGCACTTTGGATTTCAATTTTTCAATCTGTGAATAATATTTTATACTATACATTGTATATTATTATTATTATTATAGCGTAATGTATATTGTTTAGTGTATGTTTAGTGTATATTGTTTAAAGTATATGTATATTGTAAGTATGTGTATATTGTTTAAAGCTGTGAGAACTAAACTCACATTGTGCAAATTATTTATTGTTTATTGTAGAGTTTACTGTGCTGTGAGTAATTGTGTGCGCATCAGATGTGTAATCTGATGCTGCTTTAAATGTTGTACATGTCATGTCATGACTGCTATGTTGCTCGGAACTGCACCTAAGAATTTCACCTACTGTTGCACTTGTGCATATGTAGAGTGACAAATAAAGTGATTTGATTTGATTGATTTGCTAAGTGTATTGTGTAGTGGTCTGACTCAGTCGTTAGGTTTGTGCTTCTCTCAGACTTTCAAAGACTTAAAGGGATAGTTCACCCATAAATTCTGTCTTCATTTACTCACCCTCAAGTTGTTCCAAACCTGTATGAGTTTCTTTGTTCTGCTGAACAGAAAAGAAGATATTTAGAAGAATGTTTGTAACCAAGCAGATAGAGCAACCATTGACTACCATAGTAGGGGAAAAAATACTGTGGTAGTCAATGGTTGCTCTCTCTGCTTGGTTACAAACATTCTTCCAAATATCTTCTTTTGTATTCAGCAGAACAAAGAAACTCATACAGGTTTGGAACAACTTGAGGATGAGTAAATGATGACAGAATTTTCATTTTTTGGTGAACTATCCCTTTAAACCTACTCCAGTCGATGGAAACATTAAGTGTTTTGTGTTCAGTCTTAGGGTGCTTTCACACTTTGTTCGATTGCCTGGACCGAACCCGAGTTTGATTGCTCCCCCTCCCCCTGCCCCCACTGGACTGTGTTCATATTATATTATTTGGGGCCGTACCGGGGTGCGTTTCATCAAAGTAGCAGCTGTTTACCCCATTGCTTGGTAACGACTGCGAGCAAGAAGGTGGCTCACCTCACCTCACTTTTATATTTTTGTTTTTGAACTGTTAGTTTTGTTTCCAAAGCTTCAGTACGTAACAGCACTTGCGTCTATCTGCCGCAAATGTACTGAAAATGCTCTAAAGAACGCTGAAGACGACCAGAAATTAGATCTATAGCTCTCTGCTTGCAGTATGTCAGTCACGCTCGAAAATGAGTGAAACACACACAAACACACATTTTTATCAAATCATATGTCATTTATACCACCTTTTCAAGCGGACTCAGGTATGGTTCGCGGGTGCGCACCCGAGTTCGGAAGACAGCGTTCACATCATCCAAACGAACCAAACTCTGACGTCAATCGAACCCGGGTGCATACCAAAAATGCTAGTGTGAAAGCACCCTTAGAATGTTTCAGCTAGTCGTTAAATGTGTCCCCAGCTTTAGTGTCACACGCACTGCAGCACGGTCCAGAGACACGATAGCACAGAGAGTATCATATGTGCATAACAGAAAACTTATCAGACTAATTTGCAGCCAGGGTAGTCTAGCAACTCTCCGTTGACTTGCGAGCTGGAAAAACCAAACTCTGGTCAGGCCAATCACATCGTGTATAGAGTGGGTGGGCGGGCTTAACATAATGACGGCAGAGTTGCGGCGGTTCAGCGTGCTACTTGTAAACAAAGAAGCTGGCGAACAGCGGTCTTTCGAATCAGCTTTGGCCTTGGAATCTGGAAGACTTGGAGTTAAGCTTTTTTTTGAGAAAAGAACAAAGAACGGCACTGAAGTCATTCTTAAGAAAGGAAGATGTGTTCAGATTTTTGCCGACCGGATACGGCGAAAGTTTAATCTATCAACTAGCTCCACTTCACCTTCTTCGTTGCTCTGGTTGGTTGTAGTGCTATCCTATTGCGTGCAAAGGGAATTTGAAAGACAACCATTTATCCCGCCCCTCGGATTGAGCCCTGCCAATGGTGAGTTCCCAGACCCAACATCTTGATGTGGGTCTGGCTTGTCAGGCTAATATTTTAAAGTGATACAGAGGAGATTAAGAAGACACTGAGGCTTTACCGAGATCAACGCCTCTGGCCGAGCTGTGATAAACTAAATGCTATTGGCTATTTTTAAAAAGGGGAGGAGCTGTTTGATATGTCCCGCCCTGTCTTCCTTTTTCAGTGGAAATTACGTCAACACACTGAATAATGCTGCGCATTTCAAGGCACTTCATTGGGCAAATAAATTATTTTATATGTGTGATATGAGATAAAAACAAAAAAATTCTAAACTTAGGAAAACAATCTAAACAACATCAGAAGTTTGGAGAAATGTGTTTTGTTTTCTCTTCCCAGGCTAATGGTCTAGGCTAATGTTGTTTTGGACCCTGCTGACTTTCATTATATGGACAAAAACCTTTGAAACATTCTTTCAAAAAATTGTGTGTGTTCTGCAGAAGAAAGTCAGTCGTAGCCTACAGGTTTGAAACATCATGAGGATGAGAAATGATGACAGAATATCTGCAAGCTTTGACTGAATGTCTGTGTAATTAGCTCTCAGTTTTGAACATGATATCGACCTGCAACTTTTCAGAATCGTGATCTACCAGTTATGCTATTTATTCAATGAATATTGAACATGAAAAACATTAAAATCTATATTTTTCAGCAACATGTTCCTCTCTAAAGATTTGTTCAGCTAACTAACATGTTATGTAATGTAAGTGATCTATAAACTCATTTATTGTTTGAATTTTGTCATAAAAACTTATTAAATTGGAAAGCTGAGACTGTGAGGATTTTGTATGATGAATTATTGAAATTAAGTGAACTGAATAATAATATGAATTACACTTCAATATAAAGAGATTCAAGGATGTTACTGTTAAAAATCAGTCTGTAAACTCCATAAACAATAAAGACAAAACAACCAAGAAATCTAAATAAGCATTCTGTGATATATCACCTTAAATAAGGTGAAACGTATTTCTTATTTCTACCAAACAAAATCCAATATTTCAGGGATGTTTATTTCTACTATCTGATAGTTTTGTGATTTCATCATGAATGCAATTTTTCATCACTGCAATCAAACGATGACACTTCCAGTCATGCTTCAGTGCATGTACTAGTTTATTTTGCAGTGTTGAGGAGGCGGTTACCCAGGGTGACACTTTCCATTAAACTGCCATGTGAAGGGTTGGGGCAATCTTCAGAGGAGCCACATAGCATGGAAGACAAATTCAGCTTTAACATCGCTTTTTCATGTTCCTTTGAAGAGCTGCCCTTTGCTTGCATGTGAATTTCTTCAATACAATATTATGTTTTGCGTGCAGTGGGGGGAAAGTATTTGAAAAAAAAGTGTAGAAAAAAAGAAAAGAAAGTGTTACGCATGGTTTGATGTGGTGGAATGCTGCATAAAAATCAGCTGAAAGAGGTGATACGATTTCTGAGCAGATTTCACAGCTACAACAAAGCAATTATAATAAGGGATCTCACCATCAGAAGGAACCTCAGGGGGTGAGCCTGCCTTATTAACAATGTGAAAATGGAAACATGACTCACAGTTTTACTGCCTGTTTACCAAACAAAACTGCAGCTGAAACTGTCCACGTTTTTTCTAATAACCTTGGTTATATATATATGCTTGTGCCCGCTTTTAACTCTTTACTCTTTCCCCGCCAAGCACGGAATGTTCCGTTATTTGTGAGAAAACTCTTCCCTGCCAAACACGGAATTTTCCAGGTATCTGTGTTTTCACTGTTATAACCTAGGGGGCGCTATTACGCATCTTCTGAATGAGTCCATAATCTCCTGATCAAAACACAGACGAGGAAGACGCAAAACAACAAGCGATCGTAAGTAAGCAGATGTATGTGTAAAATAACGTGATCATCAACTTTAAACATATAAATAAAAACTGCCTAATGTTACTGAATGAAATGTCGACCCAGGACAAGCTATAGGACTGTGCAAGCATTAGGGGCATATGAATGCAATGTAAGTCGCTTTGGATAAAAGCGTCTGCCAAATGCATAAATATATATATATATATATATATATATATATATATATATATATACATACACATAACATAACAGGCATAACAGTGAAGTGATTAACACAGATTATCTCTTCATCACAGCACCTGTTGGTGGGTGGGATATATTAGGTAGCAAGTGAACATTTTGTCCTCAAAGTTGATGTGTTAGAAGCAGGGAAAATCGGCAAGCGTAAGGATTTGACAAATTGTGATGGCTAAATGACTGGGTCAGACCATCTCCAAAACTGCAGCTCTTGTGGGGTGTTCCCGGTCTGCAATGGTCAGTATCTATCAAAAGTGGTCCAAAGAAGGAACAGTGGTGAACCGGCGGCAGGGTCATGGGCGGCCAAGGCTCATTGATGCACGTGGGAAGCGAAGGCTGGCCCGTGTGGTTCAATCAAACAGACAAGCTACTGTAGCCCAGATTGCTCAAGAAGCTAATACTGGTTCTGATAGAAAGGTGTCAGAATTGTGTATTGCATTTTGTTGTGTATGGGGCTGCATAGCCCATGCTGACCCCTGTCCACCGCCGAAAGCACCAACAGTGGCCACGTTAGGCAGTGTGATGCTTTGGGAAATGTTCTGCTGGGAAACATTGGCTCCTGCCATCCATGGGGATATTACTTTGACACAAACTACCTACCTAAACATTGTTGCAGACCATGTACACCCTTTCATGGAAACGGTATTCCCTGGTGGCTGTGACCTCTTTCAGCAGGATAATGCACCCTGCCACAAAGCAAAAAGGGGTGCTATGTGTAAGAATTTTCATGTATGAATTGTTTTATTTTTTTATTGCCAATGTGTGATCGATTTTTGAAGGCAGCATAGATGTATCCTTCGCTGCCTTTTGATCCTGTGCTTTCCATTCTATGACAGTCGAGCTAGAAAAATATATTTTGTCTGAAATTTGTGGTTGGTGGTCAGTTTGTGTGTAAATGTAAGTTTTTTTAACCAACGTTTTCCACTTTGTATATCATTTCTAGCTAGAAATTACTATTGTAATAATTATATATTTGCTCAGTTATTACCAAAGCTCTCTCTATTTTACAGTAGTTCCTTAAACCGTTATGTCAAGATGTAAATAAAAAAGGCTAAATACATTTTGTGGTATTCCACCATGTTTCTCATTGACACGCCCCCAATTAAATCCTGAGTTTTCAACTGGTATTTACAACTTTGTGGTGGCATTCATGCGCATTCAACTCATAAATAGAATATGCTACAAGTGCGATAGTTGTAGCAATGCATGTTTGTGTAATTTTGTTATATTTTTGTTTTGCCGTGGGATTTGTTATTTATCAAAACTGTGCAAAGGCAACCAAAAAAAAAAAAAAAAAACAGGTTGGGAAACACTGTTCTACATACAGCTCCTTTAAATTAATGGTATTTTTTCTATATTTAAAGGTCCCATGGCATGGCATTTTTCTATTATTTTATAATGTTTCCTGAGGTGTACTTATATTGTTAGTATGACTTTTACATCATAAAATGTCATAATTTAGAAATAAAAGGCATTTTTTCAATACTGCTGTTTGTCCTGTGGCTGAATGCCGTGCTTCAAGAGGCATGTCTGCTGTGAGACTTCAGTAAAAACGCCCACTGTTGTGATTGGCTGACATCTAGAACGATTCAGTCCGATTTGGTGAACTGATTCGGTTCACTAAAAAGAACAGGTTCAAAAGAAAGATCGTTCGCGAACCGGACATCACTAACGTACCAGAGACAGAGCTCAGCGATCGCTAACAAAGTTATTTATAGTACCTACTGAGTTATGAGAGCGCTGTCAGTCAGCGCGAGTTTATTGTGTTTGTATCTGAGAGTTCTGAATAAACACGAGTCCCAGTCACACCGAGTCCGTCTTCATCATTATTACCAACTGTGTAACACATGCAAAGTACCATTACAGCTGTCGAGATGAACGAGTTAAAAGTAAGTGTTGATAATAGCATTATTTTTATAATAAAATAAAAGCGTCAGTGACGCGCGTTGAGTACACAGCGCAAACAAAGACACAACAGCAGTAATCGAATGTAATCCAGTTTATTGTGGGGCTAGGCTGGCTAGCCAGAATATGCTCACGCTTAACTTACCCCCCTTCTGCTTAATCTCACGCCGCGTTTGGTGCCTCCGCTGTGGGCCAGATGCAGTACTGGGGGTCGGGGATGTTGAAGGCCAACGGCCAGTGCAGCCCGAGCTTCGGCGTGTGTGAGGCCGATGTTGAGCAGACACTCATGACTGTATGCACATTTTAGAACCGGTAGACGCGACGAGGACATACAAAAACACTGACTCACAAGATAGAAAACACGAAAACACCGTTCTGTCTGGAGAGAGAGAAGCCGCATTGTGTGCACGAATAATAAATAATTAGCTACACATCAGAAATTACTGATCACAGATCAGAAGGAACTGAAAAAAGACTTCTGTTTTCATTTGTACATCCAAACACTGAGAAACTGCCAGCATTCACTCGTTCACAAGGAATGATCTCTCGAGCGTTTGCATGGGCGTGCCAGATTCTCTGGGCGGAGGAAAGGGAGGTAACCGTTCCTGCTTGGACGTCAAAATAGGAGACTTCAGGATTGGCTCGTCTGGCCTGTCATTTTCTCAAAGGCAGAGAGAGACAGCCAGAACTCGGGTTTACACCGATCAACATTTCTATCCACTTGGGGACAATATTCAGGCTAGGGGAACTCATATTAATGTTGAAAAACTGAGGGCTGAGGACCATTCTGAGGGCTGTCCCCCCCTAAAAACCATGCTGAGTATTGTAAATAATAAAACAATATATACTTAAAATAAACGTGTAAGTAGTAAAACAATACAAACGCAAACGGGACAAAAAAAAAAAAAGCGTTTTAAGTTTAGAAACATTTTGAGTCCCCCCTTCCCTCACAGTGGTTTGATCCACTGTGCAACTCTAACTAACGTTACCCATAGAACGTAAAAAAACTACCACACAAGTTTGGGGAGAGAACAAGGCTCTTCAGACAGCAGTTGTGAAACACCAGTAAGTAGCTGTCAAGGCTATTTTATGTCAGATGAAGTGATTCTTTTCTCTTTAATACAGATTAGGCCAAACACTGTTAACATCACATGCCCACCGCCGCACCGCCCCACTCCGCTGTATAGTAATAACATCATTTAGTTCAGTTAGAGAACTGACAAAACAATTAAAAACTGAACGTGTCTGCTCAATACAGCACCAGTCGAACGAGCAAACCGCTGACAGACAAGATTATCGAAGATTTGGTTTCAAAGCGTAAAAGCGCCTATTTAAGGGAGTGTGTCATTGTACTGTTTTGTTGTTGTGTTTTTCATTACGAATAATCGGCTAATGAACCCAACATTCAAGCAACCCGCCCCTAAAATAAAAAAATTGGCTAATTCTAAACCGAAAGTTCAGTCAGATCTGTGTAGGGTTTTGCTCAATATGATAATAAGTGGCAGATCAGAGGGCTTGCTGCAGTTGAATATCTAAATATCTGAATATCATAGTATAAAATACTATGTGGAGGACACAAGATAATTTAATAATTATAATATGACTGCGTGGTGAACCTTTAATCGTATTTAAACTTCTATCGCTTTGTGTTGTTGGTCAGATAAAATGACAGAGAAAAGAAAAACGGACATTAGATAATTTTTCAGTACACCAAAACACCAAATAAGTATGAAATGTTTTTTGGTTTTTTTTGTGGTACACATATCCTTACAAGTACGATTTTGGCTGTACTATTTGTGTCCCCTTCAAAAATTGCTCTTGAGAAATTTCATGTTTATTGTCCCCCCCAACTTTTAGATGAAATTTACGCCCCTGCCTATGGCACTTTAGGGGCTAGACTGTTTGTCTCACCAAAGGAAGATGGGGAACTTGTTTGAAATCAGTTATTACTTAATTTCATTCTGTAACTATAGTGGCACAGAAAAGGACAAAGTTCACCTTTAAGATCGGTCAGTTTGGTGGTAGGATCATAAGTTCACTTGTAATTCTGAGCATAAACATATTTCTGCTAGTGGCATGCTTCAGGCAATCTTCTATGGTGATCCCTACAGTGACTTATTACTGTAGCAGCTTTTCAAAATGTTTTGATCTGAAAATCTCAATGCATGTGGAACTCTTGTCATACTACATTGTATTTTATAAGCTATTCAATTTCCTAAAGTGATTGTCAGAATTGCTTTTAATTTATCTTAAAAGAAAATATAATTTACAGAGAGAAATATATAAAAACAATTGATGTTTTTAGAAGATTTTTCCATCCCATTTTATTTTTTTACAGTTTACTACAATATGAGCATCAACAGTCGACTAATTCTTAATATTGTTGGTAAGAATTTGACCAAGATTAGATGTTCAACTCTGGATTAAGTAATGTAATAATATGATGACCATATTCCAAGCTCATGTTTCAATTTGAGAAAAAAATATTTCTGACAGCAGAATGGTGTAGTTATGGCTTCTACCAACATCTAACAACCTTGAATCTCTGGTGTGCCCATGTGTTCACCTCTTTGTTTGCGTTTTCGAGGAGAGCTTCATGGCCTCGTGTTTGCATCGTTCAAATATCTCAGCAAAACCTGCAGGGCATTCTGGGAATGGAGACATAGTTTCTGTGAACACAGCATATGAGGATAATTGAATAGAACGGATGACAGCAGGCCCAGTGATTGAACACATTGACAGGGAATGAATAAACGGTCCCTGTGGAACAGTTCAAACTGATGGTGTAATATGAGAAGCAGAAGGTTTAAGGGACCATACTGGTTTCAACAGTGAGTGAGGGCTCAGATTAATGGATCTATGGTTGTAGTTGCATTAGAGCTCACTTTAATTTCAAATTAGCAGTATATGATAAAGGCAGTTCAATAATCAACATCTTAATAACTACGGAGTTGCAAGCAGATACAGGCGGGGGACCGATGATCAGTTTCGCTATTGCTGATGAGGCAAATGCAAACAAGAGGATGAATGTGGTGTGAAAGAGATCATTGATTTTGCTCATCTTGAGAGTCCTTTCTTCAGAGAAATATTGACCAGGTCTGTGGGACAGGGAAGGAGGAGGTCTTTAAAGGGCAAGAGCCACTTGTGTGAAAGATCCACTCTGATGTTTTAAAGTACCAATGAAATGACTTTTTTTGATACAAATATTTTTTGCACGTAATGTTGGGATTGACCTCATAGCTGGTTGATTTGCTCCATGGCTTTTAACTCTTTACTCTTTCCCCGCCAAGCACGGAATGTTCCGTTATTTGTGAGAAAACTCTTCCCTGCCAAACACGGAATTTTCCAGGTATCTGTGTTTTCACTGTTATAACCTAGGGGGCGCTATTACGCATCTTCTGAATGAGTCCATAATCTCCTGATCAAAACACAGACGAGGAAGACGCAAAACAACAAGCGATCGTAAGTAAGCAGATGTATGTGTAAAATAACGTGATCAACATTAAACATATAAATAAAAACTGCCTAATGTTACTGAATGAAATGTCGACCCAGGACAAGCTATAGGACTGTGCAAGCATTAGGGGTGTTGATGGACCCAATCTGTGTTTGATCATCGTTCTGAATCTGATCTGTCTTTGACAAAAATGTGATTTTCTCAGCTTTTTGTTCAAAATGTTGCTTTTTTTAATGAAACTTACCCATATATGTACATTACATTTTTGTGAAAATGATCAAAAACCCTGGCGGTGGCTGGCAACTTTTTTTTTTTAAAACGCTGGCGGGGAAAGAGTTAAACAATCCCTGTGTAAAAACATGTTTTGTTGAAAAAAAAACAAGCACTTAGAAAACAACTGCCAGTCGAGTCTTCTGTGTAGACTTGCATCGTATGTAGAGCTTTCCAAATCAGTCACTTTTGTAGAGAACAAAACATTTTATGTTTGTTCTTCTCAATAGTACAGTCTGTTTTGTTATTGTATTAAATATAACTATTGTTGTAAGCCAGTGTTGTCCTGCAATGTCCTGAAAATTCTCTGTGACTACTACAGAGTGTAACAATAGTCCTGAAGCAGGAACTTGGGACAGTGGTTCGCTTTTGGGATAGATAACATCAGTTACTCACCCTCATGTCATAAGATATTTTGAGAAATTTCTTGGATTTTTGTCATACAATGGAAGTCAATGGTAACCAAAACTCAACAAAATTATGATTGGCTAATGTTCCCATTAAGCTATGAAAGCATTCGTCTTGCATAGCCAGATCTTCAGACTGACGGCAGAAGGTCTGGACTCTATTGCAGCTTTCATTGGTCAAGGACCGCCCAAGAGGACGTTTGACTCATTTGAATCACAGTTCATTTTATTCCTTATCAGGTTATGGGGCGTGAAAATGTAAAATCGATGTCCCTGCAATAACAGACCAGCGTGCATCTTTCAATCAAATTTCACATTTTTCATTCAAGAACACTGTTCAAGTTTACTGCAACAATGGAGTCGTGAACCTCACATACTTTTGAAAATCCAGCATTTAGTTGATCCTGGTAAGCGCTCATTGTCACAGAATGACGGCGTTCTTCTTGCACAAGGGAGTTTGGAGTCACAGCATTTGTTTCCAGGTGGACCGTTAAAGAACACAAAAAAAACGTCCCGTGGACATCCTGTAGAATTCAACGAAGTCAGATGACGACTTCAAAACTCCTGAAGTGTTTTAAGATAAGTGTGCCATATGCATCAGACGTTCAGCCAACTGTCTGTGTGTGACGTCTGAGGCTGAGACAATGAAAGCATTAAATTTACTACTATAACTACAACTTAAATTAAATTAAATGGAAATGAAATGTCCCATGGACAACGTATAAGTAACATTTTGTGCTAACATTATTAAAGACCAGTTAATTCTAAACGAACATTCTACTAACCTTACCGGAAGAAAGTTTGCTCATAACTTTGAGAGGACCTTGCCAGAACATTAGCCAAAGTTCTGAAAACGTTCTTTGTTAGCTTGGGTATTTGGTTACAAACATCTTACAGAATATCTTCTTCTGTGTTCAGCACAATAAAGTAAGTACAGACTTAGAACGAAATGAGGGTGTGTAAATTAAATTACAGAAATTTCATGTTAAATAATGTGCAGTTTGTCCGTAAGGGAGGGAAATCTGTGATTTAAATGACTTTGGGTTGGTGAGTTAGCGACTAAATTGACAAAGTGGTTATAATTTATATCTCTTAACAGCCATGCAGAAAGAGACATTAGAGTTCATTTCTATTCAACAGGTCTTATTTCTGAGTCTGATTAGAAGCTGAAGTAAGGAAAGGGAGGGTGAGAGAGAGAAGGAAACAGGGCTGTATTACCATGAGCAGATGAATAATGCATAGCAGCCCTGTCAGCAGCACTGAACATGACAATACGTTTGTTTTCTCCACACAAAAAGGATCTGACAGGTAAATAAGAGCTGTCGTTAGTTGGTACGGCCAGGTTAATAGAATATATCTGACCTCAGAAGCTTTGTATACGCCTGTGTCAATGCTCTCAGAGACTTGCAGCCAGACTCAGATTCAAAAGCTGCCCAGACTTGCCACCTCTTCTGCCATTCTGAAGCACAAACTGATGAGCCGCCCATGAATGGATGGATGGATGGATGTTTTCAGTGCAGCAGGCTGATGGTTGGTGTGTATGCTCCTCGATGTTAGGCTGGCTGAGGACTGTCTCATGTATTTTCCTGGTTTTGTTCTGCCTGCTTTTTTTTTTACCCATCATTTTCTGTCAGTGAGAGTCAGAAAAAAGGAGGTCAATGATGTATTAAACATCTAATAAAATATTTACGATCAATATGTTGTTCACAAAAACATGCTACGCTAGAATATATTTTGATATATATATATATATATATATATATATATATATATATATATATATATATATATATATATATATATATATATTTTTTTTTTTTTTTTTTTTGCTATGTATGACTTAAAATATTGTATGCTTATTTATTTATATATAATATAAATCATATTATTTATAATATAAATAATAGAAAAATATAGAAAAAAATTATGTACAATATTCAAGTTTTATACACTATTCTTGTACAGCAAGGATGCATTAAAATTTATCAAAAGTGGCAGTAAAGACTTTTGTAATGGTACAAACATTTATATTTCAAATTCCACAAAAATATTAAGCAGCACAATTGTTTTCACCATTAAAAATAAGAAATAGTAAATAATAGTAATATTTGTAAAACACGACACGCTGAGGAGCGAGAGGTCCGTCCAGGTTTTGCCCGGTGGAAAGCTCTTGCTGATCTCCTCAGTCTCCCGGAGTGTCGAGTAGTCCTGCCCAGGCATGTGAGACAGTGATCGTGGCCGTCAATGAGGACAGGAAACAACCACATCCAGAAACACAGGTAGAATGTCATCTTTAGAAAGATGCCATCTCTACCTGTGTAAGCTCTTTTAGGGAACTGCTCTTCTTGGTGCTCGCGGCAACACTGACAGGGAATGTGCAGCCTGTAGTGTGCTCTCACTCTTGTTGAAGGCACAGCTCTTACCAGCTGTAACAGCTTTTCAGCACTCTGAAAAAAGTGCACCATCACCAGCTCTAAGAACAGCCTTTGTAGGATTGAAAATAATAAAAGATATTTGAAAATTGAACAAAGACATTTGCTTTACTGCAAATTTGCTAGCAAGATTCCTATTTGTCGGTTTCCGACGTGGCATCGAAAGTGGCCAACTGAATAGGAACAGTAGTGTGAAATAGTATTTATCGTAAAACTTTACAGTAAGGTTACATTTTTCAACATTAAGATACTAGCTATCGCAAACTAAAAAATAAATTAGGTCCTAGATCTAGATTCTAGGTTAATATTACGTTTTACATAGAATTGTTGTTTTAAATTTAAATTCTGTCATTTCCATGTCGTTCCAAACCCGTAAGACCTTTGTTCCCTTTCGTTCAGTCACTACGACGTACGTTAGTGACTAACGAATGGGGGTTTCGCTTAGAAGCCTATCATCTTCGAGAATTCAACAGCGCCCAATGGCAGTGCCAATGCCATGGGCATGCGGAATTTGCATGCGTAACTCCGCCCCACCCTGTGGGTATATAAGGAAGTACGCTGGCAACATCGCATTATGTTTCTGCTTTGGAGCCAAGAGCATCTCTTCACTCCTACAAGCCTGAATTCTCAAGTCCTCTCTTCAGTCTTCGAGACGAGCGGTTCTCCAGAGTGTTGGTGTGACGGCGCATTCCAGCGATCTCGCATTGCCTGCCTGCTGATCTGTGCAGTGATCTGCAACAGCTGTGTGTGTTATTACTGGGCGCTTCGGCACTCTGCAGAGCTTTCCTCTCACAAAAAGAGCTTGCGCGTGGCACGTCTTTTTCAAGACGGTTCGCCCGTGCACTTCCGGGTGCGATCGATCTCTGTTGCTGTCTATGGGCACATTCACTGCTCGACGTGTTTGGGCTTCAGCACGTTCGGGCAGTGATTGTGGATGTGTCATGTTCCCACTGCGGGAACGTGACCATCGCGATGTCGCGGTCGAGACTCAGTGATCTCTGCAAGGAGAGAGAGTCCCCTCTGCCACACCCCAATCTACCATCTCTGAGAGAGGTGGTACTTTGGCTGGTGGCCAGGGTGACCTGAGGGCGGTGCGTGGTTTAAGAACCCCGACGATCATTCCTCGGGCCACGCCCCCCTCTCGCACATCGCTTCCCGCGAGTGCTGGACTGAAACAGCGGCCCGTCTCTGACGCCTCGTTCGTTTCGTTCACACTCCAGATAGCGGCGAGATGTCGATCGCCGCATCCCAAGGTGGGCTAGATCCTTTGGGGATGACGATTAGGTTGTGCTCCGCCTCCGGGTGTGTCAGCACTGCCTGATCTGACCTAGAGTTGATAGCCATGTTATCTCGGGCAGCCGCGGGCCTCGCGCTGGTGTGGAACTCCGCCCAGTCGCGAGTGCTCGTGGTTGCGCGATCGTTTTTTGTGGGCGGCACCGGACAGCTGTTGGGCCCCGCCCCCAATGCCTTTCGCTCCCGGGGTGCATGAGGAGATCACGCGGTCCTGGAAGTCCCCGTGCTTCCCGTGACCATTTGGTGGCCTCCTCCGCCTTCTCTGCCCTTGATGGGGCCGCGGCCTAGGGTACACTGGGGCCCCCTCCCCACTGTTAAACAACTCTGTTGCGCACTCCGGAGTCCACAGAGGGCTTTGACGTGGTGTGGCTGTCCTAAGCACCCTCCCTAAGCCTGTGGGCTCGTCTACTTCGGTGGCGTGGTCCTGCAGTGCTATGGGGTAGGCCGCCGCCCCTTTGCACATGCACAAGGGTGGAGCTGACCCAGGGCTCTTTGTTGAGCTGCGTGCCGCCACTGATCCCGCCCTCTGGGTGGTGAAGGTGGCCACACGCTCCCTCGGTCGGGCGATGTCCACAGCTGTGGTCCGGGAGAATTTCCTGGCCTTACCTGGTGATATGGGGGGGTTGACTGAGCCCGCCTCCTCAACTCGCCCATATCCCAGGCTGGCCTCTTCGGCGGCGCGGCCGAGAACTGCGCCCAACAGTTCTTGGCCGCCCCAGAGCAGACTGAGGCTGTAACACGTACTGCCCCGGCGGCTGGCTGCTGCACCAGCCGCCGGCCCAGTCGCCTCAGTCCGCTCGCCGCCGAGGGCGCCCTCCCTCCTCCCGTCCGGCCCCAGCAGCAGCCTTCTCCGGGCCGCGCCGTGGAGGTGGTTGCAGGATGTCGCCCAGTCCGCTCCTCAGCCTGGCTGAAACGAACTCATGTTCCTGTCTCTGAGGACCCAGAGACCGGTGATGGCAGTGTGTGCCGCCTCCGGGCCGCGCCACTCTCGTCCCTCTCTCTCGCCAGCCTCCTCTCAGAGCAGACCCCAGTGGAACGTGCGTCCTTCCCTGGTCTCCTCTGTCAGGACGCAGCAGTTAACCGTGCCCCCGCACCGGGACGCCCAACAGCCTCCCATGTCTGGGCCGGTAACGCTGCCTCGCTGCCCCACCCTGGGTACGTCTGTGGTCCGAATGACCCCGCTGGTGCAGTTCCTGGGAGTCTGGCTTCAGCTTCCGGGACTGTTCCGCTGGGTCACGAAGACCATCAGGCGCGGCTACGCGATTCAGTTCGCGCAGGTTCCTCCCCGCTCTGGGGAGGCCGCCCGCTATGATGGGGCCTATCCCCTGTCATGCGTGCGGAGGTTGTCACCCTACTGGCGAAGGGTGCGATCGAGCCTGTCCCTCCAGCCGAAGTGAAGTCCGGCTTCTCAGCCCTTGCTTCATTGTACCCTAGGAAACCGGTGGGTTATGGCCAATCCTGGATCTGCCCGTCTTGAACCGATCCTTCTCAGGCTTCCGTTCAGGATGTCGGTAGCGAACGCCTCTTTGGACACGTTCGTCCGGTAGATTGGTTGCAGCGATCGACCTGAAGGACGCTTACTTCATGTCTCCTTCCTCGACGCTGACCGTTCCTACGGTTTGCTTCGAGGGGCGGACATTCAGTACGCAGTCCCCCCATTCGGGCAGCTCTGTCCCCTCGTGACTCTACGTAGTCTTCGAGGCAGCCCTTGCGCCACTCGGCAGCACGGGGTTCGCATCCTGAACTACTTCGATGACTGGCTCATACTGGGTCACTCTCGAAGCAGGTCTGCGGACACAGAGTCCAAGTGCTCCAGCACTTAGCCCGTCTGGGCCTTCGGGTCGACTGGGAGAAGAGCGACTCTGCCCCGTGCAGAGGATCTCCTTTCTCAGTGTGGTTTCCAACTCGGTCGCAGGTGCGTGCTGCTTACCAGCGAGCGCGCACACAGTCCCTGCTGACTGGCCTTTGTCAAATCGAGGGCGAGAATGCGGTCCCACTGAAGCTATTTCAGAGGCTCCTGGGGCATATGACAGCCGCGGTGACGCCGCGCAGATTGCTACATATGAGACCGCTTCAGCACTGGCTACGCGATCGAGTCCCGAGATGGGCATGGCGGTCTGGCACGCTCCGGGTACAAGTGACTCGGGCCTGCTTACAGACTCTCACCCCGTGGTCGAACCTCAAGTTTCTACGGACCGGTGTGTCCTTAGAACGAGTTTCCAGGCATCTTGTTGTATCAACAGATGCATCATCCACGGGCTGGGGTGCCATGTGCAATGGACAAGCAGCCGCGGGCTCCTGGACAGGACCCCAGCGCCTTCTGCATGTCAATTGCCTCGAGTTACTGGCAGTACGGTTCGCCCTGCACCGCTTCTGAGCGTTGCTGAAGGGTCAACATGTGCTAGTCAGGACAGACAACACGGCCGTAGTAGCGTACATCAACCACCAGGGCGGTCTACGCTCCCGCCGTATGTCTCAACTCGCCCGCCATCTCGTTTTATGGAGTCAGAAGCATCTGAGGTCCCTTCATGCTGTCCACATCCCGGGAGTCCTGAACCGTGCAGCCGACGAGCTCACGGCTTCAGCCACTTCCTGGAGAATGGAGACTCCATCCCCAGACGGTCTAGCTGATATGGGAACGGTTCGGTGACGCACAGGTAGACCTGTTGCCTCCCAGGACTCTTCCCATTGCTCCCTGTATTATTCCCTGACCTATGGTCAGCACGGATGCACTGGCGCACAGCTGGCCGTCGGGGCTACGCAAGTATGCGTTCCCCCAGTGAGCCTTCTCGCACAGGTACTGTGCAAGATCAGGGAGGACAAGGAGCAGGTCATGTTGGTCGCCCCGTTGGCACGGCCAGGCCTGGTTCTCAGAACTGCTACTCCTTGCGACAGCCCCTCCCTGGCCTATTCCTCTGAGTCAAGACCTTCTCACTCAGAGACGGGGCACCCTCTGGCACCCGCGTCCAGTGTTCTGGAAGCTCCACGTGTGGCTTCTGGACGGGACGCGGCAGGTTTGAGTAGCCTTCCACCTTCGGTGGTCGCTACCATCACTTCCGCTAGAGCAGAGTCTACACGACACCTCTATGCGTTGAAGTGGAACCTCTTCGTCTCATGGTGCTCTTCCCGCCAGGAAGACCCCTGGAAATGCCAGATTGGGTCCGTGCTATCGTTTCTCCAGGAGGGGGTGGAAAGAAGGCTGTCTCCTTCCACCCTTAAGGTGTATGTGGCCGCAATATCTGCCTACCACGATCTCCTGGGAGACAAAAAGGTAAGTCAGCACGACCCGATCATCAGGTTCCTGAGGGGGGCGAGGAGACTGAATCATCCTCGCTCTCCTCTCGTTCCCTCTTGGGACCTCTCAGTAGTCTTAAGTGCTCTGTAGAGGCCTCCCTTGGGCCTTTGCGGTCGGTTGAGATTAAGTTCTTGTCTATAAAGACGGCTCTGCTGACCGCATTGGCCTCTCTTAAGAGGGTCGGGGACCTGCAAGCATTTTCGGTTGACGAAGCGTGCCTTGAGTTCAGGCCGGCTAACTCTCACGTGATCCTGAGACCCCGGCCTGGATATGTGCCCAAGGTTCCCACCACTCCGTTCCAAGAAGCCAGGTGGTGAACCTGCAAGCGCTGCCTTGGAGGAGGCAGACCCAGCCTTGGCATTGCTCTGTCCAGTACGCGCTCTCCGCGCTTATGTAGACAGTACGCGATGTTTCAGGACCTCAGACCAGCTCTTTGTCTGTTATGGTGGGGAGCGGAAGGGAAGTGCTCTCTCAAAGCAGAGGTTGTCTCACTGGATAGTGGACACCATTGTTTTGGCTTACCAGCAGCAAGGTCGACCATGTCCCCTTGGGGTCAGGGCACACTCCACCTGGAGTGTGGCCTCCTCTTGGGCTTAGCGCATGGCGCCTCGCTAACAGACATCTGCAGAGCTGCAGGCTGGGCGACACCAAACACATTCGCCAGATTTTACAATCTCCGAGTGGAGCCAGTGTCCGACTATGTACTCGCCCCTACGGGTGGCCGGTATGGGCCAGGCTCAGGTGTCTTCGCTTGCTCGCCATTCCACTCCACGGACTGGATACGTGCGATATTTTCCCTCAGGTGAGCTCCCCGAGAGCCCTGAGCTCCTCCAGCACTGCTTACGCCGACATCAGTTCAGTCTGCCCTTTCGAGCCCAGACCCTCATGTCCGGCCAGGTGCTCCGTGTGCATGGTTCCCCTCCGGCGACCCCCACACGAGTATTTCCACCGTAAGCCTCCTCAGTGAGCAGGTGTCTTTCCCTTGGCAAGTCCCTGCCACCCCTAGGGTTAAAAATCCACCCTCTGGCTGGTACCCTAGAGATATTCCATATGCAGCCCTTAGCGGGTCATATGTGTATTCTTAAGTCCTCCCTACGGGTAGGCATCTTGGCATTCCCTCACTGGGATATGCTTCCCAGTGTACCTTGGTAATCCTGTGATAAGTGGGAGTCCTTCGTCTGTACTAGTCTTACGACAGGGTACTCACACTTACGCAGGGCACTGGATGACAGCTGAGTGGCGTTGTTGTATTGGAACCCCCATTCGTTAGTCACTAACGTACGTCGTAGTGACTGAACGAAAGGGAACGTCTCGGTTACGTATGTAACCCTCGTTCTCTGAGGAGGGAACGGAGACGTACGTTTCCTTTGCCACGTCAGCTGTGATGCTGGTATGCAGAGTTCAGTCTTGGCTCCTGCAGCAGTAACATAATGCGATGTTGCCAGCGTACTTCCTTATATACCCACAGGGTGGGGCGGAGTTACGCATGCAAATTCCGCATGCCCATGGCATTGGCACTGCCATTGGGCGCTGTTGAATTCTCGAAGATGATAGGCTTCTAAGCGAAACCCCCATTCGTTAGTCACTAACGTACGTCTCCGTTCCCTCCTCAGGGAACGAGGGTTACATACGTAACCGAGACGTTCATCTTCGGAACATAAATTAAGAGTTTTATGATGAAATCCGAGAGCTTTCTGACCCCACAAAGACAGCAATGCAATGACCACTTTCAAGGCCCTGAAAGGTAAAGACGTTAAGTCAAGTCAAGTCAACTTTATTTATATAGCGCTTTTAACAATGTAGATTGTTTCAAAGCAGCTTTACAGTGTTAAACAGGAAAATAATGCAGCATAATTTTATTAAGCTGTATAGCCATTTGATGTCATCAGTTCATTTCAATTTCCATACGGTGACAGTGTGGGCTTTAGATCAATAATTAGATCAGTAATTTAGTTTATATGGTTAATTTAGTTTATTAATTCGATTTATTTCGATGTTTAGTAGAAACATTTTGTGTCCCCAACTGAGCACGCCAAGCCAGAGGCAACAGTGGCAAGGAAACCAAAACCATTTCTGGTGCCAGTTCTCCTCTGGCCAATTAACAAACAGCGTATTATTATTATCATTATTATTATTATTCTGGCAGCTTTACAGGTCAGAGGTCATAATAGATCGGAATATTCAAAGGACCGAAGGCAACACGCTGGAGATGGGTTTATTGAGGATGATGTTGATTAAATAATTATTAAAGTGCAATATTCGAATGATCGGGGGCAACACGCTGGAGACGGGTTTATTGCGGATGACATATCGATTTAAGTATTATTTAATTGTAATATTCAAACAACCGAGTCATCACGCTGGAGATGGGTTTATTTAGGATGCCGTGTTGATGAGGCAGTTGCAAGGGGAGGCTAATTGACACGGTCTCTGCAGACACTTCAGGGTCATGCATTGGTCTTGTCTGGGCGCAGGTCCACCATCAGATCTGGATACGGCCCGGATCCGGCTGACTGCAGTAGACCTCGGGATAAAACAGAGAGACTATCATTAGCGTAGATGCCATTCTTCTGATGATGTAACGAGTACATCAGGTGTTATGGGAAGTGTTCCCGGTTCCGGCTGACCTAGTTAATGCAGCCTAGCAATCATTTCATTGAAAAAGTATGGCAGCCATATTGTTAAAATAGTCCATGTGACCATGTGGTTTCACCTTAACCCCCTCGAGTCGGTGGTCACGCCGGCGCAATCGGCTCTCTTTTTTTCTTATCAGTGCCCAAGAGACTCAAATAACTAATTTTATCATTCAGGCAAGTGTTATACATCATTATAATCTGTTATGTTTCTATTTTTTGTGTGTGTACTTACAAGTACTTACATTTGGGTACTTGCCGATACCGAGTACTGATACGAGTACATAATAATACCATTACAGTTCTTCTAACAATGTTTTATTTTCATCAGATGTTTTTCACTTTCTGACTGTAACAAAGTAAATACACAAATTGATGCTGTTGCTGACATTTTAATATTAAACTTGGTGTTTTCCTAAACAAATATGGCACTGCTGCCCATTTCACATAAATGTAACCTGTAACATTCTTGTGGATTCCAGCACCACTCAATATAGTAGCAGAACAACTGCATTACATTATTATACGTTATCATAGCCATACAGCCCTTTTCGGAAAAGTGAGAGGCTGGTTCTTTTTGATGAAAAGAAGCTTCTCTGCATTATCAGCTATGAGCCGGTTTCTGTTTTCATCTACAATGTGTATCACTGAGCTAGCTTAAGGATGTGCGAGACTAGTCGATTAAACGTTAGTGCTGCTGCAAGACGACTTGGAAAATACTAGTCGTTTACATTTTTTGTGCACATTTAAGGTTTTGCTTTAAATATATATATATATATTTTTTACAAAGGCTATGTTTAAATTACTTTCGTGTAAATGTTATATCTTGAAATTAATATATTATTTTGAAAAGTGTATATTTGCAGCAAAACAAAATAATTTAATTTTACCTCAGGTTTTGCATGCGTTGGTTTTCTCTGGCGCTCGCGGAGGCTTCAGATAAATCTCCACTCGAGGATTTTGAAAGCTTATACAAAACTTTTCCATTTTCTTCCGTCATGTCAAACTAGTATAACAATTAAGCTTACTTAGGCTTGTTATAGTATTACCGGGGTTAGGCTAGTCATTGCGCACATCCCTACTAAACAGCCCTTCACTTTCAGCACTCACTACCGAGCGGTATCTGCCTCACGAGTGGTTAAGCTTTGTTTATACTCGCCGCGTCCGCACTAGCGCTCGGATGCGCGCGACAAAATTGAAGCCATATTATGGCTGTCGTGCGCTTTGAGAGCGCAAGATCCCTTTGCGCTTGGCGCGGCGGTGTGCGGGTGTGCACGGCGAATCATGTAACTTTCCGTGCGGCTCCGCATCCGAAGATGCGTTGCCATAAAGTGGTATCGGGTGCGGTTGTATCGGGGTGATTTTACGAGTACGAGTACTTCACAACAGTATCGGACCGACACCCGAGTACTGGTATCGGTATCGGTGCATCCCTAATAAAAACAAAATGTTTTGCTTTCCTTTTTACAAAAGAAAGAAAGAAAACAAACATGATGCACGATCTGCAGCCTCTCTCTCAAAGACGTTCTTCAGAAAAGGAACTCTAGCTTAGTGATTACTTGTCTCACAAACATGAGACATGTCTAAAGAAACGTTGAAATGTCAGGTTTTAAAAAATGTAAACCTAATCGAAAACAAATATTCTGACTTTATGTAATCTGTTTGAAAAGAGATACATGCCAGTCACCCGCGAGCCACTTCATTATCCGGTAATGCTTCCACGCCCACGCAGAAAGTTCTCGGATTTCATCAAAAATATCTTAATTTGTGTTCTGAAGATGAACAAAGGTTTTATGGATTTGGCACAACATGAGGGTGAGCAATTAATGACAGAAATTTCATTTTTAGGTGAACTAACCCTTTAAAGCATGAATGAACAATGAACAATGGTATATTTCTGAAATAAAACCAACCTACATTTGGTTTTATTTCAGAATAATTTATATAGAATAAAAAAGTTAATGCTACCAACTAATAATAATAATAATGTGTTGCATTTATATAGTGCTTTTCTAGACACTCAAAGCGCTTTACATAGAAATGGGGGAATCTCCTCAACCACCACCAATGTGCAGCATCCACCTGGATGATGCGACGGCAGCCATATTGCGCCAGAACGCCCACCACTCACAAGCTTATTGGTGGAGATGAGACAGAGTGATGAAGCCAATCGTATATACAGTATATATATGGGGATGATTAGGAGGCCATGATGGACAGGGGCCAATGAGCAAAATTGGCCAGGATGCCGGGGTTACACCCCTACTCTTTATCGAAGGACATTTTTTGGGATTTTTTAATGACCACAGAGAATCAGGACCTCAGTTTAACGTCTCATCCGAAGGACGGATGTTCACGAATTATAGAAAATGTTACCAAATGTTACTACATGACAGTAAATCATTTTTGTAAAACTACTCTATTTTTTTCTTTAGTCCTTGTTTAACCCTTAAATGCATAAAGACCCGAGACATCATTCACTACCCTCCTCCTCATTAATTTTTTTAAAGTTAGACATCAACCTTCTTAGTATTCCTCAATCAATCCATTTTAAACAATATAACAAGAAAAAAATAATAAAAATATAATTGAATGCCTGTTTTTCCACTAGTTTTTTTGTCAAAATTGTATAGGGTCGCTAACGACCCGAGGTGTGTAAGATTGTACACATTTTTTTATCTGCACAATAATAAATAAATCTATAATGACAAAATGATCACCTTTATTCCACAAGGTGGCAATGTCTGATACACAATGATGAAGTGACATTTCACTCATATTTACCTCAGACAGAAAACGAAACAATAATATATATATAATCTGTAAAACTTGAAATGGCTCAGCAATTTACTGCAGAGACAGTACTGAAAGTAATCAAATATTAGTGTCACTGTCACTTGATGATGGATCTGGTGAAGGAAGCTGCCAGTGATCAAAATATTTATTTTGAAGACGTTGAAAATGAGTTTTGAGGATATGCGTGAGATCGCGAATATGAGGGAAATGCTGAATGTACTGGGAAATGAGTTCTGACGAGGACAGTGATGATGGTATAAAACATCTGCTCAAACTGAACCCTTCCAAGCTCCAAAAGGTAACAAAATATGTTTTATTTTATTCTTCTGTAATTGTTACTCATATATCAGGAGTTTTATATATTATCGCGACAGGTATAGATCTATCCATGTTAGATATAGATCCGGATCGCTAAAGACCCGAATATGTAAGAATGTTTGGCAAAACAGTCATGCATTTAAGGGTTAACAAATGTAGCCTATTTATTGATCTAGATCCCAATTTTTTTCTGCTGAAATTCTATTGAAGAATAGTCGCACACGACTCTTATGTGGAGAAAGCAGAACATCTGCATCAGCTGTTGTAAATGGAAGCTAATTAACTCCCTCAACCTTTCATTTCCGAATAGCAGAAGCCCCGTCGTTAAGTCTATTTAGCCAAGTCACAGAACCATAAAATGAGAGGGATAATGAACATCAGAATGTTTCAGATGCTTTTTTGCCTGTAAACGAAAATGACTACCTTTGTTTGACCCTTGTGTTTGAGTACCCCTTAAAATGCAACAATCCAAACCCAAACTTCTCAAATAATGCATTAGTGTGCATCAGACTGGAACAGAGTCACGACAAACACTGGAGATGAAACACGGGAGTGGTGTTGAAGCTCCATTACCGAGACCAGCTACACCACAAAAACAAAACAGATGTGTAACATACTGAATCTTTCCTCTGCTGCCCCATTGCTAATGAAAAGAGACAAGAATCAAAATATAAAACTTTCAAATTAAAAAAACTAAAGGGCAGAATCATCCAACCCTGAAGTGACTTCTTCATTATCCCTCCACGTCTTAATTGAATCAATGTGGCAAACAGAATGAAAAGCCCAGACACCTCATTTAATTCACACTGCACTCAGAATAGGCCAAATTATATGAGAGGTCTAACGCTTCAGTGGACCATCTTTGTTTGTTTCTATTTTTAGATGGCCTAATAAAAGAACTTTAATGGATTGAATATTAAAATGAATTGCACAAGTCTGTGTGGCAGCTTAGAGTGTGAAGAAGGGACCTTACCGAAACAAAATGTAGCCGATATTTGTCTCTATAAAAGCTGCTCTCTATAAAACACACTGGCCAAAGGCACAAATAAATGCCCAAATGTAAACAAAACAATCATTCTGAGCAGATGACATCTGGGCAGGTTGGCTGAATGGATGGTGCTTTATTATATGTGGTAGTTAAGCATCAAATTACAGTGGACACAGTTTGTATAGGTTCCAAACAATGTAGTTTCAGTGAGGTCTTGTGTGGCTGAGGATGCTGTGTCAGGACTCTGACAGGAACAAACAAATGAAGTGGCTAATGATGTGTCAGAGAGAGAAACGCTGAGTCATTTAATGACTGGCACAATGAAATCCCAGAGAGATTACAGTGATTAAGAAACACAGTCGGACTAAAAGGCTCATTACTGGAAGTTTGGTAAGTTTATCATGCCATGGCATAATAGTAAATTTACTCGTAGAGTAGTTTGTAAAACATGCTTTTCAATAGATGATAACCAACCCAAATCATTTATTACATGCAACGTAGTGCCATAGGCAAGATTGGACCTAAAACAACAACTTCTTAGTTAACATGAACTAGCAGTGAACTGTTGTATTTTTATTATCCTTCACTCTTTTCTGCGCTTCATGTTCTGCGCTTGCTTTTACAAAATGTTGTAGTTCGAGTTTCATGTAAATCAGGATGGGTACTGCAACAAATGTTTTGCTCATTGTTAGTTAATGAATTAACTAATGTAACCTGTAGGTAAATGGAACCTATTGTTACCATAAAGTGTTATCCTATCTTATATAGGGAACTAGTAGTATTGTATAATAATAATCATTCTTATTTATAATTATATTATATTCACTCTAAAAAATGCTGGGTTAAATGGTAAATAAATGGTAAATGGACTGCATTTATATAGCGCTTTTAACAGACCAATGGCCTTCCAAAGCGCTTTACACATTGCCTCACATTCACCCATTCACACACCGACGGCGGTGTCAAGCCATGCAAGGCGCCATCCAGCTCGTCGGGAGCAGCTGGGGTTAGGTGTCTTGCTCGTGGACACCTCGACACTTGGTCAGGTGGAACCGGGGATCGAACCACCAACCTTCCGGTTTGTAGCCAACCTACATGAACCACTGAGCCACTGCTGCCCCACTGCCGGGTTATCTTTTTAACCCAAATGCTGTTCAGCCAATTGGATAATTTTATTGTGTTATTATTAATATTTTTTACCCAGGTGTTGGGTAGATTTTCTGTAACTCAGCTGCTGGGTCATTTTTACTGTCAACACAAATGATGTATTGACAGTAAATATACCCAGCACTGGTTCATTGTAACCCAAAGTTGGGTTGTCTGTGCCAAACTGGTTAAAACTGGATACATTTGTCAGTGGTCATTTTGTGTTCTGTTCTGAGAGAAAACTCCCTGAGGGAAAACTTCCTGAAATAAATTAAGTTTGTATTACATTGTATCAAAGTATTAGGCTATGGTCACAGATATTCAGTTGTGATTGTTTTTAGTTCTGTTTTCATGGACTTTAAGTTTGTATTCGGTAGTTCCAGTGTTCCTTTGTTTCAGTTTTCCACTTCTCATTTGATGTCAAGGACATTCATTTAACAGTCACTGTTGTTTTTCATTTGTTCCCTCATTTAGCCAGTATTTAAATTGAAAATTATTTTTTTTTAAATTAAAATAGTTTTTCTTTCAATTGTCAGTTGTTAATTGCATCTATGCTTGTATTTGCGTTTGACACAGTTACACCAGTCCATCTTTTGCTTATTTAAACCATGTTTAAACTTGTAATCCTGCCTTCATCTTCAGTCCGTGTAACAGCTACTGTACAGTTTGGGAAATGTCTGTAGTCTCACAATGTATTTTCACTCCAATGCAACTCATGCTGCTGATGCTCAGACTCGAACAGGTGAAGATGGATAACCGTACTTCAGTCTGTAACTTTTGTTATGTCAAGATCACAAGAAAATTAGTTGTGATCATTAAAGCTAGAAAGAAAAAATAATGATCGGCCTCTTAGGGATTAGAATGGAGAATGGAAGAGTGTCTGTGATCCATTACTACAGTAATAACCAAATTGGACAGGAGGCAGAGAAGAGCACAACAGAATGGCAGTATAACACACAATTCTTTATTAATTGTTAAAAACATATCACATACCTTCTACTTGTGGTCCACGCCAGATTCGGAAGGTTACCTCGAGCTGTTACGCCACTTTATTCACAGGGATCAGGAGCTCTTCGTCCTAACCAAGGTTCACATCCCCAACTGCCTGTCACATTTACCCACACTGACCAACTATCTTCACCACCAGAGACACTAATTGTCCCGAGCGGCTTATTAGCGTCCCCTAAATCAGAGCTCCCATCTACACCAATATTCTTTCAGGATCTGCAACCCGAGCAATTTTACAAACATTCCTTAAATAGTTAACTTCAGGTATCACATTTGCACACCCATCAGAGGAATCACCTATAGGCTGACGAAGCACACAATTTTGACAAAATCATTACTTGCCAAATGTCGGTTTCAATGGTGCCAACAGTGCAAATCTTGGACTATGGACAATGTGAAACGTATGTTCTCTGATGAGTCGACCTTCACTGTCTTTCCCACATATGTGGGAGTTACGGTGTGGAGAAGCCCCAAAGAAGCTTCATACCCAGACTGTTGTGAAACCAGAGTGAAGCACGGAGGTAGATCAGTGATGGCTTGGGCTGCAGTATAATGGAAGTCCCTACAGTGCTTGATGTGCCAAGGACTACCGAACCATTCTGGAGGACCATGTACACCTAATGGTTCAAATATTGTACCCTGAAGGGGGTGCCGTGCGTCAGCTTAATACACCAATACTTGAACATCTCCCATGGCCTGCATTTACCAGATCGAAATATTTTTTAGCCACTTTGGGTTGTTTTGAAGGATAAGAGACCTTGCCACTGAACAAGGAATGCTCAAAATCCCTCTGGCCACTGTGCAGGACTTGTATCTGTCCTTCCCAAGACGAATTGATGCTATATACAAGGAGAATCACACCATTTACATACTTTCAGAGAAAGCCCTTTGTTTTTATGTTGGGGCAATAAAAGGACTTTCACTATGAATGATTTATTACCTACTAAATTCTCAAAGGCTTTTCGGCATAACCATCATAGTTTGCCCTTGGTTTGATGGCAAAATGTGATCCATGTCTGTTTTTGACTGATTGATATTTTCTATGAATGAATATTCAGATTATATATATATATATATATATATATATATATATATATATATATATATATATATATATATATATATATATATATACACACACACAGGTAAACAGCATGCAACTATATGTGCAGTCAAAATTAACCTCAATTAGATTGCAATTTTTTCATGGTTAAAATGGTTTTATCAAACCTTTACCTTCAGTAGCAGCCGGTCAGGGGTCTTTTGACCTCATAACCCGAGGATGAATGTGCTGCTAACATATACACTCCAGTCAGTGTTACTGTGTTTGTCTATCTAGCAGGAACAGATAGTCATTTTGGATGCTACAGTATACACCACCTGACTTAAGCAATTTTCTGCTGTGGGATTCTGAGCTCATGGAAATACTGTTCAACAGTAACTCCGTCACACGTGAAAACACTGGGAGCAGGATTCTTGTACAACATTAGCTGCATGCACTTTGCTATCAGTTCATGCTAAGGAAAAACAATATGATGTTATCCTTCTATCAAACCAAGAAAAATAAACCTCATGAGGGGTTTGTGCCAAGTTCTAAAGTTGTTATGAAAGTAAGAAACCACACATATTTCCTGCCTTCCAGTGTGTTATTTAAGACCTTTACTACATCAATTCATAGTGAAATGACAGAGATGTATTGTTTTTATTTTATTATATAATAAACAAAACAAATGAATACTTATAACTGCATCATTTAAGAATAATAAAAGCCTTTATTATAGAAGGGAACATTTATCAGCAGTATTGTTTTGGATTAATATTAATTAATACTCAAGATAATAAGCAGCTTCTAGTGAGAAAGAGAAAAAAAATGCTATGCTTGTAGGAAAGCATCTTAAATGTGCATTCAATATTTCCCCACTCATGAATTGTTTTAGACAAAGCAATGATATTTCTAACTGCCATCCAAATAGGTACTGATCGCTTTATTTTTGAACCCTCCCATTATTTCACGGAATAATTTAATCATGGCATAACAGAAAGAAAAAAAATACTGAGTGCACCTTAAAAATACAGATAGCATATTAACTATCTAAACGAGAAGACCTCTGCCCTTTCTGCCCTCAGACCTACTTTAAGAGAAATGGAATCTAATGGTCCAGATATTGCATGACTCACCTCACCTTTGCACCTTATTGTAATGATATGATCCATGGAGGCAAGTGTAGATGAACCCAAGTGCAGTTTATTTAAATACAAACATGAACAAACTTGACCTGAACTAAACTTGAAACATGAAATCAACATGAACATAAACCTTGACTTGAAAAAAACCGTGACACCTATGTTCAGTTGCCCAATTATTAAAAATTATTTCAGAAACATTTTTAAGCTAGTGAGAACATACATTTTAACTTGCTCACTTGCACAGGGCTACTGCATTATGGCAAACATAAAACAAGACTGCAATAATGTCCTACTTGAGTATTCGTGTCCATAGTTGTAGTAAAATATTAATATCCCATAAACTCTGTACACAAATAATAACTGCATCACAGATTGCTCTGCTGAACTACAGCTTTATTTCTCAGAGACTATTCACTGCTGCATTTAGCCAGGGAAGCTAAAGCTTTGAGGTGTGTTCGATTTTGCAGACTTGTTTATGACCTCTAATTTTGTGTTGAATCCTTGATAAGCAAAACATAATCAAGCATGCAGTCATTAGCATAGATCAAATGCACTGCTGCATTACTTACACATGGCTGAATGTGGCAACATCCTTGTGATTCATGATCTGATGGATATGCCTTTGAACACTCAACTCACAATGAGCGAACACATCTTTCTTCTTGACTGCACAACAGATATGGTTGTTTACCTGTCTGCAGTTTTGACCAATTGTGTAAACAACCAAAATCATTAATCTTTTGTGTACTAATGTGTGACCGGCATTTTGAAAGAGACCAACAGTTTAAAGAACTCTCACTAAGCTGAGCGTGGCCACGGACTCAACCCACTGACTGCTGCTGCTTCTGATTGCTTTTAGAGGGAAAAGCTGCCCATAACTACTGGCGCAGGATCAGTTTTGATCAGGTGTCAAAGCTTTTTTTATGCAGTGTTGAGCAAAGTAGCCAATCACAAACATATCTGTTGAGTTCTTGAACGCAATAGCCAATCAGACAAGTTTAAAGTGTCATGAAACACCAATAAAACAGCCAATAAAACAACTTTGTTCAGACAAATTAATATTAGATTAGATTAGATTAGATTAGATTAGATTAGATTAGATTAAACTTTATTGTCATTACACAAGTACAAGTACAAGGCAACGAAATGCAGTTTAGGTCTAACCAGAAGTGCAATAGCAGCAAGTGCAGGATATATACAATGGTTGCGTAAGTGCAGGGCATAAAAATGTACTGAATATATATAAATATGTATAAGTAGAGAGATGGTTATTACTATAAACAGAACTGAATTTACAGATGAATATATACAGTGAATAAATATACAGATGGCTATTACTATAAACAGAATGTACAGATGAATATGTACTATGAATATAATATACAGATGGCTATTACTTTGAACAGAATTTTACAGATAGAGGTATACAATAATATGTTAGGCTAATATGAGGAATATAGCAGTTGATTAAGTTAGTGCAATAAATTATGGACAGAGCTATCCGAAAGAAAGTGTAAAAGTGCAGTGGAAAGTGGTTGCATATTACAGTTAGAAGTATGGTGCAAAATGCAAATGTAAACATTGTTACTGTAAATACAGTCGGCAGTGCAAATGAGCATAATCCAGTTAAGATATGGTAGTGCAAAATGCATAAGTAAACAGTTGTTACTGTAATAAACAGTCGGTAGTGCAAATAAAGTGAATGTAGGTGTGAGGTAGGAGAGTTTGCAGTTTATGAGGGAAGTGGATCAACGGGGGTTTGAGTTCAGTAAAGAGACAGCTCTGGGGAAAAAACTGTTCTTAAGTCTGCTGGTCCTGGTCCGGAGGATCCTGAAACGCCTGCCGGAGGGCAGGAGAGAAAACAGTCTGTGGGCCGGGTGAGAGGAGTCCTTGAGGATGCTGCGAGCTCGATGCAGACAGTGTTTCCTCTGGATGTGCTCGATGGCAGGTAGTGGAGTCCCTGTGATGCGCTGGGCAGTTTTCACCACCCGCTGCAGTGCCTTGCGCTCCACAACAGAGCAGCTCCCATACCATACTGCCACACAGTTGGTCAGGATGCTTTCTATTGCGCAGCGGTAGAAGTTCACCAGGATAGCCGAGGAGAGCTGATTCTTCCTCAGTGTCCTCAGGAAGAAGAGGCGCTGGTGAGCCTTCTTGACCAGGCTGGAGGTGTTGGTCGTCCACGACATGTCCGCCGAGATGTGGATCCCCAGGAACTTGAAACTGGAGACACGCTCAACAGCCATTCCATTGATGTGGATGGTGTCGTGTGTGCCTCTTGACTCCTTCCTGAAGTCCACGATGAGCTCCTTCGTTTTGGTGGTGTTGAGGAGCAGGTTATCATCAGTGCACCATGTGGCCAGGTGCTGGATCTTTTTGACTACAGTCAAATTATGACTACAGAGGAAAAAAAAGACAAAAACAAGATGAGGGCCCCCTGAAGTATTCTCATTCACCTTTTTGTCCATTCTTCTTTGAATTTTCGGTCACATCATCGTCTTCTGTGTCAGAATAATTTATCATGTCATCGCGTTCATGATCACATGTACCCTTATATATATATATATATATATATATATATATATATATATATATATATATATATATATATATATATATATATATATATATATATATATATATATATATTTTACATATTTATATGTTTTATGAATCATTTTTGTAGATATGTTAATGTACTGAAGGCTAACAGGAAAGCTAGGTAACTAAATGTATTAAATTAATTCACAATATGCACACATTTATTACTTATCTTATGCCCAATACAGGCTGAAAAAAGTTGAGCTTTTTTATTTACTGAGAGCTACACATGGAATTATTCATTTACAATATGCACATATTACTAATATTACTTTAATATTTCTTGTTTGTTAATTACATTATGACATTACATAAGCCTATTTCAAATAAAAATGGTGAAATTAGACAAAAGTAATTTTGACCAATGAGGCTCAGATCAATGCACACACCTCTGCTTATGACGTGCACTCTGTTTGACACCGCTGCAGATTGAAGAACACGCTGATTAACGCAGATTAAACAACGGGACGAAGCCGTAGCCTCCTGCCAGTTTCATATGTTTGAAAGGTTAATCACACATTTTTTTAGGGGGGCTGGACAGAAGTTTAGGGGAAGCCCCCCTAAAAAGGGCCTGGTGACGCCCATGCTTGACCGGTTGATGTGCATGTGTCGAACTCGGCCATCCGCGGTTGAGTATACTTTGAAAGCTGTGCAGACACGACTGTGCATGAGACGCATCCGGACGCGGATAGTGAAGTATACCGGGGCTTTACAGTCATATTTCACATGTGTTGGTACTTGAACTCCAACTCTGACAGCATTGCGTGGAAAATACAAACAACACTTTTGTGCTATTGTGCTGAGGAAACACACTTACAACACGTGTCCAAACGCAGAGCTGAACAAACAGAGGCTGAACGAACAGCACTGAACAGTTTTTTCGTGTCTTTTGAATTCTCCACTGTAATGCGATCTAACGCATAATACAGCGCAGTGATTGGATTAAACAAGTTCATTCTCTTGAATAATGTGGATAAATGCTCAGAAACGTCTCGGTTACGTATGTAACCCTCGTTCCCTGAAGGAGGGAACGGAGACGCCACGTCGGAGTACCGACGAATAGGAATCTCGCTCGCGAGAGCCAATCTACTTCGAGTGTAACTAAACGAGCCAATGCACATTGGCATGCAATGATTGCACCAGGTGCTCATGCCACGCCGTGCGGGTATAAATGAGACACAGGTGATTGCATCAAATCAGCCTTTTGCTGAGGAGCCGGTAGGTAGACAGGCACCCCAGCAGGGTACAGAGGACATGGCGACGGGACGTGGCGTCTCCGTTCCCTCCTTCAGGGAACGAGGGTTACATACGTAACCGAGACGTTCCCATTCAGTCGGTCACTCTCGACGCCACGTCGGAGTACCGACGAATAGGAATCCCTACCAAAGCGCCATTGGCTTCTGCCCCCATCCAGTGCCCTGTGTGAGCCACCTGAGCTCTCTTACCTGATGAGACGGGGCTCACACCGGGAAGTCCATCACCGCTGTTCCGCATGACCCGCTCAGTGATTATTGGATAACACTGGGAAAGCGTGCCCTAGAGAAGGGAACGCTGCGGAGCCCACATCGTACCCCGAAGGAGTTATGTGGAGTACAATGCTGAGCCGTAGCCCGCCAGGAGAAGGGGGCTCAGTCCCACTGCAGGGAAGGCTCTCCCAAGGGAAAGACACGGGCTTCCCGTAGGAGCGACCGTGGAAGAAAATATGGGATCCCCGCAGGGTCACTCATATGGCCCAAGCCCAATACCGGTTCTCAAGGATTCAGCGGCAAGGGGCCTGATGCCAGACGTTCCGCCACGTCCGGCACCGAGGGCGGTGGAGGACTCACAGAGTTTGCTTCTGGAGAATATAAGCGCCGTAGCGCAGCAAGCCGACAAGAGCCGGGGCCTCTCAGTGCTTCTACCCGTTTGAGGTGAGAACACAGGAGGAGACCGGCTCTACACGTAGGCTATAGAATCTAGCGAACGTGTTGGGTGTCGCCCAGCCCGCAGCTCTACAGATGTCTGACAGCGAGGCGCCACGTGCCAGCGCCCAGGAGGATGCAACACTTCTAGTAGAGTGTGCTCGCACCCTGAGCGGACAGGGCACACCTTGTGCTTGGTAAGCCAAGGTGATGGCATCCACTATCCAGTGGGCCATCCTCTGCTTGGAGACAGCCTTTCCCTTCTGCTGGCCTCCGTGACAGACAAAGAGCTGATCTGAGGTTCTGAAGCTTTGAGTTCTATCCACGTAAACCCGCAGAGCGCGGACGGGACAGAGCAAAGCTAGGGCTGGGTCTGCCTCCTCCGGGGGCAGCGCTTGCAGGTTCACCACCTGGTCCCTGAAGGGAGTGGTAGGAACCTTGGGCACATAGCCAGGCCGGGGTCTCAACACCACGTGGGTATCACCCGGCCCGAACTCTAGGCACGATTCGTCGACCGAAAATGCCTGCAGGTCCCCTACCCTCTTGATGGAGGCCAATGCAGCCAACAGCAAAGTCTTCATTGACAGAATCTTTAGCTCTGCTGACTGCAAAGGCTCAAATGGGGCATTCTGAAGTGCTCGGAGCACCAGAGCAAGATCCCAAGAGGGTATGGAGGGGGGGCGAGGAGGATTTAACCGTCTCGCCCCCCTAAGGAACCTGACGACCAGGTCGTGCTTCCCAACCGTCTTACCTTCTACATGGTCGTGATAGGCGGATATTGCAGCAACATAAACCTTGAGGGTGGAGGGCGACAGCCTACGCTCCAACCCCTGTTGCAGGAAGGAAAGCACAGACGCGATCGAACATCTTCGGGGGTCTTCTCGGCGAGAAGAACACCACTCGACGAACAGGTTCCACTTCAAGGCGTAAGCCTGTCTTGTAGACGGTGCTCGTGCCGAAGTGATGGTGTTAACTACCTCTTGGGGTAAGTCACCTAGAACCTCCGCGTCCCGTCCAGGGGCCAGACATGAAGCCTCCACAGGTCTGGACGCGGGTGCCAAAGGGTGCCCCGTCTCTGAGTCAGAAGGTCCTTCCTCAGAGGAATCGGCCAAGGAGGGGCTGTCGCGAGGAGCATAAGTTCTGGAAACCAGGTCCGGTTGGGCCAGTACGGCGCCACCAGCAGGACCTGCTCCTCGTCCTCCCTGACCTTGCACAGAGTCTGTGCAAGTAGGCTCACTGGGGGAAACGCATATTTGCGCAGCCCCTGGGGCCAGCTGTGAGCCAGGGCATCCGTGCCGAGTGTACCCTCGGTCAGCGAATAGAACCACTGGCAGTGGGACGTTTCTGGGGAGGCAAACAGGTCGACCTGTGCCACCCCGAACTGTCTCCAAATCAGCTGAACCACCTGGGGGTGGAGTCGCCATTCGCCTGGGAGCGCAGCTCGTGAAAGCTCGTCGGCCACACGGTTGCGCACACCAGGGACATGAATGGCCCGAAGCGACCTCAGACACTTCTGACTCCAGAGGAGGAGATGGCGGGCGAGCTGCGACATGCGACGGGAGCGCAGACCACCTTGTCGGTTGATATACGCAACGGTCGCAGTGTTGTCCGTGCGGACCAGTACATCTTTGCCCCGTAACCGCGCTTTGAGGCGGCTCAGAGCAAGATGCACTGCTAGCAACTCGAGGCAATTGATATGCCAATGCAGGTGCGGGCCCGTCCAAACCCCTGACACTGCATGCCCGTTGTACGTGGCTCCCCAGCCCATGGCAGAGGCATCCGTGAAAACCACAGCGTGCCTGGACACCTGTTCCAGGGGCACTCCGGCCCGAAGGAACGAGGGGTCTGACCATGGACTGAAGGACTGGCGGCAGGCCGGTGTGATGCTCACCCGGTGAGTGCCGCGTTGCCACGCCCATCTCGGGACTCGGCCGTGTAGCCAATGCTGAAGCGGTCTCATATGAAGCAGGCCGAGCGGTGTTACTGCCGCAGCGGCCGCCATATGCCCCAGGAGCCTCTGAAACTGTTTCAGTGGAACCGCCATCCTGCCTTGAAACGTGTTCAGGCAGCTCAGCATCGACTGGACACGCTCCTCCGTGAGGCGCGCTGTCTGTTCGACCGAATCCAACTCCATACCGAGAAAAGAGATCCTCTGCACGGGGGCGAGTTTGCTCTTTTCCCAGTTGACCCGAAGACCCAACTGGCTGAGGTGTCTGAGCACCAGGTCCCTGTGTTCGCACAACTGATCCTTGGACTGTGCTAGAATGAGCCAGTCGTCGAGATAGTTGAGGATGCGAACGCCCTGTTCTCTCATGGGCACAAGGGCCCCCTCCGTGACTTTCGTGAAGACACGGGGGGACAGGGACAGCCCGAAGGGCAGGACTCTGTACTGATATGCTCGACCCTCGAACGCAAAGCGCAGAAACGGCCTGTGTCGAGGAAGAATCGAGACATGAAAGTACGCGTCCTTCAGGTCGATCGCTGCAAACCAATCTTGGGGACGGATGCATTCGAAAATGCGTTTCTGCGTGAGCATCTTGAACGGTAGCTTGTGGAGGCTCCGATTCAGGACTCGCAGGTCCAAGATTGGCCGTAACCCACCGGTTTTCTTGGGTACAATGAAGTACGGGCTGTAGAAGCCGGTCTTCATATCGGCTGGAGGGACCGGCTCTATCGCGTCCTTCGCCAGTAGGACAGCGATTTCCGCACGCAGGACATGGGCATCTGCAGCATTCACCGAGGTGAAGCGGACGCCCCTGAACCTGGGGGGGCGCCGGGCGAACTGAATCGCATAGCCGAGCCTGATGGTCCGAATGAGCCAGCGAGACGGACTGGGGAGCTCTAGCCAGGCTCGCAGAGACCGTGCAAGCGGGACCATAGGGACCACCGGCGTACCCACGGTGGGGCAGCGAGGTGGAATGCAGGTACCGGGCTGGGGCGGCTGTCTCGTGGAGGCGGCCCGCAGCGAGGTGAGAGTGTGCTGTGCAACACTTACCTGATTCCACAGGTGGGCAGGAGGAACGTGAGGAGGTCGTCCACTGCTGCCCGCTGGCGAAGGGGGAGGATGAGTGTGGTCCGGCGTTTGACCGGCCACAACTCTCCGAGCCCCCTGAGGACCCAGAGATGGAGGAAACTGCTCTTTTATTGAAAATTTGGGTACCGCTGGGGCTGAGCCCAGCGGCGGAACAGAAACAAAACGGAACACAAAATTCTCCTCCCGGCCCTCCTCCGGGGGATGGAGCGGTGCGGTCACCGTCTCCAGAAGAGCAGTCCTCCCCATCTCCGGGTCGCCCGTCTCAGGGCCGCTTGCCCTTGCCCCTGCCTTTGCCACCTCTCTTGGCAGGAGCCTGGACGGGCTGGGCGGCCTGCTTGCGCCCGGCTCCACGACGTCGCTTGGGTGGAGGCTGCTGCTGCGACGCGGGAGCGGAGGCAGACGCAGGCGGCCGCCCTCGGCGACGAGCAGACTGAGGTGCTGCCGGCGGCGGGGTGGAGACAGCAGCTGACCGCCGTGGCAGGATGTGACTGATGGCCTCAGTCTGCTTCTGTGCGGCCGAGAACTGCTGGGCGAAGTTCTGGACCGCGTCGCCGAAGAGGCTGGTCTGGGAGACGGGGGAGTTAAGGAACCTGATCTTGTCGGTCTCCCTCATGTCTGCCAGACACAGCCAGAGATGGCGTTCCTGGACCACCATAGTGGACATCGCACGACCCACGGCCCGCGCCGTAACCTTCGTCGCACGAAGCGCGAGGTCCGTTGCGGTTCTCAGTTCTTGGAGAACTGCGGGATCGTGACCACCCTCGTGCAGGTTCTTCAGTGCCTGGGCCTGATGAACCTGCAACAACGCCATAGCGTGTAAGGCGGAGCCTGCCTCTCCACAAGCCTGGTAGGCCTTTCCGATCAGATCGGACGAGTACCTACAGGCTCGGGAGGGGAGACACGGGTTCCCCCTGGATGTGGAGTTAGGGCACAGTTGCATAGCAACGGCCCGTTCCACGGGAGGAACCTGCGTGTAACCCTTTGCAGGTCCGCCATCGAGGGTGGTGAGGGAGGAGGATCCACTGGGCCGGTTTCGGGCAGTAAAAGGTGCCGTCCACGACCTAGTGAGCTCCTCGTGCACCTCCGGGAAGAAAGGAACCGGGGTGGGGCGCTGAGAACCAGCACGGGCCACCCCGAGAAACCAATCATCCAACCTTGAAGGTTCGGGACACGGTGGAGGGTTCCACACGAGCCCGATCTTCTCGGCGGCCCGGGAAAGCATGGCCATCATCTCCGGATCCGTATCGGGCACAGCGGATCTTCCCGAAGGAGCCCCCTGCGCCGACACGTCATCTCCAGAGAAGTCTGACCCTCCCTCCGATGCAGCGATGGACATCTGATCATCAGGGGGAGCCCCGAAGGATACGGATGGTGCACATCTCGAGGACGGCCCACCACGTTCCAACGGCAGCTCTACTGGCTGCGGAGTGCGTGAGGGATGAGGGTTCCCCGGGGGTTGGTTCCCTGGGGGAAGCGCGCTCACCGTAACCCTCAAATCACCCGTGCTACTGCCTGAAGTAACCCTCTGTGGAGGGTTAGATCGAGGCAGAGGCACGGGGACTCCACCCCTTGCGAGATGGAGTCTAGACCGCAACTCCGAGATGGTCATGTTCCCGCAGTGAGAACATGAGTCATCCACCAACGCTGCCTCAGCGTGCTGAACGCCCAAACACGAGATACAGCGCTGGTGACCATCCCTTGGTGACAGGTAACCACCGCATCCAGAAACACACAGATAGAATGTCATCTTGAAAAAGACGCAAGCTCTATCTGTGTTTGCTCTTTCAGAAGGACGCTCTCCTTGGTGCTGAAGCACGCAGGGGGCGGGGTCGCGGCGACACGGTCAGGGGGTGGGTGCAGCCTGAACGTGCGCGCTCTCTCACACGAAGGCGCTCTCTTACCAGCCGTAAGAACGGCTTTTCAGCGCTCTCCACCTAGCGCACCGAACCAGCTGTGAGAACAGCCTTTGTGATTGCTCTAAACAAACAACACAGAGAGATGATCCGAAAACCACGCGACCGCTGCTGTGCCGTCACACCAACACCGACTGAAGAGATCGCTTCCGAAAGACGGCTTCCGTCTTCAGTCAGGACTGCGAAGTAGTGAGTGATATCTGGCGTTACCATCTACCACCCGGCTCCGAAGCAAAAGGTTGATTTGATGCAATCACCTGTGTCTCATTTATACCCGCACGGCGTGGCATGAGCACCTGGTGCAATCATTGCATGCCAATGTGCATTGGCTCGTTTAGTTACACTCGAAGTAGATTGGCTCTCGCGAGCGAGATTCCTATTCGTCGGTACTCCGACGTGGCGTCGAGAGTGACCGACTGAATGGGAACTGCTGACGTACATTCGTACTGTTCAGCCAATGCAGCCAATACAGCCAATCACCTCTCCGAATTAACACATTTAACAAAATAGCTCAGAAAAAGAAAAAAAACAACAACCCACTTTTCACAACCCACTTTTCAACAAGTGCTATTGTTGTTTTCAGTTATTTGCAACCTGTATCTGTTAACATATCAAAAAATGTTTAGGGTTTCATGACCCTTTACAGGGCTGTAGAGTGTGACATATATGTCACACGTGCTACGAAAAAAATTGGTCTGTGCGATGAATAAATTTACCACTGTAGCATGTGTGCGATACAGTTTTGCTCATGTTCATAACACAGCCGGTCGTGTGACGTGATTTTGTTGTGTTTGTGAGATTGATGCGCTGCTATTATACTTGGTAGTTGTAGTCTTTTGTGTGATTTAAACTCATGTCCCGGCTTCATTGAGTAATTTTGTCGAACTCCATTTCCCAACATTTTGGCAACCTTCTCAGAAAGTGAGCTATAGGGCAGATACAGTGAGGAAAATAAGTATTTGAACACCCTTCTATTTTGCAAGTTCTCCCACTTGGAAATCATGGAGGGGTCTGAAATTGTCATCGTAGGTGCATGTTCACTGTGAGAGACATAATCTAAAAAAAAAATCCAGAAATCACAATATATGATTTTTTAACTATTTATTTGTATGATACAGCTGCAAATAAGTATTTGAACACCTGTCTATCAGCTAGAATTCTGACCCTCAAAGACCTGTTAGTCTGCCTTTAAAATGTCCACCTCCACTCCATTTATTATCCTAAATTAGATGCACCTGTTTGAGGTCGTTAGCTGCATAAATACACCTGTCCACCCCATACAATCAGTAAGAATCCAACTACTAACATGACCAAGACCAAAGAGCTGTCCAAAGACACTAGAGACAAAATTGTACACCTCCACAAGGCTGGAAAGGGCTACGGGGAAATTGCCAAGCAGCTTGGTGAAAAAAGGTCCACTGTTGGAGCAATCATTAGAAAATGGAAAAAGCTAAAGCTGTCAATCTCCCTCGGACTGGGGCTCCATGCAAGATCTCACCTCGTGGGGTCTCAATGATTCTAAGAAAGGTGAGAAATCAGCCCAGAACTACACGGGAGGAGCTGGTCAATGACCTGAAAAGAGCTGGGACCACCTTTTCCAAGGTTACTGTTGGTAATATACTAAGACGTCATGGTTTGAAATCATGCATGGCACGGAAGGTTCCCCTGCTTAAACCAGCACATGTCAAGGCCCGTCTTAAGTTTGCCAATGACCATTTGGATGATCCAGAGGAGTCATGGGAGAAAGTCATGTGGTCAGATGGGACCAAAATAGAACTTTTTGGTCATAATTCCACTAAACGTGTTTGGAGGAAGAAGAATGATGAGTACCATCCCAAGAACACCATCTGTACTGTGTTTGTCTGCACATGGGACAGGGCGACTGCACTGTATTAAGGAGAGGGTGACCGGGGCCATGTATTGCGAGATTTTGGGGAACAACCTCCTGTCACGGTTCATGAATTCATCATCTCATTCTTGTGTGTGTGTGTGTGTATGTGTGTTTGTGTTTGGGCGGAGTCGCTGATTGGCTGTTGATCATTACACCTGTCACAGCTGATCAGCGCTCCAGCTGCAGTTCATCAGCGCACCCTATTTAGTCTGTCTGTGTTTTCCTTGTCATTTGTCAGAGCGTTGTTGGATGTTTGTCGCGTGTTCTCCTGCCTGTGCCCGTCGTGTTCCTGCCCTGCCTGTTTCCTGTGTTCCGTGTTCACTCTGGAGTTTCACCATCATCATCCACACCATCCTCACCTGACTGGGTTGTCTTCAGCGTCCCTGTGCTACCTGGACCATCTGCCTACGTATCCGCCTACACACCGTCCTGATCCTTGTGTCTGCTGGCTACCATCTACGCCTCGCTCTGATCCTTGTGTTTGCTGGTTGCAAGTTAACGCTCCGCTCTGATCCTTGTGTCTTCTGGTTTCTACCAACGACATTCTGTCTAATAAACTACCCTTTTACTTGCAATTGTATCCTGCCTTATTTACCCGTTACAGAACGCTCTGACCAACATGGATACAGCAAGTTCAGAGGACATCAGCGAATACCTGAATCACAGCAGTTCCAAAATGGACCGGCAGGAGGAGAACCTGGCCACCACAGGACGTGCGGTGCAGGTATTGGTAGCACAGGTGTCCGAGCTGACCCAACAGATACAACGTCTCATCTGTCCCGCTGTGCCCAGCCTACCGGCGGTTTCAAACCCGATTCTTTATCTCGTATTTTTGATCCTTCCGAACGCCCGGTTACTCCCGAGTGCATTTTGCCAGAGAAGATAGTTATCTCTACACTCACATGGGAGGTCGAATCGAAGGTCAAATTGGCCTTAGAAGGGGTAACGCCTCCGCCCGGCTGCCCACCGAGTCTATTATTTGTACCGGAGAGTTTGAGGTCCGAAGTCATCCAATGGGGTCACTGTTCCAAGATCGCTTGCCATCCAGGAGTAAACCGTACTTGCAGTTTAATAAAGCAACGATTCTGGTGGCCAGGTATGGCTCGCGACATTCGCAGTTTCGTGTTGGCTTGTTCAGTTTGTGCCATTGGTAAGACGTCTAATCGACCCCCGGATGGGTTACTTCAGCCGCTGGCAGTTCCTTCAAGACCCTGGTCCCACATTGCGCTAGATTTTGTCACCGCCCTCCCGCCCTCTAATGGCATGACGGTTGTTTTAACCGTAGTGGACCGGTTCTCGAAGGCTGCACATTTTATTCCCTTGCCCAAATTACCCTCAGCCAAGGAGACAGCGGTGTCTGTTATAGACCACGTCTTTCGGTTACATGGCCTCCCGATGGACGTGGTCTCCGACAGAGGTTCCCAATTTGTGTCCAAATTTTGGAGAGAGTTTTGTAGATTCCTAGGGGCGACAGTCAGTCTATCTTCGGGTTACCACCCCCAGAGCAATGGTCAAACTGAGCGAGCCAATCAGGATCTGGAGAGAGTGTTGCGATGTTTGGTTTCCAAGAATCCTTCATCCTGGAGCCAACAACTTTCTATGGTGGAGTACGCTCACAATACGTTACCAGTGTCATCCACGGGCCTTTCTCCTTTTGAGTGTAGTTTAGGTTACCAGCCACCTGTTTTTCCAAGTCTGGAATCTGAAGTCGCGGTCCCCTCCGCTCACGCCTTTGTCCAGAGGTGCCACCGCACATGGACTAGAGCCCGTGAGACTCTGCTCCAGGTGGGAGCGCGCACTAAGGCTAAAGCCGTTCGCCACCGGTCGAAGCCTCCCGTATACGTCGTGGGTCAAAAAGTGTGGCTTTCTACTAAGAACATTCCACTCCGTTCCGTGTCTAATAAGCTTGCTCCCAAATTTATCGTCCCGTTCACTGTCACCAAGATCATTAGTCCGGTGACAGTCCGCCTCAAACTTCCTCCGGCGTACAGGAGAATTCACCCCGCCTTTCATGTTTCCAAATTGAAGCCCGTTTTTCATTCCCATCTTAATCCGCCAGTCCCGGTTCCCCCACCGCCGCGACTCGTAGATGGGGAGCCTACGTATTCGGTTAATCGTATTCTGGACTCGAGACTGAGGGAGCGCGGATTCCAGTATCTGGTGGACTGGGAAGGTTACGGTCCGGAGGAGAGAAGTTGGGTTCCTGCTAAGGACATTTTGGACCACTCCCTTATTGATGATTACAATCAACAGGTAGGTTCTCCTGGGAGCGTCAGGAGACGTTCCTAGGTGGAGGGGTACTGTCACGGTTCATTAATTCATCATCTCATTCTTGTGTGTGTGTGTATGTGTGTTTGTGTTTGGGCGGAGTCGCTGATTGGCTGTTGATCATTACACCTGTCACAGCTGATCAGCGCTCCAGCTGCAGTTCATCAGCGCACCCTATTTAGTCTGTCTGTGTTCTCCTTGTCATTTGTCAGAGCGTTGTTGGATGTTTGTTGCGTGTTTTCCTGCCTGTGTCCATCGTGTTCCTGCCCTGCCTGTTTCCTGTGTTCCGTGTTCACTCTGGAGTTTCACCATCATCATCCACACCATCCTCACCTGACTGGGTTGTCTTCAGCGTCCCTGTGCTACCTGGACCATCTGCCTACGTATCCGCCTACGCACCGTCCTGATCCTTGTGTCTGCTGGCTACCATCTACGCCTCGCTCTGATCCTTGTGTTTGCTGGTTGCAAGTTAACGCTCCGCTCTGATCCTTATGTCTTCTGGTTTCTACCAACGACATTCTGTCTAATCAAAATCAAATCAAATCACTTTATTGTCACACAGCTATATGCACAAGTGCAACAGCAGGTGAAATTCTTGGTGCAGTTCCGAGCAACATAGCAGTCACGACATGACATGTATAACATTTAAAGCAGCATCAGATTACACATCTGATGCGCCCACAATTACTCACAGCACAGTAAACTCTACAATAAACAATAAATAATTTACACAATGTGAGTGTAGTTCTCACAGCTTTAACCAATATACACATACTTACAATATACATATACTTTACACTAAACATACATTAAACAGTATACATTAAGCTATAATAATAATAATATACAATGTACAGTATACATTATTATTCTACATTATTATGTATCTACAGTGGGTTGTGCGGAGTGATATTCTGTCCAGTGTGTGTTATGATCCTGATGGATCAGGAGTTAAGTAGTCTAATTGCTTGTGGGAAGAAGCTGTTCTGGAGTCGGCTGGTGCGTGTTCTGATGCTGCGGTACCGTCTGCCTGATGGCAGCAGTGAGAGCAGCCCATGGTTCGGGTGGCTAGAGTCTCTGATGATCCTCTGAGCTCTCTTCACACACCGCCTGGCGTAAATGTCCTGGAGGGAGGGAAGCTCACCTCCGATGATGCAGCTGGCCGTGCGCACTACCCTTTGCAGGGCTTAGCGGCTGCGGGCGGTACTGTTGCCGTACCAGGTGGTGATGCAGCCAGTCAGCAGGCTCTCGATGGTGCAGGTGTAGAAGCGTGTGAGGATGTGGCGGTTCATTCCAAACCTCCTCAGCCGTTGCAGGAAGAAAAGGCGCTGATGAGCCTTCTTCACAACGGCACACCTAATAAACTACCCTTTTACTTGCAATTGTATCCTGCCTTATTTACCCGTTACACCTCCTTCCCTCAGTTAGAGCATTGAAGATGGGTCGAGGCTGGGTCTTCCAACATGACAATGACCCGAAGCACACAGCCAGGATGACCAAGGAGTGGCTCTGTAAGAAGCATATCAAGGTTCTGGCATGGCCTAGCCAGTCTCCCAGACCTAAACCCAATAGAGAATCTTTGGAGGGAGCTCAAACTCCGTGGTTCTCATCGACAGGCCAGAAACCTGACTGATCTAGAGAAGATCTGTGTGGAGGAGTGGGCCAAAATCCCTCCTGCAGTGTGTGCAAACCTGGTGAAAAACTACAGGAAACGTTTGACCTCTGTAATTGCAAACAAAGGCTACTGTACCAAATATTAACATTGATTTTCTCAGGTGTTCAAATACTTATTTGCAGCTGTATCATACAAATAAATAGTTAAAAAAATCATACATTGTGATTTCTGGATTTTTTTTTTTTAGATTACGTCTCTCACAGTGGACATGCACCTACGATGACAATTTCAGACACCTCCATGGTTTCTAAGTGGGAGAACTTGCAAAATAGCAGGGTGTTCAAATACTTATTTTCCTCACTGTAAGTGATTAGGTGTTATGTGTTTTATGAATAAATCAAAGAACGGTCAATGTTTTCATTTCATGTTTCACTAAATGTCCCCAGACTATATTGCTCCCTAATCTCTCACTGCATCTTTACTAATAAAGTGGTGGATGCCAGAGTGACCAGGTCTATCAGGAATGGCAGCATCTGAAGCCCCTAATCAAGACCACCTTTGCAGACAAGTCATACCTAGGGCTGTGGCAGACACTTCTCACCAAGGAGCCATATTGCACAGACTTTAAGGTATGTGGGCTATATTTAAAATGATTCACAATTTACAAAATTGTGTCTAGTTTCCTGAATAAATAGTTTTACATGTTTACATTTATTTTAGAACTTTCTGCACTTGGCTGAAATACTGTTTGTGATGCCAACCTCTTCCGCTCAGTGTGAGCGAGGATTTTCAGCCCAGAATCGAATTAAGAACACTACCCGCAGCAGCCTCCATGTCTCCACAGCTGAGGACTTGATCCGTATCAGCGCAGAAGGCTGTCCATTGGATGAATTCAATCCAAATCGGGTAGCTGCTAAATGGATGACCTCTTCTAAAAGGGCCAGGAGACCAAATACAAAAGAGTGGCCAGCAGACATGCTAGATCTGTGACACACACTCTATGCACTGAACTAAAGAAAATATGCAACTGTTGACAGTATTCTCATAAAGGAGTGTCATGGTTGGTGCTAGTTTGTAAATAATAATTTTTATTTAGTGATGTCTGTCCACAGATCTGTTCTACTTTGATGTCTAATGTGGAGGTGTAAGAGGTGTTATTATAGGCGTTTAATTTTAGCAAATAAAGAAAAAGTTAGTCTAAACTATTTTTGTAATGCTTTGTATTTTTTGTGCTCTCTATGGAGCATCAATGCCTGTTTAAGTGATTATGTTTTCAGGGATGATAACAGATGTTTTATACTTGTGCTACAACAGTTTGGCCTGTGCTACAAAACTTTCAACCTCTGTAGCACCAGTGCTATGTGCAAAAAAAGTTAACGTACAGCCCTGCTTTAAGTTAGAATCCACTCACCACTCAAAACGCCAGAGTTTTAGTCCAGTGCTGAGTTCTGCACACTCGCAAATCTTCTCGTTATAAGAGAAAATAGTGTAATTCGCTCTGCATATTTCCACATACGTAATATGAATCGACTTCATCCAGCTCTCTCAGTAAAGAGAACTGCGATTCACGCTTCAGTCACTTCCTGTATTGATTACTGTAACGCTCTTTTTTATGGCTTGCCTTCAAAGCTTCTCTATAAACTCCAGTACAGAATTCAGCTACTCAAATTATCTACAGAACTCCTCTTGCTGAACACATTACTCCCATATTACAACACTGGCATTGGCTACCGGTTAAATATCGTGAGTTTAAAATCCTTCTTACTTATAAGACACTCAATAGTCTTGCCCCTTCATACTTATCTGACCTTCTTCATATCTACACTCCTAATAGTACTTTAAGATAATCTTCTGCACTCACTTGCTCTCTCTCTGACTCGCACTGCTTCTATTGGGTCCCAAGCCTTTAGTCATGCAGTTCCTTATTTATGGAACACAGGATGTGCAAAACAGTGAAAGTTTTAAGACCCATCTTTTTAGGCAGGCTTTTATGTGATTACTTTTAGGCTTGTGTCTAATCTGTCCAGGCTGTAATAATGATTATTATGTTGAGTATTTTATTGCGTTTGTAAGGTGTCCTTGAGTGCCATGTAAGGCGCCTATAAATAAAATGTACAATAATAATACGTTATTTATATACATATAGCAAAACATATTGTAGACATTATGTAGGCTAAATAAGAGGTTCAGTTTGCAGCCTGCTTCATTAATTATAGCAGAACTTTGTGATAAAACTTTTGTTTTGCTGCATCAGGTAAGTCAATGACTATTTATTATTCAAATTGGCTGCTATAGGCCAATCACGTTTGCTTTTCTGTTCAAATTACAGTGGCTTGTAAACATAGCTGCTTTAATAACAAAAATATCAGGAATATGTTTTGTTTAGTAGTTCAGTTCAGTTCAGTTTTGTCTTGATTATGTCTTGATTATGTCCTAGTTAGTCTCATTGGTTACTGATTATGTTCAGCTGTCTATCATTATGTTTCCCTGTGAATTTATACTCCCTGTTCTGTTCAGTTCATTGTCGGTTCTCGTCTTTGATTTGAGTAGTTAGTGTTATGGCTAGCAGCCATATCACCCTGTAGCCCAAGACTGGTTTCCCACTGAAGCTAAGCAGGGCTGAGCCTGGTCAGTACCTGGATGGGAGACCAACTGGGAAAACTAGGTTTCTGCTGGCAGAGGTGTTAGTGAGGCCAGCAGGGGGTGCTCACCATGTGCTCTGTGTGGCTCCTAACACCCCAGTATAGTGATGGGGACACTATACTGTAACAAGCACAATCCTTCGGATGAGCCGTTAAACTGAGGTCCTGACTCTCTGTGGTCATTAAAAATCCCAGGATGTCCTTCGATAAAGAGTAGGGGTGTAACCCTGGCATCCTGGCCAAATTTGCTTATTGGCCCCTGTCAATCATGGCCTCCTAGTCACATATATATATATATATATATATATATATATATATATATATATATATATATATATGATTGGCTTCATCACTCTCCTCTCCAACAATAAGCTGGTGTGTGGTGGGCGTTCTGGCACAATATGGCTGCCATCGCATCATCCAGGTGGATGCTGCACATTGGTGGTGGTTGAGGAGATTCCCCCCTTCTATGTAAAGTGCTTTGAGTGCCTAGAAAAAAATGCTATATAAATGTAACAAATTATTATTATTATTCTCCTGTGTATATTCTCTGTGCTTATTAAAGTTATAGTTGGATATTCTGAGTCATGCGATTACTAACTACCACAATAGTTGTGACAGAAGAACCGACCCAAACTGATGAAGAGGATTGCTTCTTCCAGAACGGCCGGACACTTGAGGAATACATGGAGGGCTACCTACAGATGTACAATGAGGCACACTGGGACAATGAGCTTTTCTGGTGCGAGATGGATGACACCCTCGACCAGATGCTGCTGTTGGGAGAGGATCACCACCCTTTCATTAAGTTTAACGATTACATCTTGTGGGTATGCAGCTCATCCCTCACAGCATCACCATTAACTCAGACCCCCCGGTACATATTCCATCGCTAGCAGCTCTCTCTCCCCATTCCATACTTGACTTGTCATCCCAGCCTGGAGTGTCCCGGACAGGTAGAGAGATCTTCCGCTGCGGACCTGAGTTTGATGCCCGAGCCCACCATGGATATAGAGCCTGTGCCAATGCCTGCCACGCACCTTGGAGCCAGAGCCAGCCAATGTGTCCGTCCCGGAGCTAAAGTCTGATGCCACTTCTGTCCCGAGGCTGGAGCCCATTATTGAGTCTGCACCTGGAAGTCAATCCTCTCAAGAGCCAACTGAGGGCGACTAGCTTATCAACTTTTGGTCGGAACTAGTTCCTGCCCCTGAAAGCAATTCAGGTAACCTTCTTGACATCCCAGCCCCTCCTAGTCACCTGGCCACCCCATTATCCACATCCTCAAGGTGGACCCTCAGCTTCACCTTTGCCGCTGTCTCCCTCAAGCTTCTCGGCTCCTAGAGAGCCACCAGGACTCCTCCTTGTCTCCTCCCTCCATCTGCTCCGCCATGGAGGGCCACCTTACCAACTCCTCCTGTTAGTCCCCGTATTCACCCCCTCTCACACTCGTCGGGTGTTGGATGGTTGGGGCAGGGGGTCCCCCTTCGTCTCCGGTAGAAATTAGAAATCGCTTGTCGCTGGGCCAAGGGTTCGATCGAAAAGGGCACTTTCACGATTAAAGGAGAGAAAATAACAAAGTGCCCAACCCCCCCCCCCCCCCCCCCCCCCCCCCAAAAAAAAAAAGTTGCACGCCACTACTCCTGCGTATATCCTCTGTGTTTAATTTTATTTTATTTTATTGATGGATATTCTGCATCATGTGATTACTAACTACCACGACAGTCATAACAGATTAATTTATTGTAAGCATTTATGCTGGGATGTGTACACTGTTGCTAGGTGACATGTACCTTGAAACTATTTCATGACATTCTATTTAAATGTGTTTTTAAGGAGAATTCTCATCTAGCCTTACCCTGGAGTTGGATCACCCTCCGCCTATGATCTCTGAGCCAAATATTTAAATGAGGCGAACAAAACTATTTGATAAAATAATAATAAGGAAATAATAAGGCCTATGCATTTAGGTGGAACTAAAATGACAATCATGAATCTATAAAATTGAAAAAACAGCTGGCAATGGCTAAACAACAAAAACAACTTAATTTCCTCTCACACCGTTCATGTTCACCTTGGCTTAACATAACATGGTTTATGATGCAGGGAATAAAACAGCAGTGAAAATTCATATGTAATAGTGTTGTCAGAACAACAAACTCCAAACAAGCAGGAAATGGAATCCAAACAGGCCCTGAGATGTGTATGGTAATTCACAGCCATCTGCTGAACCAATTCAGCTAAAAGACCAAAGAAACAAACGACCAGCAAATGCTCACAATAATAAAGCCAGTGGCATATCATATGCAAGCAAATGCCATAAGGCCTTCATCGACATGGCGGACACAATACATGCATCACAAATATCAACTAAAATGGCCAGTGACTCAATGACTATGGCAAGCAAATAACAAGACGGCAATAATAAAAATAAATGGCAACAGGTATTAAAAATGATAGAGAAAGCAAAAGTTTCCGAAATGTACATGATAAATGGGACTTGATTGCAGACACAGAGAGACTTTAAAATGGGTTGGGAGCAATCAGAACTGACTATGGGTAGGAGGAAACCATTTATAGAGCTCTAAATGAGGACAAGCCATGTCTGCAACAGCTCTGATCTTATCAAACAACACAAAAAAGTGGCTGAATAGAATGCTGCTCAGAGGTTGAGGCCAGATATTCCTTCCTGAATTGAGGAAAGAACAGGCCATACTATTTTATGCAGGTTTTTTTTTGTGTGTTGATAATTTAACTAAGATGCAGTACAAAATATGTATTTATTTATTTATTTTTTGTTTGTTTGAGTAGTCTTTTATTCCAGAATAAATGTATGAAGAAAATAAATTAAAATAAAATAAAATAAATATAAAATAAATTAAAATAAAATAAAATAAAATAAATAAAAAGTTCAAATATTACAATGAATTATAATTAATAATTATACAAATATAACTTACAATTGCGACATATATCAAAACTATGACTTTATATTTTACCAAAAAATGCTACGTTAATTTGTAATCTGAAGTGGATATTGGTTTACATATCAAAATATTTGACTGTGAATTATTTTTACAGTTTAAAGGGAAAATATCAATGGCTATGCGGCTTTCGTTTCAGTAGTAAAATAAGACAGATTGCTCAGCCGAGCAATTATAACTGCATTGGGGTTACAGGACAGGATTATTTAAGCTCATCCCTTGAATAAAGAAAAAAAACAGATCAACAGCAGAGACTTAATAGCTTGTGCACGCAAATGCAAACTCTTAATGAAGGCTGTTTATGCAGTCTTAACAAATGTGTTCACACACATACACACAGCAATTTATTCCTTATTAAAACCGCTTTTCCTTAAAAACAATAAAGTTCACAGGCACACATACTTTTATGTTCCCCCCGTGGAGTAACAGCTGGTGAAATTAATTACTCATTGAAAGATTTGACCTTACCTATTCTAATAGCAGTGTGAGCTGCCACTTACATGCTGTTCTGCCCTGGTCACTGAATGTTGCTGACTGTGAAATTGAAACTATGAATTCTCTCTGTCTTCATTAGAAGCTGTCAGTTTTGATTTGGCAGCAAAGTGGCCTTTGTCAGTTTATAGGACTGGCATGCTCAGCCACTAGGTCACGGATATACACTTTTCTTGAGCTCAGATTGAGTGAAGCGTCTAATTCTTGATCTCGGGTAAATTAACAACATTATTTTTCAGTTCTTATGTTTAAGTATTAGATGTTCCAGATCAGTGCAAATTGTTAGTGATTATTTTGATGCTAAAGTTCCAGCCAAGACATAAAAGTTTGACTAGCATGATCCGGTTAGCCAGTTGTGCAAACCAGGGGCAAAAAGCATCTTTTCTCATTGACAGTCATTCAAAAGATAATAGTAAAATTACTTGCAAGCAATATAAAAAGCAATTATCATTATGTTATAGATGTTATAGCAGATTGTTTACCAATGCTTAATTGTTGGAGGGCTCTTGTTAGCATTGTTCGCATGTCAACACTAATGAATGCCAATGAAATGCTTACACAGAAATTCTAAGTTCAAAGCACATAAAACTCTCATGATTAAAGGGGTCATGAGCTTTTGACATATAAGAGGTCATCATACTATAAAAATATCCTGTAATTTTCAGAGCTGAAAACTTCCTTGTAATCCAAAAACAGCTTTTATTTAAACCAAGTCCAGAGAACAACTCATTTTGGAATGTGCCTATCTATGGAGAATGACCGCCTCTGCAGAAGATCAACGCCTGCATCGTCATTATTACCACTGTAGCCCCGCCCACTGATTCGCTTATTACAAGTAGTAGGTAAATAACATACGTGATGCAAACACTGGATCGAGCAACTAAGCGATGAACATGCCTTTGGATGTTGTGCAGTTCCAGGTTGTGGAAAAACACAGTCGCTGCATAACCTTCTGTCTGATGAAATAAAAAACTATGCTGTGCTTTCTATATTGGATCCGATAGGAACTGTGCAACACACTTATGTGAGTACATTTATATTTACTGTGTCACTATTGCTTTTCTGATATGTAATGATTCATGTACAGTCAGATGTTCTTTGTCTATGTGTCAGTAAATCAAACCAATGACTAACGGTCACCTTCACATTGTTTCTCTTAGTAGGATGAAAATAATGTTATTTGAACTGTGATTAAATTATATAAAGCGATCAAAGAATATTCCCTTTACAATCACTGGTGCTGTCAATCAAACAGCGACTGAATTCTGGACTCACACCCGTTATAATCAACAAATCTCTTATTTACATTGTTCTGTTAGTTATGATCACGGGCATCGGAACCATTGTATGTGGGTGGGACAAGACCCACCCACTTTTTACGATCAATGATACTGGACCCACCCACTTTTATTGTCTCTTTACGGTCACCTAACACTTATTATGAAACACATGTTAGACGCTTTACTTCCATTTTTCTAATATTTTCTTCATTTTTATTGAAAATAAATGCCTTTCCGATCTGATATGTGATTGGAAAAGGGAGTAGAGTGAGTTCGGCAAAAGGCGTATTCGAACCTCGGGTTGATTTGCATCAAAACTTGATGTTATGCGTCTTACCCCTACACTATTGCCACACTGAATGATACAGTGATTTCCGTAATTTTGTCTTGCCCAACCAGACGTTTAGCAAACAAAGCAATATGGTTATGATGGTTATCCGGCGCCCATGGATATGATGAACGCATTCGTGAGAGAGCAGAAATCGAGTTGCAATGACAAGATCACTGCATTCCACATGTTCCACATGCAATACTTAGCTATTTCATATGCAAAGATGTTAGCCAATCATCAGTGGGTGTTTACACTGAAGTCTCACAACAGACACGCCCCTTCAAACAGAGCGTTCAAATCAGAGGGGTAAAATGTCTTTTATTTCTAAATTATGACAATTTTTGATGTAAAAAAAATCATATTAACATTATAAGTGCACCCCAGGAAACATGATAAAATAATAAAGAGAGAATATTGAATAAATTTGAACTATTTAAACGATAAAACAAATCGATTCAAATAAAATCTTTTACTGCCTTATCAACTGCCTTTGTACACTTAAGTCCTCTGCTCCCTGCATTAAATCTTGTATCCTGCTTTGAGTTTTGGAATGGTTAAACAGCTAATCTGCTCTAACATCTACTCTGTCTGACGCCACTAAAATCACCTCCTCTCATAAAAGCCCAGCATGTTTTATGGCAAGATAAACTTCAGCACTAAGAGTGCAGAAACGGCATGTCAACGGCATTTTGGCTAATTACATAGGAAAGCATGCCTGTCTAGCTGGGCCTTTCCCCCCATTACTGTGTTACTGTCAAAAGTGTTGACTTGGCATGTCAGAGGGTTCAACCAACAGGCCTCTTGCTCCGCCTTGGACAGGTATGTGAACTTTCATTACAAAGCACAGCATATCAAGCTGATGCGACAGACATGCCATCGATTTCCATTAGCCATCTGAGGTAATTATACAGGAATACGCTGAATGGGCTCCTTTGGGGCTTTTTTGCAAACACTTTCCGAAGTAGCAGCTGTATGATCAATTCCCTAATGCTCGCTATCTCTGCGTGTGGCGCAGGACTACATCGACATGTCCAATACAAATATAACCACTGCTAACATAATGCAACGCAGGAGACACATACCTGCATTGTTATTTTCCTTTTAAAGTTACATTTTTCTGTCAAGAGAATGAAAAGCAGCGTAAAACAATACAAGTCCAAAAAATGATTTAGCTTTGATATCATGAAAAGATTCCACGTTAATCTGACGTGGAGATGATCCCTGTCAAAGCCAAACCAGACAGACATGCAGTCTGCACGCTACACAGCCCCGGAGACATACGGATGTTGTCAAACCATGGCAACATAAAAGCAGAGGCTGACAAGAGCATTGTCTCCCACTGTTCAGATTTAAAAGGACTGAATCATTAAATGATCATCACAATGACTTTCATTGAGGTTCATTGAGACACTGGTAAAGGTGTTTAAAAGCATATTATTGACCAAAAATCTTGGGAAGATTTTTGAATGTTTTGGAAATCTTATTTGACCACTAACACTCTTAAAAATAAAGGTTCTTTGGCGGGGTGTGGTTCCATGAAGAACCTTTAATATCCAAAGAACCTTTCCATTACACAAAAGGTTCTTTGTAGCCCAAAAGGTTATTTAGGTTATTTTTTTGCCGTGAAAACCCCTTTTCTTCCTGGCACTGGCATTTTACTCAAGCCATCCTAGGTGTATATGACATTCTTCTTCTAGACGAATACAATCAGAGTTACGAATATTAATACATGTCCAGGCTAATCCAAGCTTTATAATGGCATCCATCTATTATAAAATTAATCCACACGGCTCCGGGGGGGGGGGGGGGGGGGGGGGGGGGGATGTGGGGGTTAATAAAGGCCTTCTGAAATGAAGTGACGCATTTGTCTATAAGTATAAGTATATAGCTTCCACCAGACCATTTTCTGTATTCACCTTATGGAAAAAGTGATGCATGAGGGTTTTGAACTGCGAGAGGCGTTACACACTCTGCATAAGTTGAATACAGAAGGCCGTCTTGCGGAAGCTAGATATTTTACTTTATAAAGTTTTACAAATTTATATTTTTCTTATACAACCCCATCGGTTCGCTTTAGAAAGCCTTTGCTAACCCCCCGGAGCCGTGTGGAGTATGTTTATGATGGATGGATGCATATTTTTCAATATATCTCTGATTGTATTCATCTGAAAGAGGAATGTCATATATATCTAGAATGGCTTAAGGTTGAGTAAATCATGGGTGAACTATCCCTTTAATATTAACATTGCAAGAATATCAAGACCTACACATTACAGTTGTGACCTAAACAGTTTGCAACTGCAAATGCTAATACTAAGGTAATGAATGATAATTATTATGTTATGTGCAGGACAAATACATTTAGGTTATCTGTTGTGTGTTACATCTGTGGATGAAACAGTTGATATACTTTGTAGCTGTGCAGTGTCTTTGTGCTTTTGTTGTCTCTCTTATTTTACTTTGGACCACATGGGGATGAAGCTAAGATGGAAAGTCAGCTAACTGACTCTTTCCTCCTGCCTCAGCATGTGTGTCCTTGTGTTCAGACACTGTGTGTGACGGTTTTTGAGTGCCAAAACCTTTGTAAATTTATTTGTGAGCATAAAACCTTTGTAACTTGTATGTCTCTTTTTTTTTCTTTTTTTCTATTTGGATGCTGTAGAGAGGAGGATGCCATTTTTGTTGAAAATATTGCTTTTCTCCTGTTTACGTATAGCGTAATAGAGTGTTAACTATTTGCTATTTGGCCTTGTCCCTTCTTGAAGTCATTTGGTTCCTTTTTCTGAGCTTTTTTTATTATGTTTTAGAAATAAAGACTTTACATTGCACGCTGGTGTATTTGTGGCTGGCTGGGACACGAGTGAAGACCTCCAAAGTTTTATTTAAGGGGGGGGGGGGGTGTTTTTGGTTATGAGGGAAAGATAACCTTGTTCAGCTTCCCAAAGAACCCAGCGTTAACAGTGGATGCAGTTTGTTTTTCAAGTGTGTTCCTGGCATTTTCGGTGACTAATGTTTTATAAGCAAGGCCCGTTGGATTTGCAATCGTTGCAGGCGGTGAGTAAAATGCATCAAATGTCTGTGTTTTGTTGGCAATCGGCGCGTTAAGTGCACACAATGTAAACAACACTAATGTATAGTGAATCAAAAGTTATCCATGGACAATGGGATGCAGTGGCGTAACTCCCCAGTGAGGGAAGTCATGAGAAGTCATGTTTAATGTGATAGTTCCATCCTTAACGTTACATATCCTAACTATAGCATAATAACAATATTTTAAATTTTTTAAATGGTAGACTATCGCTTCCGATCAGCAGTCATCTGCGTGAATGAGAGGGTTGAGTTCACGCTTGACGTAACTTGAAGCGTGACGTGAGCACACCGAGAAACTCTGGTCATGCGGATGTTGGATGCTGTCGGTTTTTATTTTTTTAATGCTCACAACAGTATACAAACAATAACATAATATATGTTAATAGCAATGAGAAACAAACAAGACTAGAAGACAGAGACACCAGTTCTCGTGTGTGTTTCAGATGAAACTTGAGTGAGAACGCCATGAAAGCTTGAAGCTTCTTTACTCATGCACGTGCTGGTAACAGCTGATCGGATGCGAAAAGATTAGTAAATTATGATAGCATTTCTTGGTGTACTTTTTATTTTAATAAATAATAATACAAAATATCAAAAGACCTGGTATTCCTCTTAAGATCCATCAATGGAAATAATGATAAAGAAGAAGAGGAACATGAAGAGGAAGACAAGCAAGAGAAGCAAAAAAGGGACAAAACGTGCCTCTTTCTGTCCGGATGTTATTATTTGAAATAAAAAGTTTATTTAAAAAAATGAATAAGTGTCAAATCTGTTTTGGATTTAGTTGTTTGTCAAATAAATATTTCCGAGTGATATCAGATTTTGTATGTGTTGTTTATTGTACTTACCCTGTAACTACACGAAACAAGAAGGGAACAAACAACACTTTAATTTACAGCCTGCAGATTCATACTTACTCTGTAACTACACAGATAATTACCCCTTAATTAAAAAATACTAACAGTAAAAATAATATGTTAATTTTCCTGATAGTTACCACTTTATTCCCTCAATATTACATATTGTTCCCTTATACCAACACGTACTTACTTTATAGTTACACTATAATTACCGAAAGTTGTAAATTCTCTTTACTTACGCAGTACTTTCCGGGCCGTAATCTAAAGCATTACCTTTCTTTTCTCATTAAAAAACAAATGTGTTCCATCAGTGATTCTGTATCAAGAGCAGGGACACATTTGCGTACATTTTATATTGTGATTTAACCGAAACAAATAGAGAGTCTACGATACGATGACATGTTGTGTGTGTGCATGTGTGTGGGTGTGTGTGTGTGCGGGTGCGTGCGCACGTGATTCTTTAGCTCTACGCATGGCACACCTCACAGAGATTGGCTTTTTTTTGGAAAGAGTCGTTACAGCTTATCTGTCTTTTATAAATCTAATAAAACTAACAACTTTTTTGAGATATGAATACTCTGTAGGTACTCAAGATTAACATGAGATTGGCTGAGACTGTGTGTGTTAACCCCCTTGCAAGCATCTGCAGTATTCCCAGAAGAGAACAGCAAGGAAAATAATATGCATTATCAGAATATTTTCAGAATATGCTAATTACTTGTATACAAGAATATTCGAATAGCTGTAGAACATGTAAATATTTTTTTTTTCCAGAATCAAGCAGAATATGGTCCTTCTTTTATTCAGAAAATCATGTGCATATAAGCGTAATCATTTAAAGCTATGTTTCCATCCACCTATTTTATGAAATTTTTGGGATATCGCATTAAAAATTGCTGGATGGAGATGACAAGAAGTGCATAAATTCTAAAAATGTGTACAGTATGTTCTTAATTAAGGCAGATCACTTTTTTATAAAGACATGCGAGTGAACTTTAATGCAAAAACACTGAATAAATAAAAACCATCACGTGATTGGATAACTGGAGTAACCAGCGGATCAATTTCATTATACAGCATCTCAAATAGTGGTTTGATCATTCTGAAATGCCTGAGCCAAAGTCTGTCATCAAAATGGTTAGGTATAATGGCCTCTCAGAATGCCTCACACAACAAGCATTTATTGCGGTTTGAGGCACAAGTAATTTACCAGTGGCTTCCCCAATTGCAGCAACTTCCATTACAGATATTTTTCCGCCAATTTCCTAGGAAGTGACGATGTTTGTTCTCTTGAACACATGGGATGGAAACAGTGCTTTATTCACAAATGTTTTAATTTGCATCTTTGGATGGAAACCAAGCTAATAATCTAGCTAATGCTAGATTATTGCACAGGAAAGGTATTAGCTTTTGTTGTAATTTGCCTTGTGCGGTGCCATTTTGTGAAATACGATACATTTTCTTGTCAGTAGTACCGAACGTTGACAAGGGCTAGCATTACCCATGTGTATTTCAGAACAGCTTGTTTGGGAGACCGCACTGAAGTATTGTTAGTGAGGATTGAGGAAGCTGACAGCACACTGGGAGCATTTTGAGATGCAGGTTCCAGAGTGTGAGCTGTGGTGACACGACTGCTGATTGTTTCGCTACAGTGCTCTTGTCACAGAGCACTGATGACGCCCATCTCCCTGACACATCCATGAGCCGACTTTGGTCTACCCTCAATGTTGTTGCCACAAACACTTTAAGTTTGGGAGTGAAGTTTATGGAGAAAGCCTGAAAATATAATGCAACTGTGCATCTTTCCCCTCATAAATAAACTAAATTAGCATTACCATGAGTCTCTGGTTGCTTTCACACTGGCAGTTTAGTTAAAAATCAGTGGTGTGAAAATTGTCATGCGAACCAGGGAGCACACCTGGGTACCAAACTCAGTTCAGTTGCAATGGAACTGTGGCACAATTTGCATGAATGAATGTGCATGAATATGAATGAATGTGAAAGCAATTCATACTTATGCACTTGCTCAGAAAGTAAAGAAACCTGCGCATACATTTTAACCAACCCGATCTTACAGCAATGCATACGTATTTTACAAGGTTACTCATTTGTACAACCTCATTACGAATTCATATGATTTAGCCACCTCGTAAAATACGTACAAATTGCTGTGAGATTACATTGTTTCATCACACATAGGGGATGACAGTACATTGTGTAGGCGAGTGTGGCTTCATCAACTAGGCACCTCAGCTCCACCCACGTCCCGCCTCTTTGCCCATTTTCAGTTATCCGGGAGTGGCGAGCGGTGATGCGCTGCCAAGATGGCGACGGCTGGCTCCGCCCACTTTAGACTTCAAAAATGCTCTTCAGAAACCTACAGGTGACGTCACTTAATTAACTACGTCCATATTTGTTTTACAGTCTATGCTCACAACCCACTGTCTCCTCAAAAAAGTCAATTTGCAAGCAGCAGATCATTCGACGCACATACAGTAAACCCCAAGTGTCATTCACTCTGCTGCGCTTAATTAGCCTGGCTCCGCCCTCCTACGTACTTCCGCTCAATTTTAATTTGCCTTCAGTACTCTGGGACTGTGGTATATTCTTATGTTTTCTCCGATCAAATTTTTACCAGTCCAATCAGCGAACAGAGGGAATAGCTGAGAACGATGACGTTAATGTCATGCGCTAGTTTGAGTTGTAGTTCAGTAACGGCGGCAGAGAAAGATGCGAGCAAAGTCATTCATTCCGTTGTGGCACCGCTGCCGAATATCTAGAAGTTAAAGTCGGAGCAAGAACAATCTTTGCTGAGTTTTGTTGGTGGCCATGATGTTGTGGCCCACCTCCCCACGGGGTTCGGGAAAAGTTTGATTCGGTAAGCGAACCAAACGTTAGCGATTGGTTATGGCAGATCCAGGGTGGCATTTGGCAGATCCAATAGTTTTAAACTTCAACAGAGAACCCACCTTCAAGGAAGTAAACACTTGTCAATGGATAGTGGCCAGACTCTCTGTACAAATTAAATGTACTAGAGTCTGGTAAGACCAGGCAAGTGCTTAAAAGCACCAAATTAATAAAAAACAATATATTGGCCGCCGTTCTGTTTCCTATCATGCGCTATGCATGTTTGTGATGATCTATGATAAACCAAAGTGAACCAGAGTTCGATAGAATCAAGTGAGTGTGAAACCGGACCAACGTTGCAGAGGGCACAGGGAACTATCGCGCTTGAACCAGCACTGCAGCAAACGTGCTCAGTGTGAAAGCCCCTCTGTCATATTCTACACTTCCAGGAGTTAGCAAATAGATGAGGTGTCTGAATACATACTTAAGTACATACAGTACTAGTTTCAGCTGTTCCATATAATTAAAGTCAAAAGGGTCCAAAACAGTAAGTAAAAAAAAAATAAGTGAACTTAACTTTATTAAATGTGCACATGTAGTGCACTTAAAATCTTAAACTGTATCATATACACTCACCTAAAGGATTATTAGGAACACCTGTTCAAGTTCTCATTAATGCAATTATCTAATCAACCAATCACATGGCAGTTGCTTCAATGCATTTAGGGGTGTGGTCCTGGTCAAGACAATCTCCTGAACTCCAAACTGAATGTCAGAATGGGAAAGAAAGGTGATTTAAGCAATTTTGAGCGTGGCATGGTTGTTGGTGCCAGACAGGCCGGTCTGAGTATTTCACAATCTGCTCAGTTACTGGGATTTTCACACACAACCATTTCTAGGGTTTACAAAGAATGGTGTGAAAAGGGAAAAACATCCAGTATGAGGCAGTCCTGTGGGCGAAAATGCCTTATTGATGCTAGAGGTCAAAGGAGAATGGCCCGACTGATTCAAGCTGATAGAAGAGCAACTTTGACTGAAATAACCACTCGTTAAACCGAGGTATGCAGCAAAGCATTTGTGAAGCCACAACACGCACAACCTTGAGGCAGATGGGCTCCAACAGCAGAAGACCCCACCGGGTACCACTCATCTCCACTACAAATAGGAAAAAGAGGCTACAATTTGCACAAGCTCACCAAAAATGGACAGTTGAAGACTGGAAAAATGTTGCCTGGTCTGATGAGTCTCGATTTCTGTTGGGACATTCAGATGGTAGAGTCAGAATTTGGCGTAAACAGAATGTGAACATGGATCCATCATGCCTTGTTAGCACTGTGCAGGCTGGTGGTGGTGGTGTAATGGTGTGGGGGATGTTTTCTTGGCACACTTTAGGCCCCTTAGTGCCAATTGGGCATCGTTTAAATGCCACGGCCTACCTGAGCATTGTTTCTCACCATATCAATAAAATATTTTAGTTTGTCTTGGATATTTCTTTGATTATATCAGGTAACATTTTAAGCTGTTATTTGATCATGTTACATTGTGCCCCACCACATGTTAAAATGTACCCCACCTATGGGGCATGTTGTCACATTTCACTTAAATCAAGAAAATCAAGAAAAAAAGTATACACTGTATTAATGAAACAAAACCACATGTGAGGGGAAATAAATACTCTGAACCCCAAGTGGGGTTACACAAACACTGGCTGTGTCCCAATTTGGGGGCTGCATCCTTCAAAGGCCACATTTGAAGGCCGATTGCGTCACCGCAGCGCGACGAAGGCTGTCCCAATTCGAAGGGGCCTTCAAATGCAGCCTGCCGTCCGTGTTGCCAAGTCCGCGGTTTTCCAGCCGAATTAGGCTACTTTTTAAGTTGTTGCCGCGGGTAAAAAATTATTTACGCGGGTTGGTTTCCATCCCATAAATACGATTTCGCCGCTCCAACATCGCCAAACGTTAAACTCCAGTGGAGAATTCGGCCGCTCGATGGAGAAAATCGCATTGGGGGTTTTGGGCTAATTTTGTTGCAGAGACCTGGCAACCCAACCCACCGTCCTTCTGCCCGGCCGCGAAGGATAGAACCAACCAGGACAAGTGGATCCTTCGCGGTCGAGGAATACACTGTAAGTATTGTGTTTTAATTTACTCAAATAACCAAAGAAACATTTTAAAAGCCTTTATTTCTGTGTTACCACTGCACGGCTTTATTCGTTAGGTGATCTGATGTAATATTTCGTTTTGTTTTATGGATGAAGTAGCAGATAGCTTTATTAAAATGAGGGCTGCAAATGAGTATTTATTTACCGGGCCGAAAAACTCGGCCAGTGTGGATTGGAGTAGGCTACGACCCATTTGTAGAATTTCCATAGGCTAGGTTCTTGTGTAGGTAGGCTATATGGAGGCCTTATCCTATACAAAGCCCACAACAAAAAGAATATAGAATTTGAGTATATATAAATATGATTTCTGGAGTATTTTGTATGTTTGTAGGCTACTGATGCATCATATTATTTTTAATTTTCTTAAGATTGCCTTGCAGGTAAAAAAAAAAAAAACGTATTACAACTTAAAAAAAAAAAAAAATGTATGCAAGTTAATTATTGACAGACATGTTTATTTCCTCTGCCTTAGGATTGAAAGTGTCCTGGGACAGGTGAGGGAGTGGGAAACTTGGCCATGGTTTGTCTTCATGAATGAGGTGTTGGGACAACCCCACTGTCCTCATTGCCTCCATCCCTGAGGAGGACACACCAGGGCCAAGTTCAGCAGTGGATGAGCAAGATGAGGAGGAGCAACTCCAGCCAAGAGGAAACGAGACCGAGAGGATGAGCTGATGGAGATACTGAGGGAGGACATGAAGTTTCAGCGAGAGACAGAGGAGAGCAGGGAGAGAATGGACTGATTGTTTTCTCTTCTTGAGAGATTGTTGAGAACTAAAATTTTGGTTTTGTACATTAAAATGTGTAAATTAAATATTATCGTTCTACACATTATTTTTGTTATGCAAGTTATAATTTGTAAATTAAATAAATAATTCTGTACATTTATTTTTGTCATGTCAATTAATTTGTAAATGAAATACAAAATACATTTTAAAATGAACAGTACATAAAACAGATGGAAGAAAATGTTTTTATGTAGTCTTTTATTGAGCTGGGCTGGGAGACCCTGGTGAAGCCTCTGTCAGCGGGACATCCTCTGGGATCAGTGCATTTTCCACTGTCTGCCAACAGGTTTGCAGTGCTGACTTATTCGACGGCTGCCATGTAGCTAAGATGTTTTCAGAAAGAGGGAAGAATAAATTAAATTAACTCATCCTCAAATCAAACCATAAAATATTTTAACATGCATAACTGTTCTATGAGCTGAACTCTGCAGGACAGCGGCCCTCCAAGACCAACGGGAAAAGAAGGACGCATTTGCAGGCCGTATTTTGAAGGATCCTTCGAAGGACCTACGAATTGGGACAGCCTTCGTCGCGCCGCGGTGACGCAATCCGCTATACCTTCCACAGTAAACGAGTCTCGGTGCGTCCTTTGGAGGCCGCGTCGGCCGCGCACTTCAAAGGACACGGCCTTCAAAGGATGCAGCCCTTGAATTGGGACACAGCATGAGAAAGTCAAAAAGCATTAGGTTGTGCCCCGCTCTCCCCTACACAATAAGTTCTTTGTATCAAATCATTTATTTAAATGTAGTACAAAGTAGTTAGACACCTAATGTAAAGTGGGACCTTTAATTTAATTTAAATGAATTATGCAATTAAGTGCCCAAAAATATTGCATTTAATTTGCTTTTATGTATATTCCTTCAAAATATTATTTACATAATAAGTACTCTAGTGCTTCTATTTCACAAGGGGACTTTCACTGTACAGTATACAAAAAAAAAAAAAAACTTTTTCAAAATATCCCTTCAAAGTGTCTCACTTTACCAGTATTCACCCCAAACAGGTGCGCTATAAAATACAACATTTATCACATTGGGAAAAAGAGATCTGTGATTTATTTTTAAACAAAGATCTCCCCTTACTCAAGCAAGAACATTATGTTTAGTACATTTAAATTGTGTTTGAACCAATATCACTATGACAGTAGAGTAATTTGTTCTTCACCGTTTTCCTCCAGCATCTTTCATGTGCTTCTAAAGGCCTGGCCATGAAACTGTTTTGAACTCATTTGCATTGGCTGGAAGGCTGTCTTGAATATTTTAGTCATACTCATGTTCCCTCGCTTTATCATGTGCACAACACATTTTTGTCTTTTATCCATGCCTTCATTGTGAAGATTTCACACCTTCACAGTTTGCTATGCTTCACAGTGCTGTCAAGGAAATTTAATGATTTGCTATGACCCTTAATTAATTCTAAAGACAAAACATCATCTAGTTGCAGGTTGTATTCAGGATCTAAAGTCCTCTACAATATCTCTAACTATGGTTGTATGTTAAAATAGTTTGTTTACACACTTATCCGTGGCTTAAAGAAACATCTGGACTGTTATCCTCATGAGTTTTGTTAGAAGGTTGTTATTTGTTGTTGCTTCTCAGAGGACATCTGGAATGTTCTCTAGGTTGTGCATATAGGGCACTTGTGAATTATCATTACAAATGCAATAAAAGCACCCAAACTAGTGACTGATTAAAAGAGCTAAACAATTCACTCAAATTTGATCTATATCTCATTTCACAACATTGCAACATTCGCTCATGTCACAACATTTTTTTAAATTGTTAATATATTCAGTGGATGATTAAAAAAAAGCTACAACTTTGATTCACAATATACATCGATCAGGCATAACAATATTGTGTTGGTCCCCTTTTGCTGCCAAAACATCCCGTTGAGGCATGGACTCCACTAGACTCCCGAAGGTGTGCTGTGGTATCTGGCACCAAGATGTTAGCAGCAGATCCTTTAAGTCCTGTAAGTTGTTTGTTCATCACATCCCACAGATGCTCGATTGGATTGAGATCTGGGGAATTTGGAGGCCAAGTCAACATTTCAAACTCGTTGTTGTGCTCCTCAAACCATTCCTGAACCATTTTTGCTTTGTGTCAGGGCGCATTATCCTGCTGAAAGAGGCCACAGCCACCAGGGAATACCGTGTCCATTAAAGGGTGTACATGGTCTGCAACAATGCTTAGGTAGGTGGTACGTGTCAAAGTAACATCCACATGGATGGCAGGACTTCTCAGCAGAACATTGCCCAAAGTATCACACTGCCTCCACCAGCTTGCCTTATTCCCATAGTGCATCCTGGTGCCATGTGTTCCCCAGGTAAGCGACCCGGCCATCCAAGTGATGCAAAAGAAAATGTGATTCATCAGACCAGGCCACCATTCTTCCATCCGTTGCCGCTTTCAGCGGTGGACAGGGGTAAGCATGGGTCTGCGGCTATGCAGCTCCATACGCAACAATCTGTGACGCACTGTGACACCTTTCTATCAGAACCAGCATTAACTTTGTGACGTGATGAAGAGATAATCAGTGTTATTCACTTCACCGGTCATAATGTTATGCCTGATCAGTGTATGTTGTAATATTAATGTAGTTCAACCATAATTGTTATGTTACGTAATGGTAAATAAAGCTATATATTATTGAGAGTATATATACACTTAATAATATATACCGGTAGCTTTATTTTGATTTTACTTTACCGCAATTTTACAGTTACTTACCGCAAAAAAGCCCAGTAAAATACCATTTATATTATTTACGGTTAGCTACTGTAATATGCACTGTATTATGGGTATTTTTAATGAAATTTACAGTTACTTACTGTATATGGGAATTTGCAGTATTTTACTGTTTACGTAAAAGCAGTAGTGCTACTGTAAACGAAGAAAACACACACACACATACACACTGGATGTTTAAAAGTTAAATAAAAAACATGTGGATGGAATGATGTAACTGAAATTCTTCTGAAAACAATGGGGCAAGAGAGACCTGTTAAGAGGTATGAGCTCACAGGACTAGAAGTAGGTAGCATCAATGGAGGTGTATACATAGATCTGCCTAAAGTATACACTCAACCCAAGATCCCTGTGTCAAAAGATAACCTTCTCACACACCATGATCTTGAAAAATGGCCTTATTTGAAAGAAATCGAACTGAAAAGAATCAACGCTGATATAGAAATCTTGATTGGAATGAATGTTCCAAAAGCTATGGAACCATGGCAAATAGTGAACAGTAAAGGAAATGGACCATATGCGGTCAAGACTTTGTTAGGGTGGGTGGTTAATGGCCCACTCAATTCTTGTCCCCTTATGGATAAAACTGGACTAATGTCAGTGATGGCCAATCGCATCTCTATGGAGAATATTCAAGGTCTGCTTATCAGGCAATATAATCATGACTTTCCTGAAAAGGATTATGATGAGAAACGAGAAATGTCAGCAGAAGACAAATTATTCATGAACATAGCAACAACTTAATCGAAACTCGAAAATGGGCATTACCACTTACCTCTTCCGTTCCGTGATAAAGATGCAACCTTGCCTAACAACTATGAGGTGACAGCACAACGTACACTTAACCTTGCAAAGAGATTCAAGAAGGATCCTGCTTATGCAAAGGAGTATAGTGTGTTCATGGAGGATGTACTGAGGAAAGGATATGCAGAAAAGGTGCCACAAGAACAACTCCAGAGGAATGATGGTCATGTATGGTATATACCACATCATGGGTGTACCACAAGAAGAAGGGAAAACTTTGAGTTGTTTTTGATTGTTCATCTTCATTCAAGAGCAAAGCTCTTAACTCCGAACTTCTCCAAGGTCCTGACCTGACTAAGCCACTTCTTGGTGTTTTGCTTAGATTCAGAAAGGAAAGAATTGCAATAATGGCAGACATCGAAGCAATGTATTATCAGGTACGAGTTCAAGATCATCATCGTGACTTTCTTCGATTCCTGTGGTGGCCACAAAGGGATGTTAATCAGCCACTGGAAATCTACAGGATGAATGTTCATCTTTTTGGTGCTGTATCATCTCCAAGCATTGCCAACTTTGCCTTAAAGCAAACAGGAATTGATCATTCTGAACGATACAGCTCACAAGTCAGCTTTTACGTCGATGATTGTCTCAAATCTGTGGCTTCTGTGAAAGAAGCTATCAAGCTCATTAAAGACCTCAGGGAAGCATGCACCCTAGGAGGATTTACTTTGAGTAAATGGGTGAGCAACAGTTTTGAAGTCCTTGAGACCATTCCAGAAAGTCACAGAGCCCCTCTTGTGAAACAGCTGGACTTGGACAGAGAAAAACCTCCTCTTGAGAGGGCACTCGGAATCCAGTGGAATATCCAAAAGGATGTCTTTACCTTCCGGGTAGCCATTATAAACAGAGCTCCCACAAGACGAACAATCCTTTCTGTGGTCAATTCCATCTTTGACCCACTAGGTTTCCTATCCCCGTTTGTTCTCAAAGCTAAGCAAATCCTGCAAAGGCTTTGCCATGAGAAGTATGGGTGGGATGAAATAATCTCAAATGAAATGATGAGACCATGGCAAAGATGGCTTGCAGAGTTAGACCAGCTCAGCAGATTTGAAGTGGACAGGTGCATGAAGCCTGAAGGTGTTGTAAAGACTGCTGAATTACATCACTTTTGTGATGCAAGTGAGCTGGGGTATGGGACGGTAAGTTACCTCAAACTTACTAACAGTGTCAAACATGTTCACGTCACCTTTGTACTGGGAAAAGCCAGAGTAGTCCCCAGATGACCATTCCTAGACTTGAGCTTGCAGCCACAACCCTGGCTGTAAAGGTGGACCGAATGTTGCAAAAGGAACTTCATATGAAGCTGGAAGATTCTACTTTTTGGACAGACAGTACTGTAGTACTGAAGTACATCCATAACCAAACAAAACGATTTCATACTTATGTTGCCAACAGAATTGCAGTGATACATAACCACTCGCATGTACATCAGTGGAGGCATGTATGTTCTGGAGACAACCCGGCAGATGACAGCTCACATGGTCTACAGATTGAATCCCTCCTGAATTCCACCAGATGGCTGAACGGTCCTCACTTCCTGTCTAAGGAGAAATCCGAATGGCCTGAGGTACCAGAAGATCTCAGTTACATCTCACCAAACGATACAGAGGTAAGAAGGGAGATCTCTGTGAACTGCTTGAACCTGCAGAACAACGCAACTACCAGAATAATTGAGTATTATTCTTCATGGAGGAAACTATTGAGAGCTATAGCATGGTGGCTAAAGCTCAAAGGACTCTTGATGCTTCGAAATCAGAAAGACAAAGGTCTTATTATAGATTCCAAGTGGAAAGTTGAGCAACAAGGATTAACTCCAGAGGATTTAGACGAAGCAGAGAAGTCCATCATTAGCTATGAACAACAGCGCTACTTTGACTCAGAGATTACGCTCTTGAGAGAAGACAAACCCATCAAATCAAATAGCTCCATATACAAACTGGATCCAGTCATTGATGAGGGTATTTTGAGGATTGGAGGAAGGCTAAGTAAAGCAGCCATGCCGGTGAGTCTAAAGAACCCAATTATCCTACCTAAAGAGTCACACATATCCAAACTGATCCTGCGTGATATTCATCAAAAGGTTGGACACTCAGGAAGAAATCACATGCTCTCAAGATTGGGTCAGAGGTTCTGGTTACCATCTGCCAATTCCTCTGCGAGAAAGATAATAAAGTCTTGTGTCTTTTGCAGACGAATGCAGGCTAAAAGTGGAGAAGAAAAAATGGCTGACCTACCAGAGGAACGTGTCGCTCCTGATCTACCACCTTTCTCACATGTAGGTATTGACTACTTTGGACCTATAGAAGTCAAAAGAGGTTGCTCTAATGTGAAGAGATGGGGAGTGATATTCACTTGCCTGGCGAGCCGCGCCATTCATCTGGAAGTAGCAAGCACACTTGACACAAACTCTTGTATCAATGCTATTCGACGGTTTTTGTGTCGGAGAGGACCAATACTGACCATCAGGACTGATCGTGGCACCAATTTTGTGTATGCGCAGAAGGAATTAGAGGTCACCTTGAACCAAATAGATCATCAAAAAATTCAAGATGCATTGCTGGGCGATCATGTCAGGTGGATATTTAATCCACCATTTGCAGCTCACTTCGGAGGAGTGTGGGAGAGGTTAATCAAGCTTGTTAAAAAAATACTGCTTTCTGTCCTAAAACAACAGGCATTGGATGATGATATGTTACAAACAGCTTTGTGTGAAGTCGAATGTATTCTCAATGACCGGCCCATCACAACTGTATCAGGTGACACAAATGATCTCGAACCTCTAACACCAAATCACCTTCTGCAGTTGAAATCCAAACCCCTCTTGCCACCTGGACTCTTCATTAAGAATGACTTGTATGCTAGAAAGCGATGGAAACAGGTGCAATACCTTGCAGACCTTTTCTGGCAGCGTTGGACCACTGAATATCTGTCATTGATGCAGCAACAACAAAAGTGGGTCAATACCAAGAGAAACTTCAAGGTAAATGACATAGTAGTCATAGTAGACCATACAGCACCAAGAAACTCATGGCCCTTAGGTCGTGTGGTGAAGACCCTGCCAGGGTCCAAAGGTCTTGTCCGCAGTGTCTTGGTGAAGACTAAAACTGCTGTTCTACAAAGACCTATCACCAAACTCTGCTTGCTTCTGGAAGCTGAAGAATCAGTTTAAGAGGCTGACAATGCAATGTCAGCATTCTATAGTCTGTTTGATACGCACGCTTTCACATAAACTGACAAACCTGTACATACTATTGCGTGCTCACACACCACTACATATCTTTACATGCATGGACTTTGCAATTTCGCACTACATATACTCAACATTCTGCACATACATGGACTTCTCACCTTTCGCACCACATTAACACCCATTGGACTTCTCATCTCCTTCCCTATGGATTGTGCATCAGATACATAGACTCTGATTCTTTGAGATTGTAAAAAAAAAAAGGAAGTATGAAATAACAATGTGTTGACATTGATAAATGGAATGCGATATAATTGTTTTGGTTTGGTATACTGAAAATATGGCAAGACTGTATTAATTATTTGTGTTTTGGCTCCATTAAAAAATACTGTTAAGTAATTGTTCTGCTTTGGGCATTAACAATTAGGGGCCAGGATGTAGGAGCCATATATGGAATTTTGTGCACTATCAGAAAAGAAAAGATTCATGTTTAATTTATTTATTATATATTTTCTATGTTTAATACTTGGACTAACCTGTCCAGGTGATTTGACTTGCTCCTCCCCCTTGACGCGTTACTACGGCGCGATAGTGCAGGTGTTAATAATGAACTGGAATTGTTTGGTAGACGGGTTAGAGTGTGGAGAGCAACAGTTTCTTCAATCGCATGCTTGTTCACATGGATATTAAGTTTTCTTTGAAAGTTTAATTTTGTATTGTTAGTTGGAAAGTAAACCGGAGATTGTAATCAATAAACCGCAGACTTTAGTTGTTATGACTGCATCTCCGTGCGTGCTTTATGGACTTGCGTATCGGGAGAGACTCCTCCACTAACCTCAAAGGGCTAAAGAACGTTGGTAAAGAAGATTAGCCTCAACACGTACGTTCCGTTGCCACGTCAGCTGTGCTACCTGGAACGCAGGAGTTCAGTCTTGGCTCCTCAAGCAGGTAACATAATGCGATATTGCCACGTACTTCCTTATATACTCACGCGGTGAGGCGGAGTTACGTATGCAAATTCCGCATGCCCCATGGCATTGGCACACCATTGGGCGTTTTCTAAATGCTCGAAGATGATAGGCTTCTAAGCGAAACCCCCATTCGTTAGTCACTAACGTACGTCTCCGTTCCCTCCTCAGGGAACGAGGGTTACATCAGTAACCGAGACGTTTCTTCTTTTTCTCTCTTTTGTCAACAGGAGCTAACTGCACCCCAAAGAGCCACAGCACTGAGGATCTTTGGCTTTGTAAGTATATATTTTGACTAACATTATGTGATTAACGTCTTTTAATGCATAACATTTTATTATTTCAACAATACTTGTTGCCTACATTACCTACTTGGCTTCTATTTGTTATCTTGTTGTGACTGTTTAGTCTCATGTGGGATATGCCACTGTATAACATGACAAAATAATTAAAAATGATTAATTGCATGCACTTAAAAATATGTATACATTATTTGATATGCAGATCATATCCAACCAGTGACCAGAAAACAGAGAGACTGAGGAATAGATGAAGAAATGAACAAAGCTGGACTAGAACTAAAACCTTAACTAAAAACTAATCATGCAAGTATGTACAGGTGCAAGTATTTAATTAATTGCAATTTCTGAGAGACTTTTATTTTTTTATTTTCAGCCAACCTTGTCTTATGCTGCCTTCATGTGCTATGAAAATGTTTAGATGAAGTCATGGAGACGGTGTGAACATGGCCTTTACATGCTACAGCGTGAGCTGGAGGTGTCTTCCGTCGGTAGCTTGCTTTCTGATTGGGTATTGTTTCGTTTCAAGTGATAATCTCCAGAGTGCGCACACTTGTCCTCGGGATAGATAGATAAATAAATAGATACATCTAATAAGTATAACTATGAATAACTGCTGTTGCACAAGTTGTTACCTCATCTGTCCATGAACAAATTGAGATGAGATAAACTCATGACCATTTCTCACACATTTCCTCTCTGTTTTGTTTCAGATCAGCCATCAGTAGTTTACCAGTATGAGAGCCAGCCAAGACCAACTGGGATATTTTGTTCATACTTTTTGTTGCCATATCGTCATGATCTCTGCTTTGATTTGTTGTTATGAATTCAGTTCTCTATTTTTTGTTTGTAATTGATAGTGACAGTGAATAAAAAATATACTGATGTACATGGACTCAACTCTCTTATTTGGAATTTATTAAATGTATTATTTATTCTATAGCATTCGTGTAAAATATTCAAAATAAAGATTTTGTAAAATAAAAAGTAAAATAAATGACTGTAATATTACTGTAAAATTATTATACTGTAAAAATAAGTTGCAGTAAGGGTATTTCATTGTAAAATGAAATTGCGGTAAGGGCATCATACTGTAAAACACATTTACAGGTAAGCTATTGTAAAGGGGCAATTACAGTAACTTACTGGCAATAGTGCTGCCAGTAAGTTAACGCAAAAATACATTAAAATGTCTAACAGTGTAGCTTATTAGAAAATTGAAGTATTTTTTGAAGAAAAGTATTTTCAAACTGGATTTTGTAGCTTTCCTGTAGCTCAAAGTAGAGCATGGCTCTAGCAACATCAAGGTCATGGGTTCGATTCCCAGGGAAAGCAAGAACTGACAAAATGTAAAATGTGTACCTTGAATGAAATGTAAGTCGCTTTGGATAAAAGTGTCTGCCAAATGCGTAAATGTAAAGCTTATAGCATACAGCTAAATTATTAGCTTATTAATTATCATATTATTAATCAGTTGGTTAGTCCATCCAAATAATAAAATGCAAAACAATAAATGTTAACATATACATTACTGTTTAAAAGTTTGAGGTCAGGATTTTGTTATAAAAATTAAATTACATAGTTTATATTAAATTACATTGTTACAAAAATATTTAATAAAATATATAAAAAATATATGAAATATATAAATACAATTATTTAAACTTTCTTTTCATCAATGAATCATGAGAAAAATATCATGGTTTCCACAAAAATATGAATCATGGCAGCACAATTGCTTCAGATATTTAAAAAAATAATAATCATTTTTGAGCAGCAAATCAGCATATTAGAATGATTTCAGGAGGATCATGTGACACTAATGACTGCAGTATAGATGCTGAAAATTCAGCTTTGCCAACACAGGAATACATTCAATTTTAAAAAGTATTAAGATTTAACCTTGGTGAGCATAATGGCTAGCATAGCATATCTGCTACAATTACAAACAGCTATCCCTGGCTAAGCTACACAGACCCTTCCGACCGGCGAATCCGATTGTTTATGACACCGGTGCAGGTGAGATAGGTTTACAGTAACGTCTGAAATGCAGAGTTAGCAGAAAGGACTGTGGCATTGATGAATGTTGTCCTGCATGTCTCAAGTAACATTGGCTAATGAGATATGGTTTCTATTTAGCCACACAAGGTGGCTTACAAAACTGATGACGTGTCCAGGAGATTCACAGTCAAGGCCATTGAGGAATCATCTCCCTCAGGATATATGCTAGGTCATTGTTTCTATATTCTCTGTACCTATGGCTCAATGCCACCAATGTTAACTAAATGTTAAAGAATTTGTTACAATTGTAGACCAGCAAACGAAAAAGAATGGCTTGAGAGAAACTATCAACTTCTTTACATAAAGATCCCTGACTACCTTTTTAATGTAAGCCTACTAAAATGCATTTCCTAAATTGTTTAGCTAAATTGCTTTGTGCTTGTTCCAGTAAAAGGCTTTTAGCTTTAGCATTTATGGTTTTTGTAATAATGGTACCAAAATCATTATAATGTTTAGACCTCACAATCATCCTGCACTCCACAGCTTGCTAAAGTCCAGAGAAAGCATAATTGAGATTGACTTGTGTACACTATTCCAAATGTTTCTAATGTTTAAATCCAGAGAAATCAGCAATCTTAACCAGTGTCACATTCCGTGTCATAGCGTTGCCAGTCAATGACAACATATCTGCTCTGCCATTGATTTCCGAATTTACAAAGACGCTTTAATATATTATTTGTTTTATTACAGGTGAGCAACTGCTGGGATACCTTTATCGACAGAAAATTAATAATTGGGTAACACTTTAATTTAGGGTCCAATTCTCACTATTAACTAGTTGCTTATTAGCATGCATATTACTAGGATATTATTAGTACTTATAAAGGACATATTAATGCCTTATTCTGCATGACTATATTCAACATCCCTTACATATTTCATTATAATAAAATACAATTACGGTAAGTGAATGTAAGTGATCAAAGGTAACTTCAAGCAAATTAACTCTTTCCCCGTCAAACACAGAATTTTTTATTATTTGTAAGAAAACGCTTCCGCACCAAACAGAATTTTCTGGGTGTAATGCAGTTTGTATGTTCAGGGAAGAAGTAGGCGGGAACCGTATGGAATTACATTTGTTTAAAAAAAAATGAACGAAACTTTATAAAACTGAACTAAACTTTTTCAGAAACTATCAAAAATATCCATTACAAAAGAAGAAAAACACATTGAAAATGAAAAAATGAACTCAGTCGCACAAATTTAACAGGATATTCAAATATGCTTCATTCTTTGTTAATGTTTTTCAAAGATTCGTTTTCATTGCCACAGATTTCGCTTACGCTTCGCAGTTTTTCGTTTGCAGTTTTGACACAAACATCTCGTGGGGGCGGGCTTAACAGTGATCTACTCTGATTGGATAGTGAGCTTTCGATGGACAGGTGCTCTCTGACCTGGAAGTATAGACGTCACTCAGTGGCGCACACATTGGAAAACCTTCGCGTTGCTTTGCATAAAGTTTATACAAGTTTGTAAAGAATTTGTAAACAATTGAGTTTATTAGTTTGTAAAGATGAGCTCTCAGGAGAGACACGGAGCGGCGGCATCATCATCTTCATCATCTTCCTCCTCCGCTTGTTCTTCAAGGCAGTTTGAAGTTCTGTGTTACTGAAGTAACCAATAACATCGATTAAAGTTGTATCCATGTACAGTGTGCAACCGTTCGTTGCGGGTTATTATTGTCATTCACACGTTTGCAATGCACTGATGTGTGTGTTATGTCATGAAGTTTGATTGTTTGCTCTTTTGTACAGTTATTACTGTACAAATTATGCTGCAATAGGTCTTCTTGCACTTGTTCCTACAGGTCAAAAACAAAACAGCCCCTTTAGGATATTTAAGCCAATGCTCCTTCTTTCTCTCTCTTCCTCTCCATTTTTTTAAAGCTTTATAACTTATTTACCATCACTCAGTGCCTACCTGGAAAATTGACGTCTGTCTTGGGTCCTGACAAATAGCATTAAAAGAAAAGAAGATTAGGCAAACATATTGTGTGTATATATATATATACTTAATATATATATAATATATATTTAATCGTTGTTATTGGTTACTTCAGTAACACAGAACTTCAAACTGCCTTGAAGAACAAGCGGAGGAGGAAGATGATGAAGATGATGATGCCGCCGCTCCGTGTCTCTCCTGAGAGCTCATCTTTACAAACTAATAAACTCAATTGTTTAGAAATTCTTTACAAACTTGTATAAACTTTATGCAAAGCAACGCGAAGGTTTTCCAATGTGTGCGCCACTGAGTGACGTCTATACTTCCAGGTCAGAGAGCACCTGTCCATCAAAAGCTCACTATCCAATCAGAGTAGATCACTGTTAAGCCCGCCCCCACGAGAAGTTTGTGTCAAAACTGCAAACGAAAAACTGCGAAGCGTAAGCGAAATCTGTGGCAATGAAAACGAATCTTTGAAAAACATTAACAAAGAATGAAGCATATTTGAATATCCTGTTAAATTTGTGCGACTGAGTTCATTTTTTTCATTTTCAATGTGTTTTTCTTCTTTTGTAATGGATATTTTTGATAGTTTCTGAAAAAGTTTCGTTCAGTTTTATAAAGTTTTGTTCCGTTTCATAAAGTTTCGTTCATTTTTTTTAAACAAATCTAATTCCATAGAACCGGCGAACGTTCAACATAAACACAAACTGAAAGTAAAAGCGGCAGCCCCTCATGGACGACTGCCGCACACACACATAACCAAACGTAAACAAAACACAACGTAAAATCCAGGCCTAGGGCCCGTTCTTCGTACCTCGCTAACTCAGTTAGCTGGATTTGATTGTTGACGATTTGGCATGATCTTGGATTGTTTGGTTTTCCGACGCTCATCCTGGACTTGCTGTCATAGCAACAGGTCCGTAAGCTTAAACCTGCTCGCGAGCAGGCTTATTTCATGTAAACAGGATTATTGCATCTTGAGGTGATACTAAAATCTGTCCCAGCCACTGCTACTTTATTACAAGAGTTCATTACTGAACCAGGGGCAATAGTAATCATTTTAAATAATAATAATATACAATTGTATATGTATATGAGAATGTATATAATATTATAATGTTGTGTATAATACTATAGACACAGCCACTTGATTGAGCGATTTATTTGTGATGGAATAATTACTTTATAATTTGATTGGAAGTTTGCACACATGTTGTACAGTTAATCTGAGCCGTGCATTAATTTAAGTGATGACGGATATTATGGGATGGCTTGATGCAGCGCAGGTGATGCAGAGAATTTGATCTTGACCCTTAAGAAACTTTAATACTGTCATGTTACAAATCTGCTTCAAATTGAATTAAAAATTGAATTACAACATTGAAATAAAAATGTAAAGGGTGTACAAATACTGTATAAAATCGTGAATATAAATAATTGGTAATCATGTAAAAAAAAAAAAAAAACATTTATCATTTATCTATTATAACTTTTATGTTGGTTTGGTCGTTTGGCTGTTTCCTTATAAAGGATCAGATATTCATGGGTCTTTTTTGTGTAATTTGCCAAGTTTTTTGCCAGGTGGCTTTTTTAATTATATGATGTCATTACGTTGCTGTCTTGACGCCAGCCAATCGCTGCATTACTGATCATGGGTTCAAGTATCGATGCATCTGCCCTCTTCAGGGAAAACAAGAACACGCAGTGATCTTAGATAATTTAATCCAGATATTTAAATCCAATCCGCAAATTCATTTGAAGAACCAAATTAGCCAGACATCAGTTATCATGATTAAAAGATCTGTCAAATCATCTCAGATGTATAAAGCGAGGTACGAAGAACGGACCCCAGGTCCTCTCTCATCCTTCACTGTCGTCGCTCCTCCTTTATGCTCCCGTCCCGCTCTCACGGTCCCTCAGCCTAGCCACATACCCCCAATGCCCTTCGCAGGCCGGGGGGTTACTCCTGAGCCTGCGCTCTACCCCACCCCTCCCTCATCACAGCGGCGGTGGCACCTGGGGGTAAGGACAGAGAGGTGAGAGAACAGAGCCGGAAGCATGAGGAGCGACAGAGATGAGAGAGTGGAGAGAGGAGAAAAGAAAAGAGAGAGAAAAAAAAAAAACCTGGTCCGGTTCCCTGACACACTGCCGCTCGGTCCTCAGCCCGCTGAGAGGCTCTTCCTTGCGGTGCCATGCGATGGTACTGGACGTAGAGGGCAGCCGGCAGCAAGTCTCGCGCTCCCTGCTCCTCCCCAACACTCACTGTCGTCACTCCTCCTTTATGCTCCCGTCACTCCTCCGTGAGACACGAGGCCGATGCAGCACGCAGCTGGCCCTCATCATCATTAATGACCGCTGCCTCGTCCCGCTCTCACGGTCAATCAGCCTCGCTGCTCACCACACTGTGTTTCCGTGTTTTCACTGTTATACGCTAGGGTGCACTATTACGCATTTTCTGAATGAGTACAGAATCTCCTGATCAAAACACGCGATCGTATGTAAGCAAATGCATAACGTGAATATAATCATTAAAATAACGTGATCATCAAGATTAAACATCATATAAATAAACTGCCTAATGTTACTGAATGAAATGTCAACCCAGAACGAGCTATAGGACTGTGCAAGCATTAGGGGTGTTGTGGACTGTGTTTGATCATCACTCTGAATCTGATCTGGACATTTTTACTGGAGTAGATGCAATTTACATTAATTACAAATAGTCCACATAGTTTACAAAACATCTGGTTGGGCCAGACAAAATTACATAAGTCACCACATCATTTACATTGACACATGGCAGAAAGTTTTGACGCAAATCAACCCGAGGTTCGAATCCGCCTTTTGCCGAACTCACTCTACTCCCTTTTCCTACCACATATCCGATTGGACAGGCATTTATTTTCAATAAAAATGAAGAAACATTAGAAAAGTGGAAAGAAAGTGTCTAACGTGTGTTTAATAATGAAGTGTTTATTGGTTAGGGGTAGGTGAACAGAATTATAGATGGTAAAAGTGAGTGGGTCCAGTATCATTGGTCTTAAAAAGTGGGTGGGTCTTGTCCCAAATTTTGCTTTTTTTATGAAACTTACCCATATTTAAGTGTTGATAACAAAGGAATGCATGAAGCTAGAATAAAACAGTTTTTTGTTTAAAAGCAGAGGGTCTGCTCTTTCTTTTGATATATTGCATGCTCAGATATTCATACAACAAAATATTCTATGGGCCATTACATTTTTGTAAAAATGATCAAAAAACCCTGGCAGTGACTGGCAACTTAAAAAAAAAAAAATGCAGGTGGGGAAAAAGTTAAAGAACATAATAAACATAAACAACAAAACGAAAGGATAGGCATCAGCCGTCTTGTGTCCCAGGCTCTCGGCTGGCAACTGGCAGGGAAGGAGTTAATACATTAGCTCATCAATGAAAATGATTTTCCTGCCGGATTGCTTTCCATCGGCTGTGGAGGTGAACTCCCATGATCCCACGTTCATTAACTGTGTCATCAGGCTACACGTGTTATTGTTTTGAATATGAGACCTCTAGCGACAAAACTTACATAGTGTGCCTTTAATAATAAATTAATGTAATTAATAATTAGAAAATTGAAGTATTTTTTGAAGAAAAGTATTTTCAAACTGTTTTTTGTTGTGACCTTCTTTCCTTATTAAAATGTTACCCACATTGGTAGTGACAGTCGTTAAATCATGTATATGGTGGCTGTTATCTGTTCAGCACAACTCTTGAGA